>JAVIWC010003128.1:2400000-3600000 GCA_031894815.1 Creontiades dilutus
GCACAACATGACGGTATTGCGGGAGAGTATATCAGTAGAGCCTTGACAGCGATTCGGGAATTCTCGTCTATCTCCGGAACGAGTCGGCATCGCCTGTTATAAACGAGTGAGTTACGTAATCATTTGAAAGTCAAAACCTTCGAAGAACCTCTCCTCTTTCTGCAACCACCAAATCGCTTCCCAAACAATGTTTTTAAAATAACAACATAATCAACGAAATGAATATTCAGGTATCACTTACCTTAGAAGGAAAGAGCCCAAATCATCCAGTTCTTCACTTGTAGCAAGTCGAGAAGTATTCGGTCGTGTATAAGGTGAGTTGAACCTACCGTAGTAGAAACACGTCACTGACAGCCGTCAACTGAGGGGAGCCTGTTATCATCATAGCAAGGTCAAGCCGGTTCCCTTCCCCTCTCGCCCATCGTATTATAAGAATAATAAATTTGTCTACGCCTCATAATATATTTATGAACGGGAGACTAATAAATTGGTGCAGCAACCTAATTACCTCGAATAAAGACATGGCTAGGTATTAATTTTCAAATTTTATATTTGCAATAATATAAGTGCTCTTCGAAATTGCAATGACAGAAAATTTCAAACTTCCTGACAGGTGTAAGTGATCAGAACAATCAGTTTGGTGAGAACTTAACTTTTTTATCTATAATTTTTGGATTATTGTAGGTTAGTAAGTAAAGCAACGTAACTACTTACTTCAAATAATACATGACTAGGTATTCATTTTCAAATTTTACATTTGCAATAATATAAGTGCTCATCTTCATTAAGCAAATAATTGGGTAAATCTACCAATATATTAAACATGTGTTTGTAGTCGATACTGAGAGAGAACAAATCCTCCATCCTTGTAGTCCTCTAAATAAAATTAGATTTAATTAACAAATGAATAAGTCCATAGTTATTTCGGTAGATCGTATACCTGACATTTAAATTTAATATGGTACTTAATTTAAAAATTCTTTATTAGAAACTACACGTCAAACAGGTACGTCAAGTTTTGACCTATCAATGGTGTTAAGAGAGCCAACCAACTCCAGCCTCAAGTTCGTCGACAAATCCTATCTATTAACACCTATGTCTTCACTTTTCTTGAAGCTAATCAAGGTCACATTTAATTTTAATTCTAACAAAGAGAAAAATTGTATGTACCAAAGTGAAAGATGCCACCGCCAGTGGTTCCTACTCAGATTACACGTATCTAATCACTGCTGATAAACATTCTGGCAATGTTTACTTTCATAAACGAATATAAGTCATCACATCTCTTCGTTAGAATGAAGAAAACAGGTAGCTACATAATTATCTAACAAGTTTTTTAATTGTTACTTACATGTATGATGTATACATAAAAGTTATTTTTTCAATCCGTTACAGAGCAATAGAGATAAATTCCGAGTACAATCGACTGTTGTAACTCTAACGAAATCGCGAGGACAGAAAAATTCAAACTTCCAGACAGATATAAGGGATCTGAATACTCTGTTTGGTGAGTACTTTTTTTATTTTTATCCATAATGTTTGAAAGATTAAAAGTAAATATATTGGGATATTTTTTAGCGGAACAATAGCTTGCTATTGCATCCTCTGTATGAGCTTAAGGGAATTAAAAATAATGTATGAAGGAAATGTGAATAAATGCAAATGAGAGACATGATCTTAACTCTTTTTGTTGAACTTTTGTGGTACCCAATGTAAGCTGAGACGAACTGAACCTAAATTGTATAATTTTTTACTTAGAATGTAAGCATTTTAAATTGAGCCTGTGTAAGATTACGAGGTGGGTAGGAAACAGGGTACCTTCCTAACGGTGAACCACCCAGATCAAGGGCCTGCTCTAATCCGTAATGCGGTTAATTTGGAAATTAGGTTTGTAATTTCTGGTAAGTAAATAACGAAATTATGAAACTAACTTGAGGTCAACACTACTCAACTTCTTGCTTATTGCACTTGAAGGATTTAAACTTATGAATCCCTTGTGGTAGAGTACCTACTTGACCCATACTGGCCGAACATTTATTAATCACTTAAGAAATTGTATATTCCCACAAACGTAAACACTATATTAACACAAAAACGCTGCCAATTCGAATTATTTTATAATAATTCATTGTGTGGTTTGGGGCCCCACCATTAGGTTCAGAAACAGCTGTTTTTTGCGGTAGGTGAATTTCTACGGATCTGAATGCTTTCCCAGTCGATTTTTTGTCCAAACTTGATAGGCAATGACAATCTCCTTGCCTATGTCAGCGAAAACCTCAGTTTTTGGCTCTTTAGAATGCTTAGAAGCATCTACAGATACGTGTGAGGTGATTGGGCTGGCTATAAATGAGGACCAACGAGAACCCTAGTGGAGTCCATATGCAAAAAAAGAACGGATTTTTAGCATAACATCTAAGACCAATACAGACATTGCACATTTTGAACCTAAGCACGTTGAAACGTAAAATGACAAAGTTCGAGGATAGGTCATAAAAATTTGTTCCTAAATATATCAATTGAAAAGGCTCATGATTGAAAATAATGAACCAAAAGTACTCTTATTTTCAAACATATCCTTCCATGATTATGAGGATGTTGATTTGCACCTGCAAATAAGTAGGTTCCAACTTACACCATTCCATTTTTATTTAATTGTACCTATCTATTATGTTTAGGTCAGATTTTGACGAGTTAGCTATGAAGTACAAACCACTAAACTTGGGACAGGGTTTTCCCGACTTCGCCGCCCCAAAACACGTCGTCAAAAACTTAGCCGACGTGGCGACTTCTCAAGATTCTCAGCTTCATCAGTACACTCGAGGAAATGTGAGTTTGTCTTCTCTTTGGATATAAAATATAAACAGCACAACCTCTGAAACTTCATTGATAACCTTTGATAAATATAAATCTTTATAAATCAAAAATATAATTGATTCATTTTGAAAGTATTTACTTTACTTTACGTGCATACATATCAGTATTGAAAATTGATAGAGTTGTGGTAATGAAAACTACAAATGCATGCAACTGAATGATATAGGTGCTCCCTTCATGCTTGCTGGCAACTAACTGGAAACAGGTTAGTTGGGAAGCCTTCCTCACTCTTTGGCAGTGTTGCCACCCACTTTCAAGACTACCAACCTTGCAAAATTCTTCTGAATATTCTCGCCTTGTTTGCTTCCCTTAGAGTTGATTTCTGTTGTAACAAACTTTAAATGAGTTTCTAGGCATCACATTCACGTTAGGTGACAAGTAATTTCATTTATTTAAATGTCTAACTACTTTTTTCAAGTTTTAAAAGATTTTTCAACAAAAAATACACGTCCCACATTTCTGAGAGAGGATGTAATGAATGGAAATGAGATCGTTACAGGTGTTGGTAAAGATAAATTGGGTTTTTAACGTGAATTAAAAACTGATTTATGGATAGAAACATACCTGATTGACCATGATTATTGTGCACATTGGTATTTAAAATATTTTGAAAGGAGGAGTGCAACACAAGATCTCACATATCTGAAGGAATCCTAAAGTAACATACCATTTGCGCGTTTCTTGAGAATCACCCAAATAACACTTTTTGAGAAAACAGAATTTGAAGTTTTGCAACATGAAAAACACCATTGTTTGACGTGTAGCAGTCTTACGTTACCTCTACTGCCTTGAAACCTTGGCCTGAGACAAAAATTACATTTATAGGAGGCCATAAATTCTGAAACCATAAAAGAACCTCAAAATCGGTTTTTTATTTATAAGATCCTTCTTTCAGGCAAGGTCACATAAAACTACTTTTCTAAATACGAATAAGCAGTGGCGGTCCTGGGCTTACATTGGGGGGGGGGGGGGGTCATTGTTAGAAAATGTAATACATTTTTTTATCAAACCAAAGCCAAGTCCTTACCTAAAGACTCAGTTTAATTCATATTTAATCACCTCACTTGACGGTTTTTAATCCAGGTTGAAATTAACATAAAACAGAGGAAGAAAAAAGTGTGTTTGCAAAATAAGCTTATTATAAACTAAAATTAAAAATTTTGGGGGGGTAATTACCCCCTTGACACCCCCCCCCCCCCCTGGGACCGCCCATGTCAAAAAGTAAGTGAGTAAAGTAAGGTATACAAGGAATTTCACCTTGGATTTTCGTCCGACTACCCGGAGGTGTCGCGGACGTCGCCAGCCGTCCTCCAGAGAGGATCGGAACTAGGTCTGACGATTTCGCTCGTGGCTTCCCATTGCCTCACGCCCCTGGGTTACTTTTGCTACTTTTCTAAATACGAAATATAGATATTTGAGAAAGCCATCATTAAATTTGACTTGCAAGAGTTGACAAATTTTGATGAAGAATTTCCAGGTTCGTTTGCGGCAAAAATGTGAGTTTCGAGCAAAATGGACGAAACCTAGTACGAACAGAATAGTACAGAATAGGGAACTTTTACTTCACAATAATGTCTTACAAAGCCAACCAATAGGTGGGTGGATATCTTGAAATAATTTTCAACTACTCCACGGATTTCTTGTGCATAGATATGTGCTTACCTTTCTTGTGTTTATCAAGGGACACTTACGATTGGTGAACGCCCTCAGTAAGCTCTACTCGCCACTGATAGGGCGGCAAATCAACCCTGAAACGGAGATCATAGTCACAGCGGGAGCTTATGAAGCTCTGTACTCCGCCATCCACGGGCACATCAGTCCAGGGGACGAAGTGATCCTGATCGAACCTTATTTCGACTGCTACGAACCTATGGTTACATCTGCAGGCGGAAAATCCGTATTTTTGCCCTTAAGACCGGTAATTTTTCAATTATATAAATATAATTCATATCTATTAGCTGATCTTCAAGTATAAACCTCACTCAACTTTTAATACCTAAAACCCAGCAAAATTTGTTCCCAAGGAAGCGTGCAGTAGGATGTAAATTTACGCGACTTTAAAATTAGATTCAGCACTTCAAAAAATCATGTGATTACAATTGTTAGTTCAAACCTTGTCCTAGATGGCCATGATTGTGGTCAAAATCACTTGGAAAAACGGCAAGACGCTTTGAGTTCCTGAAGATAAGTTCTTCTAAACTGATTCTCCATCTTACACTTCCGCTCTTAAAGCTGTGTACATCAAAAGTTCCAAATCAATCCGTAATTGTGTCTTTCAGACAAGAACGAACGGGGAAATGACGTCGGGGTGTTGGAAGCTGGACGAGAACGAACTAGAAAAATCATTCAACGGAAGGACAAAAATATTTCTCCTCAACACACCGCACAACCCGACTGGGAAAGTATTTTCAGAGGACGAGCTGAACCTCATAGCAAGCCTTTGTAAGAAATGGAACGTCCTTGTCATCGCAGATGAGGTTTACGAATGGATGGTTTATAAACCATTCAAGCACATACGAATGGGTAAGAAACAGAAACTACATGGCTGACAACAGCTACCTACTATGTGTGTGCTGTTCATTTTGGTTTATCATTCCCGATAATGAAACTGCGTTATCGACCAAGAAACAACTATTAAAATCACCCCCCCCCCCCCTAAAATAACTTGGTTTACGTCTCAAAGTGAATCCAAGAAACCTTTTTGTTCTTTCAAACCGTTTATCCGTCGTCTGGAGTTTTTCTTCCAAAATACAGAACCAAAGTTTATGAAACTTGAGTGAAAATTCACATATGCGATCTAATTGCTTCAATCCTCTCTCGTCCACACTCAATGCCCAACAGTGACGCTCTCCTTACTGTGGCTCAGAATAGTACTTACTCCCAAAATGTTGACTATCCTCTCTATTATCTCAATACAGCAAGAGTCACTGTGGCTCAGTTCCGTTCAATACGTATCCATGATGTTCTAAGTTCGATTTCGAGGGACTGCAGAATTTATTAATTTGCTATCACACATTTCATTACTCGCGCCTATACTGGGATAGCCCACATAGATTCGGGAGTGGACAGTAAAATTTTGGATTTATTAAACTCAGATAATTACATTATATAATTAGAGAGATCTACAGAGTATTAACACCTTGTTATTTATAGATACAATTTCAATGGATCAAATGATACTACAGCTAGATGCCCAGCTGTCCTCTCTCCCTCCCATTAGTGTGAATGAAATCTCGTGTAAACTTAGTTTTAATCAAGTGTAACCTAAGATATAATACCAGATGATGTATTAGCTCTTGTAATCTACGGGCGAACTACGAATCGGATGCGTTTTATTTCATTAATATGCATTTTGTAAGTACAAGACTACGTACTCAAGTGATAAACGAAACGTGCATTCGATTTTTACAACTTATGAACCAGTGATCTACATTCAGAGGCAATCTAATAAGCAATAAATAAACCGTTATGTAATAATTTGCAGCGTTTTATTACAGCAACATTGCCAGAAATGTGGGAAAGGACCATCACCATTGGCTCAGCTGGTAAAACATTCAGCGTGACAGGATGGAAAACGGGATGGGCATATGGTCCAGCGAATTTAATCCGCAATCTGCTGGTCGTCCATCAGAATAACCCTGTTAACACTCCAACTCAGGTAGTTTTACTCATTTTCATGTCAACAATAGTTGAAAGTGAGTTAATTTTTCGAAATAATGGATTTGAATGAAATTTGCCGTATAATTTAGGTACGTATAATGCGGTGTCTGAATAAAGTAGTTACTCTAGAGCATTTTTTTCAAATGCTGGTAGTATAATGATCATCCATTGTCAAATATTGTGAATCCAAGACCTCCATGCGAAACGAGTGGTAAAACAATGTTTTCAGACCATCAAATATCCCTTATCTACATCTAGTAGCTAAATAAGTTCAAAAACATTTGTACTTCCTAGTGATATATGTTGTAAAACTTTCCGTCACAGTATTCTCGCATTTTTCATTGGTCCTATATCAAATGTAGCACTCACCCCATCTTTAGATTTTGAGAAATGATCCCAAACGGCTGTGAAATCCATAGCTTTACACTAGCTCACAAGTCACAACTCTCAAGTTACAATACCACCATGTTGTAATTAGATGATAAATGAAAATGGTGGAAGACAGGGCTGGCCCTGGTCCTAAATGGAGGAAAATTGTGAATAACAGAATGGGATTCTCGCAGAAGATTAGTGAAGGAGGGGGCTGGAGCGCTGGAAGGGAATGCGCCGCACCAGGAATGAAAAATTCCAATAGAACTGTTACTCACATTTCAACAGGATTGCAGCATCCACGCACCGATCCTGCAGGAATAGCAGAATCCGCACCACCCAACAAGTGACAGGATTCAAGATTGGGATCCTCAGGTTAAACTAGACGAAAGCTTGCTACTTTTGTATGGGTGATGTATTAATTTTATCATGCAGTTAGTGCACAATGATAAATCGTGTGAAATGTAGTTATTATATCTGGTACTCTGTCTACTGACTGTAACATACTGAGTCACTCGTAAATTTTCCATGTCTCAATAAACAATCAATCTGAACATTGTTCATTATAAGGCTAAGTTCCTTCCCAAGAGAACTTGGAGTAGAGAGAGACCACATACTTGGCCACCTGTCAGAATAATATCTACAGCAATGACGATCCTTATATTTTCTGATACTCTGTTCGATCTTTCCCTAAGGGTGAGAGAAAAAAGTAGAACTACCAAACCTCCACGAGCACTGACAGCCGGTTATTTTGTGTTTTAGTTATAATTATTTCTTCAATCAGTTCTATAAACACTTATAGACATATATTCAATGCACAGGAAGCAATAGCGAGGAGTTTTGAGACGGAGATATCAAGGATCAACTCATCGAACTGCTACCTTGTTAGTTTTCCCAGGGAACTGGAAGTAAAACGTGACTACATGGCGAAATTTTTCACGGAAATTGGGATGGTACCGACAATGCCTGAAGGCGGCTATTTCATGATGGTCGACTGGACGCCGTTAGGTTAGAAAACATTTTCAACTATATCACGACCCCATTTTGACAACTCATTTGCGTGCGATCTTAAGAGATTCTTTAAAATTATGTGGTAGGAACATTGAAAATGAACCTGCTTAAGTCTATGTTGTGTCAAAATAACTTGTTAAATCCTAGTTCACTGGAAACCCAAGTACTGGATTGCACAACTTTTATTCTTTCTTCTATTTACTTGACTGTTACTTTTACGTTACAGCTGAGAAAGTTCAATTGAACGAAGAAGTGGGTCGATCCAAAGACTACAGATTTTCTATATGGGTATCAAAGAACCTAAAAATTGAAGGTAATGCACGATAGTGGTGTAACTAAGGGGCAAGATGTCATCACCAATTACGACAACTATCCCAAATAAATATTCAGCCTAAATAGTTATACATCATTAGGTAGATAACAATGTAATAATTTAAATTATGGTAATTTTCAGGCATTCCTCCATCTGCTTTCTACTGCCTTGATCATCAACATTTGGGAGAAAATTACATCCGATATTGCTTTTGCAAGGTAAGTTTATAAAATAGGATGTTGAGGGTTTGAGATGTCAGAATTCTCCAAAGCTTATTTTTTTAATAAAACGAAAAACTTGCTCCTGCTTCAAGTTGCCTGTGGACTAATAAAGGAGATCCTGTCGTACTTAGGTTGAATTTCTGGAGGCTTAGCTCACTCTAATCTTTATTTTGTATTCATGAGACGAACGTCACATATTAAAACAGCTCATTCATAACCCTTCCAGATCATTTTCAATTACATAAAAAATATAATGGAAGAGTAATCAGAAATTTCATCTCAACCCTTTGATGGAAGTGAGCATTTACCACTGCTTTATCAATAAAGGAAAGACAAATGTATCTACTGGAGAATGAGGTTTGAACCCATCACCAATAACTATAGAAGGTCTTATCGTTTTGGTCATCAATTTAGACTAATTGTTCCTTAAGTTACAATTTTGATATTAGGCAGCTGAAAGGCCGATTGGATGGGTTACCCATTTCTACTAGAAATTGTACCTATGGTTTATGAGATGTCTAGAAAAACGTGTCAAACTTCAGAAAACTCCCTATTAGGTAAATGGGGTGGTGGTAATAAAAGAAGCAAATGAAATGTCAACCCCCCCCCCCCCCCCCATTCTCATTTGAAGAAAGGTTGGCTAGTGACAGAAGAGTGGATTACAATATTTGAACCAACTTGCAAAATAGACCTCCCAGGAGTTTGGAGGGGTGCACCTGACCAATCAAGGTCAACTGTGCTTTAAGCGGGATCTTAAACGATTTTCAGTTTGAATTGAGGCGGGCTTGTGAGATTGACCAATCAGAGAGCTTGAAAAGCAAGACAATGAGCACACTCATTTCTATGCGCATTGCTAGGAGTGTTTTGCTAACCACTCAGTCGTGATGGATAATGATTCAGTACAGATTACCAAACTAAACAACCTTGGATGCGACGAAAATTGAAAGAAAAAGTATTGAAAATGAAAAATTTACTCCATTTATCTCATTCCCACTCCTTTCTACATAGCTCTCCCAATCCTTTTTGCGATAGCTTCTGTTGACTTCTATGCAACCCTTGAAATTAAGGGGAGAGCTCCCATTGGTTGCCAATTGCCAACAAATAAGTACAGGTACAAATCCTTTGCTCATGGCGAATTATTCAAACAGTTTTCCATTATGTGATTACAGAAAGACGAGACACTGCAAGAAGCTGAAAAGATATTCAAATCCTGGGCTAAGGCTACGGCCAAGTAGCGAATTCAGACTTAGCCACCGAAACCGAATTGTTATTATTGTTCATTAAAAAGCACGTTCGTTCATGAAGAATAAATTTTAAATCCCTATCACACAAGTTCCCATAACAACTTTGGACAACGCTCCACAGCACCTAGAAGTAAGGAGACTCCATTTATTAGTGATTAAGCTGCATTGATTTAGGACCATCAATTTTTGTATTCATTATTATTTAGAGAAAGTTTGTTCATGAAGGGTATGCACTTACAAATACATAACAGTGTGCAGTGTGCTAACTTGAAAAGCAACTCAGATAATGGTTATAAAACGTGAAGAAACATGAATAACAAAGTATTGCCCGAAAAAAAATTGCATGCCTCTTTATAAAAAATACTACGAAGAAAGTTATTTAAAGAAATAGGTACTAAAATCTGAATATAGTGGCATGGTAAACATTTGTAAACCAACGCATATCTTTTGTGGTATAGACTTGTTCGAGATATTTCAGTATTTTAAAGTAGGTACTGAAGCAGAAGCAGGAAGCTCAGGGATCTGAAGATGGTTGGAATTGTTCAAACCCTGCACTTTAGCTAGGCAAATCAAACCAAACTGCACCAACAAAAGAATCATATGGTCATAGGAGCTCACAATATAGTTTTCCTCAACTTCAATTTTTATCACCAAAACACAGTCCCAAGAATCTACTGCATCTTTTTCGAAGCGAAACTAGAAGTGGAAAAAATATTTCATTATTCAAGGCAGTAGCTCAGTTCTTTCTTGAGAACCTCCAGTGTCTTCTAGGTCTTCTGGGATCCAGTTCGTCTTACAAACGAATAAAGAAACGAACATTTTGAAAAAAGTTTAAAGTATCCAAAGCTTAAAAATTTCTCTCGATTTTATGAGTTTTCAATCCACACTTATTTATATGTTTTTATGAATAAATGTGATTCAAGAAGGGAAAAGAGAAAACAGATGTTCCTCGTGGAAAATCGAAAATATTTTATTTCTTCAAATATATAGGCTATTTGATTGCCAAATATCTGCTCCAAATAATTGATAACCCTACAAATATTTTTCAACGATCAGGAGATGATTCACGATTCACAGACTTAGTTATGAACAGTAATACTTACAGCCGTTTTCAAAACACACTGGAAATTCCGTTGGTTTTTGATATTTTTGCATCCTTTAAGATATCACATTCGGCGTTCCAAGTTTATTTTGGTTATTCACATGACCACGACGTTCAAGAACATAAATATATATAGGTACAGCAGTTTCGCGAGGTGTTGTCTCACTTCTTACATCCGGCCCAAGTCTTCAAGATTTGTTCCGCCTTTTTCAGGGTTTCGTCTTTCTGTTTAAATAAAATGATACAGCGTTACAAGCGAAGTAGTTTTACAAAATTAAGGGTAGTAGCCACAATACTTATAAAAACGTAGGTATCTTGCTACTCAAGATTGAGAATTGAGAAAAGTGGCATCACAACAACAGCAATGCTTCAAGTTAGACATGAAATCAAAAAACCAGCTAGTATGAAAAAGTTATTACGAACCACGTTACGCAGAGGAGGTTAGCATTGATTCATAAGAAATACCTATATTTTTTAGCATAATTTGAGTTTTCTTAAAGGTGGTGCTAAGCTCACTGTAAGATGAAAAGAGAACTTTTAGATACTATTGACTGCCACAGATCAAACAGAAACAAAGTTTTGGTGGAAATCTACATCATTGGCCTAGCAGTTTACTGTAACACTGAAATGGTAGTTCAAATATTATAGTGAAAATTTGTATTTATCAATAAACACGTTTTCAATGAGCAAATTTGATATTCAAGCGAACCAGAGCACAGTGACTCAAGCGTCAAGTACAAATTAACTCCTTTCGCTCATACCTCAGTGAAATTGAGTGTAATACTCGTACATTGTATCACTCCAAAACATGTAACATGAAAGTAACTTACACGCAACGAAAGGCGTGATATGGCTAGAGAACCGAAGCGCTACGGAGGAGACATTGTCTTGGTCAGGGGCTAGATATGCAATGACCCGCACGACCGCCCGGTCTTGAAGGAGGGGTTGCTTTGTGCGCCGTGTATTATCAACCCCAATCTGATTTGGCCGTAGCATTGGGTGTTGCAATGTTGATAATTTGTTGTTTCTGACCAAATTCAGTTTCAGTAAAATGTTTGTTCACTCAAACATGTTATTCAGTTGTAGGGCAATGGTAAGATATTGGGGTTTAAATCGAGTTCATATAGAGTTATAGTTTAAACAAGATTGGTAAGATATTAACAAAAAAATGAATGTTTAATGAATGAAAACGTTCGTTTGTGAACAGCGTCTATGGCATTCCTAAGCTGTCCAGCCAAAGTCAGGATAATCGAAGAGCCGAGAGACAGCTATTGTTTGTGTTCATTTACGTTTGATTGCGATGAGTTGCTTACAGTTGAGTAGCTATACCACAAGTGAGTATGTTGACATGATTTTTGTGTACGGTTTTGCCGATGGTAATGCTCCTGAAGAACAAGGGAGTCACACTCCTCCTGTGTACAACTCACACCTTTGCGAACACGTTGGATAGTATGAGGAAAAAATACTGGTAGATAATATTGTTTATGTCACTGATCCTTTTTTTATCGACTAATCCTTTCTTGTCACCAAAGTTTTGGTTATTACTACCAGCTATGTGATATAGCGCACCATGATGAAATATTTTTAAAAACCAAAACGATTACACCGTTTGAAAGCTGACATTTTGGCGCACGTTTTACCAGGGCTGCACAGTTCTGCGTCAATCATTAATGGGGTTTCAAGGTGAGATGAAAAACAGGCGATTTCAAGATGTTGACAAAACTGCCATTTCGTACAGCAATCGCACATCTTCAATGCAATTAAAAAAATCTTTTCTGACATCAAATAGATAGAAAATTTAACGCTTTTTCCAACGGTGTCATCAAATTTGAGCTATCTTCAAAATTGAGGGAGTTACGACAGTTTTAATGACATAAGATCGAAAACACGAAAAAAAATCTTAAATCTTGAATAATTCCCTAACGAGGCCTCTGGCGAAAAATTGCTCGGAGGCATTTTTGTTCGGAAATAAGTTGTAGAACACGTAGGAGTCGGATAGTGCATAACTCCTGGGACACCCTGTATAGATTAATAGGCCAATTGTGGAGGTCAGGCAAACTCCTGAATCTTCCGTTGAACTTTATATATGTGAGTGCAACATGATAATAATATCAATTGTAGAATCTTACCTTGATGAAGCAATAACGGATGTAATTTTCACCAAGGTTTTTGTGCTCTGGACTGTAGAAAGCAGATGGAGGGATACCTATGAACAATACGAATGAACTGTAATGTCTTGACTTTCAAAAAACATCAATAAATGCCTCTTAAGATTCTAGCAATAATTTTAGAAAAATAGGATAAGATACATAAGATTTTATTCATTTTAAGAAATTACTTCCTCATTCCAAATAATAAGTTATTTACCTTGTAGTTTGTTGTTTTTTGACATCCACTTGGCATATTTATAGTCTCTATATTTGTCCGTTTCTTCGGCTAACCCAACCTTGTCAGCTGTAAAATCCAAAAATGAAGAATTGGTGTCATTTAAAGCAATCAAACCAACAATACCACAATCATTCAAAAAGTGCCCATAATTGATTAGGAAAATGATGGGCTGGGAGGAGCTGCCAATAATCAGCAGGACCCCGCACCAACCATCACTTTCCACCATTTTGTCGCATGTAGTTCGTACGATATCACCCCTCATGCTCATTGCACTTAGTTAATTCACATAGTATTTGTCTGTATTTTTTTCATTCAACAGCCCCAGAAAATCTGCTTTGAAACTAACGTTGTTTCCTCCAATATCACTTGCTCGTTACACACTACAACTGTTTACTGGCGCCGGTGGAGTAAACTAACTGGACAGAAGTTAACTGTGAGAATTGTTCATGTTTAATTCAAAACAGCAGAATCACGCCTCAGATTTCTCATTTACATTTTTTTTCATAGATATAGCCCACTGTCCCTGAGTTTTACGCCAGCGCAGTATGATCATGTAGTATTGCCTACAATTTTTGTAAGATGAGCAGTTTTCAAGTTCAAAAGCTTTTTCTTCAACAACTTGATTTATACTATGGCATCTAAATATGGATTCAAATCGGGGGCAATGAAAAACACCACCATAACTTCTCTAGAAGCAATGATTGCTATTTTGTTAGATCAGGAATAACTAATATCGTTGAAATATTTACATCTCAGCTAAATTTGGTTCAACAATAGTTTATGATGCATCATACCTAACGGAGTCCAGTCGACCATCATGAAATAACCTCCTTCAGGTATCGTTGGAACCATTCCGATTTCTGTGAAAAATTTGGCCATGTAGTCCCTCTTCTCCTTAAGTTCTCTGGCCAGACTCACGAGATAACAGTCCGATGAGTTGAATCTAGCGAGTTCCTCTTCCAAGCTCCTCGCTATAGCTTCCTGAACAAACCGTTTTTATTACAGTACAAAAAATATCTAACCTAACGAATGAATATCAGATACGACGATATGCCAGAAACCTTCTGGCCCTCTAGTTCATTTTCAAGATCATTATGACATAGTCGAATTACTAACAGTACTCAATGTAAGAAGAACTGACATCTAATAGATTATTACAAGGTCCACATAACGTCACACTATACTTTTGAACTAGCAAAAATGTCTCCAAAAGAATACATCCATTCATTGAATACAAATGATTTTTTCAATGCACTATCACAACCCCCTTTTCATTACATACCCCATCGATCAAAACACCAATCGTATTATTGCATAAGTAACAGTTATGGTGGTTAACAGTTAGAGAGACCTCAGTACCCAGTTTATTGAAAGTTGAAACAAGAGGAAAGGTATCGATTCACTTGCTCAGGGCAAGCAGGGTTGGCATTAACAACTAAGCTTGTTGCTCTACAGTTATATCCTGGCCAAGGACGCTAAACCTCGGGCTTTGTTGCAATCGACTTCATAAACATAAACTGCCATTCTGCCATTGGATGCCATTCCACATGGATCTCTGTCTATCTTATGGACCACCCTCAAAACATGGCATAATTCAGTTTCTATGAAAATCGATCGGATTGCTAAACCAACACTCAACAGTCTATCTGACTTCCCCACAAATGAGAATAAGCACCCACTCAGCGTGGTTGACAAAAGTTAAGGCGTTTTCTAAACGCAACTAAATCATACCATAAATAACGATTAATTCAATGCAATGCAGGTGCATGCTGGCAGAAGGACTTCCCCTCCCAGTCCAAAAGACAACAGCAAAACGAAGAACGGCAACTAAACGATAAATGTTTCAAGTACTACAATTACCTGCGTTGGAGTGTTGATAGAATTGAGGTTATTCTGGTGGACGACTTGAAGATTATGGATCAGATGAGCTGGACCATAAGCCCACCCAGTTTTCCAACCTGTGACACTGAATGTTTTACCAGCGGATCCAATAGTGATGGTACGTTCCCACATGTCAGGAAGAGTAGCTAAAAACCAGGAAATAATCAGACTAATTGTACAATCTAAAATACCTGGATGAGGTAATATACCCACTGACAAACATCTGAATAATGAACAGAAACAATCAAATCCAAAAATTATTAAGACTCATTGTATTTAAAGTTAAGCATTTTAAATACCTCTAAAATTAAGAGGAGCTTTATTGTCAGAAAGACTTTGCTTGGACTGGGTTCTTCTTTTGATCAACTCAAAAGTTCCCCCCTCCGTTTTTCAGAGCCTCCCTGTTCAATACTAGAAAGCTTACAAACTTCCGATAGAAATTGCTACAGGTAATCCTAACGTGAATGAACACTTTCCGATCTGCATCCTGGCTGTCTTAGGACTTGGGATCTCAACCAAGCACTACTTGGAGTTGCTTTGTCTGGTGGATTGTTTCTTCTTGAAAGCTATGCACAAGTTCATTTAGTTTACAGTTATGGTTGGAGGTAAGTCACAGGTTAGTGAATTTGTGAATTATTACATGTTTCAATGCCTTAATAAGTCAAAACGGACTGTTCATTTCATTAATTTAAACGCATTTGATGAGAGCAAATTTTAGAATATTACCACTTTGTGCCTGATATTGAGAAAGAAAAGCATAATTCAACTGCACCTACTAGATTGAAAGCTTACCGATTCTGATGTGTTTGTAAGGGTCGTAAACCATCCACTCGTAAACTTCGTCTGACAGTACTAGAACATTCCATTTTTTGCAAAGCTTTGCAATAAGTTCGAGTTCCTCTTGGGTGAACACTTTACCAATTGGATTGTGAGGAGTGTTTAGGAGAAAAATCTTGGTGTTCTTGTTGAAAGCAGCTTCCAATTCTTTTTCATCCAATTTCCAGTCGCTTGACAGGATGGTTCCACTGGTTTTGGTCTAAAAATCAGACAGTTGACTATTTTAATCTCAACAAATGCATTCAACTGAGATAGAGCTTCAAAATAACTTCTCAGTACATCGATTGTTAACGTCAGTTTAGTTTATAGAGTTCAACTTAGTCTGCAATTCACTTACTGGTCGTAGAGGAACAAAAACAGATTTACCACCGGCAGCAGTGACCATTGGCTCATAGCAGTCGAAATAAGGTTCCACCAGGATGACCTCGTCACCAGGTCCGACGTGCCCGAGGATGGCGGAGTACAGAGCTTCGTACGCACCAGCTGTGGTGATAAATTCTGTTTTAGGGTCGATTTCCCGCCCAATCAGTGGTGAATAGATTTTGCTGAGGGCATTCACCAATCTTAAGTGCCCCTGAAGACAAAATAAGCTGATTAGTAAGATTGGATTAGCAGAGATGATATAAAGAAGAAAATAATAGGGCTTTTAAGTACAGAATCCAGGAGGATATCTAAGGATACGAGTCATAATTTTATATTTAGGGTAGTTGACATGTTTCTAGTAGGAAATCACCTACGTTCAGTGTATGTGTGGTTTTCCACAAGGAGTTAAATGGAGTACTCGCCCATGTTTTACCCATTTATTTACTTATGTTTATCATTAATTTCCCTTTTGAATGTGAAGGTCTGCTTCCTCAAAACGAGAATTAGAAGAGTTCTATCAGATCCTTATAAAATTAAGACAGCAAATCTTGGGTCTTGGTACAGGAAGGGCTTGAAAACAACGAGTAGACTCCAGGAAAAGAAGGGCTTAGAATCAACCAGAGACAATGTTCTTGCTCAATCCGCACAGTACAGATTCTTCTTTGTTAAATAACTCTGAATTATGGATGTTGAAACAAGGAGGTGATGGAATGGTCCAGTAGCCCCTTTCAAAGGATGAGGCGATAATGCCTGCAACACTGAAGCTAACGGCGTCAGGTTTATACTCAGGGGTAAGAGTTTGTGAATCTAGGAGGGACTATCCGCATCCATATCCACTGCAATGTTGAACACTCCTTTCTATCTGTTCATTAATTGTTGCTCAGTTGTTTACAAGCAGTGAAGCATATATTCATGAGTGATATTTTATCAACATTCAAGAATGACTTACATATCCTCTAGTGTACTGCTGTAGGAGTGGCTCATCAGATCTGGCCACTTCTGCCAAGTTTTTAGTGACGTGAGCAGGGGCGGCAAAATCAGGGAAGCCCTGTCCCAAGTTCAATGGTTTGTATTTCAACGCCAGGTCAATGAATTCAGCCCTGAAAATGAAAATATTACCATAAGATTTCTATAATGTTATCGCACGGATCAGTGAAAATGGATGAGTCAGGATATATAAAATTAAAACATTGTTAAGCAAGTTTAATATGATCTTCTTTTTTCTATTATGGAAAATAACACACTTCCCATAGTGTGTAAGTGTGAGCAGAGTGTTGTGGAGAAAGAATTAAACTGAATAGGTACCATTTTGATGCTGTTTTCTCACAGGAGCCGTTAAATTAAGAGGATGAAAATTAAAGCTGACGAAGATAGGGTATTCCTTATGACGAAGGGTTCGAACATTAACTACCTTTACTGGAGATGTTAGCTATGATGAAAGTAAACTGATGGCTATGCTATTATAAGCTGTTCTACTATCCAAAAATTGCCATGGTTGTATGTTCCAGGAAGAAGTCCACAGTTCAAACTATTTCAACCTAACCTATTCAAACTGTTGCCGTTTTTGCTTGGTATCGCACAGCAAAACAACTCTTGCTATTATCACTCAAAACTTCATGACAGTGAAGATCACGTGGAACAAAACTATTCACGTGACCAAAGGCCAAACTGGATGAAGGTAAACATGAGTAACAATAGTGAAGGAGAAGAGGACAGCATAACGTAGGCAACATGGCGGTATTGTTAAGCTTCACGTGGATACGATATACACCTATCCCTTACAACCATGCTATGTATTTCATAAATATTAACTAGCAACTAGAAACAACACTCACAAGATCGGTTAAACCGAATTTTAAAGAAGTTATTCATCATGTCATAGATTGGTTAAATTGAATATTTCAATCATGTCAGTGAAATGCAATCTATCGTTTACAAGTTCTATTTCATTTTAGCCTGTAGCTTTTCTATTTAAAAAGATTTGTTTTTTATCATGAAGTCCGATTTACCATGCAGTCTACAACAAACAGAATACCTTTATTGGAATGAAAAGAAAGAGCCTATTGAGCGCAAAATAATGTGAGAACCGCGATAGTGATTAAATGTAGGCATCCGACAGTCACATGATGGTTCAATAAGATCTAATTGTTTCTCATGGCCTCCAAGTACAGTTGCTAAAACTTGATAGATTGTTCAAGGAAAGTAGGTAACTACCAGAAATATAAATTTTAAACTGAGAAAACTTACCACACTGTATATTCGGACCCCTTATATTTCTCTGGAAGCTTGAATTTTTCTGACATCGTAGACACGGCACGAACACTACTATTCAAAACGGAACTATTCTTACCAACTGCTGCAGTGAGAGTGGCAAAATGTTTCAGCATCTGTAACACGTAAGGCCTCACTATAAATCTTGTAGTAGAATGACAATTAAAACCAGAAACACAAAGAGCCATTATCTCATTATGTAACATTCCACGTTCTAAACGTCTACCTTTTTAATTCTGAGAGTTAGTTTATTACAAAACACTGGAACCTACCTACATATTTGCTGAATCTTTTGGAATAACAACGTTAATATTAGAAGATAACAACAAATATTTTAATGAAGAACAGTGCAATAAGTAGTACGCAAATAGAGACTACAGCCACAATCACTAAGTTGCATGTTAAAGTCAAAACCCATTTAGCGTACTCATTCATGATAATAGACGGATTGAAAATACACTCACTAAAAATGCAAAGAAGGTTTTAATTAGGTGAACCTGCATTGCTGCAACCTATTGGTCGGTGATTCGAGGAAGTGTAGTATTTTAATGAGAAATGAATGTTCTTGAATGAGGCATGTGGGATGAATAAGGTCAGAGAATGTACCAAGACGTTTCATGGGTATCTCTAGTCTTGGAACGAGTTGCCCCTTCCATTAGAGGATAACGACCTGGTTGCCATCAGGTTTTTGGCTTAGCGGTCATGGACCAGTTTCGCAGAAGTGACAGGAGGAATTAATCGATTAATCAAGATTGTTGTTGATTGAGAGGCTACATGCTATGCTAACCTTGATTGTCAGTCGGTAACGCGTCGAATAGACTGGGAGGAACGGAAGAGTTATACAATCCTAAATAATAGATAAGGAATTGTTATTCCATTCAAGACATTTGTAATTCATTATGCATTCATACCGAAATTCATTACACAAAAAAAGAGATAATCGTTATTGATAAAGGACTTACTTATGATGAGGTACCGCTTTCAAGTGGTAGGTTCTATGCCGGTACCGACACAGAATTCAACACCAATCACTTTTCAAGTAATTTCCACTGATTAACTAGCGTATGTTCAGAAAATACGGCGAGAAAAGTGACAAAATAAAAAAATAATAATCTAATCTTCGCTTATCAGTACTCGGCTTATCGATAACTCTATTGGTTTACAGGGTGTATCTGTTTTGGCCAAAGTGTGACGCACAAGTCGGCACAACTGAGTAGATGTGTGGAGGAAGAATTTGTAAACCTTTTTCTTTTAAAATGAAGAAGAAAACAGATTCATCTCTGGATCTACATTTTCTAGTTGACAAAACATGGTAAATCAAAATTTTAGAAATGGTTTTAGTTGATTATAGACCTGGAAAGTCGATTATTGTCCGTAAAACTATTGAGTACTGCTTAGTTTTGATGAATTCTTCTTGTTCTCACTTTACACTTCATCTTTACTCTACCAGCAACGTAGTCATGAGACTTCATCATCATTAATTTGATCTACTGTTGGTTGTAATCACTGCCTATTTACTTTTGGAGACACCAGGTATTACAATTACTAGGTAATTTAAAGTGTCCCCATCCACTTTGGTTAGTGGGAGATGATAACTGAAAAATAAGTTGCCTGGCTAATTTAGGTTACCTTGTCCATCCATGCAGCCCACAGTATAACTGATCCACTCAGCCTCTCAGTGCAACAGCTGATTGACAAAACCAAGTGGGGACAGCTGTCTGAACAGTCCTTAGTTATCGACATTGACACTCAAGTCTTAAAGTCCGGGACTTGGTAAAGACACCAAGCCCTCCTCATCTCCACGTCAATGTGTTGACAACGGCTGGCCAGTTGACTGCTAGAATCCAACAACTCATTACCTGCCCCTCTACTGACTTTGCCAGTTTAGGAAAGAAATGCCCTGATGAGATCTCTCATCTCTGAGCAAGAATGTGATATCTCCAGCAAGAAAGGACTCTGTCTATCTTCCTCCACTCCCTCTTGCTCTTCCTGATTGAACACTTCCACTAGCATATCAAGAAATTTGGACGCTTTCAAATTTTCTTAGTTTTTTAGTAAAAATGGTCCGTCTATCGACTTTGAACAGCAATTCAGGTGTAGTAAGCTATTCGGCATATATCTAAACAGCTTCTTTAGGCAAAAATATTTTTTTTTAAATATGAAGCTTCGTTCAAAAAATATGACAAGTAACTCAATACTACGGATTATCCTCATTAATTATGTTGAATTAACATTTGAAATTACGTTCTTAAAGCATTTCATTTCTAACAACGACCAAACTTCCAAAACCCAATATGCTTCCATTCAGTGTCTTCAGCTAACTAAAGAAGACGGCGCTCATTGCCGTTAAGCCACCAAAACTAATTGAAACGGTTAATTTGGTTCCGTTCATGTACTTCCATCGAATAAAACGCCTAACCGGATAAAATATCTACCGAAATAAGCGGACATACTGTGTCAGTCAATAGTTACATAGTTTTGGTTGACAATGTTGTAGGTTTTTTAAAATTAAGTTCTTGGATTGAGCTAATATAAAATACCATTCATCTTTTAGGACATCTCCTGAAGCAAGACTTTGTCAATTTATTGGCTTTATAAAGGGAAGCCTATTAGAATTGATCGTGAAGTGTGTAGAATAACCCGTATAAGAGACAATGTATTTTAGAACTTCCAATTTCCATTATGGGTGATTCCTATTTTACGGGACAATCGCTGTCCTTCATTGATAAATAATTTTCTGTTCAACTTTTTCCAAAAATTATTTTTGTAGGTTTTATGTGGTAACTAGGCCTACTCATGGCTGTCATGAAGTTCGGCTACTCTTCATTGTACATGCCGGTAATTGATCGAAATGTACCTCTAATGTCATTGTCATGGTCGGTCCTTGAGTCAAAATTTGAACTTAATCCGAAATTTTATCCGCTCAAAGTACGTTTTACAGGAAATATTTTAACTACGTAGTATTTTTTTAGAATTAGTTACTGGATGTTAGTGCGTTTACAAGTGGGACCAACTTTTAGATAGTCTGTACGAATCAAGTGCTCAAAGTTTGTCCCGAACCTTTTGTCTCATTGTTATGGGTTTGATAGAAATCATCGTTGCTCTCTCAAATGAGAGCATTTTTTGGCAATTCAAAGTTTTTTCAGCTTTGGTTGAGGAAACACAATGCTTCCGCCATTTCTATACTGTTGGGGATCAAAAATGAAGTTAGCCGTTTGTAAAACAGGTGTGTACGTGTCATACTTCTCATTGTTATGGGTTTGAAAATCACTCTTAATCAATTTTATTGATTCGTTTAGCATTCACTTTGGGATAGAGGTGTAAAAACTCTATTTAATGCTAGTTTCAATTTCTATAAGTGTTCATTAGACTCCTAATTGCAGAAGGTTAATGTTGATTTCTCACTGTCGTGGCGATTTTAAACTTCATTGCTGTGGCTACACAAAAGCCATCATGGCTGTTTGAAGCAATTTTTTTTAAAGTTTGGTAATTGATACTAAATAAATACTAATATTAAAATGTGATAAGTAGGTACTTGTTCTAGCACAAAGTCAGGAAAAACTGAAATCAGATATCTGTCTCATTCAACCTTACCTACACATCGTTTACGTAATTATACTGGTTGACAAAGCTCATTGTGATGGATGCATACCATTCTCGTAACACATAAAATTGTAAAACCTGAATTTTGAGGAAACAAACGAAAACCGTGCGTACTTGTACATCACTATACCATTAGAGTAACATCTAGAGTGTATAATAAAAAAACCACAAATTTAGGAAAACAAAATTTTTTGGTCAGAATCAAAACCTCGATTGTCCCAATAAATGAGAATCACCCTTATAAAGGTGTGAAAGGAGGGGGTAATACTGATCATTCATCATATTTTGACTGTTTTAATTTGATTTTAGTGTTATTATTTTTAATTGTTGTTACTAAAATTTTCCATTTGACCCCTAGTTTTAGTCTAGTTTTGTAACAGGAGGGGTTACTTGCGCTCTCCTCCCTAGCGCTGCTAATACAGCTTACACGGCCGATTTCTTGCTTCTTTTCTTGTTCGATTTAGAATTTTGGTCTGGTTATGAAACATATTTCAGAACTTTCAAATTTAGTTATGGAAGAGGATGAATAGAGGCGCTAACAGTGATAAATCGCTACCGTTATTATTGATAATTCGTTATTTTCATCTGATTCTAATTATTGTTTTCTTTCAACTCCGACTTCAGTCTAGATGCGCAACAAACCTCCGAAATTTTGAATTGGAATTCGAAAGGGGAAATGGAAAGGGATAACAGCAGATCATAATCTATAAGATTAATCACATCAACTAACTACACAGTGCCTGGAGCCGTTGAATCAAGGATGATTCATATTTAGTACTATAAACCAAACAAAGGGGCGTTCTTGTAATGTACTCATTAATTTCCAATGTGTTCAATGACTTGGTAATGAGAAGATCCTAACGATGGTCGAGCTTATGCAATAGAAATTAGCACGGTGCATTCAAAAGTTGGGCGGGCCACTGAGCGCCTGCGATATTCCTGCCCAGTCTTCCTCTATATTGATCTGTCTACCAAAACCCCAAGCAAGAGCTTCTCAGTCAGACCCTCGTGGGCTTCGCGCTCAGTGCTAAATTCTTCAACATGTTCCGCCTTCCGTTTGTGCATCTTCTTGAGCACCTCTGATCGCCATCAGACCTCCAGGTAATGCGAATTCCCTGGTTAGAGTCCAAATCTACACATTCCACTAGGAACCTTCCACAGGTGCCTAACCAAGAAAAAAATATACAACAGACACCGCTAGGAACCGTATTTGCTTATTCCATGCATTTACGCCAATAAGCTACCACAAGCTGGGCGATTGCTTCCGCACATTTCTGAATTTAAAAAGTTAAGTAAGCTTTCATTGAGTAAGGTCCGTTATTAATAAGACGTCGGTAGCTATTCAACTCAACTCGATCCAATATAGTCAACAAACAATATTCGAATCTATTTTTTGTGGAATTTCTCGGCTTACTGTCATAGAGGTTTCGGTGAAGGTATGGTCAGAAATGAGGAATATTCTCACCGGATTCCCTGAGAATATTCTTGTAGATACAACGTTTCGCTACCTTCAAGTTCCATCATGAGGTACCTTGTCAACATTGAGCTACTCCTTGATTCAACCAAAACCAAATTTTCAAGTAGGTGATAATATTGTTTTGGTTATATCAATGACCGTTTGGGTATATGTACATTCAATCATAACTTACGATCAACTATTGCGATGCTTCACACTAATTTTATAAAAAGCAAAGTGTAAAACAGCTGTCCTAACGAAATTTCGGTCCTCCAGGAGCCTTTAAGGAATTATGGACATATATGAGATGTACCGGAAATAATTTTCAAGTTCAAACGTGAAATGATGCTCAAAAGAACAACCCAGCAAATATAACATTTTCTATTCATTTTTATTAATATCCCTAATCATGAATTTCAAGAGCTTGTCATAGACAGTGTCTTCAATGCTTGGATAGGCCAATAAAAAACATTGTTCAACAATAGTTGTAAAACAACAGTGAAGAACTTGAACACAGTATTTAAACAGTATATTTATTTGAAATTTAACAATTTCGTCGCACTTAAAAGTTGAAACAATTTAGTGCGATAACCTAGTAATAGGGTGTCCCAGTAACTACGCTCCCACCCCTTATTTTCTCTAATTGCGGACGAAAAAAAATCGGACTAACGCTATTCATCATAATTTTTTGCATAAAGTTCAAAAATGACCAAATTGCACAGCGCGCAACTATGCGCAACCAAGATCAACTTTGTTTTTTCAAAAAGAAACCCCAAATTTTTATTGCAGATTCGGATTCTACGGAAAATGTCAAGAACATTTGGCTCCACAATTTTTTGAGCGCCCGCAACCTGCTCAGCGAGAGCTCAAAGATGCGCAACCCAGGGATTGCGCCAAAATTGAGATGAAAGTAGCCCTCAAGTTTGGCACACGAATTTTAATTGTTTTTCACGTGGTGCTTTCCATTTTGTGCTATCCATTCTTTTTGAATAGGATTTCCTCCTAATAAAGTGATTTTTTTGGCTGTAAATGAAGTGAAATGGAATCAAATCAAGAAAAGGATATCAACACACGATTCAGCGTTGAAAAATACTGCTTAGTCACGTACCACACTTGAGGACAATCATCATCTCAATTTTGGCGCAATCCCTGGGTTGCGGATTTTTGAGCGCGGTCATAAAACGCTGAAAATCCTTTCACTGGGATTTATTATTCAATTGGCTGCCGTTCATGATTTGAATTTCTACTAAGGTTTGGAGTGTGCGTGTTTCACAGGTGATAGAGCGATTATTGAATTTCAGGAGATATGCGTAGAGCACTTAAATCGTTTCTCAACCAAAATACCTATTTGGATTGATCAGCCGATCATATTTGTGTGCCTCCTGAAATTCAATAATCGCTCTATCACCTGTGAAACACGCACACTCCAAAGCTTAGTAGAAATTCAAATAATGAATCATTATGATAAACGGCAGTGAACGAATTTGCAGCGTTATTATTTTATGGTTATCAGAATACTTCAACCCGTGTATCGGCTATAAACCCTTTTAAGAGTTCACTCCAGTATCCACGTTCACTACATAACTAGGTTACTGATATCAACACAAAAACAATAATAAACCAAAATAACGCGAATGTTGGCACCATAAATCGAGCCATAGATCGGGAATCGTTGACCTACGGATCTGGGGAGGGGCCCATTTGATATTTCATGGAGTGTTCCTCAAAAAGAGTACAAATTGAGGCTGCCTTGACTTTTTTTGAGGTTTTTGGGGATTTTACAACCCTTAAAGGTCATTTTAAATTAAGTGAGAGAGCTGGCTCCAGAATTGGGACGTTGTCGGACCAATATTGATTTTTCCTGAAAATTTCAGATTTTTTACTCCAGGCGTTTGGGAGAAATCGTGCTTACGGCGGACGGACGAGAAAAGTTTTATTGCTGATTTGGATTCTACACCCTTTGAAACGTAAACCATGAAATTTTCAGGGGGGTTAAATTTTTTTTTTCACGAGCAATTACAATGGTTTTATATTGAATAATAAACCAAAAATCGATTGAGGAGCCAATCGTTCATGAAATTCTCCGTAGAATCCGAATTTGCAATAACAAAATTGGGGTTTCCATTTGAAAAAATAAAGTTGATCTTGGTTGCGCATGGTTACACAGTTGGGCGCTACGCAATTTTGTCATTTTTTGACTCTACGCAAAAAATTATGAGGAATAGCGTTTTCCCATTTTTTTGTCCACAATTAGAGAAAATAAGGGGGGAGCTTAGTTACTGGGTCACCCTGCGTCGTTCTTAAACAGTAATTCAAAACATGAACAATGGAAGAATTGAACCTAACTTTACTACTTCTCTGATGTACCGACCCATTCTCTTTTCAAAAAGATCACCTAACCTTTCTTTCGTTTATCCCTTTTCAAGACTTGTCAGTCAACATTAATCGAAAAGTGTTGGCACGAAAAATGAATTCAATAGATTTTTTCGAACAAGACCATTCAAAGTGATTTCAATCTAAAAGGAGAAGAAGTGAGCTTGGAATTCCGCCCTTCTGCATTTTAAAGAAAAAAAGGTCCTTTGAATTTGAAGAGATCTTGAGACGAGTCGAATAATGCAATTCTCAAGATCGTGAATCACAATAACTTTTCAAATAACGTGGAGAGAATATCTGGGCTCGGACGGGAGACGCTACAACGTTAAAAGCACTTTAGCTGAGAATGTTTACTTTCTACCGTAGAACCTGGAAGTAATTTCAATTTTGAAGATCAAGACCGATGAATTGCTGTTCAAAATGTTTTTTTCTTTCCTGGATCAACCGAATTTCTAATGCAACCCTTCAGTCCAAACGTTATCTTTGTAATTTATCTGATTGTCTCCCGAACTTGAGGTGGAAGCACTTTTAACATTAGCAGAGTTGCTGAAATTCGTGTGATAACCATCCGTAATCTCGATGTTTTGTACAAAAAGACATTTTAATTATCACTCAAAGTGATGATATTGATGATTATCTTTATACTTATGATGATGGTAATTGTAACTGCAATTCACATATTATCGAAAGGTATTTTTGTATAAACAATTTATTTCACTGGGGTTTATTATTCAATTGGCTTGCGTTCATGATTTGAATTTCTACTATGCTTGGGAGTGTGAGTGTTTCACAGGTGATAGAGCGATTATTGAATTTCAGGAGGCACACAAATATGATCAAATGAACAATCCAAATAGGAATTTTGGTTGAGAACAGATTTACGTGCCCTATGCATATCTCCTGAAATTCAATAATCGTTCTTTCACCTGTGAAACACGCACGCTCCAAAGCTTAGTAGAAATTCAAATCATGAACGCACGCCAATTGAATAATAAACCCCAGTGAAAGAATTTGCAGCGTTTTCCTGATAATTTCAGATTTTCTGATCAGAATGCTTCAACCCGTGTATCGGCTACAAAGCCTTTTAGGAGTTCACTCCAGGATCCAAATTACTACATCACTACGTCGCTAGGTTACTGATATCAACTCAAAAACAATAATAAACCAAAATAACGCGAATGTTGGCACCATAAATCGGGCCATAGATCGGGAATGGTTTGACCTACGGACCTGGGGAGGGGCTCATTCGATTCCTCGTGGAGTGTTCTTCAAAAATTTGTACTGTGTTGTCAGTACAAATTTATGCCGCCTTGACTTTTTTTAAGGTTTTTAGGGATTTTACAAAACTTTGACAACCCTTGAAGGGCACTTTAAATTAAGTGAGGGAGCTGGCTCAAGAATTGGGGCGTCGCCGGACCAACATTGATTTTTTCTGAAAATTTCAGATTTTTTTGCTTCATCCGTTTGGGAGAAATCGGCGTTACGGCGTACGTCGGACGGACGGAAACATTTTTATTGCAGATTCGGATTCTTCACCCTTTAAAACGTAAACCATGAAATTTTCAGGGGGGTTAGCATTTTTCCTTTCAAGAGCGATTACAATGGTTTATTATTGAATAATAAACCAAAACCATGAATTTAGACAGACGGGGAGATCTATGAAGAATCGGTGTAGTAGCCAAATATGTGCCAAATAGGTTTATCACATAGCTTTCTCGAAAGCGCTCATTGCTTCCTCAAACATTGGAAGGTTTTCTTTATTACAAGATTCAATAGCGAGTTCAACAGTACATTTGAAATTAACGGTAAATTAGCATAAAACATTAAAGTTGGTCAATCAATTTACGTGAAAATTGTGTTTGACATGTGCAAAAGTTACCATTGCTTTGGGAAAGATGAAGTTTATCGTGTAGGATTCTTCCACAACTTAAGCCCCTTAAAAATTTCATCGAAATTGGATGAAGACTGGAGGTATTACGCTTGTTTCAAGAATTAAAGGTTGTTCCAAGAATTACAGGTTAGTGCGTGCGAAGTGGTTATTTACTAATGATATAATCGTATTGAAGCTCGAATGGAGTACCCGAATTGTAATTTTCCAACTAACCTCCGAATCACAGCTTTATCGAACCAATAGGTCCTGGGAAAGTGAAACTTGATGGACTTTAAATCTGCGCAGTAGCATTAAAAACTAATCTGTTCAAAGATGAAACTGAATAGGAGACCATCGATAATGAAATCGATAGGATACCATTCCCTGTAATAGTACTGTTCGTAGCAGAGATTTCAAACTTGCGCACGGGCTGCAGAAATTAACGATACGGCCATGCTGAAATTGAGGAGGCTTGATTGAATCTCTGACTTTAACCTGCGTATCTTCTCGATTTTCCATTCAAATCTGTGAGTAGGGCGTTGATTAATGAGGTAATGATTGATGGGCAATGGAACTCATAGGGGACCATCCTCACCTTACCTGCACATTCCCTGTTATATTCATCAAAGCAGAGCTTAAGCATTGAATCGACCATGAAAACTGTTTCAATGAAAAGTGTGAAGTATGTGCTTGCTATTACTATTATTTTCGTCAGTGGCGGAATTTTTGGGGATCCATAAAGCCCCCCCAAAATGAACATTTCATTAAAATCAAGTAACAAGTTAGACTTCGTACGAGTATGGTATCAAACCACACCTGGGACACTTATTTAGGACGGTCTACTCTAGATTTTGTTATGACAAAGAGCCGTATTCTATTTTCGTCTTTCATGAGCTGCATTTCGAGGATAACATGCGTAGTTTTCATCTTTCCAGTACATTTTTTGGGGAAAATTTGTTTTTCACCTCCCTAAACTGAACACCATCTTGATAAGTTCGAAAGCCAAATCGTGCTGAAGAGGATTAATAGTTTAATAATACGGGAAGATTATCACTAATATCATCAACATAATTACCAGTGGAAGCGTGTGCCCCGACGCGGGGCGTAAATCCGGAGGGCAGATGTTCGCTTGCGGCGGGTTGCCCACATCTGCGTCTCAAGGGCTGCTAGCCCACCTTTTTTTTTCAAATGGAATCCTCACATCTCCTTTGCCAACTGGAGATGGGATGAAAAACTGTCCCCCGTGGTAAGATGACCTTATGACTTTTTTTAGCATGGAACATGTATTAGCCGTCAGCTGCCGTCCAAAAAGGTCACGAGATGTAATGATGTCTTGGAGAGGCGCGGCTGTTTACCTCGTAAAAATTGATTCCACATACAACAATTCAGTAGTGTGATGGATATGTATAGATCCTCCGACCCGTTTCGTGTAACTGACAAACTTGAGCATAAGCATAAGGCTTTTTAGTTTAAGAGGGATCTTCTGTGTGTTGGAGGCCCCAGTCCTTGGAAGGGCACGGGACCTTTAGAACGCTTCCATGTACAGACGTTGAACGTATGTTGCATGTTTTGACCCTTGAGCTATTCACTGGGTAGCTCTAAATTATCCAGGAAATAGGCGATTTCCCCTCATTCGGTTGAGAATGAAATGAGCAGTCCTGACCAATTCAGCCATGAAGACTGCAGAGAGTTGTAAATCAGTCTGTATCAAGTACTTTAAACTGTGAACAATTTCTACTATAATTGCACTATTCCCATGTGTAAAGAAGAGGCTCTGGTATCCTATTCGTAAGGGTAGCAATATATCGCGTTGCCGCATTCACAACCATTACCACTAAAGTCACTGGGGTCACTAACTTGTTACCTTATTGCTAAGCTTCCTAGACTGTAGTTTTTCCAGTTTTTTTTTTTTTTTTTTTTTTTTAAATTACAATGAAACAGCAGTACATTCATAACCAATTGGCAACGTCAACCATTAAGAATGAATCAAATTACCCACAGATATCATTGGACATCCCATCTTGTGCTGAATGTGGTCATATATTTCCAAATGACCAAAGATATGTCGTTACAAGCTGACATGCTTACAGATCAGTTTGACGTCTAAAACCCGTTTAAATGCCAAGTTCATCTGCTTAGAATGGAAAAAGCACTTACTTCTGAGTCCCCAACGCTTATAGTTGGCTTATTCGACTACCTGTTTCAAGGCTGATATAGACCTCAATTTAGATCGTATCTTTCAGATTAGGTGTAGAATGTTTACAATCAGTGAATAAGTCGTCGCTTCAGAGAAATAGTATCAACTTGAGTGCGAATGAGAACATGTATGCATATAATAACACTCCAAATAACCGATATAAGCAGATTTGTATTTGACGTAGGTATTATTTAAAATTCACTCTCTCACTATTGGTGGCTATTCACAAACGTGTTGAGGTTCTTTTCACCTCCTAACGTTATAATGAACGTAATCAATCAGTGTGGGATTATTCGATCCATTGAAGCGGTCTCTTCTTTCCAATAATAATCAGAAAACATTACACACATTTCGACCTTTTATATCGGTATCATTTCAAAAAAGAGCTCCGAAAGAGTCGTTCTTCAAAAATTGTTCATTGAATTGCTGCTCATCTTGAAACGTAAACCAACTATGTGTGTGTATTTGCGGGGCGTTTGATATTATGTATTCCGTTGTATTGACTAATGTTTTAATGTTTTCTCTCCAGCGAAGGAAAAATATTGTGGCCCTCCAAAATCACAATGTAATGCTACATTCATTGATAATGTATGTAGATTGCTATGATATTTGTAGGTCTTCAAGTCTCGGCGAACCCGTCCAAATGGCACTGTTCTCGGAAAAACTAAAATATCTACATAAACAATCACTTCGGTTAATAATTTTCAGAAACAAGCTATATTAATTTCACGGAAAGATTGTTTTAAAGTAAGTATTCCCCCTCAAATTTTGTAACTTCACGTTCCAAGTTGTGTGGAAATTCAAATCTGCAATGTCCGTACGGCCCATGAAAGAATTAAAATTTATTTAAAAACTGTGTTCTTTAGCACTTTGATTCCATTTGGGGTCTGGTTGGTCCTAACTTCTAGCTAGCCAAATCACCTCACACGCGTAAATACTTCAAGTCGAAAAATGTGTAAAAAAATTGTTTTTTCGAGGTTTTAACTGACTGTTTTGAATTGAAGGGGACATCAAATTTGAATTGCGTTGTGAATTTTGAACATGTGAGCCAATTCCAAATATTACGATCCTACGATTACGATACTACGATCTTTAAAGATAGAGTGAACAGGGTAGCTACGACACCTGCGAATTTAGGGCTAAAGTTTAAAAGTGCAATAAGTTTAGGATGTAGTGGCTGAACAGGAGAGAGGGTCTGAATGAATTCCCTTGGGCTAGTCCGGGCTTGTTTATACGGGTGTTCTGATTTCCCCGTGTGTGATTTCCCATCCCTTCGACCGCGACTGGGGAAAACCCATAATCCTCGACTCCTTGGTTTATTGTTAACCACATTTTATATTACAATTGTTGAGGCTCCTCCTAATTCTAAGGCAAGTAGGGTGTCATTTTCATTAGTTTTCGACGTAAAACCGTCTAAGAAAGGTTTCAGATCTATATAATTCCGACCATAGTAAAAAATCGCTATTCCAGAACCCAAAGATGACCTACAAACCTCAAAATTACAAGAGCAATCACAATTTATCAAAAAATAATAAACCTATATGGTAGAATTGACGGGTTTTTACTTAGCGCTGGAATGCTAATATGATAGCATGCTGAACACAATGGAATATGCCAAGGAAGAGTATTTTTCACTTTAGCCTGACAATTTGTTTCTCATGGATGGAAAATTAATGAAAAGTTATGCCAGAAATTTTCCAGTGTAATTACCTGTTAAAATGATTTGTTTAATAAAACAATAGTAATGGAGCACAGTATAACAATAGAAGCGAAGTATAAAGCACTTTTCAGTTCCTTTCATACCTGAATGATGAATAAATTTAAAAAAAAAAAAAATTTTATATAGGTACCATTCCAAGCAATACGCATATATTTCAATTAGTTCTAGATTTGACTTTATCTAATGAATCTTATTGATAGTATGGGGTATTTCTCAATAGGAAAGGGCGCTATGTATGAATTGACTTTTCGTTGGGCCACAATTCCAGAATGAGTAGCTGGATTGGAAGCGTGGTAGCTGTCAACCAAACTATATCTCCAGATATATCTCTTTACATCGTAGGAGGAGTAAAATTCACCCCTATTGGCGTTCCAGGGTTAAATATGATTACTACCAGTCATTAATTTCAATGTTAGCCTTTTATATAACATTGTATTCATGAATATTGTTAATCATCTCCAGTTACTTGTTTCAATTATGAGGATACGAGAGAGTTAGCTATGTGCCACGCCCAATGTGGGAGACAATTTTTTTTTTTTTTTTTTTTTTTAACTGATATCAGAAGCGAGAGACCATACATCGAATTTTCAGGTCAAAAAAACGATGGCATCAAATCATTGTGAAACTACGCGGGTACGTTAATAGCATAAGTGCACCTTTTAATACTATTCACATATTAATTGTATGGGGGCTCATACGGTACACACTCGTCTAGGATAGAACAACACCCCTTCGGTTCGACTGTCGTCGGCAACCATCGGCCACGTTCGGTTCGCCGATAAGCAAAAGGGGGAAAAAAGGAAACCAGCTGTTGGTTTGATTCGGCCTTCTCCCCTTCGTCTTGCCACATAGCACCCCCTCCCACCCAACAGCACCCCTCCCGCCCATTGGCACCCCTTGCTTCGGCGCCCCTCTCTCTCTCACCATTCAGTCGCTCACGCTCCTATCACGACCCCCCGTAAACTTCTCCCTATTTTCGGTTCACGTTCGGGTTGTTCGTTCTACAAACGCCGGTCGTTCGTTTGCCTCCACACCCTGCGAAACCCATAATTTTCTTTCATTTCCTACAAACTTAATTGTGCATTTTCGAAAAATCCAATTATCAATTAACTTTGTTTCAAATTAAAAGTATTTTATAGTGGAGTTCAGTGTCTTGTTTGTTTACGTGCAGCAACCTCACAGATTTGGGATTATCTGCTCCGAAGCTTCAATCACATCTTCAACGACCTACCGTAACTAGATGTAGGCTGTACCAGGTACATTTCGTAATTTTTCCAATCAACTTCATTTACTATTATGCTAATAATAACTGTACCAAACATTAATTATACATTTCAACTAACCAAACGGCAGCTTCATTCTACAGTCTACACAAACCTTATTCAACTGGCACAATCGTATTTCTTTGTAAAATTACATAAATCAATAGCAACTAAGCAATAGTTACTCAAGTATTAACTTGAGTTAACTTAGCTACGGTGTTAACAGTTATTCAATGTAACCCCTCATCATTAGGCTACATTTTTTATATTAACGCTAAAATGAACTACGATAACTATTATAATAATGTAACAATTATTGTTACTAGATCTATACCAGTTTAACAGGAAGAGATTCGCGCCGTAGCGTCATCCATTTCCACATTAATAATTACCCAACATAATGAACTATAACCTATTGTGAGTAATTACTTCAATGTTCAGAAAATAATTGGAATTCACAATCATGTTTTCATCTTAGTAAAAGTCAGTCAGGCATCACGCATGATTGGTTATAAAGACCTCAAAGCTTAACACTATCGTCCCCAGCCAACTGACTCATATCGTGTTTAAGTATCGGAATTCACAACCGTGTTTTCATCTTAGCTAACTCAGTATGAAATGGATTTCTGTGTTTGGGCTGTCTCACACGCTCCGAAACAATCCTAAAAGGATTCCCTGTACTGAAGAAGCCTCGCGGTGCTTCGAGTAGCGGACAAAAATCAAAATTTCAACTTCTTAAATGTTTATCTTCATGGGCTTGATCAGAAAGGTCAGAGAGTCATGTCAATACTTGTAAACAAACGTATAATATATTTTAAGATGGGAGAATTGATTGTGAGTAGTGGTTTGTCTCGCGAAAATAAAACAAGTTCGCCTCCCAAAATCTATGGCTGAGTCTTCTGGAGGTACCTATGTACTATGATTTCCAATGAAAAAAACAATAAAATTTTGTCTATTTTGGATTTTGATTTTGTTCAAAACAACGATTTGTCAACTTCAAAAAGCATTTTCTCGAAAAAGTGGTCCTGTGATTTTGTATGTATGTATTTCAGTACAATATACTAAATCAACCCATGAAAAAAAAAAAAAAAAAAAATTCCATGGTTTCAGAAAAAAAATTTGCTCTACCCTCGTGAGAGATGTTCAAGGAAAATGGGTTTCTGGAGATAAGGAACAGCGGAAAGCCATTTTAAACTTCGTTCAACAAGTTTATAAATTGGAAGCTGTTGGATAGGTCTCCGAACCCCTGCGAAAATGGTCAAAATTGATAGCATTAGAACTAACGAAAAATGGTATTCTTTTAAGGGTTATCAAGCCCTATTTTTAAAAAAATTCCAGAGCTTTCTGGATTCTCTCGTAACTTTTCCTCCCTATGTCATCACGTTCACCATCAATTCTTGTACTATTGTGAAGCGTTTCACTTGGCATTTTGGCCAAAAACACAGGAAAAAAGTGTTTTTTTCATAACTAAACAACGAGGGCTACTCTGGGACCAATAGTAGGTATATAGCCTATTCGTGATCAGCGTAAAAAATCCTGTAACAACCCGTAGTTATCAGTATTTTGTCCGACCCGGCCATATGATCGAAGCACTGCGCGCCTATAACGATGAAGAGCTGCCTCTTCAAATATAATAACTCTTTTTGGGTTACCAACCCAGCGATTCGGTAAAACGTAAACCGTTCTAAACAGATATGATGACGAATATTTTGCATGACCTTGCACATTAGAGGTTCATGTGAAATAGATACGAGAAACAACTATTTAAACTTGGAGTAGAAACTTGTTATTTGCTTGTACCAACCTTATCTAAATTTCTTGGAAAAATCTTGAATTTAATTTTATGGAGGCCAAGGAAGCAACTACCGAAATTCAGCAGTTTCCACTCCATTTTTATTTCAGGATTTGTGCGGCTTGCCTAAATGATCCCTGATGAATATCATTGCTGTTGGATCAAATGTAGAATTTGCGAAAGCCCGAAACTTTTCTATTCTGGTAACAGTACGACTTTTCGAATGAAATCTACAAGGGTTGAGGAAAGTGGGATCCATACAATCTTCTTTGAATTATCGGTATAATTTTGCCAAACGCAACCGAAAACATACAATTCGCATCAAAGTACTTTGTGTGGAAGAGGGTCGAGACGATTTCGGTAACATGAATCATAGCTCCATTTACTTGCATTACTTGCATTGATACAAAACGTGTACAGTTGCAATGAACAGTTTAATAAAATGAATCTTTGTTATAGACATTACTGCTCTATTTTAAATTTGAATAATTTTGATTATACTGCACACGTAACTAATCCTAAAAGCCCATTTTACAATAAGTGTTGAAAATATACTGCCCACTCTACTTGGCTGCCGTTTTAATTATTAACGTCTTATTCTAAATTTTTAGGTCCCGTAAAGTTTGTTATTGACATTTTCATGTCTTTGCTATGGCACATAAACTTCACAAAAAATTGCTGTCTCAGATGTGCGTTTGGTCGTTTTAATTATGCAGGCCAATGGATATTAAAATATGTTCATTTGTTGTGTATATTTAAAATAAATATAGTTTTTCGTTAAAATTTGAGCTTCCAGTATTGATCCTAGTGACCTCTTTTTTCGAGTCGGTGCAACATTGTGTTTCAGCATAAATCTACATCTTTTATGAAAATGTCTCAACTAACTTCATACGTCAAATGTTGTTCAATTAGTTCTTAACTCTCTGCCAGATAGAAAGTTGAAAGTTTTGTTTTGAACAAACAATATTTTTATGTTCTCTTCTTTTATATATACGTCAAAATATATTTTGACATTGATTTAATAACTTTCTGGAAATGATTTTGTTCGGTTTTAATTAATGTTTTCAAACGATGAAGTTCTCAGCATAATCTACTCCGTTCAAATGTTTCAATTAGTTCTTAACTCTCTGCCAGATAGAAAGTTGAAAGTTTTGTTTTGAACAAACAATATTTTTACGACGAAGGAGTTCTGAAAACTAAAAAGTTTTCAAACGTGAAGTTCTTCCCCGTTTTATAAATAGAGGAAAATGAATAAAACATCAACGAATTGTTTTTCCACTTTTCGGCGGATCAATTAAAATCCAATTAATTAGTCGTTGTTTGAATGATCGATGAAAGATGATTGATTCCTGAAGAGCTCATTAGCGACAATGTCGAGGACATTGATCTCTGACCAACTTACAACACCATAATGTATTTTTTTCATAAGGAACTCCTTGTAATACAGTACGAATAATTGAATTGGTCTCTTACGGTTTCACTCCGAAAGCTGATAATGTTTTATTAATTAACTACTTGTATCTCATTACCGTTGAAAGAAATCATGTAAAACATAAATCATACTGATTCCGCATACCTACGTCAGTAAGTTTGTATGTAAAATTCATAAAGATTCTATTTCCATCAATCTCAATCGACGTCTGAACGGCACGATGTCACAAACGACACTTCAACGATTCTTGATCGTTAACGTTGTTTGTTTATAGCTTCTCTAACTTGACATTTGCCTCTCTTGGACGATGATCGACTGTTTATTTATCCAATTAGTCATAATTCTTCCATAACAGACATGCTTGATGGGTCTCACACCAACAAGAAACATTTTTTCAAAGTCGTGTTTAGGAGATGGAACTTTATTGGTTGGTGACATTTCGTGATTAATCTTTCTTCTCCCTTTGCTGTATTTTGATATATTCAAATACTATTTAAAAAAAGGCACAATTAATCACTGGAAATATTTTAATACCGATTTCTTTAATTGCGCTCCAATAGAAGGGCATTACGGCAGGAGATCTCTAAGCGGCGGTCAGGGAATATTATAGAATTTACTTCAATGAGGGTCAAGAGACCTACCGCACTGAGGGCTAGGTAGGTGTATATATATCAATTATTGTTTATATGATAGTTAATTAAACGAAGAGAGTGACAATCTCTTACCTTGGGAAAAGCTGGGCCGATATGAAGTGAATGTGGCGACCCAACCGCCTTTCAATAGATCGGTTCTGGTGACAGTTAGGGAGAACATAACACAACTTCTATTCGTTGACAATATGGACACAACTTTGCAAGTTAACCGTATTCCACAAAATGGTAAAATATTAGGTCAAGTTACGGTATTGGAGGAAGATACTCCATTTGGGAACAATAATAGGTAACGCTTTATTTGCTTGAAAAACAACATGAGACTGTAGGGTGTATAATTTGAACTGAAGCTCGTGTCAAAACACCAAAGTGCCAGGTGATAAATGTTCCAATCTTTCAAAATTTCTTGAATTTTTGTACAATTTCAAAAAGTTTAACCAAAATTGAATGACAATTATACAAGTTGTTACGCTTAAATTGCTTCAAGGTACAATGTTTTTACAAGTGAAGCAGCTAAGAATGATAAGATCTTTCCAGACCACGCTTTACATTTGGAAGGCTAGGCCTTGCAAAAATTAAGCTTTCTAAATTTTCGCCTACACAGGATGGGGTATTGATACGCGAGCAACTAAATTGTATCTCGTTCATTTTCGGAACTTTTTGTCAAAATCCGAGGAAAAATGTTAAAATTGTTGCAAGGGTTCAACTTCAGGTTTACCACAGCTGCTGCTAAAGATACTGCCGTGTTTGGATTCATATGAGATGATCAAACCGTCCTTCCTCAACTATTCTTCATATATGAACAAGGTCTTTTACGAGGCTATGAGAAATTTATGTTTTGGTCGACTCCACGTTTGTGCATGCGGATAAAGGAGTATTATTTTGTGAAGAATCAAACTTGTGAAAGGCCATCAATCGTCTAACACACACAATCTGAAAGGACAATAACGGCTTTGACGGTGGGTGCCCGAGCAGGAAGGTGGGACGATAACAGGAAAGGTCCTTTTCTCGAGATTCAGATGCAATATAATGCAGGGCTGGAAAGGCCTATTTGTCGCGATGATTAGTTAGAAGAGTTCTTAAAAGGTTCAACTTCTTCTTCGCGTATTGTACCTGAGTCAAGTCAGCACTAAAGAATATTTCGGCAGAACGCGTTGCAAACTGTCCGTAGAAAATTAAGCTTGTAACAAGGGTCTGGAGTCAACTGGACAGACACACAGATAGATTTGATAAAAAAGATGTTCAGAATGTATAACATGTAAAATATGAGGAGACTCGACATTTTTTATGGAAAGGATGTACTTCTGTATTATATAGACCATCCACCCAAAATTATTGGTCCATGTATATTAGTCGTTGTCTGCGGTACATCAACTAAACTCGGCACCTCGCTCCTCACATGTCATGTGATTGTATTCTAGATGCCTTAACAACATTTCCATTTCGGAACGGTAGATCGATTAGGAATGAAGTTAGCCACAAGCGTCCGTCAGCTAATCACTGTGTCTCCTTGTATTTGACTTCTAAATAACCCGAAGACTACTTCAATGAACTCCAGCCTTCACTAATTCCATTTTACGAAACAGAAGCTGTAAAAAATACCAACAATGGTACGCATCGTACGATTCCACGAATACAACAGACATTTAACAATATAAAATTAAACACCTACCTAGGCTCCTGTTGTCCGCATTTATATAACATAGGTTTTTAAAAACTCGATATCAAAAGGGACTCTTGAAAACAAAACTACATTACAGTTATATCAGCTGATTCGATCGTTGTAATCAACAAGGCGATTTTTATTGTGTTCAAGCGCGTTCACATTCACATTCGTGTTAACGTTGTTTTTAACCAAAGTTCTAGCCATTAGGGCTCCTAATTTAGGGGGGATGAATTTGAAGCGGTATGAGTGGGTTCATTTGATCCAATGTAAGCAAGTCTATATGACGAAAATAAAAACATTAATGATATTTCGAAAAGTTTTCGATATTTATATTTCGAACAATACCTTTTGATTTCACCCTTTAGTAATGACTGAGAGCCAAGCAGAGAAATCAGTTTCAACTGGATGTGATTTATGACCCACGTTTCATTGACTGGTTCATTAGTTTACGGCGGACAGATTTTTATAAAATTCGATTTTCGGATTTTACACATCTTGAAACAAGAATCAAATTTTGAAGTTGGATTAACAATTTTTTTCGTCGATTCTAAAGGTTCATTATTGAAATAAATAAACCAAAAACAACACCAGAAATCTAAAGCAAAGTACCCGGCACCAACCTAGATATATTGAGGAGCGGACACCAACTTGTAAATAAAATATCGAATTAAAAAACAATTTTTTTTAAACGAAATGATCCCCAGTTTTTGACATATGCTACCTGATTAATTTATTTGAGTGCGGCAGTGTTTCTATTTGCAAATTCTATAACTGAAGACAAACGTTCCGATGTTGGGGTTAAGTGGAGTTGTTTTAGAATTGGGACGACCCGCCTCCGCTGGAACAATGAGTAATGGATTGTGCGATATCCTATCAGCTCGGCTACTGCGTTCGTGAGCATATCAAGGACTATTGATTTTATGGACCTTGTCAACACTAATCTGGAGCCCGGGAGGGACACAAAATCATCTCTACATTCTCAGACGTTTATCGGTCTATGCACTTACGCAACGATGGATGCCCTTGGTGCAAGTGATTAGTTAACTGGGTGAACTGAAGCGTTTCCTAAACGGTGACGTACAAAACTCACAGTGACATTTCTAAGCTGATATGTCTCAATGTCATTTGTTGAGAACGTTTCGCTAATGAATTGAACATAACGCAGTTTGAAGTAGAGAAAAGCGGCTATCTTTTGTCAGGCCCAAACGAATTGTCAATTCACTGGGGATGTACAAGCTGGACTCCGGGGTCCGTGAGACGATAATTCGAAATTGAACGTGTCAATTCTCAAAATTTTTTAAGGAAATGTTTTTTTTTTGTTTAATTTAAAAAAGGTGTTGGGCATTTTTGAATTGTTTTGTTAAGCCATATTTCTTTTTTTCAATCTTATGATGGGCCTGTCAATGTTTAAAATCTCTAATCTCATATTCACTTTAGTACATCGACATTTTCATGGAGTTGTTTCGTTTTGGCGCAAATCAGTGGATATGTTCCGTTTTGAAGTCATTTTCTAGTTCGGAGCTTCAATAATACGTTTTTGGGAGAAATATTATTTTTATTACAAAATTAAGTGTTGTGAAAACAAATTTTCAGATACCATCCGACTTGCATACAGCTTAAAACCAAAAAGTTCTTCTCAAAAACCAGAAGTCACACATTCGTATAAAAAGATCGTGAATAGCTTAAAATCAAAACAGATACAAATAAAATCCCACGAAATTCTGAAGTAAAAAGTACACCAAAAACAGGTACAAAACCCCATAACTTGAAAACATTGTGCAGAGTACCTATATTTCTCAGAGGACTCAACAAAACGATCACAGTAATCACCTGGGGCACAAAAAACACACCGTGTGGTCAAGAGCCATCATGCTGCCAGCTGTGGATTCTGTTGTGCATGATCTGGGGATAGGTTTTGCCTGATCGATGCTCACGTCAAATGGACGAATGGGGCAATACAAACTGCAGAATAGACATGATTCCTTTTGATGACAACAGTTGATGCTCGTATAACGCAGTAAGGAAAGAATGATATCTGTTGAAGCAAGCAGGCTGATGAAAATGAACGGGTTGGAAATCATCCTTTTTAATGCTGGTTTAAAGCCAGGAAATGCTCTGATTTGAACACAAACGAATACACCTCTAGTTGAAACCCATATTACAGAATAGAAAATGCAAAAAAAAGTCAGTTTTGAAAAAATAGACATGCCCCTCTTTGAAAGTAAATTCCTCATTTATTGGCCGGTTTTCAGGTCGTTGATCGGGTCAGAATAATGAAATATATGAAGGATTCAAAGATTATCAGATAAAAGACTATCTCTCCGAGTCACTTTATTAATTTTATCCCTTATTTTGGAGCATGAGTTCTTATTTTTTGGCAGATGCGTTTCGTCCTTCACCGAGGACTTCATCAGTCTTGTTATGTCATCAATACATGCTTAATTCCGGCTTAGACATGTTGGTGCCACCACACATCTCTTCACTTTGTTTTAATACTTGTAGTATGGGCAACTGAAGTTTTTTAGTTGCTCCCTCATCCTTCTTATATAAAAAATTTAGTCATTATTAAAATTTTTTTTACTATTGTTGTTGTCTTTAATTGCAATAATTAGTGAAAAAGAAAATAAAAATAAAAAAGGAAGAGAGGAGCTGCAGGCAAAACTAAAACTCAACTTCAATTGCCCATACTACAAGTATTGAAACAAAGTGAAGGGATGTGTGGTGGCACCAACATGTCTAAGCCGGAATTCCGCATGTATTGATGACATAATAAGACTGATGAAGTCCTCGGTGAAGGACGAAACGTATCTGCCAAAATATAAAGACTCATGCTTCAAAATAAGGGATTCAAAATGAGTGTGGTCACCCCACTACCTACACCCACTATTAATTTTATTTTTTTACGAGGTACTATGTCAACACAGGAACACCAATTACAATTGATCCACAGAAGTGGGGGACATAACCAAAGTTAATTCTGCCCGCTGTCTCTCTCATGTTCCCCTACTTGTTCCTCACTAATGATTTCTTAATGGGGATCATTGATTGATTATATTTTCTGGCTATTATCAAAGAAAAACGACGTAAATAAAGTAACATCAGTACATTTTAGGTGGTTTCCAATATCCTCCGACTGTCCAATATGTCCACTGTCTCCCGCAATGCGGGAGACAGATAAGAAAAAAACTTTCTGGAAAGCTGTTTCTAATTAGGTTACTATTTTTAAACATCGCAATGGGGTCATTTTCAGACAACGGATATCCTGCTTTTGAAAAAAACAAGACCTCATTTTTTCAGGTGAAGGAGAGTCGGAATTTTTTCATTTTATCAAAAAATATCCATTGTCACCACTTTCTCCTGAACTTATAAGAGAATTTTTGTGGTAGAAGACACCGTACCACGACCTCAAACTGGGATCGGCCTCAAAAATGTTAATCAATGAAATGTCCAAATTCATTATGGTGGCTGGAATGAAAAACAAAATCCACCGATGCTTCAAAGCCTCCAACTCCCTCCAATCATGCGGTTTTTCTGGCTTCGTCGAAATGTAGTAAACAAGTTTTAACACCATACTAACATTTTTGACACGATGATGCAACTAGGAGTAATCTAATTCAAAGTTATCCAGTCAATGAGAAATATTGTGAATAATGACACTGGTCTCATCGTGACCATTAGCAGTAAATCGTCTTGAATGTTAATCTGTTGCTCTCCCAACTGAGTCACGCACTACATAGTCTGTCGGCCTCATACGGATCGCAATATCCATTTTTGGGCTGTTCTGGTTCCTCCGAGGTAACCAATCTGTCGGAGCGGTGGCAGCTAATTCGCTCGGCAACGCTTTCACCCCGTCAGCCGTTGACAAGGTTGCGATGAACAACTCCGTTGCCAAACTAGGCAGCTTCCATGACTACCACCCTCTCAGTTAGCCATATACTCCCATTTATTTTTCCATCAACCTGAAAGGTCAAGAGAGATTCATTCAGGTACTCAGCCTGGAAAATGATTTGCGTAACACCTCCTGTTAGTAGGTGGATCTAGATCTAACCTCGAACTGAGTATTATTGCTAAATACTAAATGTTTTCGGTTTGAAGTTTTTTTTCCCCGAAAGTACGTCAGTTGTGATGAACGCTCTCCAAACTATTGATTCTGAAATTCACGAGTTTTTGCCAAAAGATCGAGTCAACCGTTGATGGAACAGTCATTTGTCACTTTGGCGAAAAAACTCACGGTACTAGGTTGAGAGTAGAAGGCAATTTGAAAAATAACGTAATTAAAATAATAATAACGATTTTTTAAGAAATCCAGCATGATATTCAGTGTGGTGTGAGCTGTCACCGGTGTTAAACATAGTTCGCGAACCCTGTTTACAAACGTTCTCGAATATCCAAGCGCACTTCACCACATGCTGTTAAACTTAGTGGATCTCTTACTCTGTGCCTCCAACTGACTAATCATCAAAGTCACTTGTGTTGATCATGGAACCAGTGTAAATGGCATATCAACGAGTAAACGAATGGGCAGGGGTGTCAACTATGTTATTCAGGAGTTTTGAGATAAATAAGTGTAGGCGTCTTCATCATTTGCGTTTAATGCGCTTATGTTTTCATACAGTTTCCTGAGATAACAAGAAATAGACAAGTTGAAATTTGCATTTGGCCAGAAAAAGAAGAAAAACCATATCTCTTTTCCTTTGCGATAGTCCCTGAAGATCTCATTATCTAATCAACATGAAGTACGGAATTGATTCGTTTTATAATTATTTGAAAAACTGAATCGGGAACCAAGCTAAAAATGAGTTTAAGATTAGTTAGGTCAGTGCAAACCAGAGCTGTAGGCAGGGTCGTCTCTCTTCTCCTTGGCTCAACATTTATCCGGGTAAGACCCTCAGTTCTAAGTTCTTTAGTCAAGATTAAAGATTTCAGGATTCAAGATTCTATTATTAGCAGAAAAAGAAAATAAAACATAAGGAAATATACTCAAAAATAAAATGATAACAGTCAAACAAAAAATAAACCAATACAGTATACACTTGTGCCCACAGAGGCTTAAATTCAACGAATTTTCGTCCGTCTATGGGGTCTCAATTATCCCTCATGATTATATAAAAAAACAGACCAATATTAGCTAACGTAAAAACTATTATGGAAACATCTTCTTAGAATAAAAACAAAAAGTTGCTTGTTTCATGTGTCGCATTCCGCAATTTTAAGAAGTATATGATTTTTAAATATCTTAAATTTGTCAATCTGTCTGATATCAATCGTATGCCTATAAAAAATGTAAACCCACAACATATGCCCTTCTTTTGTGAATTTCCAGATCAATTTTTGGGAGTCTAAAGCGGGACCTACGAGTATTTGCGGTTCTCGTGTCATGATGAAATGAGAAAAACATGATTCCATCAGAGAAGAACATTATTTCATCACGAAAATATCGATAATTTTCAATAAACCCAATTCCTTATAAAGTAAAGCTGAGGGATATCGACATGTAGATGACTTATTTAAAATCTTTCGTAAAATTGTATTTTGCACTACTTGCTCTAGGATAATTGAACTTTTACATGACCCTCCCCATATCAATATACCATTTCTAATCAAAGAATAGCATAAACCAAAATAAATCATGTTTAACAAATTTGTGCCAGTGCAAGTGATTTGCTCGTCAACTTTTCAAGAGACTCCCTGTAGATTAGAACGGAAAGAAACGGAAACGAACGGAAGGAATGGAATCGATTTCGACGGTTAGATCATCATCAGTAACAGACATGGACCTAAGCTCTGATCTTGTAAACCGTAGGTGCCATTGGTTGGTCATCCGCGCCCCTTTCACTTCCCTGAGCCAATAGGATTCAATCTCCTATCACCTGGGCCTATACAAGATGTGCTTTTTGTGATGTGCCTTCAGTTCATGTGTAACTCTTTGTTATACCAAAGTTGTTCATAGTACATGCCGCAAAATGTGTCATAAACTTTAGTTTCAAGTATGCAACTCCTACCAAACCGAGAAACTAGCTCCTTTTTCTATTTCATTGGAAATCAGGGACCTTCTCCTTGGTAAGATCGAACCGAAGTGGGATGAACAATACGGCAGGCCTCACCGGATACTCCGCGTTTGTGAAGGGGCTAATTGATTTGTGACGGGGGACCCCTGGGGGAAGGTGACTGGGCGCTCTGTTTACCCTAAATAACGTGCCTTCGACCGGCGATAATTTTCTGGAAAGCCATTGAGTGGGGTCAAACTTGGTCTGTGACCTTCCGCCGAGAATACCCTCCTCCCAATCAAGTATAGTTCTGGGGGAAACTTCCACGATAGACATGTGTTACTGGAGTCAGAATAACGGCTAAATCTAACCCTCCTTTTGTATTCTTTCATCCAAATCGGATCGAAATATTGAGAGTCATGCTTCTTGCACAGTTGTGTCATGATTTGAGTGTTGAAACTTCGAACACTCCTTCTTTTTTATCGAACGACAATTTTGTCACTGGGGTTTCCGCCATCGTGTGACCTCGTGCAGCTCAATAAAGCGTTGAAATTTCTCACCGGTGGATCCCGTCTGGTGCAGAACACTATCTTAAGTTCCAGTTGATCACAGTCAAAAATATAAGCTGATGCCACAAGGTTGAGCGGCGAGGGTTTTCCTTCTCTCGGACCCGAATGTTAACCATTTAGATCGTCATCACCTCGAATAGGTGTGAAACAACCTACCGATTAATTCGTTTTAGATTTTCAGTGAACACTGCTACTTCTCCCCAAAACTCGATTTATGACTGCAGTTGTAAGAAACCACAAACTGCAGAAACATAACGCATTGGATACTCTCATACCTCAGGAAATACTCCCCGGATGGGAATCTGCCAGTCGGGGAATCTTCGTTTGTATTCGCACACCATCTCCCTGCCATTCTGGTGTGCGTACTCAGACAACTAATATCATATCACCGTACTCATCATTGCTGAATATGTTCTGCACGATGACCAGCTCACGTACGAAGTAGGTAATGAGCACTTTGAGGATGCAACGAAGCCATGGATTCAGGTTTTGTACGAACCTGAATCTATTTACTTTCTTCGCATCGAAGAGGTCAAGTGGCTCGGGGTTCAAAGATCTAATAGGGACACTAACCTCTTATATTGTAACGATAGCATGAACAGTCCATTTTCGTTAAAAACTTCGATTTTTATAGGAAAATCCAAGTTTTCCCACGTTCAAACGAAATTTTTTCCACTGTTCAGCATTTACGAGTACACTGTTGAAAAGCTGAGATTCTGGCGCATATTTTAGGACTGCTAAATTTGAAGGGTAGGACTTTATTGGACCTGCAAAGTACGGAAAAAATTCTACATTCTGAAGATTTAACTCTTTTACGGCTGATTTTTCACCAATTGAACCAACTTGCAATATTTTTTTGATACACTAGGAAGATAGAACCCTTTCCATTGGTGCAATTAAAATTAAATTTTCCCAACATAACATAAGGGAGTTATTGCCGTTTTAGTGAATTAAGATCGAAAACACAGAAAAAATCTTAAAATTTAAACAACTCGAAAACGAAGCTTCTAAAAAAAATTCTAAGAGGTACTTTTTGTCAGAAATGAGTTGTAGAACCTATTCCTAGCCTGTAGCAGGTTCCTCAGGTTAACACCCTCTATACATGACACTTCAATCCCTTGAATCGTTGTAAAAACTACATTCTATATTTTATTAATTAGATTACCTAAAACATATCAAAAGATCTATACGTTCATGTTAGCTAGACTAGAAAGATATGTGCCACACCCAACGTTGCAGACATTTTTTAGTTCTTAGTTTTAGTTCCTTGCGGTCGTTGGTGCAACAAACTTGGGGAACCAACATTGATCAGCAAAAACGTGAAGCAAGTAAAAATTTTGATTATGGAGTATAACTTTTTTTTCCATGCATAAATACAAAGCTATCTTCGATATTTGGGATATAATAACGAACTCCTCCGTGAAATTGCCGCATTTGTGACCCTGGGTTCAGGATCGACCTTCCTCCTAATTTCGGATGTACGGTTATTCCAAGATGCCGGTACATTCCCTTGGGTTCATGGACTCGGAGCTATTAGTTCGGAATAATAATTTGACACGTTATCGTCAAAAAGTAGACACGTCCAATCTGAGCGGCAGATCAGCTGGTCGTATCAGCGAGGCCGGAACGAGCGACCTAGTGACGGAAAGGGAGATTGAACGAGAGTCAGCGGACGCCGAATTGCGAGTATCTTGCGAAAAGCTTCATAAAGGCAATGTTGCGAGTTGGCGGTCAATGTAAATGAGATTGTCCACATTTCCACCTGTTGCTTCAATTATAAGTTCGATTTTGAAGCGATTTTCGATTAAAAAGGACCTAACACCATGGCATTAAGTTTTGAACAGTTTTACCGAATGTTCTTGGGAAATGAAACTATTACAATGGCTCCAAAAACAAATTTTTTTAAAAATAGAGAATGAAAATTTAAAAATTGTCTCTTATTGAAAATCTTTTTGATTTTTTCTGGACTTGACATCCCGATTTTAATGCTTTGTATAAAAGTCCTGATTGTAACTCTTTGTAGGATTCCGTTAAAAACTTTGTTCTTTCGCCAAAAATCTACTGCCTATTCCAAAACAAGGGATGAGTTTTTTGGATAACTTTTTAGGATCGGTGGAATTGTATAAGTTGAATTGATTAAGCTAAGTTAATTAAAATAACTGAAAGTCGATAAAAACGCACGTAAATGCTAAGTTTAAAAAAACGTTTGTCGAAAAAGCTGTATATTATTTATAACATTGTTTTTTGGCTCAAAATTGAAAGTCATCAATTAGTTTGCTCATAATTTGGTCAAATTTAGACAAAGTTTAAAGTGCATGTATTACAACCATTTAGGCAGGTTTGCTTATACTTTTTAAGAAACCAATTATAAAGAAAGTTATTAACAGTTATGTCTGTATAAGCAGGAACAAAACTTTTAAGCCTTATTTTCTCACGATGTATACGACTGGATCTAGCTCACATTCGGAAATTGATAATTATTAGAAAGAGAGAATCCAATTTTATGAGGGGAGCCGGTTTTGGAGTCCTATAATGATATACAAGACTTTTCAAGGATCTTAACACTCGTGTTACGTCAATATATTTTGTTAAACATTGATCTACATGTCTTTCAGTTGTTAGCTGTTTTGCGTGGTTATGTTTTAAGCCGGACCTAGCAAATCCTAAGTTTCCTCGGTGTCTCCAGACTTCCAGTTTGCTTTGAGTTGATTAATAACGGTTTGTGGTCCGATCTGACCGCAAGAATGGTTGACTGAGTTACGTGAAGGTTTTTTCCTTGTTGGATGCGGAATTATTTTCGTTGTCAACTTTCCAACTTCTTTGTCGTATTTACGATATTCACGTTTTGGGTGTGAGAGTTGTTGAAGGTGGGTGATGAGTAAACATAAACTATATAGAAAAACAAGAAGAACAGCAGCATTTATGTTGAACAGATTAAAAAATAAGCGTGATAGTTGTTTCCAAGTCTTCTGGCTGACAAATTGTTCCCCCTTTCGAGGAGGTAAATTTATTTTTCTTTGCCGAAAAACGTGTCTCTTTACTTGAAACCAGAGGCAAAATGTTACTACATCATGTTCCAGGTGTTATGCGGGTTAAGGTTATGAAACCGGTGGGGGTTCATATTTGAACAGTGAAGTACAGCTGGATCTCAGTTATTATTTGTCTCTCTTCTTCCTTTTATATCTATTATTTAGTACTTGCCTACAAAAATACAGATAATAAAGTACCTACAGGCTTCGAGTAAAATGACACTATATTCAGAACACGAAAAAAATCATCCATAGGGCTCGGCTTGTGATTATTACCCAAGAGTCTGTAGAACTATCAATTCCATCATTGGTAAAAAACCCTGCAAATTCTTTGACTGGGGTTCATTATTCAATGATTCATGATTTGAATTTCTACTAAGCTTTGGAGTGTGCGTGTTTCACAGGTGATAGAGCGATTATTGAATTTCAGGAGGCACACAAATATGATCAACTGATCGAACCTATCACCTGTGAAACACGCACACTCCAAAGCGTAGTAGAAATTCAAATCATGAACACGAGCCAATTGAATAATAAACCCCAGTGAAAAAATGTGCAGCGTTTTTTGGTACACCTGCCTAAATTTTTCAAAATTTATTAGTTTTTTCCAGCATGAGGGATTTATTCTTCGAATCCGACTTTAAATTCTCGATTATGTTGATATTATCAACCCTATAATTTTGGGCCTTCTAGGTTGTTATGGAGCGGTACTTCTCCAAACATCGATCATTTCTGAAAATTCCCACAAACGATTCTTAATCGTCCATTTAATCGCTGATTAAGATTAAACGCCTTAATCCTAAAACCGTCTGGTTTTCGTAGTTACATTGGTTAAAGGAGATTGCAAAGTTATTTTCTGCCATTTAAATTCTAACCACCGTGATGGGTGTTTGAAGTCGAAAACTACAATGGTGAAATGCAGTTGCGGATAATCTCCAGTAATTTCTAATCATGCCTAGTTTTGATGTTCTTATCATGCTAAAATTGAATGCGTTTATTTATCTACTTGTTTCATTAAAGGTTGCTCTTAATGTAGACGTTCAAGGTATGTTTTGTTTGATTGTTTGCCACGCTCTCATTGAAGCTAGCTGGGTTTTCCTCTTGTCATTGAAGTTCATATCTGCACTAACTTGATATCTCCAAGATCCATCTCCTATCGAAAGGGCGTTGGAGCGAACTAATAGCGTAGGTGTTGGCTTCAGACTTCGCTTCCACCCCTCGTCGGACGGTACCGCACCCTTCATCTCCCGCCATCCGCTTCCAGCCCTTCACCCCCTAAGCGAGGGACAAAAACAAGGGAGGGTCTGCTCCGGTTACGTCAGAGCCAGATATACTTCACTCGGAAACCCTCTTGAACGGAACTCGACTCGATTTTTATTTCTCCTGCCTCCGGGCTAGAAAAGCCGAACCTATTCGTATTATCTACCTACAGGCATCGCCGTACCGATCATACCCCTGTCAAGGGTTCTGGTGAGTGTCAACTATGAACTCCGGACACACATGGCTTCTGAGAGTTGACTCCTCTTGAACAGAAAGGCTTACGGAGAGAAGCGTTTAATACAAACATGTGTTCACTATTTTCACTAATCAACCTCTAACCCTTTCAATACGGCTAAAAATTCTGTTGGTGACGCCTCATTACCGGGAGCTAGTATTTCTCCTCCAGGTGGTTATTAAGAAGAATTAAATTTTCGCCCTAGTAGGCTGACTGTCTTGGAGACGCATTAATGGCCCCATGCCAACCAAACAACGAAATTGTAAGGAGAGAATCCGGTGGAGCCGACTATTGCCGATCCGACTATTGCCGAACATTCAATTTTTTTTTTTGGTTTGATCGCAGTAACCTAGTGATGCAATGAATGTGGATATTGGAGTGCACTCCTAAAAGGGTTCATAGCCGATACACGGTTGGAGCATTCTGATATTCATGAAACTAACAAGAACTGCACAGGTACTTTGTGTTTCACAAACTGAGAAGGTCGAGAATAGGTGACCCCTTCCTGATAAAACCGTCGACATATTGGAAAACCCGATGTCTCCTATCGATATAGGTCCACTTTCGATGTGTGTTCTGTCTAGCTTGCTGGTCTGGATGCGAGCTTCGCTCGCATCTCAAAAACGAAAAAATATCCTACATCAATCCTTCTAGTAAAGTATAGATCAGTTGGACAAAGAGATTAGAATGTGTTAACACTTGTGTCTCTGCGAACGATATGGCGACGGTCTTATCAGGAAGGGGTCAGCTATTCTCGACTTCTACCAAGAGTCTTACTTTTGAGAATAAACCTGCTTTCTTTGCATGGAAAGCTGAAATCGAAAAACAGATTGTGAAACATGAAGCAGATCTTGTTAATTTCATCAATATCAGAATGCTTCAACCCGTGTATCGGCTATGAACCCTTCTAGGAGTACACTCCAATATCCAAATTCATTGCATCAGTAAGTTACTGCGATCAAAACAACAAAAAAAAAAAAAAAAAAATTGAATGTTCGGCAATAGTCCGATCGGCAATGTTCGGCTCCACCGGATTCTCTCCAGACTCTCCTGAAATAGTAGATTTCACGAGCGTCATTGAACCACCGTAAACGTAGCGCACCTGAAATCCGGTACAGGGTATGTCCCTGCCGTAATGCTAGAGCCAACAAAGATGGCACAGTACCTTTCCCGCAGCTACGTTTGTTGATTGCAAACTCTCAAATCCATCAATTTACCCTTTTCACGTAACTACTTACACCACTTCTACCCCCTTCAGCTCCCTAATGCGGCATCTCATCCTAAAATGGTATTATTCCTAATTCACCTTTGTGATTGTTTCGGAAACAAATTTTGTTAACCTCCCCCTAAACTTTGTCACTTTACGTTCAAGGCTTGTGGATTACGAATCTGCAACGTCTGTCCGCCGTGTTTAGAATTATGTATTGTTACTTTTTTCATTGTATGCGCAATAGGTATAGGTATAGGTAGGTAATAGTTTGTAAGTAATGCAAATTCATCATCAGAAAATTATCAAAGATGAGAGCTCCTCAAAACCCTCATTGTGGGCATTAGATGGACGGACCGGAGCCAAATTTGCCCAGAAAGAGGTTCCCTAAGATTATTTTTTTTAGTGTTCCTCAAAAAATTATTTTCCAAATGCAATGCTCCAGATTTTCAAACGAAAATGGAGCTAAGATTAGCAGTTTTCAGGTGAAAAACAGTTCGTTATCTATCGACTAAATTCATAAATTCATCCATTTTCTTGAAATTAATACTTCTTAGAAATGTGCTTTACTCAAAATAAATATTTATAGAAAAAATGGGTACGTTTTGAGGTTGGTAACAGCTGTAAGGCTATATTTTTGAATGCTGGAAAAGTACCTACAACAACTGAAGATAAAGTTGAGGAAAAGCAAGAAAACCTCAAGTTCGCGCAGTTTTTAATTTATAGATATTTTCATTGATTGGGACATGTGCAGTACCAGGCGTAATCTCAGAGATTTTCCATACTGGGACAGCTCATGTCCCAGCGGCTGGGACGCCGTGAATAGGTTAAAACGGATCTTGGCTTCATGAATGCAAACTTTTCTCTGCATTTATAACAAGAAACAGAAGACATGGACTAGTGTCCATTTATCAAACTGATCCTTACTTCACAAGAAGGATTGAATCAGGATAGTTTTTGAGAACTGTTCATAATCAACATACTCAACATACATACATAATCATAATAGGTACTGTCATCATAGGGCCCGCACATAGATCCCTGTGTCACGTCCCTGCAATGCATGCATTACAGACCGATATGTTTTACAAGGTGCTACAACTGGATGACTGGGAAAGAACTTTCTTACCAATGATCTGAAAAACAGTTGAAATATTTCTGGAGGAGCTTATTGGCTATCTATGTATACTTACACCAGGGTTGTTCTCTCTCTCTCTCTCTCTCTCTCTCTCTCTCTCTCTCTCTCTCTCTCTCTCTCTCTCTCTCTCTCTCTCTCTCTCTCTCTCTCTCTCTCTCTCTCTCTCTCTCTCTCTCTCTCTCTCTCTCTCTCTCTCTCTCTCTCTCTCTCTCACTCTCTCACACTCACTCTCTCTATCTCTCTCTCTCTCTCTCTTTGTAAAATAAATTCTCTACAATGGATTCATTGTTTGTTGATATAAGAACAGCTAAGTTTTAAAACACCAACAAATTGGTAATAATCATAAACGTGATTTTTTTTTCTTAAGGAATAGTTTTTAGATTTATGTACCTCACTGGGAAAAATTGTTCTTTCGTCACGGTGTTCGGTTAATGTTAGTCGGAGCCTAATGGTTGATTCTGACCTTTGGAGGGACAACTTCAGGAAGTGCCGGAACAATCTGAGATAAGTGAGAAATCGGTGACGGTGTCGAGGAGACGGGCACTCGCGAAAGACCTCGAAACCGCAGCCTGAGATTCGAGACAGTGACAATGCAATTGATCGAATTGAATTAAAGAGACCAAAAAGTCTGCCAAGTTTGGTGGATCCTATAGCTTCATTTATTGTGACAGGGATGAATAGAAATATTTCAAAATTAAAGAAGTTGACAATATGGTTGCAAGCAAAACGCCACAGTAATGCAACATGTACACTCAATTGCAGAATGGCTCCACACGCCCCAGCAGAAATGTTTCATTCAATCTTTCAATATCCTAAAAATACAGGAGATTCACCAACACAATCCCTGAAATGTTCAACAAAATCGGCTACTCTCGGTGTTTTGCAGGTGTAACATTACATCATCAAGGGCAAGCGCGAAAGCCATTTCTCAACCAATCGCGATAAAATTCATAGACCATCATCAATGACCCCTCCCATTTCCAACCACCCCTTTTTGAAGAAAATCGGAATGAAAGATCGCGAGAAATCGGCGTTACAAGGAATTCTCATTGGCTCATGCGCAAACTCCGCTAGGAGTTCGTCCAGGGAAGCTTAAATTCATAAAGGGCCATCTAGAAGCTAACCTGCACAGTTCCTGAAAATTTAATTAAAATTTCAGGTACCAGTACTTTTACTTGTTCAACCCGATCAAAAACAACTACTTGTTCTATTAAGAAATAACAAATCTGTATTCAAAACTTTTTGAACACAACCAGGACCTGTTACCCTTAAGTACTATAACTAGGTACATGTGGAAGTTCTTGTACTCCAAGAGTACTTGTACGAAAATGGAGATTTAACTATTATGTAGGTACTAGAACTTGTACCATTTCAAGAAAAGTAAATTGGTTTTCTTTTTTTCTCAAGTACATAATCGTAATTGCAATTTGTACTTATCACTTGTAAGTACAAATTGTTTAACTCATTGATCACGCCAGTAAGTTAATTTCAAAAGCTTGAAGGTGGAGTGAAATGCCAAAATGAGTAGATTAGTTAAAGGACAAAAAATACTAAAACTTCAGTTCACCCATTCTCATAATGTACACCTCCAATGTGCATATATTATACACATTTTAATAAAATGGCTAATAAATTAATTTGCAGACTAATTAAATTAATAATTGAATTGAGAGTGGTAGATATGAAGACTTATGTCAAATTCTTGACATCTCTTGTTTGGCCGAATGTGGTCTGAACTAAACTTTATTATTTTTAGGCGTATATTTATATACATTTATTATTTATTATTTATATTGAAAATAACAACTAGTTGCATCATACATGTATACAGTAAGTAACTATCAAGTTACCTACCAAGTAACGTTATCTAAAGCAAAACATAAAAATACCTTAGATGATAAATTATTTGAATAGTTTTTACAGTTTTACATATTTTTCAAATGTTCGGATAAATGGCAACAATATTTATAAATAAATAAAATAACAGGCTAGAAATGGTGTACAGAAATAAAGTGGTACATAGGCGCCTGCGCACAGTCGAATGCTTAGCCAAGCAACACTTTTAAGGCTTGCGGTTTTGATAGCCATGGTTTTTGAAGGCGCACGTAATCTTTTGAGGGGAGGCCAGTACCTATTGTTATTTGGATCGTTCGGAACACTTTACCAATTGCCTAATGATTGATTTCCCATGTATTTTTTTAAATTTTGTGCAAACACCTTCGATGTTTTACTGGAATCAAAATGTAAATGTAAACCATTCAAACGCCTATGCTCTGCGGGAAAGCATTATTTTAGCGCATTTTCAAAACATTCGTATGATGGACCGACCAAATTCACATAGTCAGTTTATGCCTGCCTACTTTTTTTGGCTCGATCTAACGGGCTAAATCTTTTTACATAGATATAAATGTTCATGTTCCCAGGAGGTTGAAAATCGTTGTTTGGATTGATAATTAACAAGTCAATAAAGTTAAAATCAACAACAATTGTTTTCCTTTGGACAGGGTATCAATCGTATTTGGTATTTAGTTTGATTGCCCATTATCGACTGGATTAATCACTTATTAACGTGTAAGGTGCTGTTTAGAAATAAACAACTGTGGCTAAACGACTATCAAACCCCAACGAACTTTTAGGTTGATATCAATCCGTTTAAGCTCTTGAATCCCTAATTAGAAATTCTGAACCCCGAAATCGCCATAAACTACAAGACATTCAAGACATCTCATTATTCTCCGCGAAATTCAAATTTGATAGAAGTCATAGCAAGTTTCAATTGTCGTTGTCGTGGCACGACAATTTTGGTCTGTTTTCACCTACGTGACAATGACTATTCGGACTTTCAACAGAGATTCTTCCAATACTACTGGACTTTTTTGTGGTGTTAAAAATGCAACGTGATACGGTCTTCCGAGAGAATAAGTGGATAGAAAGAAAATTTTGGGATCAAACAAAATAGATGCGCAACGAGGGCCGTTGAAATTACATTGAATAAACATACTAACCTGTTTTCAGATGTTCTTGCTCGATCAGAAAAGACACCTCCTACCGTTCAGGGCGACTCAAAAATGTGCCTGCTAGCTTGCGAGTCACTGCTACCACCAAAACAAGGATTTTCTCGAAAATCTCCATTTTGTTCCCTCAGAGCCATGACAATGACGCTAGACTTAAGAGACCTGAATACAGAGCAGTGTCAGAGCATTAAACATTTGAAGCAGGGGTTGAAAAACCATTGACAGCTGCTCTTCAGATGTAACTAAAGACGAGAGAGTTTTCATATAATTTTAAATCTCAGGTAGAATATTCGAAAAACCAACTGGAAATGGGGAACCTCGATGCAGTTGCAGTTAATGACAATGACAAATCAGGGTTTCTCAACCCTAAAAACATGGAAATTATATTAGCTTCTGAGGTGTTTCTATAGTTCAATGCAGTACTCGATAGATGTAAGCTGATAAGGGGGAAAAGTTGAAAGTCAGACGACTTTGAAGGGCACAGCGTGCTATTTACACGAATTTGCTCTTAGTTTGAGAATCAGAATTATAGAGAACAGTGATGGCCTGAATTTCGTTGAACTCCCGAGTATTCCGCTTAAAGAAGCCCAGGGCCGTGCTGAGATGCGAAAAGGAAAGGAAATAATTCAAAAGTATGGAAATTAAACCGGCCCTAAAAGTGATAGGAAATAATTTAAAAAGTTCGATCGTAAGGTGGTTCTTGTTTGGGTGGTCCTTTGGTTAAATGTTGAGTCCTGCCTACGGTCTGTAGGGTTATCGACCTGCGGAACCCAAGCGTGGGGCGGGGGTTGCCCTAGCACCGGTGGTTGTGGGGGTAGGGATGTTAAGCCCGGGGAGGCGGCAGGTTCACCGCCGGGGGCGGGAGGTCGTCAGGAGTTCAAGCTGGAGGCGGCGTCGAGGGTGAACGAACCCGTGCGAACTGGACGTGGCCTCGTACCCTTCCGTTTGTAGGGCACTGAGTCAGTTGTACGAGTTCATTCGCACGGAGAAGCTCGCTCCCGCCGCCCGCCTCCTCGAAGGTTATGACAAATTTGGACAAAATGAACACCAACGATTTGCTCAACGGGATATGGAAAACGAAATTGAAGAGCAAGGATAGTGTTTTTATTGAGGTAAGAAAGAAAAATGAAATAAAACGGACAGTTTCACGAGCACTGTAATGTGTATTCCACCTGCACGAACTGTACAGTAATCCTCACCCTTAACCCCCATTGTATCCCCATCTCATCTTCTTAGAAACTGTTATAATAATATAAATGTTATGTAATAAACTAAATAATAAAACATAATGTGCAATAAACTAAATGTACTGTCAAATTGCATTATATGGATGGCACATACTTCCTCATACCAGCTACACAGACTTTTGCGATGATTATACAGTATTGCATCAAAGGAAGGATGGGATATTCGTTTTAGGAATAAATGATAGGGTCCTAAACATTTTTGCTTTTCAACCCTCAAAACCTTCCGAGCAGTTTGATCACTTGTCTATCTGTCTGTCTGTTACTTTCTTTTCACTCCCAACATCATACGAAGAACTACGTAATTAAACCCCGACTTTGATTGGAATGAATCAAATCAGCGGTAGTGAATGCGCTTGTATCTCAAATTTCTTACATATTGAAATGAACTTTTCGATTTATGGTAAGAACTGAGTGTTGTAATATAGGAACGAACATTTTCAATACACTCGGTATTCATTTCATAATTTTTAAATAATCATGTATACTTTTATACATCGAACCAGCAATTTTTGACAAAAATCATTATCCATTGTTTCAATTTTTATTAAATGTTTGATGTAGTAGACAGAATTAGCAACTAGACAGTTACCCCTTGAATTTTAACCTAGTCAGATATAGTGTCATCAAATGTTCATGGTGTGCAACGATCTAAATAGCTCATTTTAATTTAAATGGTATTTCGATCAATGGTACCAACGTGCTGCGCATGCGTGAGAAGTGACCTCTAGCAATGAGCTATATTACTTGATTTCGACCATATATTGATGAACTGTGATATTGTGGAAGCCAGTAGCGATTTTACTTATTGGAATTTGCTCGGACAAGCCGAATAATTTTGAGATTCGGAAATGGGTGAATTTTAATTGAAAATGGAGTGCTCTCCTTGTTACAGAATTAGTTGAATTTCAATCTGTATGATGATGAAGTGGGCCAAACTTTTATACGCGAGCTTATCGCAAGATTGTAGGACAGAAGAAATTTGTGGAACAATCCTTTGCCACTGGGCTGTCAGATTTCACTTCTTTTTTTTTATCGACCACAATTAAATTGAAACATGAGAAAAGTTAGGATATAAATCCTCAGAAGTGTTTGTTGAGCAGGGATACTCTACAGCATATCAGTGCTGCGCAGCAGAGCTGCAGGAACATAATTTAAGACATCAGCATCGAAAATTGATTTGGTACGGAATTATTTACTGGGTTCACTGATCTGGTGATACATGACCTCTAGTTTTCAGTCAGCTATTCTAAAGTGGTCTTTATTCGATCTTCGATTAGAATGACAGAGACCAGCAGTAGAGTTCCTTTAGCTGACCATGGCAGCTAGGCCGATGTAATTTTTGTCCCGCGAATATAAAAACCAGCTGCTGCATTTCTAGATTCAACTTCATAGGTAGAAGAGAATATTGATGAGCCTCAGAGGTCAGCTTGCTATTCAAACAGGCTTCTTATCAATGCTAATTAGCAGAGGTAAAGGAGCAACATTAAAAATACCAGGATCGTATGTAGGTAAGATTAGGTACTAAATTATCCACTGAGCGAAGTAAATCGGTCACCTTCACAGGGTTGTCATTGTCTGTCAAACGTCCAACAGAGGATCGATTTCAAATGTCCGCTAAGACAAATTCAGCTGCAGAGTGAACTCAGCTGTCAAGACGCATCTCTGTCGTTGAAATTTTTAACCTGCAGTCAAAACACGCTGCAGTTTTAGCTTCAGCATCTTAAGGGGGACTATTGGGATACGATAAGCTGAATATTGGAATACGGTTAGTCTGCTGTTCCTAGGAGCATCTTATCAATTCTTCCAAGAAGAGCTGAAGAAACAACCTTGTGAAATACCACCATCAGAAGGTTTGTTAGATATGAAGTTATCTATGGGATGAAGCAAGTCAGGTTGCTCTTCTGCAAGTTACATCGTTTCTTTAACAGTCCCAAACAGGCACAATTTAAAATTTTGGTTAATATATTAATCAGCTTCAGAGTTCGTTTAGCTGACAGCCAAGAAAGAAGTCAGCTCCGACAGTGGCATAATATTTTATTTTCAATTATGAACCTTTCTAATGTACTAAGAAACACCACACATTTTAACCCCTCTCAAAATTTGTTCTTTTAGGTTCAATATAAGTAGAATCCGAGAATCGAATGTAAAAAAGGGGTCCGTATACTGTAAGCTGTAAGCCGTCCGAAGCTTTTCTTCGAAACTACTAGACCAATGTTATTCGAAATTCGTTATATGCCAGCAATCAAGGCATCTTGATCAATCAACTCCAAAGGGTAAAAGGGAAGTTTTTGGTTTGATTCGGAAAGAAATAATTCAGATTGAGATCACCCGGGTTACTGTAAAGTCGTTCGTTGACCATTTCAAAAATTAGGCAGGCCGACAGTAGGGTTGCAAAAACTCTGAGTTCAACCTTTGGAGAACTGAGCTAGACCTTATGGCTGGCGAAAGCCGAAGTACCACGCTTGGTGCTATAACATTACACTATCTATAACGCCAACTCCCAAGTTTCAATTCAATTGAGGAGAACAAGCGAAAGCATTCTTGATGCCTAAATTTTTTTGTTTTTATATTGCGAAATTTCAGTTGAACTACAACGTGTGTTTCTGAGTGTACCTGAGAAGCAATATCACTACATATACAGTCGCGTTCTGGTCGTGCTTTGATCCTCTTGGGAGGATTATCTAATATAGAAGTAATAAACCTTTGTGTAATAATGTACAGCGTTTAGTCCCAAAGAGGTTTCACTAGCTCACATTGGTATTTGTTATTAGCGTCGTCAAATACCAGCGGCTCAAGTTGAGTGATTAAAACTAATGAAATTAGGGTCGGAGCTCTCTCAGACAAGAGTGGATAATCAATCACTCTCTCCGCTTCTCGCGTCATTTTAAACTTCAAGTTGTTATTATTGAAGAGTGTTTAGAACACGAGTCTTCTAAAATTTGGTTGTTGCTTTACACCATTCCCTAAACTTACTAACCAAACACTTCAATCACAAATGATTTAGTTTACCTTAAACTTCTTAAGGCCGGTTTAACCAACAATCTCCTACCATGGTTAAAGTAGATAATTGTTTTACGGAACCAGACCGAAATCGGAAAGCCAAAATTCAGTGATATCCGTGGTAAGTCGGTATGCGACTACCAACAAAATAGTTCCTTTTGTTCCAATTGAAAGATAACAAAATTTGTGGTTTTCAATATCCAGATTGAGCTGTTATTATATTATTTATTAGAGTGGAACATTGTAGGCCCTACCTACTTTCTGTTCGTGTTGTGGTCACCACTAAAAGTGGAGAACGTATACATGAACGAGTAAGTTAATTGCAATAGTGAGGTGAGAGCGATTAGATATGTTGTGGACGTACTACAGGTCTCCTTTCATTAAAGCTCGATTAGCTAGGTTTAAACATTTTTGGTTTATTATTCAATAATAAACCAATGTAATTGCTCTTGAAAAAAAAATTCTAACCCCCCCTCCCCCTGAAAATTTCATGGTTTACGCGCACGTACGCACGATTTCTCTCAAACGGCTGAAGCAAAAAAGCTGAAATTTTCAGGAAAAATCCATGTTGGTCCGGCAACGCCCCAATTCTTGAGCCAGCTCTCTCACTTAATTTAAATTGCCCTTTAAGGGTTGTCAAAGTTTTGTAAAATCTCTAAAAACCTCAAAAAAAGTCAAAGCCGCCTAAATGTGTACTCTTTTTGAAGAACACTCCACAAGCAATCGAATGAGCCCGACCCCAGATCCGTAGGTCAAACCATTCCCGATCTATGGCCCGATTTATGGTGCCAACATTCGCGTTATTTTGGTTTATTATTGTTTTTGTGTTGATATCAGTAACCTAGTGACGTAGTGATGTAGTAATGTGGATAATGGAGTGAACTCCTAAAAGGGTTTATAGCCGATACATGGGTTGAAGTATTCTGATAACCATTAAAAAAAACGCTGCAAATTGCGTACATGTTTTGAATTTCTACTAAGCTTTGGAGTGTGCGTGTTTCACAGGTGATTGAGTGATTATTGACACAAATTTGATCAACTGAACAATACAAATAGGTTTTTTGGTTGAGAACAGATTTACGTGCTCTATGCCAATCTCCTGAAATTCAATAATCGCTCTATTACTGCACGCTCCGAAGCTTAGTAAGATTCAAATCATGAACGCAAGCCAATCGAATGATAAACCCCAGTGAATGAATTTGCAGGTTTTTATAAAGTACGTAAAACAGTTTTATTACATTACGATACACGTTTTTAATGTGTGAGGTAGTTATTTGCCTTAACATGATGTACTTGGATTTTGGAATGATGCACTTGATTGACGCGTATTTCTTATTGTTATACATATTATACAATTATTAATTTTCGTTTATAAGGCACACATACGTGTGTAAAGCACTCATACGCTTAGAAACTTCTCAGACTAGCTTAGAAGATTAAAAAAATAGATATCCATCATTTATCTTCATTTTTTCTAATTTTTTCATGTTTTTTATTTATTATTTGCAAGCTTCCCCGCATGGATGGCCGGGTCTTTAGTGTTCAGGAAATTGACCTGGCAATTTTAATGTCAGGTACATTCTAACGTGTAAGATGTTATGATTTGCAACTGCGAAGGATTGACAAGTTGTCAGTTGAGCTGATGAGGTTTGAAATCTATTCCATTGATGTCAACAACTATGTGATATGTAGTAGGTATCATCGTAAAGGCTTAACCAAATATTTTTTTTTGTCCAATGCTCTACGCGTCTTCTTGAATAAGTGACAAGGAGATTCGATCAACCAACCCTCAGGATATAAGCAGTTTACCTGCCGTTTAAAACGTACGCCTGTGTCGGGGTGTTACTGATTGATAAATCCTTCTTAATGGGTTGATATTAATCTCTAATCGGCGCTTAGATCCCCTGGCATCAAGGATTACATGGGATTCCACTGTAATTGGACCAAGAGGGCAAACGCCGACCCTCCCGGCCCTCGTGTAGCATCTGCCACCTCCTTCCATCAGGTCCCCAGGCCGCTTGGCCGCTCGCTCCTCGCCGGCTTTCGTCCGTCAGTCAGTCGCGCGCTTTCTGCCCGTGAGTTTCTGTCAACAGTTTTTCCGTCCTCATTTCGTGATTTCCGCCGCTAGCGTCATGGGGAAAAGCCACGCGGTTTAATTCAACATCCGCTCACCGTTCCCCCTGACATTTAAAAAATTATTTCGACTACACTCATTGGACACGGATCAATATAAAAATGCTGCTCGACGTACCAGAAACCCCAATTACTACAAAAATGGTAAATTTTATAATGAAAAACACAGTTATTACTCATATTAAGAAACATTTCATTTTCCATATTGTTGTTGGCCGAATGAAGAGTTCCTACTTCGTTAGAGCAATCATTTACAAACTCATACTTTCTAAATAATCTTCTCTTGATCGTGTGGAGTTCAATTTATTCAAAAACACTGACGATCCCCAGCAATCAGTAACATAGTTATAACCTAATCGGCCTGAGACAATGGCAGCGTGTCTATACGTCTTATTGTTTTATGTTGGATCATATGATGAGTGGATTGATCAGTTGCAAGCTGTGCAAATTGATACGTGAATATTATTTGAAAATCTGACAGAAAAGAAGAAATTAAGCTTATACAGTTTTTAAGACAATAGTGCAAATAGCGAAGGAACTAAATTTCTTTAAAATTATCCAAACTGTAAAATTTGAATGGAAAATTCGATTTAAAAAAAAAAAAAAGCTTTCGCGGCCTTGGTAGACTCTGATGCTCAATCGAACCAATGAATTGCACAATGGTGACGACCATAATTCCTTAACATCATTAATTTGAAATTGATATCACTCTCGATTGCTATTGGTGTTCATAATATTTAGCCAACTGTTACATTACCCACCATACATTTACAATACATAACAATATCACCTAGTGTTTATATAGAGACTTAGTGAATGACAGACGTACAGAAGTGTACTCTGTTTTAGTATTTAGGACTGATCCAGTGTTTATCAAGTACTTACAATTCGAAATAGTTCTGGACGATCTAGGCATAATTTTTTTCATAAGCTCTCGGGTTGTTGGGAAAACAATTTCTTTGTTTGCTCATTATTAATGTTCTTTGCGCTGCAACGAACGTTATGTGCTTTGCTTTCTATTCATGAACACGATGGTGATACTTATAATTTGTGATTAGAATATTTGGCTCTTCTTACTTAATTGTTAAATAAACGCTATCCGTTGTTACGAAATAGGTAACACAATTATGTGGCACTATGATGGATGTTTGACACCAACCGTAATGTCCTGTGATATGAAGTTTTCTTTGTACGACTTTTCAAGATTTCCTGAATCGGTGACGTCACTTGGAAGTTTTGATAAGTACCAACAACGCGTGAAACTTTGAAAACTAATAGAAAAAACTACTTATTGCAGGAATTACATCACACTTGTTGGGATGGATTACATTTTTATTCAAAAGTATAAATGAATCCGTGGGTAACACTCGTTATCTGTTTTTCATGATAATTATCGATTAATGCAGTTTACACCTCTATATGAATCCGCCAGTCTGTCTGACTGGCTGTCTATCTTTTCCGCGCTACAGCGCGATTTTCGTGCTACCGACTTGAAATTTGTCGGAACAAATCCGTGTAGACCATGTAGCAATATCAACGACGACGTAAAACAAAGCACCTCAAAAATAGGTATTTGTTTGGATTTTGATTGTTTTGAAGTATTGGCTTGGTGGACACCACTTTAGTGTCAATTGTAGCTCTTTTATCCTCTCCAGGACCTCCATTTATTGCTACTTTAAGTCTGCTTTTAATATCTGATTAAGATGCATCACTTGTTTCTCGTTTGTTGAATCTTTTAAGCTCCAAATAAATTGTCAACTTCTAAGGTGAACAGGGAGGGAATTACATCATATTATTTTTTAAAATAATTACTTGACCTACTCGTATTTATCTTCATCAATGTTGGTTTCCCTTACACACAGTGGAGCACCTTCATTGTTTACGGTTGTAAAACATCATAACAACTGAGGGAAAACAAACAGCTTCCCTAATTACGGAGTTTGTTTACTTGGACGACGTTGTCAAGCTTCTAATTTAAGATGATGTGGGAGTCTTGAAAAATCATTACATGGCTTAATCTTAAGAACTTGCTGACTAATTTGCGAAAATCCGAATTCAAATCGCCCTCTCCTTCAAGTGTCAATACAATACAAAACATGTAAACGAAAATTAAATGTACGTACAAACGCAGATCAATATTAATGAGTTTGTCCTCCAAAATCGAGATGAAAGAAAGTCCGGCTGTTTGCTTTTCAGATTTTGATGAATTTTGATTCTGTGACTGTCAGTGTCAATTGCTTGTCATGCCTGCTAATTATCAATTAGAGTGATGACAGTTTCTTGGATCGTGCGGTTTTGCTTCTAATTAGTGCCCTTTATGTTTGTATTGCCATTTAATGAATAGCACCGTCCTTCGCAGGCCCGAAAGTCCATTTTTTGAATCGCCAATATCTTAAGATCTGCCTAACCAATTTTTAAGGTAGTAGGGTGTGAACACGGAGCATTATGAGTTTTATAGTGATTGATTCAATAGATAACTTGAACTATATAACAACGTAAATTGAATGATTTGGGGTTGGAAGAATTACTGGGCTGATTTTGATAAAATTTCCAGGAGTTGTGTAGGTTAACTTAAGGATGCCCACCTACGAATTTCATTACCATCATATCACTAGTACCTCCACGCGTTTATTTCTTTTAACGTGGTTCTTTAATTAGATTATGATATTATGATCTGTTAGTCCGATTTCATTCAAACCAATCTATGAACCTGTTTACGATTGGTTGAAGTGACCTTTGTTCAATTTTGGAGTCAATCATTTTGACTCGTACTTCGATGATTTGATTTTGAAAAACATTCTCATTTCTTATTTTAGCACAAAAGAAAAATAGTCGTCCAAGGTGGAATTTGCGTCTCTGTGACGTTGTAAATGGAATGAAAAAGCAGCAATCCAATCTTCAATAGTGTTTCGCTTCTGAGGCTACCAGGTAGCAGAAGCGTTGTTTTCAATTTTGGGATATGCATTTTTTGTCCAAAATCAAAATTTCTACTTTCCTTTTGCGTTTTAGACCATTACTGTACAACTTTCGTTTCGTCTCTGTCCGTGTGTTCGCAGTTCCTTGTTACACACCAAATCGTTGATGAAATTTCAGGGAATACTAGGGTTTGAATTCAGATGGTTCCCTGTAGTTCCAATGCTCAGAAATCTGTATATCAGTGTGCGTCTGAGCAAAGGTAAAATCCTTCAAGAATCATTATCCCAGGATCCAGTGATCCGATCGCAATCTAACTTTTAAGGTAGTCAGGACAGAAGCATCTCGTATTAATTTCAATGCGATCGCATCAATATCCTACCCGCTTCATAATCGGCACTACCTACCCTCAATACATGTCTACCAACCTTTTGAAGGCATTTATTTCCGAGGGAACATGTTTTTCCATTTTTCTGCAGTGAATCGTTCCAACAATCGGACATACACCATTTAGGATGTAATATATATCTTTCGACATTATTTAAAACATTTCGAAAGATTTAACCGTCCTTAACACCTAGACTAGGAAGTGTGTGCCACACCGGCGGACTTTTTTAACCTTCGACAACGACCGGTAGGTGCATTGATCTGTGAGATCGCAGTTATCCGGTATGATTAAGACCTAACGAACAGGTCGAAACGTCTCCAAAAATTAAAACAAACATCTACTCAAGCTGGAACCAGTACTTATTCACTCTAAAAGGAAAACCCTTGAATATTATTTCAAAACATTTATGATTTTCCCCCTCATACCACCTCATGCCCCCTCCCCTCTCCTCCTTAAATTTTCAATATAAGAAAGCGGAAAAAATGGGGTTTAAAAAATTTAAGTTTACATCCGTTTTCCACATTTTCACACTTAAAATTATGTTTTTTAAGTCAGAAGAGCTCGGAATGGTCTGAGACTCTCAAAAATTACCAGGAAATTACAGGGGAATTGCGTATGTCAGTAGAAATTTCGAAAAACCAATGCGAAAGGCGGAATTTGTGTATACATTTAAATCCTTTCGGGCCCGTTTTTAAAAACGCTGCAAATTTAGGTTTACATCCGTTTTCCACATGTTCATTCTTGAAATAATGTTTTTTAAGTCAGAAGATCTCGGAATGGTCTGGGACTCTTACAAATCGATTTTACGTCAAAAAATTACTAGGAAATTACAGGGGACTTGCGTATGTCAGTAGAAATTTCGAAAAACCACCGTGTTGGCCATTATCATCTATGCCTATGAGGCGATCGGGCTGGCTAGAAGTTAAGACCAACTACGCCCTAAATAGAGCCCGTGTGCGAAAGGACGGAATTTGTATATACATTTAAAAGCCTTTTATGGGCCGTTTTGAATCTGCACCTTCAAACGTAAAATGACAAGATTTGAAGGCGATTGGGTCATAAAAAAATTCGATTTGTTAAAAAAAAGACTCATTTTGGAAATAATAAACCAAAGTGTCTCTTTGGCTGACCCATTTGTAAAAATGGATACTACTAGAATATATTTAATGACCTGTCTTCTACTATGCGTTCGTGCCGTGTTGAAATTGATGATTCGGGTTTGAAATCCGGTTGTGTGTTATGATCAACTTTCAAAACGATAGCGTTCTTGTCACCGCCGCATTTCATATACAATTCATGTCCCCTCACTGGAGTTATACGATGGACGGTTGGATTTGCGTTGTTTACATAACCGAACGGGTAGGTTCACCAAATTCTGAAAGAAGTATAACCGTCCGTTCGGGATATTTGGCTGTCGCATATGGCATTTGCCTCTTTGGGAGTCGTAAAACCGCATGGTTTTCAATATTAGATCATAATAGTAAAAGTTCACGAGGGCATCCTGCTTACCGGTCTTGACTTATGTTAACGTTATGTGGGTCGATGCGAGTGAAATAAAAGGAACTTGTTACATAAAACGTCTGCCAGATGCTATCGCGTCAAAAGCGTGAGTGAGAACTTTATCGTTGATTCGGGTAAAGGTGAATGAATAATGGGTTCAATAAATATTAAATCACACAATGCGTTCACTATGTATACTAGTTCGCCCTCTCGCGCATCCTAGTGGGTGTAAAAGTCATTCGACTATCGCATCCGAGTAGCTGTTAGACCTGCTTTCAGTTGTCTGAGCTTCGGTGTTCACTCTCTGCGTTAAGTAACTTGTCAAAAAACAAGCGTCATAACTCGCTCTCCTGAGAGCAGCGTTTATACAAATTGGGTACACAAAACAATGATTGGGTATTTCTAATTCAGTATTCTTATACAGTGGTTCGAAGAAAATGAAACTCAGGATGATGACAAAAATTGATCTAAATATGTAAGAATCAAATTTTCAAAATTTACTTCATGAAGATTCGTTTTGATTACGAAATTATCTCTGGATACTAAAATTCGAATTGGTACAACGTTTGAATGTTTCAACTTAGCCTGACCGAGTGTCCATACCCTTCAACGTGGGCTATTCGATTGATCCCATAAAATAATTAGGAATTTTATTGAGACCCAACATAATTTATAATAGTCGTATATTTACAATGAAACATTGTTTTTATGGATGAATTGTGTTGAACTGATGCCATGCAATGAAAGCTCACAACGCTATATCGATTTCGACGGATGCGTTATCATTAGTAATAAGCAATAACTTATTAATGAGTTACAAGCTAATAATAACTCACTAAGTAAGTCTTATAAATACGCAAAGGTGCCATTGTCTTCCATTTTCTGGGTTGGAAGGGTTTTCTACAACTTTGTCACGTTCGTATCGTTGTAAATCAATACACCCCACCTCTGTATCTACCGCTCACTCGTTTTATGACGGAAAAACCAGTAATTGGTAGACACACCGATTGACAACTGGCAATGACTGACGACAAATTACCGACAATCGTGAGCACCGTCTACAATGAAGAATTGAAATTTATTAAATACCAATGAGTCAGCACGTAAAATACGCGTCATGAACAACGAGCATTCGATGTTTTCTGAATAGCAAGCTGAATTTTTGATGAGATCAAACTTGATTGATACGACTTAGCAGTATTATCGAAGTAGATTCATTACCGAATATTGTTATGCCAAATAAATATTTAAACAAAGGTCGATTTTGACCGTAAGATGGGTAATTGAAATCAAATTTCTTTCGTTTTGGTTTATGATTATTACAATTTAAAAAAATTGCAACTATAAACTTTGTAATCGACAAAACAAACGTTTTTTAAGGCCACTCCGAACTTGTGTTACGTTTCAAGATTCGTAGAATCCAAAAATCTAATCAAACAAATTCTTTCGCTGACAATAGCTTTTCTCCGAAACAACTGAAACAAAGTTAATAAAACGTGTCTCAAAGAATCGGCATCGCTCTCAGTCCTTAAGGATGAAATGAAAATGACTGAAATATTTGAAAATCTGAATAATGAAAACTTTTTAAATAACACTAATGTTTTAAAGTTCTTTATTGGTACACGACCCTTCAATGATTCCGAATTTATCCTTTCAATCTTACTCAATTTAGTCAGAAAACGAATTTTAATTTCAAAGTGCCCAGTATCATTCGACTAACTCAAAGGAATGATTTTGTTTTCAATAGTTCCTTTTGAAAATTGAGTTTTTCAAGACTTACGTTACCCATATGATTGTGGACAAGCGAACAATATGGATATTTTATTTCATCTCGTTTTTCTCTGCTGTTCTGTTGTGGATTTCTAAGACGTTGAAGATATTTGGGTTTCGAGTTTTATTTTGTAGGAAGGGATTAGTATAGATTGATGTTCACAATGTTATACCCAGACGAAGAATTGTCTTTAAGAGATCTACAAATCATTGACGGAGAGTGAACGCCCCTGGGACTCATTTTGATCCTAATCGATCTATCGTTCTGAAATATTAATGTGGCTCTTTTTATGGCATCTAGAATGCAATTACAAGATATTTAAGCGCAGGAAAGCGAGTTTATATAATGTATAAGACTATGTCTAATATACTGAGATCAGTGATTTCCTTTGAAGGTTAATAAACTAAAAATAAATTAGGGTGATACAGAGGTAATAAACATAATGTGTTATGTGCAATACTTTGCAGCTGTTTTTGGTTTTGTTGTCTAACTAGTGCCTTATACAAAGGAATAGGAGAGTTACATTTCAATTAAAAGTTTCATTAGATACATTGTTAAATCATTTTTGACGATTAGGTCATCATAAATGGGTTTTTGTCGAGTTTATCGAGTCGAGTTATCAAAAATCAAATCATAGGTCAGATCTTGATTGAGTTTACACCGTTACAAATATCAAATACCCCTGGGGTAGGTATTGTAGTCAAATTTATAATGGAATATGATTTTTATGGTTATATATTGTGTCATACGGATCTAAAATCAATGGAAATAAAAGAGACCGTTACATTAATTATATTACTAGATGGTTGCTTTATCATAAGTATCAAAGAAAAAGCTACTGATGAACTGACGAACGGCTATTCACCGAAAAACTGTCATAATTGCAAAGATTCCATCAACTTCCGTTTTCTTGGTTGAAAAAGGGTTTTCACAACTCTGTAGCTTTCTTATCGATTGACAAATACCACTAGGGGAGAGGTTTCCTGTATCCATCACACACTCTTTTGAGACCAGGAAAACCAATAGGTAGACACGTTATTTGACAACTGACAATGACTAACGACATTTCACCGCCAGTCGTGGCACCTGCAGTGAACGGTTATTGAATCCCAATGAGTCTCCATGTGAAATACGCGTGATATGCGCCGAGAGGCATCCGCTGTGTTCTGGACCGCGAGCCCCGTCCGCCACAAGGGAAATCCGCCGTGTGATCAGTCTCCCTGTTTTAAGCAATCATTCATCCGAACTCCCCCAGTTTCAGCCTCACAGCGATTTTCTTTCCACATCGGCGTTATTTTTCACATTTCGCGGTTTAACCCTCTGTTGGGTCTCGCGGTTTTTTTTAGCTCACCCTCAGAAATAGGTTTTCAATAAAGTTGAGTCATGGTTTTGGTCAATAATAATATCACGAGCATGCGAATAAGTTCAAGGGAGCTCACACTCGGATGCTAAAATAAGACGTAATGGGGCTTTCTGGCTTCGTTTAACGTTCAATATATTGAATCGTGTTTTATTAAATCTTGCTTGTAACATACGAGAAAGGAGCATTGTTAGTGGGTTCCCTGACTAGCTATTAAAGAACAATGGACGTGATCGAGCTTTTGATCGTTTTTCGACATTTTATCCCTAGAGAACACCGTTGGTGGTAAGAAAGATTTTATCTCACAACATGCTGATAAAACTAGCGCATGAAACATGCTATTTACAAATTTGATCTACAAATTTTTTTGCGACGTTTTGAACAAAACGGATTTAATCGAAAATTCACTAAAACCAGCAACCTGGATTAGATGACCCATTACAATTTTTTTTTTTCATTCATTTATTGAAATAAATACGAAAATACAAAATAAAGTGCATTGCAGTATACGTCATTGAAAGGTACATAAGTAACATTTACAAAGAAATGATTTAGGACAAAAAGACGAAAAAGTACAACAAATAAAATGGAATTGTTCTCCTCTTGGCATGACCAACAATGCAACTCATGAATGTTACTCCCCCATTTGAGGAGTAACTCACGGTGGAGGAGTCACATATCCACAACATGGGTACACTATTGAACAAATAAATGAAAATACAAATTACGCTATAACATAATTATGTGTATAATAATAATTTTTCTTTTCCAAAAGGGTTTATAATTACAAATAATCAAGGAAAACAATTTTTTTTTTTTTTTTTTTTCAACGTTTAAAGCTGTCTAAAGACGGAGAATTCGTTATATTCTCTGGTTTGTTTACAGTTTACAGTGTTTACAGTTTTGCACCACGGTGTAGACAGGATCGCTGTCCCGCCGTAGTTAGGCGAAAGGGGATCATAATAGTTACCCAAGCTCCAGTGTTTGACGAATTAATTTGATAATATGATTCTGCATGGATGTATTTATATGTCTCAGTTAATGTGACTGTATAAACGGCAGTAGCTAAAGTCGGGACTCGAAACAAACTAAAAAGTTCCGTAGAAGGAAATCTCTTGCACATTTTTAAAATGATTTTTATCGATCATTTTTTCACAATTATGAGAGGTTTGAGTTAAAATGATTAGCTCCTCCCCACGCCGCGGCACCGTAGGACAGCACTGAATGACATTTTTGCAGATTGCCCATGGAGAGGAAACCTCTCACTTACAGACCAATTCCTGATAGCCTTCTCCATCTGCGACATAGAGTGGCCACATGATCCCTCCAACATAGGCACTGGTCCAACACAACATCCCAATATCTAATCGAGCTCACTTGTGACAGAATAGGGTAGGCACACGCAGAATTCGGATGACGCGCTGACTCGTGACATTTCAAACTTTCGATGGCAAGCACATCAGTGGAACACAAAGAAAAACAGACAAAATAGGTGTCTGTAACATCCAGTTTAAAGCTATCATTTCTTTAAAGCAGTTATTTTTGATATTTGCTCTACTTCATCAGCTGTCCTTCCCTTGAATATAACAACTGTATCGTCAGCAAAATAAATCATTCTCCCGTCGATTCGTATTTTTAGCCATGAGTTGATGTATATTTTGAATAACGCTGGTCCCAAGACCCTTTCCTGTGCAATCAATTTTGCTTAATGAAGGTTTGTGTTCTTGAAAAATGTTTAAAAAAATCGTTTTTCCCAAATCAAAATTTTTACTTGATTCATGTTGTTTAGGGCTTGTCCATGAATTTTAGTTTCGGGTCTGGTTGATTGTCGGATCTATAGTTTTATGTGTGAGCGTCATACACCTATAACGTTGTTTTCAAACGATCTATTGGTCCGATTTCGTTCAAACTTGGGCTGTCATTAGGCATACGTTTCAGATCCGACTAATCAACCGCTTTTGAAGTGCTATCATTGTTGTCATTTACCATTATCAATCAAAATCAATTTCATCGCTTTAGATAAATAGCCCGCATGTGCAAAGGATTTTAGAAACATCCGTTCCTCAAGAGGTATCATTGGTCTTATTTCATTTACTGTTAGTGGGTAGTGGACTACATGTCCTGAATGGATTCATATGAATTTCGTTCCTTTTTTCGGTAAATATAATTCCTCAAGCAGGAATCTGAAAATTTTTATTGATACGAAAAACCTAATTACTTAAAGGAATAGAAAAATTTTGTTGAATGCCCAGAAATTGTGGAATAAAGTTGAATAAAGTTGGATCGGTGGTAGAATGTGCGCATGCGCAAAACTAATAATCAGTCACTCCGATTGTTTATGAACTAACGATCCGTGATACTCAATGCCCACCCCACTGGGATGACGTTTATTCAACATCTGTAGAATGCAGCTAAGGTTTCTTGAGCCAAAAATATCCAATCACAGATGACATATCTATCTTTGCATGCGTATCAGCTACGAGTTACGCAGATGGCAGTAAACAGTTTTACAGTGTTGAATTGTACTTAAAGTAGCCGTTGGTAGATATCTAAACCTGCTCGTATTCATTCCAATAAACAAAAAACTGTTTATCAGATCTCTGTTTGCATGCATATCAGAGGTGAATTGCGCAGATAGTAGTAACTAGTATTACTTGGTGAATTGTAGATATAGTAACCGTATGTGGATATCTAAACTCTTGGTGGAGTTTCGAGTTATGGTACTAACTAATGTGCATTCAAACACTGCTTCTATGAGTTTGTTAAAGCTATCTAATTTTCTACGTTTGCATCGAAGTTCACCAATTGATTGATGAACGAAAGTCCAAACTTCGTTAGGGTCGTAATCCACGGCTAAAAGTTTTTCTTGTGAAGGTGTTCCGGTTAGCGTTGCGTGCTATGCGAACACCCGCTTACGCAACGGACCACCCCGGTATCAGATCGTTCAAAAGCGTTATGACTTTTTATGACGGGAATTCCAAGCCTCGCGAAATCCGTGCGTTGCTCGGCGGTATCCACCTTGCACCCTCGAGCCCGCGGTGCCGATGTCATCGAATCGCTTTCACTTTACACGGAACCGCTAGACAAGTTCACGGCCGCTCCTCGGGCTGTTTCGAACAAACAAGACGAATTCTCTCCCACAAGCCGTTTTCTCGATGGGCACTTCATCATTTCACATTCAAAATCATTCTCTCCGAACGAGTTCCCATCACTCATTTCCGGAACACGTGGTAGTACCTTCTCCTTTCAGATAGTTGGACTGTGGGACTTTGAGGTATTTGATGAGCCCCCATCCACAGCTGATGGTGTGTACCAATCAACATCTTCACCCCCTCCGTCCACTCTCAAGCTGTATTGTAAGATGAACTCCTCTCTAATCTAAAGATAGTACTACCAAATTATCGAAAGCAATCTGTGTAAGACATTGATGTTCTGTTTGATGTACCTACCTTGCTGGATAGCAATAACATTTTGCCTTAATTTTTTTGTTTAGTTTAGTTTTGATTTAAAATTGATGAAGTTGTTAGGGAATGTGGGGGTTTCAATGTTGATGGTTCCGTTTGAGTTGCATTGCTCATACGTCAATACAGCACTCAGTACAGGCACAAACGTAAAATTTCCAAATTAACATTTTATGAAAGTAGAAGAACATTCAAACAATCCTAAATCAGTTCCAACAGATCGTTATATCATTCTACACCTTGGATGGTACACTATGTGTTTCATTGCTTAGAAATCAAAACATCAGTCAGCATATGCCCGAATATGAAATCCAACAAGTAGTTTACTCAGGATCTTTATGTCTCGTTGCCGCCAAATTCCAATGACAGATGGGGATCATAATAGTTGTATAGTCTCGCACCAATATCAACGCGATAGTATGATTAGTGGCTGCGCATCCGGCAAAGTGGAATCCTTTTAACTTGCCTAATTCCTGAAGTTCTCATCCAATTTCAATGAAATTTTCAGGGAATTTTACAATGCAGACGAACACTGATAAGATGCATTGATCTTAAATCAAGACATCACTTTGCGCAAACTTAGAATTTCCGAGGTATCATTCTTGAAGTTCTAGCTGTCCTAGAATTTTCAACGTAACCGGGGAAGAACAGTCAAGTAATTCTAAATCAATTTCAACTCAATCGTATCATCATTCTTTGCTTTGTAGCATTACTACGACACACCCGCAATACATGTCGATCAACCTTTTGAAGGCGTTGATGTCTGCCGGTACATGCCCCAGGCAGCATTACTTTCTTGAGAATCGTTGTAACAAACCTAAATTGTACACCTTTCAAGATTATTTTAAAAATTTCTTGAAACCTATACGATCATGTTACCTGTGTTAGCTATGTGTCACACCCAAGGCAGATGTTTTTAAAATGTGGAGGCCTTACATATTGGACAACAATTCCACTTCTCGTGGAAACTACTCTAATATCATAGCAGCGATCTGAGTATGAAAGGGTAGTTCCTTGTCAACTTTACATTTTCATAACTTTTGTAACTCTACAATTACAAATCAACACTGAGTTTTCATTCTCATGATAATACATAACCGTATGTTCGAAATGGGTTCAACTTATGCTCCTGATGATTAATCATTCAAATTAAAGTATTTACGATCCAACGCAATTAGTAACTTCAAAGATCTGAACGTACATGTTGGTGGTAATAGTCAGGGATGTGCCGATCCTAATTTGCTAGATGTTTGTTTCTTCAGTCTGTCTGATCCTCGTTGTGTTGGACAGGATGGTAAATGCAATTAAGGGCTTATCATCTCTGATTGCATGCTCCCCTGTCATTAACCATTGCAGAAATTCCCTCATCTTCTAGAACTGTTTCCATTTTCCCAGAGGCAAATCTCAGCATCATGCGAGCTCTCGCGTCTCTCGGACTCCCGTGCGCCTCCCCCTCCCGTTTGGTTGTCACGATCGCGGCTCCTTCATGCGGTCAAGAAGAATGCGATCCGACACCTCTTGCTTCATCTCTTAACATGACATTCCTGACCGCTGAAATGCAAAATTCCTTTCACTGCCGTCGTGTTCCTTTCATAATCTCGTAGTATGGCTTGACAGGTTTATGGTTGCACTATTATAAATGTCAACTTCACTAACTTCATTACCAAGTACCTACACATCTTTCAAAATTTTAAATTTAAAACTGAACAAATTTATTACTTTTGTAGTACAAATGCTGCAATGTTCTCTGACATTAATTCAAAAATTCCCGGGGCACCTCAAGATGGATTGCATTGAGATGGATTCCAGGAGCTCCCTCTTCCCAGTTTCTTGAACAGTTAAACCTAAGCATAATCTTGAAGCTCCTTAGCTGTAGGGGTATCTTCTGGTTGTTCCTGGCATATCGCCTCAGCCCTTGGGAGGGGAAAATAGTATATTACTTCACCCTCTTGTTATAAAGTATATCGACAGTGTCATATGCAATTTTTTCACATTTTTTTTGGAAAATTCGTCCCTTGGATTCGTTTTGCTTAGAGCCTAATGCTCTAAGGACACATGGAACATGGTTTAGCAGCCTTTTTTTGTTTCCTTGCCAATTCTCATTGGCTAATTTGTTATCTGCTGTTATCAATTTCATAGCGCTTATAATGGCTCACCACTACGTTATAGGGATTCTCTTCAACTCGAAAGTGGTTTACAGTCCATGTAATTAGGCAACACGTTCCTTAGATTCCGTTTCGTATAAACGATGTCAGCGTACTACATGAAAATGTGGAGGGAAACGCGTAGTACTGGGGTTATTGTTAATTTTGACCTCAGTCAGTCTTGGATATGCGCCGGTATGTTTATGTACGCTGAATTATATTCAGTTTCAAGTGCATCTAGTCACTTTTTTATCAGCCCGAATCCGAATACAAATAAAACTTCGTTAAATCCATGATGGTACATACTCTGATGTTTTGAACTGTTCCTTTAGCTCACCTTTCATTTTCATAGTTTCAATAGGCAGGATCGAAATAAATTAACCTGTGCTGGGGAGTGTAGCGATCACTTCTATGTCTTTCTTGTTATAAGGTCTGTGTAGCCGAGTGGTTGTGGGATCGGTCTCCTGACCGAATGATCGCTTCTTCAAATCTCAATGTCAAATTTGAGTAGATTGATGAAGGTCATTATTTAAGAAACATTACTCATTCGCAGGAAATAGTTTAATACCTTTCTTTTATTGTGCTCTAATGGAAAGATATAACAGAAGAAGATCTGACTAAACTGTGGTCAGGCGGTTTATTGTCTAATCACTTCAATAGTGGTAAAGTGATGCCGCACTGAGGTTTAGGTAGTGTGACGACGGTAGTGTGACGACATCAATTGGGTTAGTGTATAGAGCAATATTGGTTTATGTGATAGGTAATTGCTATACACACAAAATAGAGAGAAGCTTTCACATTTGGATGAGCTGGGGTATGAACTGTATGCGGCAGTGTCCTCCATGTCGCTAACGATGTTCCATAGAACAGTTTTCGTTACAGAGAACTATTACAGTTTTTAAACTTCAGCTAAACTTCCAAAAAAACTTGTTGATTTTGGCACGTTTCAGGATGCTTAGAATCTGAACATTGCATTAAAAAACCCGTCCGGCGTATGAAGTTTTTCTCCAAAAACAGCTGGACCAAAGTTTATGAAACTATTATAAAAACACATGCGAGCTTTAGTTGGGACTGAATTTTCAATATCACTTTTCAAAGTTCCCGGAATCCTAAATACTTTCGAAATAACACTAGTCTTTCTCTGTTTGTTGTTGATATACATCACTTCAATGAATCGAATATCCATTAACTCTTCAAGATCAATGTATTTTCATATTCCCTCTTTCTAAAGGCGATGAAGCGGTTGGAAAACGAAAACTTCAACACGTATACATACCAATGCAAACTGGTTGGTTGAACATACTGACTGTCTAGTTGTATTTAACAGTTCTCATGACATACGGCTATCGAATCAGCTAAAAAAAAATCGTAATTGCGGTCCAATCATATTTTTAACAAATTGAGTTTATTGTAGTTTCGGTAGTACATTGGTGGACTACTAAGTTTATTTTATTAATCGTCAGTTGACGCGTGTCTACGTTTTATATGTAGTCGATGTGTTTCGTTTCTGATTTACCGTTGTCCCTTGGATATCAGATCAATCTCACGTTTGTAAACGTCTGTAAACAGAGTCTGCTGGAATATAGATTTATATTTAACTTCTTCCTGTTAGTGACCATGTCGATGTACATCGTGTATAGACTTTGATAATAATTACGATGTTTTTCGTGTTTAATTGTTTATCGTCACTAATTCCTTGATTTCTTTTTGTTTCAGGTGAGCTCAAAACTTATGGATTGGAAAAGTCATCAATGGTTAAGTGGTTTTTAGTATTAGTGGAAGCTGCTTGAATACCTAGTGTTCTGAAACTCATAATAAAAAAAAAACAGTGAAGTTTGTCTCTAAAATTAAAATGTTTTTAAACTTACTTCAAGGATAAAATTGATATTGGATTTAACAACGAATCGGACGGCTTCGAATGAAGATGTCAGAAATGCGGGAGGGCAAGGACCGAGAAAATAGCATAAAATACGCCCAGCCTATTTAAATGTTGCCAGTTCGCGTGAGAAGAGCTCACTGACTTCTTGCACAACCTCTACTTTGGTCTGGGAACGCCGCTACCAGTTTTACTAGTTTCCATTATCTTTGTAGTTCTTGATAATGGGTGACGTTAAAAACCGCTTATTTCAAACACCGTTTGCTGTCGTCATTTTCGATTAGTTTGAGAATTTTTGTCATTTTTAGTCTGGGAGGTTTTGTAGTTTGTATTACTCTTGGAACAAAGTTGGACCGCGATAATATTACTGCGTAAGGTTGTTACCAGGCCATTTTTCAGAATTCTTTGTAGTAATTTTGTGTTTCGGACACGTTATGTCGGGTTGGCTTTGTAATAAATTTGATTTAAAAAGCCTTTCAGTGGTTCTGTTCGTTTTTATTGTATTTTATTTTATTTTTTATTATTAACTCGTGTCTATGAACCGTAATTGTATTCTCATTGGCATACAAAGGATCCCATTTATATTTCGGCAGGTTACACAGGTTAGAGAAGAAAAAAGCAAGAAGGGTTCTGCAGGTGATCATAGAGTCTCTACATCTTGTAATTGATTACTAGAATGACTAAGACTTAAACATAACTCCGTAAGCGATAACCTTTAAGTACTAGTTCTTGTTCACGAAATAATAAATAGTAACAAAATATTTGCAGTGGTGTTGTATACAAGTACGATGAAGAAATCCACGAAATGAGAAAATTTAACTAGATGAAATAAAACCCCTCCTCCTTCACTTGTCTGTAAATACATAAATATGTTATGAACACCTGGGTTGAAGACAGTAATATGGCTATAATCTTCGTAACGCATCTCTATTAAAACGGGCCTATCGCCAATAATTTTTATAGCTTCAACTCTAGCGTTTTAAAGGCAGACCTGCGATTTGTGAACAAACAGACGATTGTTCATGAATCGGAGAAATGCCATTCTATTCACGGAACTAGTATCTATTTTAAACAAACAAAATACCTCCTCTTACATAGAGTTTTTTAACTTTGCTTTTTTTCACATTTTTCAATAGGGGTTGATTGATCAAGGTGCGAAAAATAATAGTATATCTTGGATCGATGATGATTTTGAGGCAAACTTCAGGGTCGTAAGCTTGGCGACAGTTCCGCCCAACCTTGTGTCGGCCCATTTCTTCATTTTAATCTTGTGTTCTACTGATAAACAGGTATAATATATGATGAAATAATATTTTTTTTTGTAAATGCGAACTTGATGACAATTGAAAAAAACGTCTGCCAAAAAGGTGTAAAATTTGGCTTCCTCGTATCCATAACATGACTGTATAGATCATTGAACTTCGTTCAATTAGGCGAAGTAAATATTTAATTAGGGTAAATTTATTGTTACGCAGGAGCATAACTTGAGAAAATAAAGGTAGGCATGTTCAACTATTGAACAAACTATAAAATTTACCTAATAATAAAAATTGACATCGACGATGAATGGATAGATGACTGAAGGGATAAATAATTATTATGACATTTCTAAAAATAAAATTTTTAAAAATAAAAATGACGGATCAAATAATGTTTTGTTGACTGCAGCGTCGTTGCAAAGTACCCAACTGCCGTCATCCCTCCGCACAGTGGCTGTATAATGTCCAGAAAAAACAGTCCTGCCGTGCAGTGCAGTGCAGTGCAGGCATAGGATATTCCAAAGATATTGATGTGTTCTGGATCGAAACGTCCCTGAAAATGTCATCGAAATTGGTCAAGAACTCCCGGAGTTATGCGAGTAACAAGGATTTCGTTTGCGCATGCGCAGAGACTACTATCGATCCGGGGGTCATGAAACCTATAGGGGACCACTACACCCCAACCCACACAATCCCTGAAAATTTCATCAAAATCGGACTATAACTTCGTGCAGTTTTGCCCGTAACAAGGATTTGCTGACAGACAGGCAGACACACAGACACACAAACAGAAACGGAACCAAAATTATTCAGAAAGGTCTAAAACGCAAAATGCGAGTGGAATTTTTATTTTGAGACAAACAAATTTCCACATTTGAAAACAATGCTTCCGCTACTTGGTGATGGAACAAAAATAAGTTTTTTGTTAGACTTTTCGAAGCTTTAGCTTAAATTTTAGAAAAAGTTTGACATCACCTCGTGAAAGAACTCACCATCAAAATTATTTTTCCGGAACAATAACGGGCAGGCAATTAATACAAAGCTTAGGGTTTGGCACACACCCATAAACTTTAGGCCATGGTAGAGAGGAGGCAGTGGGAAAAAGATATCTGAATATGTTGCTCCGAGCGTCTATTACCAATTGTTATAGCACACCAAGAAATCAGCACTTTCACAAATAATCGAAAAAAATAATGAATTTAGTAGAACTGCTCAAATGTGTGTACTATTTGTCCCCGAAAATGTACTTGAATTCAATGAAATGTTTTACTAAATCGATAAAAACCGACAAAATTCAACTATTTAAGGTCAGATAATTGGTCCATCTCAATGGTTTTAACTTCTATTTAGTTGGTTTGAATATTTTTGTAATCACTTCGGGTAGGTGAGTTGATGCTCTCCCGGTGCCCTAACCGTGGTCACACTTATCTTCTCGGACTCGTTCCACTTTCGTGTCGCTACTTTCGAGGTCTCGCTTTCGGCTAAGTATCGGACTCTGTCTTGGTCGATTTTATTGATCATAAAATTCTGTCAACTTAAAAGGAGTCTTTCGCTAGCTTCCTTTACAACGTGGAAACTCTTACTATTCTCCTCCAAGTTAGCGGGTACTAATGTTTTGGTTTTAGAAAGTGGTTCTCCCCCGCGATAATCCCACTCAACTCTTGCGTTTGTGACGATTTTTTCAACATTTCAAACCGATAAGGGGCTATAAACTGCGTTGCTTTCTATTTTATTGAATTTCATGGTCGAGACTTTGAGTCTTTCTTGGGTCCTGCTTGTTATGTGAAAAGAGACTGATCTCGTGGATTTTATTACAATTTTATCTAGTAAAATCTGCCGGTCAGTTAGGCGAGAAAATATTAATTTCCTGAATAGTTTTAATTTCACCATTTCCGGTCACGTCTCCAAGCACCCAGTACAATTAACATTACCTGATCACGAGACTGACTTTTCGTGAAATTCACGTTTGCTTATTTAAAAACGATGAACGTAATTGGACTGATAGATCACGAGAATTCAAAGTTACAAGAAACTAAAGCGAGCACAAGCGCACACGCTACAATCAGATACTATGCAATCAAATTTATAGAGACTGTGTTCTATCTTACCCTCCTAATCCTACGTTTCGAGAGGATCGTTTCAGAGGATCATCTGAGCGAATTTATAATTAATAAGCAGGCTCTGAAATATGAAAATCGAAATTTTGATATTTGGGAAGAAACCTTTTCTTCTGGGTTTAGGTAACCAAATTTCAACACAAAACTTCCCTATCCTCTGTAATAAGGAACATCCCGAGAAAAACGGATACAGACATTTATTTGAATCCAGTGATTGCATTATCGTTTACAGAACCAATTTAATTGGTATGAAAGCAGTTTTCTGACAATCATTAGCTCATTTTGAAATGCCCTTTCATGAACTATTATCGGTAGGTAGGTACTCGTAGCCAAACATTCGCACCCATACTTGACATGCCAAATTGTCGGTCAAGTTTGATGATATTTCCAGAGAATATTCCGTGTTTCTGAAAATTATTGTGGAAAGTTTCATAGATCGTAAATTTCCAATGTAATAAATTCAGAGATAGTCAGATTCATAGTCTAAAGTTTAATGATGAAGTCGGTTGCCGTTATGTGATCATTTTCTCGTCTCCCTCATTGTCAGAAGTATTACTCCTCATAATTTTATGTCCGTCGCACAATTTATAATAATGTTACGTATGGTACATATACATATGGCCCTACTGTGTTGAAAATATTACAGAAAAAATATATTAGCATTATAAAGAATGATCCAAACATCGTCGAATGCACGCCTAACGGACCTTGACGCTAACCAATAAAAATGAAACAATTGAATATTGGAACATTCATAACCGTAGACTCATTCATTCAGTTCCCCAATACGATAGTTGCCACTCGTATGTTTCTCAATCGTTAATACTACATTCTCGAGTCAATTGAATTGTATACTCGTTACGTAGCGACAGCCCAATTACACAACGTGTCCAACTTTTGTTTATAAATTTTGGTGATTTCGATTTCCAAATCAAGGGAAAATCTTTCGCGAGTGAGTTCGTCGCTGTGGATTTGTCGTGATTCGGTGTTTTGTGGTATTTTCTCGTGCTGTCAATTCGTTTCAAATCATGCCGTTTTATACTCGTTCTCCCTCTTCCTGGACAATTCGTAAGTAAGTGAATTCAAAGATTCTGAATGAATCACAATTTGGTAAGGGAAAACAATTTTAAATGGAACTAGACTCCACAAACTTTCTCAACATGCGTTTTCATTTCCATGGGTCGCCGTTGGTAGAACCACGGAATAGGTAACGCACCTCAACAATATGGGGTTTTGTCCAAAACAAAAAACATCTCAGGTGGGCGAAAATATCGGGGTTTGGTCCGAGATTAAAAGAAACATAAATACGAATGAAAGCAACAATTCCGGGTTTGAAAGCAAAAATCTCCTATCATCTAGTTTGGTGGTCCGGATGCTCGATACGCTCGCATCTCAAAAACAAAAAAATATCCTACATCAATCCTTCTAGTAAAGTATAGATGAGAAGAAATATAAATACGAATGAAAGCAACGATTCCGGGTTTGAAAGCAAAAATCTCCTATCGTCTAGTTTGGTGGTCTGGATGCTCGCTGCGCTCGCATCTCAAAAACAAAAAAAAAAAATATCCTATATCAATCCTTCTAGTAAAGTCTAGATCAGTTGGAAAACGAACGGGAAATGGCATCCGACGCGGAAGAAAGTGACGGGGAAAATGGCGCGTACTGGTGTCGGGCGAAGGTACAATGGTCGTGATAATCGTTTCAAGATGGCACTGGTATCGATAAATTGATACCATATGTATCGATGTAAGTACGCATCGATACATCCTGATAAGATCGTGATAAGAGGTGTGCGTTACCTATTCTGTGGTTCAGCCGTCCCGTTGTAGTTTTCTCGTCAAAATGTACGCGATTCTTCAAAAGTTCTGAGGATTCTTGGTCCTTGTATGATTAAAATAACGGAAAGAACGAGGCGAAGGTGCAGTAATGTATAATTTATTATATTTGATTGTTATTTTCATAAACAATACCACGTAAGTGTATGTAGGCAAACTAACCTTTTCCTTGAGATAAAAAATTAAGAAAACAAATTTAAATTTTCTTCAACAAAACTTGCCATGAGGGGGTACATCATTATGAAATGATAAAAACCTAATGAACTGAATTGAACATTGGTGAGAAATCTTAAGATTAATCGACACCGCACAGTGGGGTCAAATGGCCGATTTTTTGAAAAACCTTTCGCAAAACCAACTACTTTAAAATTATCAATAGATAATATTATTTCCATGTTTTGCATTGCTGAATCTCTTGGAACTTAGAAAAAAACAGCAAATCACTATCAATCGTAAGATGGGGAAAATTAGATACAAACTCTAAAACAATGGAAGAAAAATAATAATAATAATAATAATTGTTGCTTGGTAAACGAAGTTTCGCTCTCGCAAAATAAGTGTAAATAATTTTCAATGACTTTATGAGTATTTATATTGTATTTATCAATAAAAGGGTACTACTAAGTTAGGGGGTTAAATCAATAAAAGTAGGTACTATGTGTGAGATGAAAAAAGGGACCATTGAAATGTCACAATTCCTGCAAATATTATAGGAAGAAAGTTCGTACGAATTAGGCTTTTTATTAGGAGTAACACGAGTTAGCGTTGTAAGTAATAGTTTATAGCGACCTCTGCATTAATCTCGATCGGTCGAACCTAAACTGTGCTTGGTTTATTTTATATTTGTGCATAAGTGGCAGAGAGTGCAGAGTGATGTATGTGATGTATTGATTTCTGAAGAATATAACTCAAAGGGCCCATTCACAGCTTAACTCGTACGTCCCCTGAAAATTTATCAAAATCGGATGAAAATTGTTAGAATTAGGGTTGTCGCAAGGGTCGGCTGACACATAGGTACAGAGAAAATTGTTCAAAATGGTCTATAAAGCAGTCAGAAATTGGACATTTTGATTTTGGATAAAAAATAATTTCTAGGCAAATCTCCCAAAGTTTTCGGTCTAAAATCCAAGTTTATTGATCATCCGTTAACAAGTGAAAGACTGAAACTGTACATAGATATTATTCTACTCACCAGCCATTGGTATTAATGATGCGTTGTGTTAGAAGAATTATATAATACACTTGTATTAAGTTATTATGCAAGATAAACATTAAAAGAATATGCGAGGCAACAAAATGATTAGTTGTTACTTCATTACCGAATCGCTATGGTAGTTTAGGTCTATTCATTGGCGGAGATTATTATTATATTCCAAGCTTAGTCTCGTTGGGGACTAGGTATCAAGGACCTAACTTGGTTAAGTAACCCTTGAATATTTTATCAAAGTAAGTTGGAAGTTCTAAATGAGATGATGGCTTATGGGTGTTGCTAAGATTTCATGCAACTTGCTTAATGCTAATACAGGACATTGATTAGACCACTCTTACAACGCAAGTTTTACAACTCCCGTAGACGAGTACATCCTACGGGTGCGTATCCTTGAAACCATAGTGTGGCAATATGAGCAAAAAGTCTCCATAACCGTGAGGATATGATTCTCAAAAATGGAACTGGAGGTTGTGGGTTGAAATCTAGATAGGTACAGTTTTACACATTTCAACATCATGATGAATTTTTTAGAATCAAAACCATGGGACTATAGTTCTAAGGCAGATCCCGGATCTATTTGTCCAACTAACATACCCATTACTAGAGGGATTGATTTACAATATATTTTCATTTTTGGGATGCGATGTAGCGAATATCCAGAACACCTGATTTGACAGAATAGTGTTTCCCGCGGTGCCCAGAACGTCGTGTCATAAATCCAGACAGTCTGAAAAGAGCGGGTCATGAGCCCCTTGAGTAGGACTGTCCCTTGTGTACTAACGTCGTGTAATTCTAATTGGTATTTCCATCCATGAAATCATCTAATGTTCTATCTTCATTTTGTCACCGTATTTGAACAAAATCAGACAACTGATAGACATTTTGTTTTCGGCATGCAACGCTTGAGCATGCTCAGAGGCTCTAATTGACTTCTGGGGGCAGATTTTTAAAACGGACCTCGTGTATACTATTAATTAAATTAAATCTACGATTGTGAATGTTGTGCTTACATATTTCAAGAAGATGCGAATTGTTGGTCTATTATTTTCAATAACAAACCTTCGGTGGTTTTTCGCCCCCTCAAAGTTTTTCGTTTTACGTTCCAATATGTAGAATTTTTCCAACACTGGGGTTTCCTAAAGTCACCCAGATACTTGGAAGGCAACTCATGTTTGATATCTGCGCGCAACTTATGTTGCATTTATTGGGTTAAAAAGTAACACCATGTTCTCCTTCTGTTGTGGGTAATTTATCTCAAAACCGTCAGTAACAATGGGAAAACTATCAAAATACTACATACTAGTACAAGCTAAACCTCTTCGGTGTTTGAACGTACCGTGCATTTAACACGTTCTTGAATTATCGACTCAAGTTGCAACGAATGGTTTTCCATTCTACGGGCAGCAGATGACATTCCCGCAGCAGGTGGCTCGTTACGATAAATGATCCGCCTTTGACGTCAGTTGCCTCTTTCTTCACAAAAATGGACTCCCCCGTACCAGGCAGGACAGTGTGATATCACGCTATCTCTGCGGCCATCGCATGCATCCCTGCTTGACTCAAGGTCGCAACCTTGTTGCAGGGAAATCGAGGTTGACAGCGGATCTTTTCCAGCGATTCAATTGCTGCATTCAGCATATTCTAATTTATGTGCGCGTTCGTTGCTTAAATTCAAATTGGTTGATCGTATCACATCAATTTTAAGACGATTGTATGATTAGCAACAGGATTGCAGAAAGTTGCGCACCCCTGCCGAAATCTTCCTGAGGTACCTGAAGTAGAGGAAAGTCTACCTATTGCTAGAGGAAGCTTTGTTTTCGCTTCCTGGTGGTGATAACTCTTTCCTCCAAAACGAAAAGTTCCACTCGCATTTTGCGTTGCAGAACATGCTGAACAACTTTTGTTTCGTGTCTGTCTGTCCGTCTGCCTGTCGTTGTGCCCGCAGATCCTTGTAACAAACCCAATTCCTAGTTTTCATTCAAGTTTGATTCAATTCCAGGGGACTTGCGAATTGGGCTGTAAGAGGTCCCCTTTGAGTTTCATTTTTTCAGAAAGCAATACATCACTCTGCGCATGCGTAAACGTAAATTTCACTAACCAGAATTTCCTCCAGTTCTAGATGTCCGATCGCGTTCAAATTTTCAAGGTGGTCGGGAAAAACCAATCTGATAATCTCGTACCAATTCAAAAGCGATAATGTTATCAGTAGCTGCAGCTCATTTAAATTTAAATTTTCAGTTAAAGTGTGGGTGATAGGTCAGAAATCAATGCTCAAGTCCGAGCATGAGCAAACGTTGAATCCACCAATTGCCATTTTCTCAGTTTCTTTTTTTCTTTTATGGAATCTTTTTCGAAGGATCTCAAATATTTAACTATCTCTCTAAGGCAGATAGACGTGGAACCAAAATAGTCCAGAAACCTACGGTACTCAAACAACAAGAGGGCATTTTTATGTCGGAAGATGCAAAATTTCCTCCTCCTGCAGATATTATGAGATTCCCCGCATTTGACACTTCCACACTTTCGATAGGGAGGAAGCGATGCCACACCCAATTCTGCAACTTCTTTTTTAAACTAAAATTTCCAATGAATTGACCACCATACTCTTGTTTACCATCCACTGAACCCAACTATCCCTGGGATCTCACATCAGACAAAGTCAACTCCCAAGTCTTCGGTTCGCTCATGTTCTGGATCCTCCGAGTCACCTGCTCGGCCCTCGAGATCGCCCGCCCATTGTGTTCCGGGAGGTGAACCTGCCGTATCATTAGCCCGCGTCCTGACGTCTCTTTATACATTAACCCCTCGCACACACGACAGGTGCGTCTTTGTGCTTCCTAACGACCTTTTCCCCTTCTTCCTCTTCATCTTCACTTATGATCCAGTCTTCCCCTTCCCCTTCCGGGGGCTCCTCTTTTATGCCCGGTTCGTCTCCCACTTCCAGCCGCATAAGGGCCTATTATCCGGGTACTTCTGTTACGTCACGGAGATCAGCTTATATGATAAGCCGGCTAAAGGTAGTCAAGGTTCGTTGGTTTCTCACCTCTCCAGCTCATTCAATGTAAATATTTGTTGAGCCATTGATAATGATGTTTCGTCCTTTGCCTTCCTTACATTTTCGTCACATAGCAAACCTGAGCAGCTTTCAATTAGACACATTTTAAAGGGAATCAGTACCTGACAATAATTTAGAGAGTTTAGTTATCAAGCTTCTAATCGTCCAATTTCGATAATTTTTGTTTTCAGTATGCTCGGAATGACCATTCTTGTCAAAACCTGACACTAATTTATTTGGCTTGATGATTTGTTTCTCAGTTACAGGTGATAGAGATTATTGAATTTCAGGAAATATGCATAGAGCACTTAAATCAGTTCCCAACCAAAATACCTATTTGGACAGTTGATCAATTTTTGTTTTCAGTATGCTCGGTTCACCATGACCGATATAAATAATTGAATTCTTGGAATCTCAAACATTTCAAAAAATGGTAGCCTTAGGTGGAATTGATCTGATATGAATGGTAAAATTAAAATGATAAACAATCATGATAATGTTAATTCAACCTTATCTTAAATTAATACATCAGAAACGAGGTAAAAAACTGGTTCTATAACTTATTGAAAAATGTAAATTATGCTGAGAGATTTTGTAGTTGTAGGTTTGCTTAGGAATGAGTTATTATTTTCAAAATCAAGTAAGTCGTTGATATCAAATCATCACATGTTAGTTTATAACAAATTATTAGGACTTGACATCTAACATCTAAGCTGTTTAGTTGAGTTTCTTCAGAAATTAGATGTAGATGGTATTGGTTGGTAATGAAAATAGCACGAGCTAGGGGTGATAGAAGGCCGCTAAATATTTCTTTCTAGTATGGGTATGGTGTGTACCTGATGACACTTAATAGGTACAATAACCCACAGGAGAATGCTGGAGCCAACAAAAGGCGTAAAACGCAATGCTGTGCTTCAAGGTTTTGTGGGACTTTCCACATGTTCTTCTGTCTCTTAGTCTTTATTTCTAATAGAAAATAAAATATCTATCTAATGATTATCTAAGGCAGACGAATATGGAAGCAAAAACTTCTAGAAACCTGTGGTACTCAAAAAAACAATCGTACATATTTCATGTTTGACCTCTTGCATGAATGGTCAGCTTCCGTACGTCTGATAGGACTTCCATAAATTCGATCAGTAGAAAGGAAAATATTCAAAAATGAGTTTCTGATTATCACTGCTGCTGCACATTAAGTGATTATCCCATCTTAGATGCTAAAACGCTCCCTAAGTAGGTACCTCTGCTTCTATTCACTGCAATTCATTCGGCTGCAGTTAAGCTGGCCTATGCGACTTTTATTGGCTCCCGCGAAACCCTTCTCATTTTCAAAACAGGTTGCAGGACGTTAACGGTAAATTCTGCACGCCCGCCTTTGGCCTTGTTCCAGAATAGCGCAGACCTACGCTGCAGGTGGCGTAGGGGGCGTTGTATAACAATCAGTGGTAGGCCACCCAGTTCCCGTTGAGCACTGATTATGGTAATGAATCTTCGAATCGCCTTTGACATTTATCGCGATCAATATCCTCGCCTACTTCTCTTGGCAGAGGCTGATAGGTGTGAAAACTTTTTTGGTATTCAACTCTGCGGACACGAATTGGTGGATCTGCATCGTATGTGGATGGTGTAGGATAATCCAATTAATATGGAATGTCTGAAGCATTTTTTTTTTTAACTTCATGGCCATTCAAACAACACACACAAAACATTCTGCAGACCTTGAATGGAAATTATAGGGTTGAACGTTGTAAATTCATGCATTGACAGAACAAAATTATACATTCCAGTGCTAAAAGCATTTATCATTGAAGACATGTAATAAATTTAAAAATGCCGTGAATCATTGTGTATCAATGAAGTGATGGAATTGTGTAGTTACTCCTTCCAAAGGTTGAAAACCCAAAGGTAGAAAACTTCAGGTTTATGCTCAGGAGTAGCATTTAATGAAGAAAATAAAAACACAGACATGGTTTGTTCTCCTCGACCTGCTACTTAACTGAATTGAAGCTTGGGGGACAGTGTTTTGTCTAACATATTTCTGCAGTATCCTCCTCGCTCTGGGGTTATCGTTGGCAGCAGTCCTAACTGACAGAAAGACCAAAAATAGACCGTCCTAATTTGTCCCATTTATTTATTTGATTTCATTATTTTGCACATTTATACTCCCGAAACTGTACCGAGGTATGACACATAAGTTCGGAGATGGTCAATGTGTCTTTGGAATTCTTAAACATTCCAAAACCCCTTATTGACAGCAAAAATGAATGTACCCGAAGATACGCGGACCATCCCCATTCCTCCGATTTCACACTGTGCACTAAGCACTGCTACAGTCTTTTGGTTGGTTGATTTCAATAATGAGCATTTGTGATCGACCCAGAAAAGAAAGTCAACAGTCTTCTAAAGTTGTCACTTTACGTTTTAAAAAACAAAGATTTCCATAATCGAATGAAAATCCTTTTTTGTCGAGACTACTGTACCGATGTTCCCGAAATCCCAAAATCCAACATCGATACGGAATGTGCCAGCATCTCGGCATCTTGATCAATCAGCAATAACAGATTATGATTAAGGATTAATTTAAAAAAAAAGAAAAAATCTGTACGATCATACGTTTTTTCACAAATAACAGGTCTGATGCTTAACGCCCCATAGCACCCAGCTCATATCGCCGTTTCCGATCGGGCTTATCATAACTTGTATATATCAGCGAACAAGTGAAGCGTATGTTGTTTATTAAATAATAATAACAGCATAATTTAGAATAATGAAAAACAGCAGCAGGTTTTAGTAAAACCCATGTTATGCTTTCTATTGAGTAACTTCAATGTGAAAACGTTCAGTTTGTTCTATTAAATATTGAGTTGGAATGGGGAAAGCTATTGATGATGAATCAAAGGGTCTCTCCGTGTGTCTGAACGACATTTGATTGGTTATGAATAGAAACTTGTGGATAGAGAAGTAGTGGTTTTTCTCGATCAAAGGTTTTCAGTTTCCTTGTCTCTGCTATCGTTGTAGATTGAACGTCAGAGGTGTCCGGAGTTGTCATAGATAGCACTATAGTTTCTTGGAGCTGCTATGTCTGAGTTCAAACCAGAAGCTCTTCAACTTCAAGGATATTATTTGGATGTTGCAGGATAATCGGCTTCGCCCTTTGAAGGGGTAGCTTTTTTCTTCACCTCCTTGCTATAGGCTCCAGGCAAATACATAAGAGCCATCAGTAAATTAACTACCGAATGAGTACTTGTGGGTTGCAATGGTTGAACTGAATCAGGATAATCTTGTAAGAATAGTAAAAAGTGAACTTTGATTGGGAAAAGCTGTACATATATTGAATCCACGGTTGACCATCAGGTGCACTGAGAGACTGCAAATGGGAAGCAAGGCAGTGATTTTTTCTTTTTCCTTGTTCCTAGCTGTTCTTGCTGATTGAAAGTAATGGGGACCCGACTTGGCAATGACATATGGTCCACAGTAAATCAACTACCGAATGAGCTGAGTGGCCAGGGAATTGGCTACATGCGAAAAATGACCCTATCTAGGAACAAAATAACGTTTGTGTAGTGTTTTGCAGTGTTTCGTTCTCAACAAGCGTGTTGACAAAATAAGATACCTAAAAAGATCCTTAGTGGGTGCCTAATGATGAGGGTGACACGTACTCTATTGGTCAGGATTTCTCTTGCGTTGGGAGCGGGAACCGCATTGGGTCTCAGACACCCGACACCCACAAACGACACGGGAAGCGCATTCGCGGGCGTCGAATCTCAAATGGCTTTAGGTGTAGGTAGGTGAGACTCACCGCTAGAAAGAAAAGTGGGTTGTGGCGTTGACGGAGCGAAATTGAGTTAAGTAGGTATACGGGTACAGTCTAGAAAGACACTAGATAACGAATTCCATTGGATATGGGACACAGTTAATACTATAGAAAGGGGTGAGAGTAGAAGAAGAAATTATAGTGGGAATTTCTGTTATTAAATAGTGAAACTCCATGATCCCCCCCCCCCCACTTGATGGGCTAGAAGTAGTAGATATGCAAAAAAAAGTAGAAAATTAATTCAAAATGGTTTATAATTTTTGTGTTAGATGGCTCGTCTGGCCGTAATTATTTAATCATTGAAACTCGAGAAAGCTATGTGCGACACCCAACTTGTCTGACGTTTTCTTTCTTGGTCAATTTGTTAACCCGTCATAAGCTGAAAATCTCTAAACTAATGATACTAAGGGGAATTCCCACGTACATAATCGGCCTTAATCATCAAAATGGATAACGATTGATATCATGACGACAATATCACAATTATTATATATTGAAGATAGTTGGAGAAAAGCGTTTTTTTCTAAAAACATTAATCGATTTTTGTTGTTCGAAAAAAGTTAAATAGCTCTGAAACGAAGTCTCTAAAAGAAATTTTCAACGATGAACTTTCTCTTCCAAATTCAATGTAGAAACGAAAAAATCGAATAAAAAAGGGTGGTCAAGAGGTAAGCTCAAGTTTCAATCGAAGATTTGAGGCACTAAAACATCGAAAAATGAAAAACGGGTTCCACCACCTTCAAGCAGAGTGAAAATACTATGGAAAAGGTCCGGTTAAATTTTTTGATAGCTTGCACCGTATGGCTGTAATTCCTTAATGGGCCCTTATAGATGGGACAACCTGTATATGCCACTGTTTTGTATATCCTCAATAGTTTTCGTTGGTGACGAAAAATAATGACTTTTATACGCTACATTAAGATACCTTGGTTTAGGTTCCTCCATTTTAGGAAGGGATACTTTTTTTTCTTAGATGTATTGTAGTTTGCTTTGAAATCCGTTTGAAAGCAATATAAAATAGCTTTGAAAAAATTCGCCTTTTTACTACTATTTCATAAAAATTTAGTTTGAGAAAAACTAGGATGGGATAAAAACAAGTTTTTTTATACCGATACTTTTGAACTCAAAAGTATAGTTTGCATCTTTAGGGCTCGTGAATTTTCGTTCCGATGTTTGACATAATTTTCGAACAACCCCAAAGAGAAAGATTTGTTTGTCATTCATAGATACTATTTCATAGAATCTAATATGACCGTCCAATTCGTTGTATGTTCATCCGTTTGGTCCTTCTGAATTAAGAGAATGTGAAAGAATCAACCCAATCCCTTGACGAACTGTTAAGCGTTGGAAGCGTTGCTTCAGCTTCGTATCTGATTTTAACTGATTTCAAATAGCTTTCATTTGTGGGTTAGTGTACCAATATATATAAATTAATTTCGCCCTGATAATATGGTAGCTGAAGAGTTCATCTATATAAATGTGGTTCCTACAAACACACTCCTGTTTCAAGTCACGTAGACAACATCCCCCACCTTTGTGTTTCTGACGACCCAATAATCTAAATATTAGTGATAGAACGATTATTTTTCTTGGGGCATTTCCATTAAGTAATTGCTCCTCCATCCCTGACCTTTCTCTGTCACCAATGAAATGATTGATGATTTGCTTTTATCATGTTGGCCACTCTTATCACTCCTCCATCGATAACCCAATTAATGTCATTCTCCATTACCAAATAGGGTTCCTACTGTTTTTCAGTTTAGTACGTTCCTGCATTGGACACCTCTGTATTGGAATACAGTGATTTCATATTTTGCCAATTACGCTAATAACAGAAATATTTATCTCGATTTTCTATGAAATGAATATTGAAAGCAAAAGCTCATTCCTGTAAAGTCTCCTTCTTTCAACCTATTGAATTATATGCAATTACTAGTGACCCAGCGGAGGAAGTAAAGAGCGCGTGCAAGAACAGGTTTCAAGAGTTGAGTAATGTCCACAACGGTCCGTTTCTGTTATGCAGATTCAATCTCTAATGACACGGGGAGAGCAACGTGATGAGCATGATCGGAAATCCATGATATTTTCCAACACCTATGCCTCAAGGTCAGTTAGAAGATTTTAGAGAATGCACCCGGACAAAAGAAAATGTGCAAAGGCATAGGTATAGAAAAAACGCTGCAAATTCTTTCACTGGGTTTTATGTTTCAATTGGCTTGCGTTCATGATTTGAATTTCTACTTATCTTTGGAGTGTTCGTGTTTCACAGGTGATAGAGCGGTTATTAAATTTCAGGAGATATGCATGGATCACTTAAATCTGTTCTCAACCAAAAATCCCTATTTGGATTGATCAGTTGATCATATTTGTGTGCTCCTGAAATTCAATAATCGCTCTATCACTTGTGAAACACGCCAACACACTCCAATGCTTAGTAGAAATTCAAATCATGAACGCAAGCCAATTGAATAATAAACCCCAATGAAAGAATTTGCAGCGTTTCATGCATATCTGAATGCTTCAACCCGTGTATCGGCTATAAAGCCTTTTAGGAGTTTACTCCAGTATCCGCATTACACTACACCACTACGTCACTAGGTTACTGCTATCAAAACAAAAACAATAATAAACCAAAATAACGCAAATGTTGGCACCATAAATCGGACCATAGATCGGGAATGGTTTGACCTACGGACCTGGGGATGGGCTCATTCGATTCCTCGTGGCATGTTCTTAAAAATATGTACACATTTAGGCCGCCTTGACTTTTTTTGAGGTTTTTAGGGATTTTACAAAACTTTGACAACCATTAAAGGGCACTTTAAATTGAGTGAGAGAGCTGGCTCAAGAATTGGGGCGTCGTCGGACCAAGATGGATTTTTCCTGAAAATTTCAGATCTTTTGCTCCAGCCGTTTGGGAGATATCGTGCAGAGACGGAGACGGAAAATTTTTTATTGCAGATTCGGATTTTGCACCCTTTGAAACGTAAACCATGAAATTTTCAGGGGAGGTTAGAATTTTTTTTTCCAGAGTGATTACAATGGTTTATTATTGAATAATGAACCAAAATCCGATAACTAATTAGACAGTAGTAGGAACGCGATCTTTCGTTTTATGTACCCTACACTGAGTGGATTTATTTTTGATCATTTCAGGAAAAATAAAAAAATCGTTTCCGATGTTGTGAAAATAATTTCTGCGGATTGAAACACCTATCGATATTTCAAGTAACAAATATAGGTGTTTCGGAGTGAGTAACTATTTTACCAACATCCCTGTATCTTTTCATTGACATTTTAGTTCATATCACCTGTCAGGTTTAATCTTATCCTGAGTCTTAGGTTTGGGTGTCTGTAATATCTAACATTATGTACATTCGTTAGGTCTCTTGTAGTTTGTTTAAACATGGAATTCGTATTGGAGTAGGTATTCTAGAAGATCTGCACAGTAGGCATAATTCCTGTTTTGCATAAGTACAATACTTCATGAGTTTCATTTCCTAACTGGATTATAGAAGTAAGAGAAGGGGAAGCAATTTCTAAACGGTTACGCGGAAAACCACGTTCAGCTAGAAAAGAATTCATGGAAACTGAAGTGTCACAATTCAACACAACTTCCTTTCGAACGGCGAGTCTGGAGAGCGAGCAGGGCGTCGGCTCAAGCTAATTAAATCGCGTAGGCTACGCCTCACAGACCGTTAAAAGGAGGTGAGTTACTTTGGAAATAAGGTCCCCCTTTTATCTTGAGTGTCGTACGTACGGGTAACGCCTGAATACGAATTAGAGAGAAATCCGCGGAGGTCAGGAGGGCGCTCTGATTCGGCGGTCGTCCCCAACGCGGTAAAAGGGTTAACTGGCGGAAGGAAGACGGGCGAATGAGCGATCCCCGTTGGTTTCCTGACTGGAGATTTAAAGAGACTTGGAAAGAACCAATTACACGATAACGATAGAAAAGGTACAACTCGTTTCGAGTGTAGTACAAATTCTAATCGCTATAGATAACGGCCTCCTGATAGTAGAGATTGGCTAACTACGTACTGACGAAGACGTAGTGCACTCACAGAAACATGTTGAATTACGAGTCCCCTTTGAGTTCAACAGATGGAAATCTCTTCGAGAGCTTTCCAAAAGGGTGCAAGATAAAGGGTATCGGTTAATTGGACATGAACAAAACACCTGTTTAAAGAAGTGTCTATAGGCATTTTTATTTATCTTATTTTATTCTGTCATCTGAAAGAACTCGGAATGAGCTTTCCAAAAAGGTGAAACGCGAATGGTATATGATCGATGTCAGAGGGGAAAATAACAGTGTACAAAACAGTGATTGACATCATAGGGAAACAACCTTAGCTCCGCGTTCGCCTTGTTTGAGAGTGAGGGGACGAGGGGATACTTCAGCTCCGTTCATTATGACAAAAACTACTTTTGTTTTTATAAATTGTTCACGGTAATATTTGCAGCTAACTAACAATATTGACAAAGGCGCCGAATCGAGTTTTTTGGTAAAGAATGAACAATTCTGACCAGTATAGGTCGATAAGATGTAAGGGTTGTTCCTCCAGCAACTAATTTCTAATTTTTTATTACCCTACCAAAAGATCAATAATAAGTTTTGCAATCGACATAAAGCAAATGTTCCTTAACGCTGACAGGAAAAAAGGTATTTTCATCATTTAATCTCATATCAATACGTAAAAATTTTTAAAAACCATTGGGGAGTGCTGTATCTTTAGATATTCGTTTAGGAAATTTTGTAGATATACTAGTATCCATACATACAAAGACGGTATCTGCATACGATCATAAATAGTCCTGAAATTTTTGAAACTTTTCAACATTCTAAATAAATTACATTTTTTGTATTCAACGTTGATATTAACTAAATTTACGTTTAAAGTTTAAAATCTAACTAATTTGGATTAAGTTTCTCATTATTTTTACACCAGTGATTATTACATACTGATAATTACGTACTGTTATCCCATAGATTTGGTTACTATTACACAATAGACGACAGTGAGTCTATTTTGTAATTACGGTTATTCCCTTCGACTCGTGCGATGACTTTCCAGCTCAAAGTCGTTGCTCTTGACCGCCCCTGCAAGTCATCCACATCTTCCATTGTCCTAAGACCCCCTTCGCGATAAAACGCCCGATAAACGTATGATTGTTTTTCATCCCAATCACACATCTTCGAGCCCGAGCCAACGAACTCCTCCATTATGAGCAAGTTTTTTCTCCTTCAAGATGCGCCTCCTAAAATCACATCTATTGACGAGAAAAAAAAATCCATAATCTATGAGCGACTCCTCGTGGGAAAAAAACTCAGTTTTGACCGCCTCAAAGCTCCATTCTCCGGGTTGCTGGTTGGCTCGTGCTTTTGTCTTAAAAGGTCGTCTTTCTCAAGACACAAAAGGATTTTCGGAGACTAGTAGCATCTCATGCGTGGAGGCAGGTCCTTCGGGCCGTGAAGTGAATCCTTCTTCTTCACTGCCCCTCATTATCTTGATAGTTTGAGAATGTTTATAAACAACTCATGCGCGTTGTATGAGGCAACTCGCTCGTCATTTCTCTGCTTATGGTTTTTTGTGGACTTATGCTTTTTCCGAGTTCCCGTGTCACTGTCCGATCAATCTTGTGATGAATCATATCACTGTGAGTCTACTTAACACGGTTCAACTTCATAATTTCGCTATCGAATCTATTAGAGTGATAGAAACACTGCAGTGTTGGACAAAAACCAATTACTCTGAAATCACAATTTAAAAAACTGATAAAGCAGATTAAAAGGTAACTAATTATTCAACTATGTAGAGGATAACTGTGGTATCATCCTTTGAGAAGTGTGGGATGGGAAGATAACTTCAAAATCCACAATTCTTCTGTATTGTCAATTCATTGTACCGATTTCTTTTTAGCAGAAAAACTTAACAGAATGTTCTGACCACCAAAACTGAGAGCTTAGAAGCAAAACCGTAATTTTGTCTTGCGTTCTTAAACTTCATAGATCACCCTTCACAAGGTTGGTTTCTTCTGTTTGTGCCATTCTGTTGCACCTATGCACCAGATGAAGATCTCCTTCAGTCCAAGCAACATAGACTTTTGAGGGGATGGACGGATTGAGCCTAGATGGTCCTCCATGATGCTCACCAATTGGTCCTGAATAACAGGGCGTCTTTAAAGCCTGCGCAAAAGTTAAACTTTTTTGCTAGCATAACGTTTGGGGTTCACATGGATTCGACGGTATTTTCTGGCGTTGAGCTGGTGGAAGTTGAATTAATCACTCTTGAACAGGAGATTTCGTGCGCAGCTAATTTTACGTATTCTCAAAATATTTGGTCCACATTCAGGGTTGCTTGAGGTTATGCGCTGCTAGATTTTCTGATAAGATGGTTACAAAGCCGCTTCAGTCATTCCACTTTCCATTCACGCCTCCCAGATACATCTGGCTCAGCGGGTATATACAGACGCCAATGTCAGGTTAGAATTTATAGTATCACCCACAATTGTCTTGTTAACTTCGCTTCTTCATATTTACTTCCCGCATCGTGTGAGCTCTCTGATTCCAAGATGACTTATTGATATCTGTGCCTGCGCCGGGTGTATAATTCTAGAGAACTTTTCGTCCGCTGCATAGAGTTATTGCTTCTTGAATACGCTCGTCAATTCCGAAGCATCATCCGGGGCCTGGTTTTCTAATTCTGTAGCACAGTCCTTACTCACTTTAAACTGTAAAGTTCTTACAAGTGTAGCAATCCTTTTTCTTGACCACTCTCCCACCACGGTTTCAATAAATTCATTAAAGTCAGTTGGAGTCAGGCAGTCACGCAAAATACAGTGAGTAGTCAGTATTAGAGTCACAAAAAAATTTATATATTTGCAATTTGCAAATTGTCCTTAACTTTATCAACCTTATAACTATTTCTGAACATTTCCGTATCACGCCAGTTCTACGATCAGTACAATATTTTTATAGATGCAAGATAACTATATCCCTTATGTGCCACTCCCAACTTCCTGAGTTTCATATTGTGCCTGGAACTTTCTTCAATATTGGGTATTTACTGCGATTTAACTGCTTCAGAAAGTTAATGAGAGCAAAGTACTACTCAATTCTAACGAACAGCCGAGCATTCATCCAACCAGTAACGCTAAAACAACCTAACGATTCGAAAGCTTAGTTGAATTCCGGTTCGTCATGTATTTCTTTGACCAATAACTACAGGACGGCTTAGTCATTTCCATGCTAAATCTACTTCTTGGCTGGCCCAGTGACCACCCATGTGCTCGTCGCTTTGTGCAGGTAGCAATTTTCAACTCCAAAACCGAAAAAAAGAGACACCTGCCATTTTAAGAACGATCCAAGCTCGGTGAAGCGTCATGATCACCTGTAGAAATACAGTCACTACTGAGAAATCCCTTAATTCCACGGCGGTTTCGGTGGCTAGAGGGCGTTCTCGAGTTATTTTCTCCGTCTGACGTTGACGACCTCGGGCCTGCGGTTCCTTTCAAGCTTCTGACTCAATTTTCTTGGGATCTTGTTACCTTCGTGATAATGAAATACTTTCTGATGCTCAAGAAAAGATTAGGTCCGAATAAATCATTTCTATGCTATATTTTCCTCACCGTTCACTATGAATCGTACCGCCTCCAATAAGTAATTCGGGATCCACAATAAATATCTCAAGGTTTTCCGGTATTAATTTGCTCGACCTTCAACATATTTAGGAGCTTTGCAAATCATTGAATCAACTGAAATTTGCGAGAAGAACCATTTCAATATATTACCAAGTTTTGTCGCTAAATTGAAAAATGAATAGGTTCAAGGTTTGACCTACCTTAAAAAAAGTGACAGTTGTCAAATCGTTTTCATATTCATAGATCCGATCGATTACTTTATACCGATTATAATTTATCACGATGTCTTAGCGCCTTCCGATTTTTCAAGCTATGTATAACTCAAAGCCCGTGAAAGATGAAAGCGCGTTGACTTAGTGAAGCTTCTTTTAAATGCATATAATCCTCAGCTCTTCACTGACGTTGGTTTCGGTTGAAATTCAATCTTATCGACATCATTTTAGCCATCCATAGCGATTCTTAGCAGTTCCATACCTATTTCATACTACTTTATATTCGTTCAAACCACATGTTGTAAAAAGTAGAAGCCTTTCGTTTTGAACGTTTTTCATGATAATTTTACTTACTTTGATAATAATTCAGAATTGCTGATGATATGACCAATAAACACGACATAACGATTTAAACGATTCTTTTTATTTGAAAAACTTTTTTTTTATGACTTGAACACAAAAGTTTGACGTATGGTGTCGCCAATATTTTATAGGCATTATCAAGCTCTACAACTTTCCTTAGAACGCCATCGTACATCTCTCATTGTTTAGGCAGCGGTTGTAAGAAACTTTTCAGTTAGATTGTTTTCTCTCCGACTTACTTAGCAAAGTGGACTATCACGAAGAAGTCTTTTAATTTTTCGACTTGTTAGTCTAAGACACTCAAAAACAATGCGGCTTCTTATTGGGAAAAGAATTCTCAAAATCGGATCGGTAGATTATCGCCTACAACCTCACAAACTTTATTTCTTTGTAATATTAGTGTAGACGCAAGTTGAAGAGAAGTACGTATCACCTCCATGTAGCAACAACTTCAGCAGCCACTTAAATTTAAACCATTTAACGAGTTTGAACTAACAAATGTTGAACTATTCACTACGGCTGATGAGATCGCCATTATTAAAGAAACGCTACAATTGTAACATTTAGATTGATTATTTTTTGTAATAACGCGTGATTACTCGTGTAATTGGAAGGTTCGGGGGGTCACTTATAGGTTCAGATATTGCTAGTATTTGCTATGGGTAATTTTCTACGGATCTGAAACCTTTTCCAGCCAATTTTCTGTAAAAAGTTATCTGGAAATGACCCACCACCTGCCTATTTACATAAAAACCTCGAGAAACCACGTTTTTGCCACGGGTTTGACAGTTTGGCCCGTACCATCAATGTGACCCAGTCATAGGCTAGAAGTTGGGACCAACTAGAGATCCACCAGCGTTCATATGCGAAGGAACGGATTTTTTACATCAGTCCTAAGGCTTTACATTTTCATATTTGTGAAAATGTACTCTGCAATTATTACAATAGCTCAATAGGCTATTTGAAATTTCGGGATTTGCTGTACCTTACTTTAGAATCAGATTCTACTCCTATGGAAACAACACCATTGATTTAAGATTGAGATCGTTATCCCATGACTTTTTTCAGCTTTCTTCACCCTTTTATTTTATTTGCCCATTTGAAATCAGCCAATACCCTTCATATTGCACCTTTTCAGAAATCTTTCGTCGATCATTACTGCGGACGTTATTAGATGAAACAGGTGTACCCACAAGTAGGTAACCATTCAACTGAAGGGCCCTCATAATTGTTTAAGTTATACCAGTAATAAATTATTACTTTGGGCCACTAATTCCGCGCTTTTTCCAAGGTTCTAGCTACCAACCTTGTATATATGTTACAACGATAACATTGTGATATTGTATTAATTCATACAATGAACGATTCTGGCTTTCATAAGAATCCTCTATCAAAAGTGATTCAAATTCCCTCACCGTGCGGAGAATGAGAGCACATATGCACGTGAGTGAATAGGTACACATTGAGGCATTGAAATTCACTAAGTCGTTATTCATGTCTACATGTATCATCATTCGTTTGAATAAATATCACCAAAGGAATACAACAATTATGAGATATGTATATTAACAATATAAACTTAATTTAGTGAGAAGCGGTCTGAATTTCATAACTCTTTACCACCCATTCTAGTTTTTGTCGGATTCCATTGGGGATGGTTCTTCCAGCTTTTTCTCGGAGACTCGTGAGGCCTTCGGGCGAGCCCAGTCATCACTCCCGGGATCAGCAGTGAACGTTGATGCCTCCCTCGTGGTAGGTAAATGCGCCTTAGTCACTTTTCTTTGTAAAACGCCCTTTCTCAGAGCGCGTCCAGGGTTTTGTCATCATCTCGCTGAGACCTGCATTAAGAGTTCGCTTTGGATCTTGCTAACGACCGACGAATGAAGATGGGAGCTCGAGTCAACGTACTCACATTTTGTTTTCTTAACACTTCATCGTTACAAAAAGAAGAAAAACAACTGTTTTTGTTTGTTCTTGCTGTTGGTTCGTCTATCTGACTTGCCTTTTCTTCTAACTTGGCCGTGTGCTTTTAAATCCTTTAGGTTCCAGTAATGACACCTCTTGGTTTATGAGTGTCGAATAGTTGCGTAGCTTGAGAGATCGTCACGAACTTTGCGAAACCTGGAGTTTGGGAAAATCATCTTCAAATGTGCTCTGATGAACTTCCAAACAAACACTCCCTCCCCCTCCCAAGGGTAACCGACATTGGAGCTCTCCGACCAGTGTTCACAAAAATAGAGCCATGGTAATTTGTGGAATAGAAGATCTTGGATTAGCTAAGCCAAAAATGTGATATCTTTCCAAAAATGTTTTTTCACAATTTATTACAATTATTCTCTTTCAACAACATCAAACAGTAACTAGAGTTGACATGTTTTGAAACTTATTTAAAGTTACACTTGAACGGTCCATCATTGTCTGTAACTAGTCGACCTGGCTAATCGTTTCCTAAATCCCTAAATATGCTCGTATTTCACATGAATGACTTTATAGTTCCATAGACAATGCGAGTATAGTTTGGGGTGTGGTTTCATCCCATTGCTCCTTTCGTGAATTAAGGCGCAATTTGAAAAGAAGAAAGAAGAATCTCCTTGGGGAATTTCCTCGTCGTCAAGTTTCAATAGAGGTTTTGTAGGATTTTCCAGTGACCCCACTAATTTTCCAAGATTTTCTTCAAATCTCCCCACAACTATTGCAAGATAATCAAGTCCCAACAAACTTTCTTAAGCGTCCATAATTTTGTAGAAAGTGTTTGAGCAGGTTCTGGAGAACTTAGTACAAAGAAGAAAACAATAAGCAAGATATAGGAACTGTCAGATTTGCCACTCTGAATGATCATTCCAATCAAATTTCATTGTAGAAACGAAAGAATCCAAAGAAGGTAGTTATCATGGAATGCAGTATTTCGATTCATCAGGAGAAGGTCTTTTTTGTATTTGATAGAAATGGAGTGTTAATTTCTCATTGTGGAACATGAATATTATTGATGCAGTTTCGCAATCTTACCACATTCTGTCGAATGAAAAGTTACTTGAATCGAGTACTTGCAAGTCATTGTGTATTGAGCAGTATACTGCTATCTTCATCCGTATGCAAATCGTTCAGAACTGAGATCCACTCGTAACTTCCTTGCGGAGGGTACGTCCACCTTTCCAACACGCCTTGCGGGCACTTGGCCCCGCAGCTGGGAGAAAGTCAAATAAAAATTGATCTCCCTCATGCTGAAAATTATCAAAAGATGTCTAGGTACGGGAATTGAATTATGGGATGCACGTAATAAAGAATTTCTAATATTTTATGTATGCGGGCTCTATCGAGAGAAATGACCCCATCGATCGTAGGAGTATCAACAACCCTTTCGCGTGCACCCTCATAGCTATATTTTCAAACGCCTTTCCAAATCTTAGATGATTATCCGCTTGACAACCCATAAGTTTCTCACATACTGTTTTGTGCTTATAAAGTGGACAATAATTCAGCTTATAATCATATACTTGAACAAAACAGGTCCCAAAATTACGTATATTTACCAGTAACAATCATTACAAATATTAAAATTGACAGTTAACTTTCTAAACCCATACCTTTTGCCACCTACAACATTCAAATCTTTCACAAGTGATGGCAGGATATATTATTATTCATCGTTGAAATTCGTACGGATTCATACAATAAGTAACAATTAAAAATTATGATTTTATGTGAACACTGAATGCACTGATGAGGAAGTGTTCACTTGATTTTGATGAAAGTATCCAAATACGCTCTTATGTTTGCCCTAAATGATGACCTAGGTAAGATGCCAAGGAATGCTTAAGTAAATTGAACGATTCCATCCAATCTATTAAATTACCTACTTTCCCGTGAGCGTTCATATTTAGTTCCTCCAACGTATTCTCTACAATTGATTTAGGTACATAGGTACTTTTTCTTCACAAAAACTAGTTCTGCAAAAAGTTACGCAATGTTTCTTAATGGGTCCTTTGTTAATGGAAGTTTTTCTGTGATTTCAATCTATAAGCCTCTGCAATTTGAGTTTGCCATGCATTCAATGAACGACACAAAGTTCGTCTTTTTGGCCTAATGGGAGGAATTTCGAGTTCCTGCAAGTTTTTTAAAACCTCTTCATTTCACTGAGATAATTAAGGAGTTTAATTACTGGGTTTCCTCTACTATCAACTTAATTAAATAATCATCACAAATGTTTCCTTTTTTAATTAATCTATAGTCATTAGAACGGAAATTAATGGAACAATCTAAATCATAATTTCTTAGAACTAACAAGGCTTCGCTTACTCAATTATAGTTCCTACTAAATTCCAAACAGTAAACATAGAATACCATACCCATTTAGAGTTGGAAAGAATTAAGCAGTGCATCAACTGAGGTGCTCTTACTAAATGACAATAAGGGAAACCACGCGATACCTATTATAATCTTCTTCGTACAAATTCAATTCAGCACCTTGAAGTCGCCATAGCATCTAGTCCAACAAATAAGAAGCTAAAATGTCTTTCTCTCCCATATCGAAGCTTAAGTCTCAACACGACACAATTTTGACCATTTCCTTCTGAATCTCTGCTGTGTTACAGAATCTTCTCATGTTCCATGTTTATTCCTGAAGAAAACATTGTATTTCCAAGTTAACATCTGTTTAACTTATTAAAATACGTAATTCTTGTTATTTCGTACAATATTTTCATGTGATGGTTAGGAACATTACAATTCCCCACGTCTGTTTCACTGTAGACCCAACCTTGCCTAATCCTTGGCAGCTTACTGTGCGAATTCCTTCCCTAACCCGTTACTGAGAACACTCGAGTAAACCCGAAATTTAGTCCGGTTACTGTTTAGCCAGTTCTCAGATCCTTGCACTTGAAATAAGATCTCATATACACGATGTTAACACTAAACTGTTGCAGTCCTTCCCTGTTTGTGACCACTCGTAGCGGTAGCTGGCATCCCGTCCCTCGCTTGAAGTCCCTTTCGGATGTTTCGACACGAGTTGGTTCTTCCAGAGACCTGCACCAGTCGGCGGGGGGTTTCCAAGGGGGAAATGTCAGGACATTTAGAGGCGGTCACGAGCGAGCGAGCGCGTTTGCTGGGTGTAGCAATATCTGTCGATAGTCCTCCCCAAGGGGCAACTTACCCTGCATACCACTGACGTTGCTACATATGAAAATTATTAGCCTTCATATGAAAACAACATAGTGAATATCATATATTTTATAAGTGCTGGTTGTTTTCTTCTACCAGTTATTTTGACACCACCATCGTATCGAAGTTGATGGGACGTTGAGCGTAGGTCAAAGCCCGAGGCAAAACAAAAACACCAAGTTTTCTTATTCTATAGGTAAATTGCATTCGATAACATGAATTGCATCCCGTAATTGTATGTATTGTATTATCGTTCAAAACCTCTTATGTGCAATTCAATTCATACGTACCTATGTCCTCATATTTGCGCTCTTCATTCCTTTGTTTAACATTTGCAAAATGTGATTTTAACTTGGCAATGAACAGATTTCTCCTCCAAATAAGTACTTTGCCGTTTGGTTGGAAACCAAGGCGTTTGCAATAGGGCTGAATGCAACAATAACGAAATACATCCATCCACCTCTAAAAGCCGAAACTTCACTTTCTGCCTATTTCATGTTCACGCATCTTCAGTAAATTACTAATGACACTATCTCGTTGAAATTGATATGTTATTGTTCCCTCACTAACCTGAAGATTTGAGCGTGATCGGTCCCCTATAACCTGATAAAATTATGATTGATGGATTTTACGAATGCGCATTCACAGACTGATACATCGATTTCGAAGCAACGAAAATCATACATAACCATTTACAACCTAATCCGCTCATTTCCTGAAACGTTCATCGAAATCAGATGAAATCTGTAGCTAGCGGTGTTGGAAGAATCTGAGTACTCATAAACACAAGCACACGCACATACAGAAACGAAATGAACCGTTTTCAGAATGTTCTAAAACGCATAATACGAATGGAAGTTTGATTTTGGAGAACAAAACTGTCATCAGCCGAAAGAGAAAATACACTGCCAAGGAGATGGCACAGCAGCTTCCTCGTTACATCCTTTATCATATGAGCTAAATTGAATCAAAATTGTGAAAGTTATACCTGTTTCAAAAATTTCACATTAGCGCATGCGCAGAGCGTACCGCTGATTATATTGGTGTGAAATTCCTATGGGACCTCAAGAGGCCTTATCCGCTTGATCCCTCAAAATATGAGCTGAATTCATTCAAAATTGTGGAAGTTATGGCTGTAACAAGGAAATGCAGAAGACAGACAGACACGGTACCAAATTTGTTCAGGTGGCTATGAAACGCAAAATGCGAGTGGAAATTTTGAATTCGGGCAACAAATATTTTTGGGCTCCCGAAAGTTAAAACAAGGCTTCCGCTGCTTTGCAGACTTGGAAGCAACAAAGCTTTTGCTCCCCTTAGGTAAAGTGGGAAGCAACAGCTATGAGTACAAGGAAATAAATATATCTCAGATCAGAGATACACAATGTTTGTAGAAGAGTCCTGTCTCTCAGGTAAATTAGCAAGGGCTGGTCGAAGCCGAACGGTACAATATCAAACCTTGCAGGGCTCGAACTTGGCGATCCATGAAGGTAGAGCGATCCTCTAAAACAGTGGTTCCCAACCTGCTAGCGATCGACCCCAAGTGGATGATTTCAATTGACTCTTGTGATCGTTTTAAGTGATAACTTAAAGCTACATAAATTAGAAATTGCGTTCATTGCAGGTATCTTTGAATTGCTAAACGAACGCGTGAAGATTTGAGGAAACACGGTGAAACTGATCGAAGGCAAAGTTATCATTTGTTCGTCCATTGCCCTTCGACATTCTCAAGATTAATGATGGTCGCAAAGAGCTGATTTAAAACGTTCAGTTTTGACTCCTACCCTCAAAATGTGTTCAGTATCAAATACCAAGACTTCGGCCTCCCGGAAGAAATTCTTATTTTCATTGATCACCTTAACTACCCAAAGACTGACTTGGGAACAAGGATTACCAATTTGACCAATCTACACATACCTGATTGAATTCTAGTTCCAGTTTCATTTGAGAGCTTTCAAACGTTTGAACACTATGACTGTGAAGAGAAGCTTAATTTCAAGCAGAATGAGTTAGCTTGGGTAAAGCTATGGGCACTTATCCACAACTATTATATTCAAATAATCAAGATGGACGGCAATATGTATTACTCCAACTCCAGAAAGGAGCGATAGGCCAAAAAAGGTTGGGAACCACTGCTCTAACAAGCCACATCTACATCACGAGCTACTGCACAAGTGGATGTCGGTGGGTAATACGTTCCAGGAGCTACCCGATTGACCGGATTCCGGGTAGGGGTCCTGCTAAACACCACGTAGATCATTGACCTGTCATTGCTTATGCTGAGAGGAATTGGCTCTATTAGCATGTAGGACATCTGATCCTCAATGTGCATAGGCAAAATCCCAATGGAGCTATCATCAATGGCTATCTTTGCAAGACTATTAGTAGACTTCTTGTCATGGACACCTCTGCCGTTCCCAAAAGATATATTATTTGGTTATTTTGATTTCCCGGAATATTTTTTAGATTAATAATGATTACCTAAGATGTTTTCAATGACTGCGTCCTACTTTTGCCAATCTATAGGAAAGTGATGATAATTATCCCCTGTCAGAATAAAATCAACCTTTTCTCAAATTAGTACCAAGAATTGTATGGCTCATCTTCTCTTCAGTCACTCTATTTAAGTTCCAGTCCGACCTGTTCATTATAATTAGCCATTCTTTCCTCTCTACTATCGATCTTGGTCAATTCTTATTCACTGTATTTCCCTTGAATTCGAGATCTCTCGGGGGAAAATTGCCACTGACTCAACCGGGCGCTATGAGGAAAAGGGTCCTGTAGCCGACGTTATAACAAAACATCCTCCTTCTTCCTCTGGTAATATAAACTACCCTTTCCCGACCGACCCTTCCAAGAGGGTGGTTTTGGACGGCTGCCGAATTCCTTGACGAATGGTCCGCCGAGGGTGGCTCTGGCGGTTTTGCTGAGTCTTTCACGTTATTTGTCATATATAGGGTTTCCTGTGGATTGAGCCTTTTCCTTACAAGCTTTCCTATTCTAGTGTGACGTATAACGCTGAAAAATGGGGCTGATATATGGATATGCTTTTTATGCAATGACTTACCAAAACCTGTATTATCAAACATTGCAGCGAATGAAGCGATCCTTACAATGCCTTTAGCAACCCTCAGCTTCCTTCAAGTAACCTTTTACAACAATACCACGCTCATGTTGTAAGAATTGTGATGATTTATTGTTTTTCCGCTTACGTTTCACCTTATAATTGAGGATGCACCTACTAACTTGATATTCGATCAAATATGTATATTCATATTTAATTTATTTGTTTACAACCTTTTGATTTATTATTTCCAGTAATAAGCCTTTCAAGTCGTATAGGAAAAACGTTTTATAACCCCCTCAAGTTGCGTATATTCCAAATAGTCTATGTCCGTCCATTGGCCAGAAAAGTTCTTAGAATTTATGTAAAAAATCCGTTCTTTTACATATGGACTCCATTTGGGGTGTAGAGGGACCCAACGTCTACCTTGTCTGATTGCTTCACATGCATTGATTTAGGAGCCAAACTGAATGATAAAAATACATGCAAAAAGCGGTTTTACGAGGTTTTTGCTGACATAGGCAAGTAGGGTGTCATTCCTTAGTAATTATGGACTCAAACTCAAACTGCAAGAATAAAATAATCAACCCATTTGGCAGAATTGACATCGGAACGAATACTGCCAATGGCGTACATGTTTCTAGCTTGAAACTATGACCAATTTCGCAGTATCGTCGAAATCCTTATTAGCTCCAAACCTTCGGTATATTGTGTGGGCTGTCGGTACGTCCGGGGCCCATGAAAATGTTGCACCCCTTCTCAACTCCGTTCTCGTACCACCGATGGTAGTTGCCCACACATGGATCGCTAGGGTTTAGCAAGTCATGAGACGGAGAGCGTCGGCATGTGGATAATAATTTTGGTAGATCACGACTTCCACCCACCGAGTTTATAATCTGAGGGAGCTACGTGCTTACAAAAGCTGTGAAAATGATTATTTTCATTTTCGCAATGAAACCTGATGTGTTTTTAAAAGTGCCAACGTACCCGCATTATGTACGTTATCGCATTATGTTACAGCCAATGTTGAGCGTTAGCTAACCTTTTTATAGCTAATAGATATATTGACTATTGATATTTTTCTTTAGTTACAGAAAAATTAGCTTATAGCTTTCAGGGGGTAGCTCATTTTCAAGCAGAATTAACTGTTAGTTGATAGAAACAGCTAAAGCCTTTAATTAATTCTGGCTGCAAATTTTTCGCACTGGTGTTAGGTCTAACACCTTTAGCTGTATCATTAAATAATGGACAAATTTACCTAGTAGTTAGTTAGGCAGAATTTAAGCTAAATTAGCTTACGGTCATCAGCTCGAGCTATAGCTGATTTTTTCCCATCTCTGATTATATCACATCACAATCAATTACTGCTAATAATGAAACTCAAAATATTTTTGTGTAGGAGCAAGATGTGTCTCTACAATGACTCATTGATTGTGTGTGTCTGTTTCACGCATCAGCCTGCAATTTTGAAGCTGTCTACTTGAATTTTGTAAATAGACTGCCAAGGCAGGCGGGGTAATGCTGTATACAATTAAATGTTGATATAACAACACCAAAACACGTCAGAAATGCGTGTTTTGTTGTAGATTTTGATAGCTTTTGGCATACTGAGGAAATTTAGACAATCCCCCAAGAGATAGGACGAGAAATCTCCAAAATACGTGTTTATTTTAGTTTTCCCCTAATTGTTAGGATGTATGAATTGAATGGAGTAACCTTGTTCGGTTCTCAATCATCCTGAACAAAACTATTAGCGATTATAAATGTTTGGGTAGCCAAATTGTTATCTTCATTTGTGGTTTCTACAACTGTATAACTATAATTTGTAAATTTTACTTTTTTTTTCAAACCTCTTGAGAAAAGTGATGAATGTCCACTGTGTATAACTTGTAAAGTTTTGTCCAATCTCGAAATGCCATTATTTTTCGAACTATGAGATTACTTTGAAATACTTTAATTTTAATGACTTCATCTAATAATCATTTTTGTTTTATTTTGCAGAACGGAGAGTGGTGGTCCGGGTGGTGTTTGAGCGGAGTGGCTACTCGTCTCGCAGCGTCTCTGCCGCGCCCCACAATGCCAGCCATCCGGGCCAACAGGGGATGGTGTGGATGTTTACAGGTAAAATTATAATACCTAACCCTACATAAGCTATTAGATCCTTAGCCAATACGTACTATTTGCTTGATTAGTCTACATAGTCTTAAAACTTCAAAAGAAATTAATCCTGTTTTCTAAAATTGTTCTTCAGTACTGAAGAGACTGTTATCCCTGAAAGACAACCCATACCCCTCCGACTATTCTTGTAGAAATTGTATGCTGATTTCAAGATACCAGTTGTGTATTAGGTATTCAATGAAGAAGCTGACTGAGAAATAACACACCACAACTCAATCGAAGGTGTTATGTCAGAGATGACATTTCCATCTTGTGTTGAGGGCGGTTTTGTTTGATTCAAACAGCTATTAGTTCCGTGAATCACAGTTAATGTGACCACCGGATTGCTATGTGATCACCCGTTTGTGAACCATTTGAATAACGCTGCAAATTAATGCACAAAGGTTTATTATTTCTGTATTAGATAGCTCTTCAACGTGAATAATTTATATTTGCATGTACTGTGGTATATGATATAAACTCGACACCTCGCTCCTCCGCACCTTGTAACTGCGTTCAGGATGAAAATACTTCAGCGGCCGCCAGCCTTGTTACTTATATTATAATATTATTCTTCTTCTCTGCACCCTGCGCTGAGTGTTCCGCCAGCATGATTCCATACACCGGGACGTCATCAGAGAGAAAAGTAAAAAAACAGTTGACCTCACATCTTCCAGCTGTCCACACTTTCAATGAAATTTATATAAGACTTTCTGCATTTCACCGGCAATCATTTGGTTTCAATTTTGCCTATTCCTGTTTTTATTATGTGAGTCTTTTATTTATTTCAGAAAGTAATGTTATCCGATAAAATAACATCTAGTCTTGCTTGAATTAAGATTGTTTTTCCAGTACTGTTCCTCTGTAATGGGACAATGAAAAACATTTGTTTTGCTTCCTCCTCGATCTATTGGTATCGGACGCTTTGTTCCACTTTAAGTATTCTGAGCAGCCTTCGTTTCGTGTTTGTCTGTCTGTCGTCTGTCCGCAGATCCGTGTAATCAAGCTTTTTCTCTACGACGATGACATTTTCATGGAATGTGCAAATGTGCATGTGTTAGGCGAATGGTGGTTCCCTATGAGTTTCTTTGTACAAATCAATATATCAATATGTATGAGAATGGTCTCGCACAAAGTTGAATTGACGTCAGCAAAGAACAATTTGATTGTTTCAAATCAGCTTCAACACGATCATGTAATTACGAGCAGCTGCACGCACGTGAAATGCTTATAACAAGCTCAACTTTTATGGTTTTTGTTCGCTTTCCACGATACTGGAATGTAAGGATGTACACAGTCTCCTACGAATTTCATTGCTCAAAAATCAATGCTTCACTTAATGAAGCCTAAATTGAATAGACATAGTGAAATTGAAATATATAATTCTTCATAAATGTATTTTTTTCTTAATACCGGTGAATAGTATAGCCATGTTTCAATTCATTATGTTATAATTCGCAACGTTCCTTGTCGATCATTTTCAATAATGAAGGTTCGTTATCTACCAAAAGCTAACAGCTTTTTAGTGACCTCCCCCCCTCCCCGAACCGTCCAAGGTGGTTAGTTCCGTTTTATCAGTGAATGAATGGAATCGGTTTACAAAGCTTTTCTTGAAATCTCCTGGACAAAGTTTGCAAATTTTGAATCTCAAATCATGTATCACCTTGAAATTTTCTTGCAACCTTGCCGTCGTTGCATAAAAGGGTGCATTGCAATAGACTGAAAGAACCTACTTTGTTGTACGTCTATCAGTTTGCTGTTCATAACAGAATATTTTCTGAAGCACAAATATTTCAAAAACATCTGAAGGATTTTTTTTTCTTTTTTTTTTGGCAGACTTAGTTCAGCTACCCATATTGCCATGTTGCTGAATTTCAACCGTTTTCTCTCCATCAGTGAATCTTTCTTGATGAGTCTGGAGTATTTTGCGAAATGTAGTAACCATACACGCTTCAGTGTTGTGGTGGTTAGGAACCGTGGACAACTGCTCACGGAACACTTGCATGTAATACCCAGGTGACACCCCTGAATCTAATGAACTTCAGGTTTATGCTCAGGCTTTGCCTTTTCTAGAAACGGGAAGGGGGAAATATCCATGTTCATCGAAGTAGCCACATTTGGACTTGCCTCCATTTTTCCTATAGACCTGTGATTTGCGTAGAAGGGATTTCTACTACAGAAATAATAAACCTTTGTGTAACCATTTGTGTCATTTTGTAATTAGACTCAAAGGCATCGGAGTGTTGACGTACAGGTACTGGATTGAATGATCATTGGCTAATTCGGACCACTCAAGATTCTAATAGGTCAGCATCTCAAGGCAATCCGAATTTGGGTATGTTACTTGCCAACAACCCTGACTTTCACGTTATGTCTCGACAACTTTGCTGTCTTTATGACGATCACGATCGGCCCATTCGATAGTCAATATTTGCTCACCTTGTCGCCATTGCGTCGAATCATAACAAGACGCGTGACGTGAATTTTTCGCACGTCCCTACCTTCCATATCAGGGGCTCCGCCGCCTCGGGCTTCCGCCTTAATTTCGAAACCCGATCGATTCATTTTCGGTAAAGCCCGCTGACGTAATGTTATTGCGGATATACGCTATATTTATTTCCAACGTGCTCTCACTATTGTAACATCCACTAGATGAAAGTGGTTGGGCTCCCTATTAGGAAGTTCAGTTGAGCTTTCACCCGCAGCAAATCCCCTTGAAAGAGACCATTTACTGGTATAGATGCTCAACAAAGCCGTTAGTTGTCTCGTATTTAGTCGAGTTTAATGCTGAAAGAACGACCAATTTTACGATCATGAGGAAGAAACAGATTCGGTCGGTAATGAGCTGGGATCATGTCGACTTTTTTTACCAAATTGTATTGCGAGCATTTAGCGCTTTCCAAAGAAAGCTCGCTCTGAAGAACCTTCAAGACCGCCGTTTCTCAGGAAGTGGTTGATACTATTTTTATGACTCTTTAAATCTTTTATGGGTTACGCTTCTAAGTTACATTCACTTCCGAGTTTAACAGCTGAAAGAAGCTTTGCAGTACGTTTAATGTGGAAAAGTTTGTCCACAAATTCCAAACTCACACTTGAATTTCATGTTTCAAATTTATTGCTTGGGGTTAATGAATCCTCGCCTTTCAAATCAATGCAGTTTTCATGAGATTAATTAGAATTTCTTGTATTTGATAATATCCTAAAGAACAGCAACCCTTGCACATTTGAATCTTAATAATTTCATGTTTCTAATAACTAGAGGTTCGATATCATTGAGTCAAGAAACTAGTTCCCAAGCATATAAGGACCTGGATCATTAATGGTCTTTTTCGAAAACATTACCGTTTAGACTGGTGGTTACTGCATACAGAAATTACTAACTGGTTTTTGGTTTCTGGTTGCCCAGTTTTCGAAATTTTGTTAATTATAGTTAGTAATATTGTAAGGATTATTGTTGTAATCCTTGAACTCTATGTAATTTACTTAAGTTGTTATGCTATTTGCTCAATATTTCCTCTTCATGATAATATATTATATTTTAATTGATAATATCATATAATACTATGATCGTATATTTGTTGGGGTTATATCTATGTTGGCAGATCGTTGTTTAAATGCTCCCATAGGCGTGACCTAACACCATTGACATTAATTTGTTAGTTCATTATTAGCCAGCTAATTAGTAAAGTAATAGATGAGTTTTATCTTTCATCACACAGTTCATTAATTTAGATTAAATAGAAGCTGTAATTATTCTAATGCCCGTATTCAAATGGTATGTTTTTCATAAATACCCCTTACTGAACAGTGTGAAACGATTTCTGATTGCGTATTTTGTACAAATAGAAATTATACAGAGTCTACAACTAACTATTCTTCGTTCCCGTCTAATTCCGTTAGAATGGCTTCTTTGATATAATTCCCCTTAATGTTTTGCGTAAAATTCAAACATGCAAACCGTGCCCAATGCTTGGGTGCGTGTATGTTTTGGTTTATTATTTTCAATAATGAAACTATTTAATCGAACGTGGAAACACAAAATTAAAACCCCCTCAAAATTGGTTGTTTCAAATTTCAAGATAAGTGAATCCACAATTAGAATTTAAAAAACTCCGTCCGTCTATAGTTTTCCCCCGAAACTATTGAACCAAACCTAACTACTGTGCAAAATCATATTTCTGGTCTATTGGGGACTGTGTTCTCGGCATGACTCTCAGCCAGTTTTAGAGGGAGAAATAAAAAGGATGCAATGTTGAAATTCGGAATATCAATGCCTATCAAAGTAACTTACGGTTTTCATGTTCGTTGTTGATGGTCGTCCCTTCAATGAATCAAATTAGCCTACCTGGACCGCTTTAAAAAAATTCTATAAACTCAAAACTAGTATTAACGCACATTTTCTATTGGATTGGGTGATGATTTTTCATTATTAAACCTCCTTCATCGATGAATAATATATCTTGTATCGCTAATAATATTATTTGTCTATGCTGTAGGAATCTGCAGAAATCTTGTATTTTCGATTTTGTTCCATTCCCTAGCAATGATTTAACATTGCATATTTATTTTTTAGGCGACTCCTGATCTCCGAACAATTTCTTTAAATTATGGAGATCAGTGACTGCCACAAATTACTTTATTTTTTCTTTCAAAGTATCGAATAACTTCTTTTTTTTATAACATACAAATTATACTTTCTTTTAATGAACGGAAAAAAGTAACCAAATTATGTTATTGTTCTCAGAAGTGATGGTATCAGAAGTATTTGTTATATTTCTGGAAATATATTTTTTGTTGTGATTTTGTTCCTAATTGATGTACGGTGCTGAAATAGACATGAAGCTGTTGTAATGGCGCCTAGGACGCAATTGCAAGATATGAAGGGTGAGGTGACGAATTTAGATAATGTACCACAGACTACCTCTAATGTACATCGATCAGTGATTTACTTAGAAATGTTCTTCTAATACAAAAATAAGCATATTTGTGATAATTTACAGCATTTTTGAACTAAAACCATTTAAAGGCATAGAGAAAATACATACATAAGAAAATTCCCATGGCCTAGTCTCATTAATAAATAGTATTGCTAGGTCTTCTTCTATCACTTCTGCTAACCTAAACTCTACAATGTAATGTTCGCTCACAAAACGATTTATTGGAGCTGCCATGGTTACGTACATCATGCGAACACTCGCAGGATTAAATAAGTAACGTTTTCGGTAATAATTTTTTCGCCATTTCGGCGAACAAGACTAGTTTTTAGCGAGTTTTTCGATCGGGAGCTGTGGACTTACCTTACAGGGACACCGCGTTTCGATTTCTTATGTAAACCAGCGGTTCCATTGTGATCCCTTCCGATCCACAACTGGTGACAAAATTCAAGTCCCCTCCCCCCCTCCCTCACGTGCGAAAAAAAACTTCTCGTCCGAGAGTGAAAGCTTCGATCGTTTGATTTGTCCGGTAGGTCTGTCGGGCCGCCCGTACGCCTACGTTGAATAACGCTTGTGGGCCTCGTATTTCTTCTGGTTCTGATTTTCTTCCCTTCGAATCGAACGTGATGGTAGCTTTGTCCTGTATAAGTGTCCGGCAGTGTCCGGCACAAAACTGTCTGGTCATTGAGCGTTCATTGTATAATGTGTGACCATAAATGTGAGGTAGAAAGTAATTGGCCTCTTTCTTCACTTGATTTTATGTGTATTTAAGATAAAATCTGAATTAACCTCTACATTTCGCCATCAGGCCTCATTATTATGGTTAATGGTATATGACAAATGTAAAAACAGTTTTCCCCATGAGGGCAGGCATTACCCAAGTGGTATCTTATATTTTGTTCCAGTTGGAACTCGTCATGACTTGGTATAGTTTGATTAAAACACACAGGAAGCAAGAAGGATAGAGATGTCCCTTGTGTGATTAATCACTTGTAATGCATCTGATGAAGCCTGAAAGGAGAACATGTAGTGCTTAATCTGAAATAGTGCTGATCTTAAAGAGAGAAGCATCAGAAAATTCCGAACCCTGTTCATTCCTCTGCATGGCTAGTGTATCCAATATTTACGACCGAATGGGAGTGCATATGGTCTGGGAAAATGCATACCCACTGTTAGTAGATTCTATTCTAGCTGTAGATTCTGTTCTGAGGATTCTGTGATCAATCTCATCTTTGTGTTAAAAGTAACTTTCTTAAGTAATTCTTCTATGTTTGAGTGGGATAATTAGACTTCGAGTTGGGCCAGGACTCAAAACTCCGGGCAATCACATTATATTGTGCCCTATCTACATAACTTAAAGTCGGAAAGAAGTTACTGTCGAACTTTTCAAGAAGGTGCAGTCAGTGACGAAACTTACAGAGGAAAGTGTAACATTATTTGGATAAATTGCTCCCTGACACGGCTTTCCGGGTAACGACAAAAATGGAGTCATCAACCATATTGCCTTGGATTTTCTTTGTTCACCCTGTTTGCTAGTTCATCAGGTGCACGTGTAATATAAGCTATGGCTTATAAATGAAAGACTTTGTAAATGGTTAATAGTAAAATCATAAAAGAGCTGAAATAGGTTGATTCTTTATACAAACAATACTCTTAAAATGTCGGATGGTGTTTGCAGTGGTGGCAATCCCAAAATATTATCCTGTTGGGTCTTGCCTGAGTCTAAAAGTAACTTGAAATTATCTGGCGAATGGATCATTGCAGGGTATGATCAAGGAACCAAATTATCTGTTTGAAAATTCTGTTAGTTTCTTGCAATATGAGAAAAAATACTCCCCTTTGCGTGAGTGTGAGTATTTCTGACAGTCTATGCTGGACAATGAATCCAAATTTCCTCATGTACCAACATGAAATTAAATACAGATACATGCAAAAGTATTGATGATCAACAGCGTTTATTACTGTTACTGCAATGCTTGTCACAGCTCACTTCTAGTTGGTTTCCTTTGAGCTTTCTTTGCATTCATGGATGAGGATCTTATGCAGATGTCTGATTGGAAAAGTGTTCTTTCACGGATCTGTATACGTTAGGCTCTACTCGTTTGGTTTGTTTGACAGGAGGAATGTCGTCACCACAGTCAGAAGAAACTAAATGTGAACTACCCCACTTTTATTGCATCAGGGGTTGTCTCAGATGAAGAGAATGAACAGTAGTGCTGAAAGGATGCGTTTATAGTATAACTTGGTCATCTTGAAAGTAAGAACGATATCGGGACGTGTGGAGCAACAAAAGCTCATTGAATGTGTAAAAGAGTGGCAAATGGATTTATGGACCTTCATAGTAGTGGATAATATTTGGATAGTAGTGATCAACATAACCATAACCTTATTCTGGGGTTTCTGGGGAGAAAGTAGGTTTAGGATATTCAGGACGAATGAGGCTTGGGGTTAGAAGCAATTTTTGTTTGGACATCCGCTGAACATCCCTGTCCTCGTTGCATTGACACTCTTTCTGAACTATCTGTCTGTCAGCCTTGACTTTGAATAGAAAGATCTTAAACTGGCGGTTGGTTAGTGATTAATATGCGGGCAATATTTGAACAATCAACTCTTCAACAAACATTAGGCAATGAGTTTTGTATTGTTTAAAGAGTAATTTGTTTTGTTAAATATCCCTTGTCAATGCTACAAGTTGATCACCGTAGTCGAAATTTGTTCTGGATACCAGCAAAACACCGTTGTTTTTTCTTAAGACCAATTGTTTCGAATCAAACTTCCTCCCAACGTTCAGGAAAACTACGGAACGAAATCAATAGCGAGGTCTTGGCTACTTGTTGCAGCCGAAAAACAAACGAGGAAATTAATATTGTTGGCCGCTGGAAATCAAACCTTGAAAATCCCAGTTTAGTCATGGGAATCCCGTTTTCCATTTTAAAACAATGGAGGCTGGAACGGCCTGATGGACATTGTGTTGGACAGCGTAAGGATTTGAGACCATGAAAAAGGAAGTTGAAGGTGTTAAACAGTTGATGATCGTTTGATATCATTTGATCGATTTCTGAAGTCCAGGAAACAGAAATTTCGTTTTTTTGGATAACCGTATCACCGTAATAGGACGACTTGAATTAATAATGTGACGCGTTCGGAGTAGTTTCCATGTTTTTTGTCATATCTTAGATTATATTTTGTTTTGTTCAAAACTCAGGCTACGGAATTCAGAGTTCTTTGTCCCGTTTCAGTAGAAATTCGAAGAACGGTTCCTTTGCAAATCACCCAAATACAAGTGAGCTGTAACCCCTAATCAGAAGGATCGCGTGTTTCCCGTTAGCGGATCATACTATTTTTCAAAACGCTTTGTAAAGATATTTGATGGTTACCGCACGAATAGCGGTATTCCTGTAGGATGTTCGATCACACCTTTCTTCATGTTTCTTCCTCATATTGCTTTCTCATACGTTCTAATTTATTCGACTTTCGACTTGAATTGGGTCTCAAACACGTGATCATCATGCAGAAGTGGAAAAATGCGCATATTTCAACCCACAATTGAATTCATGAGTCCAGAATCAAAAAGTACTTTTTCAAGTCTTGGCGTTTCTGAAATCTAGGTTGTTACGCTGATCTGAAAAACTTCGTTGTACATTCGTAAAACTCCGGTATACAGAGTGCCCCACGATGAAAAATAAAAATAAAGAAAGGTGGATGAAACAAGAACAAAAATTAAGTAAATCTCCGACAACCGTAATTTTCTGTCTTATCCGTCCTAAGATATGATTTTTAGTTTTTAATAAAGAAAATATCGGTCTGTGCCATAAACACCGCTAGTTATCCGACTTATAACCACTTCTTTAAACTTCTCATTACATTTCCAGATTTAGCAATAAATTCCAGATACTAAAGACCCTCAATTCACTAACAAACAAAAATAAATAAATAAAATAAAATAAAACTATCGTTTAAGAAAATGTTTTTCATTTTGAAATTATCCGTTTCCAAAATATGAGCTGGAAGGTATTCTACTTTGAAAACCTTTCAAACCTAATTAGCTTTCCAGTGGTACGGTCACCAATGCACCGAGGGTCTATTAAGTACCTGTTGCACATTGTGGCCAGATGACCAATTTTGGGGAAAAACCATCAACTGCTCAAAATTGGTCATTAAAAACCTATATCCACGTTTTTGGGGTAACTTAATTGATTGGGATTAAATTCGAAACTAGCAAATCACTATCAAAGGAATGGAATGAGAATAAACGTATACATTTTAAAATGGGAAAGAAGAAAAAATTATTAGTTAGTAAATAAATTTTACTTCAGTTTAATAAATAAAAATAGGTGGTAATTACTTTTTTATGTACTTATACTTATCTAATAGTTAGGAACAATGATTAAACCCTGTAGAATGAGTGACGCATTTCCATGGTTTACTTCGACTTCAAAGATTAAATGTGGTCATACTTTGATTCTGAAATTTGCAGTGAACCTTTTGTAATACCTAAAAATACATACTTTCATCAGAAAGATCGCCTTGGTAATCCTAGGTAATATTGAAAACTCCCAAAACTCAAAAATGTTTTGGTATTCCGGCATACCATCTAGTAACGTGGTTTTCGCTTCCAAATATTTCTCTCCTGGTCCTCTTCCTTTTCTCTGCTTCTTTGGTGCTGTACCCTAAGAGTGTTTGTCCAGGAGTGTTGTTTCTTATTCTTTGTGGCAGATTCTTCAGTGTCACTCCACAATAAATTGTGACTTGAACATTTTTATATTCTAGCTGTAGGTTTTCAGAAGTACGAGATCCTGAATTCCTTTCCAGAGGCATTGAATCATAATTTCTTCCCTGAAGCTCTGCATCCACTCATCTTCCATAAGGATTGCAAAAGCTCTTACAGTTGTTTTACAGTGCATTAGTAGACGATGAAGGTCTTTTAGAGTTTGGTTTCCATACTGTCACAGTATGGATAATGCCGGTTCCTAATTCTGCATCTAAACAGGTTTTCAAATGCTGCCCTATTAGCAGTCTGTTTGTAAATGTGGCAATGTTCATGTCAGACTCTTCGGCAAACCTGAGGAAGGTGTTTAGGTCAATTATTAATTTCCTGGTTCAAGATCCAGGCTTCCCTTTATTATGAAATTCACCTCTCCAACGTTGTTTTTGGTTTCTGATGTTATCATATAAATTAAGGAAAGCGGAGCATTCGTTGGGGTCTGGGGAGACATGTCGTATTAAATCGACACAGTGTTCGTCAACTATCTGGTTACCAAGTAATCATTTATGTGAAATTACCCACTCAAAGCAAAGTTGTTGATTGGAGGTAATGGAGTCAATCAACTGAACGCGTGGTAAGGCGACCAGGTCACCTATTCGTACATTGGCAAGGGCTTCTACAGCTGATTTTGATTACATACGATTGTGATATCAGATCGTCAATGTGAACCTTCCAATATTGTTCAGTTTGTAGAACCAAACGTGTCTATGTCACTTTGATAAAAAGATGCCTGTACGAAAAATTGATCCAATTAGAATCTTTTGATTTCACCAGGGTCTCTACAGAAAAACACAGATTTATGTTATTTAGCAAGTTTGCAATAAGTTGGCAAAACACTTGTGCTGGCCCTAGATAAAAAAAAGAATGACGAAAACTGTTACGGATCCTCACTCTTCACCCTGAGTGTTCGAAAATGCCAAAAATTAAGAGTCGAACGACTTTGAATTTGGAGGTTTTTTAAACTGTTGTATTTCTAAGCTGCATTACAAAGGTAGAAAATAGATATTAGATTGAAACACTCGGTAGTGTTGTATTTCAAATGTGTTTTTCGTGGTCAGTCTTCACGAGTCTTCATAGCGTTCTTTTTTGCCACTTGTACAATGGAATATACTTGAGGGTCTCACCTTTGCTTAATGAAGACGAAAGAAAAACTATTCGATACCATCGACGACGAGAGTGATTTGTGAGAAGACGCTAATAGCTCGTGTTGAATGGTCCCATCCACAAGTGACGGCGGAGGCGCAGCCCAGCTCCAGGAATCTCAAGGCCTCTCAAGGCCGCCGTTTCAAACTCCGGTAATCGCCCGCTACGAAATTAATAACGTCTCATAAACCATCCTCTCTGAAGCTATCAAGTCTGCTCCGATGATCTACCTATTCAATATATTCGACCTTGTTCCCCACTTATCTCGCTCTTCATTGGTCGCTTGTTAAGAGAAGTTACCCGGGAATGATTATTGCGACCTGGTACCCGCTACTCGCTTATTATTGACGACTGAGTTCCTTGCAGTGATTGATAGTGCTGAGAAATATCTGTATGATTGTATACATGCAGAATGTGGACAATGATGATTAACTCATCAACTGGAATGTTTGCTCGAGGTTCTCGTTAATCATAGTTTCGAATCTCAAGAAAAAGGAAGTTGGAATATGTTAAAGTTTTTCCCTGTAAGTAATTTATTTAGTCAACAAGCTCTGATAATTTTGAATTTATCATTATCATTGTCTCTCGTTTGAAAATAATTTTAGTTCTCTGTTTTGGCGCTTATTTATTTATTTTATTTATACATATACACGGGCAGTCAACCGCCCAATTACATAGAAATTATTCAATTATGTAATACTTTCCTACTAGTATCCGAAGGAAACTATAGGTATCGACCAACCATTTCATGATAACCAACTAAAAACAATGATTTCAGGGGAAACAATTCACACGGAAATAAACTAGAAAAACAAAGATAATTATTAGAAGAAAATAAATGTCTCTCGTTTGAAAATAATTTTAGTTCTCTGTTTTGGCGCTTGGTGAGGGATTCCGATCCTTGAAACGCCTGATGGAATTCCTGTATTCTAGTAGGTTGGCAAATATGCGCTACGAGGTCTCTCACTCACTACAAAACACATAGTTTTACAGGAGTTATTACATCAAAGATGGATTTTTTTCGTGGGTATTTTTCAATGTTAGGACCGAAATACCTCCGCCAGTAATTTTGTGCTTCCTGCGGAAATTTTCAACTTCACTTACCCCAGGATACGAGTTCTCGCAGACGAAAGGGTGATCAAATCATAATCAATCTTCAAGATGCTCCTTTTTCTATGATCGCAATTTACTGACCGGATCAACTAATGACATCCATTTTTGAAGAAGCATGATTCTTCTAAATTAATAATTTTTGTTATAACCACGGCTATCAAGCTTTGTATAGCTGGTAACCAGTGCGAAGATCGGAAATCAGTCATCGTTGTAGATGGATTGCTGATTATATCACTCAGTAATTATACCATATGGAAATCATTCAAAGGATAAACCATTTCGTTCGCTTCCTTTGCGGACAAGAAATCATCCATCCATGGATCATTTAATAAAGTGATAGGTAATAATGTTAATAATTCTCGTCGAGTACAAACTACAACACATATGAACACACTTCTGAGCTTATGTTAACTAGTCCGTAACACACCCATTGTGATGAAAGATTTTGTTATCAAGAAACTATACTTTTCGTCAAAAAAAGGGTTTTAAATAAGATAATCAGAAATTGATTATAATATAATAAAATAATTATCACCATTAATTATAATTATAGTTGGTGATAATTGCCTCAACGGAGCCATTAACTCTTTCCAACAATGTTCTTTTTTCATCAGAGGATTTTGGTCTCCAAAATTAACATTTGACGATCCGTTTCAAAGTTTTCTGATCAATTTTAGTTCCGTGTGTGATTTTTTGTATATTACTTGTAACGCACGACACTATCGTAAGATTTAATCAGATTTTGTTGAAATGACCAGGTATTGAGTGAATCAACTCCTTGTGGGACAATTTTCTTAGATTGCTGTTGAATAAATATTTCAAATAATTTTGGTGCCAAAAGTATGGATTTGTTTGTGTTCAGCAAATGTTCAAATATTTATACAATCCCTTTTAAAGTAGGTGAAAACATGATTTTCCTATGTTTTGGAAGCATTTTACGGGTTTTATCTAATTCCTTGTAAACATTATTTCATAGCAAGTGTTTAATCAAGCAGTTGAAGGGATGGAAGTAGTTGCCACTTCAATGGGCCAAGGAAATAAGTTTGCACCACCTAGAGGATAATCCTGATGCTAAAAAGCTTCAGGTTTATGTTGAGGTGTGGTAGTTTCGAAAACGGGAATAAGTAATGCTCATTCAAGAATTTTTACTTGTACCTAATCCATACCGCAATTATCACTAAACATCTCTGTTACGATAGGAGAGGAAGTTCACTCAACTTGAGACTTTTTCGTACAGAATTGTACCTACTTCACGATCTCCACTTGGGACATCCATATATCTATCTGGTAAATTACACTTTAGAAACAATTACGGGTCACTCACTGTTTACCATCAAACAAACCTACTTGTAGTTTTGCCGCACAGGCATCGGTGTTCATTCCCACGCTGCATCATCGGTCTTCGAGTCGGTCGAAAAACGATAGAATTTGCTGAAGTTAACATTATTGTGAAATGCAGAGCAAGCCAAAATATCATTTGCCGACCTGTACTAACTCTCACGGAACTCTGCTAACCCAATTTTAACACTTAACTGTAGGGTAAATTTAAAGGATGGAATCGTTTATGATTAAATTCTTCTCCTCTAACTATACTCTATAATTTTCGTAAGTTGTAGTTGGACATTGTGTCGAACTGAACAAATGCTGAGTTTCAGAACCTTCTCACTAGGGTTATTAAACTAATAAGAGCATCTTCACACCTGGTAATTGACATCTAAATGTACCAGAGACTGTTGAATTACTTCGTCGTAAATGTGGCTTGTGTAATTTCGTGAATATCAACCACAACTAGTCCCTCTGTACGACGTACGTGATATCTACATACTTTCAACAGTGCAATATACTGCACGTCGATCTAGACAAGGAAATCTACGAATAAAATAACTGAAATTCCATTTGAAAAATCTACCTACGCTTCACTTGACATTTTGTAAATATTTTACAAAAGTTATGAAATATTCGATTTCAAAAGAAACTCTTGCAAATTTAAAAGGAATTATTTTATAATAATGTCAGCTGATTCGTTTGCCAAAAGTACTTGCCGATTATTACTATGTTCAAGCAAACTCACATTCTCATTGGTCTTAACGTAGAGCGATCCAAATTGGCACATTCGATTCATTGAAGGGCTGGTAACCAATAAGGAACAGGAAAATATCCTGGTTATTTGAAAGATTTTGATATTCTGGTTTTTTAATATTTAAACTTCTCACCCTTCAGGACTGACAGTACCAACTGACTCAGTACCAACTAAATCCCGTTTGTGATTGTTCAATATGAATGTTGCCTGCTTTTGGGATTGTTAATTTAAGTTTCATCATGTAGTTTGGTGCAGTAGTTTCAGAGAAAAGCTCAAGCCAGCCATACTGGAGGGCAGACAGATGGATTTTTTTTTCAAACTTGATTTTCTATTCAAAGAATCTTGGAACGTAATCCAACAATGGGGGAGGGGGGAGGTGACATTTTGGTCGATTGCAAAAGTTTATTGTTGAAAACAATAAACAAAGTGGGTAAGAATTGGATTAATCATTTCTGTAAGAGTGTAGCTTAGGAAAAACTGTCAGCTGTATGGCTCTTATAAATGGAGATTTGGAATTGATTGTGTTACAAAGATGAGCTCAAATATAGATGAAATGTACAAGCCTGACTTGTTATCTGAAACCACCTCTTTTACCCTTGAAATCGGTTGCCAAGACTGGGAAACATTAGCTTTAACACGGCAAATTAGCCGTGTTACAAGTTGAGAAAGTAACATGGATTCATTTAGATCTTTATCGGTTACGATTTATGTCATCGTTCGAGCAAATAAAAATGTTATTCCAGCCATTTGTTGCCCACAGTCAACAATAAACTCTTCTACGGTAGCCTTATGTGTGACTTAGTTTACTCAACCGTGTACATTCCACTGCTTTGGTGTCTAGTTTCTGGTTATCTTCGTTTTTACATCTTTCTACTCTACATGTCAATATAAATACACCTTACTTCATGGGTTCGCCGAAGCATCTAAATTGAATTATTATATATGAAGAGTAAACCTTGTTATTATAACTTCCTCCCAACACATTTCCGACGACGTTCTGCTGTTAGCACTTCGTGCGGATCCACTTGAGGTGATTTTCAGAGTTTGAGGAAGATTTTCCTCTTTTTCTTCTGTGGGAGCGTAGGAGGGACATCATAGGAAGGAATGGTGGTTGTGTAAGCGGAGGTCTTCAGCCGTTCAGAAGTGAATGTTCGAAGAAAGTCTTGAGTTGACGGCAATCCTACATTGTGCTGACATGGATGAGCTGAGTTGGATCATGTGTCATCAGCGGTGTAAAGATTCCTTACATCGATAACTCTGCGACCTTAATATTTTGTAGAAACCAGACACTCGAAGACTTTTCGAGATGTGCCAACTTTGCAGTACAGACACCGACACTGATGATACTGAATCTCGAAACGAAGAGAGAAGATCCGCATTACAAAATTTGGCGCCCCGCTCATTGTCCCAGCCGTATCTTTTATAGATGAAAACGTGCATTTTTGACATGTCCAAAATCTCCAAAATTAAGGAACCCGATTTGGGAGCAAGTATCCAACTCCCCCTCTCTATACGGCATGGCCTATATACTAAACTAGATCTAGTTCATCTACTGTCTTCATTAAGATGATGTAAGAAGGTTGATCACACGTTATTTACCCTACAGGTACGCTCCGAATCATACGTTACCCAATGGTGATTTTGAGATAAGCGTTGCTGATAAGTACATCTCTCTAATCCGACTAAATTAGAGCTCGTAACGTTCTATTCTGGCTGCGCAGATCTCAGTGTATCACATTTAAGTTACTTGCTATCTGCCCATTCAAGAATAAGTCAATTGAGTTATTGATAACGTGATGATCATTGAGACCAAAAGCGAAGTCATTAGACAAATTTAGATGATCACTTTGTCTGACGGCTAATGACGTCCTCAACGGCCAGGTAGTTTGACGAAAATCCCCAACTTGAAACGGTTGTCTACTTTACTAATCTGCAAAAATTAATTTTCTTCTGGTCCATGTATGCGCACTCCCCAGATTTTGGGACTTGACTCTTGCTGTAGGTATTTTATATGTCGCTCTTATTTAAGTTTTCCCCTAGGTGTTCAGTTTATTGGTGAAATTTCGGTTTAGGCAAGTACCACTACTTTCAATCCTTCCAGATGCAAAAGTTTGAAGAGCCCAGTCGAGTGAGGATATTACAATTATATGTACACTCACTCTATTCGTAATAATACAAATCTTTTAGTGTTACTCACTTTTCATGTTATAAATTTTGGAATTTCCAAAAACTTTAGTGATTTTGAGCTCCCCTGACTGAAGCGGAATTTTGAGACACATATAGTATTTAAGGTCCCCAAGAGGATTGAAACCGTTTCTAATTCACGTATACATTCCCAATCGTTCTGCTCATTGGATGCTGTGCTATCTTTCGTGGACTTGAAGGATAACGTATTCCCCTTGCATTGAGATAGCGAATTAGGCATTTTCGTTGTTATAAACGTTTGTCTTACCGTTTTCTTCAGAATCACAGATTTGCCAAAACAATTCACTGTTTTCGTGAGTTAATGATATTGATTGAATTGGATGGATGTGGACGGGTGCCCCTCAGTTGACGGCTGCTTGTTTGGCAATTATTCCGTTCAAATCCCCAAATCTGCTTCAGAATCTTCCATTCAAATTTGTGCATGTCTTGCTGATTCATGTTGGTAAAAGAACAACTTCGGCCCAACAACATACTTAAATTAATGTAAACTATTCTATGCTACACAGTCCGAGGACCAATCAGATTGAGACAAAGGAGTAGAAAAAATCACTCGATTCATCAGACAAAGTACTGCTATGGTCTGAAAGAACTTGTCTTATCAGAAATAACTATCGGTGCTGTGATATTTGTGATTTTAATCTCTGTAATTTGTCAATTTTAATACTGTATTGTCTTTCGTGATCTTCCAGCGTGTATGGCACGAATATTCATTTAGCGAACATTAATGATATATATTTTCTTAAATTCAAGCTGAGCTGATTTTCTTTCGTATCATTCTGCTTTTATTCTGCTCTTACTTATTTGCTCATTTATTGCGGCAGTTTACACATGCCTCTTGTAAACTATACCAAGTTTTACGATCAACTTTGCATCTGGCAGAGTCAATCGTGATAACAGGAGACTATGGTGTAATGAAGGTTATTTGTACTAATTGGAGCTATCGTTAGATACTTCTGTGATCAATATCTGATTTGTCGATCTCTAGTATCAGCTATGCTAATTTCTTAATATGGCGTTGTACCATTTATTAATGAGACGTATTCTACAAAAGGGTCGTAATGCCTTCCTTTTGACCGTGTTCTGTCATTAGCAGTTTCTAGAGTACATGCGGAATTCCAAGGTGTTTTCCATCGGTAGGGAGAGGGTCGAGGGGGACCTTGCGAAAAACGCGGCGACGACGGCGGAACAATTATTTATGGCAGTAGCCGACCTGTCGAACACGGCGCTAAGAGCAGTTCTTGACCCGGAGAGCAAGGCCGCCGAGAACAGTTGTGCAGATGGAACGCATTAACAGGTTATGGAATGGCTGTTCCTGTTATGGAACGGCTATTCCTTTGAGGCCATTACTCTCTTTTAGGCGATCGAAGGTGGGCAACGTGGGATTGACGGGAAAATGAGGGTTGGGCGTGGACTTTGCGGAAAGGAATTCTTCCGTTTGTATTGATGGCATCACGCATTCACCTTGGAATGAACTCAAGGTACTAAATGCGCTTCTCAAAGAATAACCGACTTTGCTCTCCGTACACAGTTACTGTAAGGATGTAATGGAGTCTTTTATTACTGTCTGGAGTTTTTGTTAACATGCATATGAGTTAAATGAGTTTACTAGAAGAATGAGTTAAAAAAAAAAAAAAAAAACTTTTATTTAATTACACAAGGTAAAAAGCTCCATCGAGACAGGAGGTACGACTGTGTGAAGAAGACTGAATGTTCCGTGGCACTCAGGACCCTTATAAAACCTACTTATGCTTAGTTATCATTTGTCGTTATCTCGTATTGATACAATGAGATGTATGCATATGTTGTTCGCATAAGGTATGTTATTAGGCAAATTTGGATTTGCCTTTTCTTTATGACTGAACAACCGGTAAGCCATTAGTAGGTATTACACATCCACATAGATAACTGGAAATGAAGGTTGAAAACTGAGGAAGCAACCAGTGGTGTAGGGACAGTGTAGTTAAGTTGCTGCCTAGAAACCTAGTTGTTGTTTATAATAGGTATCAACCTACAGATGTAGGATAGCGTTCGTATGCATTGCTATTTGTATTTTCTTTCCCCTTACCGGTAAATCTGTATTTGGGTGTGTTGGAAGTTTTCTCCTAGTGTAATCTTGCATGGAAATGAATTGTACTAATTTTCTCCACTCCACCGTCTACCATTGAAATGTGAGTAGAAGTCTTGCTGAGTGTACATCATTTGGATGAATGGGTGATGTTTCTCTCATTGGGTGGTTAAACAAATTGAAGGTACCTACTACTAGATTTTGGTTTGATTGCAGGTACTTCCATTGTCCTCTAAAATTTCTTTTTACACTCGTTAGTCATGGTTGACATATGATACACCGGAAACTCTTTCCTGGTCTGATATGAATAACTGGACCTGGGTTTGAAAGGATAAGAACATAGGAAAACTAGTTATCTCTAGTATATGCGTGGTAATGACATTGAAATGATTGAAATCTGTAAGGAAACTGTAATTTTTAATAGAAACTTTCAAGAGATTGTCAAAGCGGTTGTTGAGAGTATCTTCAATTTCGGCTGTCAATTATATATCTCACTCACGTTCCCCTCTTCCAACGGGAGATAAGGCGTTGGGATCTTTTTCATAGCCTGATATCAACCTGTCAAAGGGAATAATATGGAGATTGGTCGTGGAAACATTCAATCAAGGAGGGCCTCGAAGTCATTGAAAAACTTCATCATGTTTTAAACTGTCCACTTTTTTCTTAAATTTCTTTATCGAGAGGCCACGAAAAAACTTGGAGCGAGGGTTTTTTAACCTGTACTACCCTCTTACTTGACTATATTCTCTCTGAAGATTGCACTACCATATTATACGAGTTAAGAATGTACACATGCAATGATGATGTACAAATTTGAATTTAATGTTCCACTCCCACTGACATTTTATATTCAATGTACCTTTACCTGGATGAGGACGTGTGCAGGTACCTGAATCAATCCTTGTATATAGAAAATGGGTGACACATCTCCAAGAACACACCTTTACGTGACAAAGAACATCATTATTTTCTGCTAAGACGATTTACAGGATTGTTGTACCACGGAATCCTGAATGAGATGTAAGCTACGTAAATACGTTTTTTCTTTCATACCGAACCTCGATTACATGCAATATTATTAACCGTATCTTCATAGTTGAGCTTCCACGAAATTTCCCATGATAAGTAAATACCATGTGTTTGACCTTTTGACATTTGCTAACAGCTTTAAGTCCTTTCATTGTGTGCAAATGAACCGAATGTATAATAAATAATCACAGGAAAGTCGAGTGTCAATAGAAGCTGGTTATAGCGATATTCGTGATGGGAGAGCCAATACAACCCACATCCGATACGATGTGATACATATTTTGAGTGTGTCGCTGAGAAACGTTTTCGTTACTTTTAATTTGATTTATCAAATATTAATTGATTCAATTCTTCAATTTATCTGCGCAAAAAGACCTTTAGTTTATAGGTTTCATCGATGGAACTTTGTAATCGAGCAAGAAAAAAATGTTCGACCTCCGATCTTCTTCCTTTTAAAATTTGTTTGTTTACGTTTCGAGATAAGTAGGTTTCAAAAGTTGGAGAAAAAAATCGTACGACGTCCTCAGGGTGATTTTCAAGGGTTGAAATATTAAAGCACTCGATATCTCAAAAACTCTCAATGTAAGAGTAGAGTTTTCTCGTTTCATTCGATACAAATGTGTTCCGTGCATTGAGTGACTCGGGTTGCTGTACAAACATCCGTTCGGTCTGTATTTCAATAAATCGGAAGGGTTTTCTTTGACGAGGACTGAGCGAAAACGAGCTCCTAACGACAGCCCAATAACCTCGGTGGAAACACGACCATCTGTTGTCTCCCAAGCTTCAATTCAATTGAGGAGGTAGTAGATCGAGAAGAACAAGTGAAACCGTTCTTTCTGTCTCTAATGCTCAGCGATCCGCATAGGAGGGCTACTTAATGCAGAAATAATAAACCTTTGCGTAATAATTCGTTGCGTTTTCAATTCATCTCATTAATTTTCAGTAGGTGGATGCCTTTTATATACTGTATCACTATCTTAGATTCCGATATGGTATTCCACTTAGAAATCACCAGTTGTGAGACTGGTAAAGTTTATGTATTTCATTTATACCCTATACTAAAGAAATTATCATCCTTTGTGTAACAATTTTCAGCGTTTACATACTGAAATTGCAACCATAACCTACGTTCTTATTTGTTTCAGGTAAGAATCACGTCTAGAAGAGCTTTGAACTCTCACCGCCTCACCAATCGGTCTGTAACAATATTTGTGTACCTCTTTTGCTCGCTTGTATTTCATCAGTTTTTTCCGTACCACTCCTCGTTTAGTTTGACGAAAGCAACACGATTCCTCGAAATCTTCAAGTTGTTTACATGTGCTCGAATAAGTTGAATGAACCGTCACTCTAAAAAACTTGAATGAGAACTAGATGTGCTTATGCTCTCGTTTGAAAATATGTTTCCTCTATACCTATTATCTAGCTATCTCATTTCCTCACTTCACCTCTGATTGGTAAAAACCAATATTACCTAATTATTGTTTGTCTGAGATAATTCCTTGAGGTTGTTCGTCTTCAATAATGAGTGCGTTGAAGCTCTTAGATAATTGTAACTCACCCATTCATTTTATATTTTTGAATGAGAATACATACCGTCTTAAGAAGTTTGGTTTCCCCAGAACACGATGAGTAGTTCTGCATACAACATTCTTTGGTCCCAGCTTCCCAGCTGTGATTCAAAATACAGTGACGAGAATGTATAATTCGGTATTTTCTTATAATTTTCACGTAAAACCAATTGTAGCTAAGGAATTGTAACTTGCACGTTTTCCAGTCTACAAAACTCGCTCACCATTCATTGGGAAATTCTATGTTTATCACGCATCATATATGTCATTCCCCCAACTTCCCCCTTTTTCACTTTTTGGAACTTTTGGAACATGAACAGGTTATAACTTGGTTGGTGTTACGTTTAATAAAGGCTTCGTACATCCATTGTATTAGTACCAAAGTTCAACAATGGGATCTAGCATTTTTATTCAGGTTCACCAACACTTAACTGTTTTTCCTCGTCATTAAAACATGGAGTTCCCCTTGATCAATGCCGTCTGGAATGACATTAACTTAACAATAATTATATTTTACAGTGGATAACCACCTCATTTTCAGTTCCCTTGAACTATAGCTTGTGGGGGTGATGGAATGGTACAGTTGCCCTTTCCAATGAGCTGGATGCATTGATAATGCTCCGCCACGCTCAGAGGATAACCCAGACGCTTGCAGGCGTCCGGTTCATCTCCCAAGGCGACAGATTCTAAAATCGGGAAGGGGCCAACTAACCATATCTATCACAAGCTCAAGTTAATGGCATATTTGAGTACATTTGGAGTTGGTACCTAATCCTTAGCACATGAAAAACCTTTGAATGTGAGTGATTCAATCACGGTGGCTAAAGTGTGTGGATGTCATGATTGATATAAGTTGGAATTTCACTCCATGGTATAAATCCATTAATAATAGTGAGTCAACTGAGTGGAGAAGTCGATGGAAGAAGTGAATGAACGATTTGGTCGAATGGGTTCACAGAAATCGAGTTGACGCCAACATCTTCTTTGTTTTTGATTCTGCTGAAAAACTTTTGAAAACATGTTTTGAAGAGGGAAGTAACGATAATCGAATAAACACATATTAATTAATAATGAATCAACAGGGCATGTTAGTTTGCTTGTCGTTGAAGGCGCCAATAGGTCGAACTGCGAATTAAAATTGCAAAATGAAAAAGTTCAGTCCAGACAGGAAAATTGCTCCGCTCTCGAGGCTCCAGCGTCACGGTTTTTTTCACGTGTTCTGACCGTGTGCGAACTGACTATCGGCAATTCGACCAATAATTATTCCCTCATTAGAAGCCTTCTGCCGAAAGATGCGGGAGGCCTGACAAAAATCGATGAAAATGAAATGAGTTGTTTTCATGTTCTAAGAAACATTTAGAGGTGTGGGGTGGGGAGATACGGGACTTAACTGATGATAAGTTAAGGGGTTTGTCGTCCTTGAAGTAATCAAGTCCAGGAGTCAGAGCTCGGAGGTGATGATCATTAGCATAAAATCAACGGGCCCCTCTTGCGTCAAGACGGTGCCTTCCTCATAGGCGTGCCCTGAAGTGACCGACGACCTTGAGCGTTTTGGCTAGACAAAATTGCCACAAAGAATTTCTTCTTGATTATAGCAAGGAATCGTAATTAGTACAATTAGACGCACATAACCCATTCCTCCGTACTTGTGGTAACATAGAGTTACTGAGGTACAATCGCTCCTAATTATAACGAAATGGTTAAACTATTTCAGTATGATAAGGTCCGAACATGACAAGTTCAAGTTAGAGCGCAGCACTTAAATAGTGACCTTACCTTTTTCCCTCGTTCTTTTGTCGCCTTTGACGGCAGAAGCGTCGGATACAATTGACATTCCATATTGAGACTGTGAGTAGAAAAAACAGAATCTAACTACGGTTCGCAGCTGAGGCGTTAATAGTGTTGACATTTATTTTGGGATTTTATTTAAATTTAAATTTTCAAAACTTATTTATTAAATACAAAGCTATTGAAAGACGGGCTGAGGAAAAGAGGTGGCTCTTGATCTTCAATTTCGCTGTCCAGGATCTTCGTGGATACATGTACAGAACGTACCAATAGGAAAAAATCAAGCCCGCAGCCATTTTATTTTATTTTTGAGGTCGGCCTCTCTAGCGCTTCCCGAGGTGGACCTTGTTAGTTTTTTCAAAGAAGCGTCGGAAGAAGAAAAAATTTGCAATTTCGATTTCAGCTAACATAATCAGGAGTATGAAGATGTTACGAATATACTTTTAGCGAGAAAACTTAATAGGATCGGCCAGAATCAGCTGAAGTACAGAATATTACTGCGCCAGATTGGAGCTTTGCCATTCACAATGTGATGTAGTAATGTGGATACTGGAGTGAACTCCTAAAAGGCTTTGTAGCCGATACACGGGTTGAAGCATTCTGATAACCATAAAAAACGCTGCGAATTCTTTCACTGGGGTTTATTATTCAATTGGCTTGCGTTCATGATTTTAATTTATACTAAGCTTTGGAGTGTGCATGTTTCACAGATGATAGAGCGATTATTGAATTTCAGGAGGCACACAAATGTGATCAACTGATCAATCCAAATAGGTATTTTGGTTGAGAACGGATTTACGTGCTCTATGCCAATCTCCTGAAATTCAATAATCGCTCTATCACCTGTGAAACACTCACACTCCAAAGCTTAATAGAAATTCAAATCACGAACGCAAGCCAATTGAATAATAAACCCCAGTGAAAGAATGTGCAGCGTTTTTTCTCCAGCATGCAAGCTCTTGTGTAGTGTAATTTAGATGACGCCATTCTAGATTCAACCCCAAGGCTTTTGTATGCTTATATACTACATTACGTGAAATTCGTTTCAGTGTTTTCAAATAAAAGTTACGACGAATGAGTTTAAGGATTGCTTAACTAGATTTCCAGAATCCATTGTCCTTAAAACGTAAATTACAACGTTCTATGATTGGACATTATCAACTGTCAATGTTTTTTCCTCGTAAATATTTGTACTCATCACTCCCATGAACTTTCACGCTGAGATACGATAATGATACTTATAATTAACAGTTCTAGTTGAAGTACTATACGCTCTTCAATTCTCAGTCTTCCTTGAAAGGATTACACCGTCGTTATTCTACTACACGTACTTCCAGCCGGGATTGACAACGTTCAGCCTCCAAAATTGAATGAGCGATCTGTTCTTAGTTCTTTTGTGCTTCAAGGAGCATTGCTCAATCTGCCATTAGCTTGAGAGCTATTACGACCCTCGCGAATCCCTCAGAGTGAATACACAGATCTCATCTCTCAAGATGAGTCAAATGGTATTGGGTGAGTTTCATAACGACTTTATGAAATGCAACTCCCTGTTGCAAGAAAACGTTCCTTGCGAAACAGGCTTATATTTATGTAACTGCCATATTCTGTGAAATTTATGAAAGCGTATGACTATAAAATTGTTGAAAAAAAAACTGCCACGTTGTGGGTGGTACATAGCTTCTTCGTACCCTTAGAATGATTGTAAAGACAATTATATTGTTCTATATATGCTTAAAGCTTCCATATGATTGGGGCCGTAGAATCTCCTTTTTCGGGCTTTTCGAGGTAGGCCGCAATTTGTCAATTACTTAGTCAACGAGAAAATATTGCTTGATTGATTTTACAAAAGTTTGTGATCAAGTTCATTTGGTACTTTCCATTTTTTGAACTGTTTGGACCCTGACATTTTCATCGAAATCAGATGAGGACTATTAAATAGATTAAACATCCTGCGCATCAGCTTCTTGTGAGGAAAATAATGTGGGATGTTCAAACCTAAAATCTTTTCTTCACGTTCCTCCGATTTTGGTTTACTGCTAAATTGATTTGTAAGCTATAAAACTGAATGGGAAACCGTCTTAAATCAAATTTCATGAAGAATTAATCAAACTATGATGGCTACCGTAAAAACCAAGATTGTAATAAAGACGTGGGGTGACACACTTGCACGCAGACACAAAATTGATCTTTGTCAGAGTGATGTGAAATGGAAAAATATTCGTGTTGCCTGAAACATACACTTCTTACTTGGCCGGTTGTGGAAGTTAATTGTTTCTAATTTATGAATTTAAATTGAGCTTCGAAACGTTCTCGCTTATTTTCGCTTGCGAAAAGAGAATTTTCAGACGTTCCTCAAAGTAGTCTAATTGGCTTGTTATCCCGTTTTAAATGTTATTTCAGGATGATAAGCATCATCTTACTTCATTCACGACCGATGTGAGCTAAATAAATATTTCTATTCTCGTTCTTCCAACTCGTTGAGACGAATGAAACAATACACAAAGAACTAATTTGAACCTTTGTTGCGTCACTCATCTGTTTCTCACGGGCCCATTGAGAGCCCGGCTAAACTTTCCTGAGAATGATGGCATTTCGTTGGGAGCCTCCAGCTTGTCCGAAAAAAATGAACCCATTTCGACATTTTACCTCGGTGGAAATTGAACAGGAAAATCTTGTGGCTGAGAGCGTAAACCTCGATTTTCTTTCCGAAGATTCTTGCGGGTTTATGGGTCTCTTGAGTGCGAAAGTCGTATCAGTTTTTCTCTTTTCTCTTCAGAAGCATTGCAGGATAGAGTTTCACAAAATAATATATGGGCCCCAAGTTTTTCATCAATCCGTAGGGGTCGGAGAATCAACTACCTCACATTTTAGGTTTAAGTTAGGTTTAGTTAGGTATAATCTTTAGTTTTAGGGTTGTTTATGGTCAGGAGACCAGAGGCAAGCAGTATTTTGGTTGAAAGGGTGCCAATAATATCACAGTCATGACGGCTTGGGACGTGGTTCGCTAAAAGCGTTTCGCAGCTACTCTAGTTGGGCATCTTGTTAGGAGTGCTTAATGATAAAACCACCTATGTCTTTCGTTGCTCTTTTTTCAGTGAGGTTCGTCAGGCGACAAGAAAAAAACTGCACGAAATAGTTTTAAAATGTATTTTAAGAGAGAGGCGGTCGAACACGCTTTATAAACAGATATGAACTGACATGAACTGGAGAACAGCGCTCCCAGGAGCAGAGAGCGCTCCACATTTCAAATCTAACACCCCCCTCCAATCCTACAATAATATCCTGAATTCCGTGAAAATGACAACATATCACAGAAGAATCAACAAAACAACACATCAAAGATCTATCTATCTAACATCTTTTCTAAATTGGTGGTCATTTTATAGGGGCAAAGCATTTCATCTCTCTCCTTCTTCCACCTTTATTAACTTCCACAATACTACGAAGCCCTTATGGTAAACCTAGGCACCCTCCTCTTTTTCTTAATTAATTTTTGTCTATCTGTCGAGATTGCTTTTTGGTACGCAATCATGTTGTCATTTTATCCTTTAAAGTAAATTCAAAGCGATGCTGAGATCCTGAGCCCATCTCCAACCAGAAGTTCACGGTTTTTCCCTTGTGACTGAATGCCTCCTCAACTTTTCCAGTTTTGAATGATCTCCAAACCAAAAATCTAGGCGATACTTTTCCAATGCATTTTCATTAACATACTGAGATGTTATTTGGCCAGTATTGCTGTTGGTGCGTAACTTTTTCTTCTATATTGAGTTCAATCTACGAGTAAATCTCGTATAATGGATTGAAGGTCTACCCCAACACTATTTTCATTTGCCTACCATTTCCTCGTAATCGGGGTTGAAATTTTTTCAGGTAAAGGTATCATCCTTTAAAAAAGGAATGTTCTCCATTTAAAGCGCCCAAAATTAGGACCGATTACAAAGTAAATTAATTACCACTGAGAAAATAATACTTTACATGGACTTGTAAGAAACGAAAGCTACATTTCGTTAACTTTGGTTCCGTATCATTAATTTCGCTGGATTCCAATCGACTTCGAACGTTTTCCTAAATCGTCCAGAAAGGTTCATATCTGAATTGGTTGGGACACGCTCTTCAATTCTTCACTCATACTTGGAGGAAAGAGTATCACAGAATACTGTAACATCAAAATAAGTTGTACACATTAAAAATCATAACTTCCTCTCACCTTTCTCGTTTCTGTTTTTTCAATTACTTTGTTGGGCTGTGTACGCCCACTGATTATTGTAAAAAGTGCAGTAGGTTTATCCATTCATTATATTCATGGTTCTGTACACTTCCGTCCGATTAATTCAACGTTCTTCAGAAGATATCTGGGAGAGTGTTAGATAATTCTCAACTATTAACAGTTGTTAATTGAATCATCCACTATTTATTCTTCTAATGTTTCATCAACTAACTTAATTATAGCAATCAAACCAAACCAGTAGTCCATATACCGCAGTTGATTTTTGAATCTGACAAATCCTGTTTTCACCACTTGAAATGCAATGTTCATTTTCATTTCGTCATCAAGTGTTCTAAAAAAGTCAGACTTGACACGCAGGAAAGAAAGTATATTTGATGATTCCCATTACAAGAATGTTTGTTATAATCACGGTTAAGGCAATTCATTATTAATCTTCGTCCAATCTGCCATTACGCTACAAGAAATATAAATTGCATACGAGAAAGTTATGATCCACCCCATTATGGTATAATTGCTTCCGAATCTACCCAAGATAGCGGAAGCTTTGTTCTCACTTGAGCCAAACGAACAATTCTATTACCGAAAACCAAAATTTCCACTTTACACAACCCTAAAAAATTCCTCTTTCGTGTTCGTGCAAGTGTCTTTCCGCAAATCGCACATCCTTGTTCCTATAGTTTTCATCCAATTTTAATGGACGTTTGAATGATCTCGTATGAATTTAAAGTCGACCGTATTGGATTCGTTATAGAACTAGCGGTGCAATGGCGTTGTCCCACATATTTGAAGGAGTTGGTGTCTGTTGGGGCGTGTCCCTTGATAGCTTTGTGTACAAGATCCTTGTGATTTGTGTTATATAAATCTGAAATTAAGAATATTTGTGATCATTGAAAGCTTTTCAAAGATCTACACATTTGTACCTTTACGAGGAAGCTACTGGCCTATTTAATCCAACACCTACCTGAGTAGTCTTTTTTGGTATCTAAGGTTCACGATGATGCTGTTTGATTGATGGGAAGTGCATTACATGAACACAAATCACTTGCACAATACGGTGGTTCGCCCCGGCATCTTTCGTGAATCCTTCGAGTGGATTTCATTTCCTATTGAGTCTTACGAGTTGAGGCTGTATCGGAAAAAGATCCAAGCTCTGACGAGTCATCACAACTTGTTCTTGTCGACTCGTGATGTAATTCGACCGCAAACGTTCACCTCTCCCTTTTCCTATCCGTCCACTGCGTATGCTGATCAGGCTATATTTCACCCGCGGGTGGGTAAGTTGTTACTTTTACCTCAACCCGTTCAACTGCTCTTGTGGCAACGGCGATTCGGAATGAATATTCAGTGAACTGTTGTTTGGATTCTACTTGCTAGAGCCACAATAAATGCGTATAGCATGGTTGAAGAATGTAACCGATGAATAATAGTGGATAATGAATCCTAAGCCATGGAATGAAAAATTCTATCATTCAAACCGAATAACTCAGCTTATCATCTTAGCAACTGCCATCATCTCCAGAGTTTGCATATGATTTCAATGAAATAATAAGGGATTGTACGGGTTGGATGGCAATTCGGTTTTCTACGAGTTTCAACGCTGAATTCTGAGTAATTATTTCTGCAGTATTTACTGCAGTGTGAATCCGATTGTGACAAAATTCTTAAGAATTGAGTGAATGCACCTGAAGATGATACATTATGTATTTCATAGCTACCGTATAGGTAGTAGGTATTTTCTTCAGAAGGGTTACCGCAAGATTTTGTATCCACCAAATTTGTGGAATTTTCATCTGGATTCGACTAATTCCTCACGAATTTTCCTGGCAGAGTCAATGTGTCCCCCTTTCAACTCCGTTGTTACCAAATTAAAGGTAGCGTCCGTTCAAGCGCGGATAATAATAAAAAACAAGAATCAAACATAAATCCGATTTCTGTTTCTTAGTTCAAGATAGCTTCTGTTTGATTTCTAGCATAAACACCTCATAAAATTAAGTAAATCCCTCCAGTTTTACCTATTTATTTATCCGCGGGCTAAAAACTGTTTAGAGTAATTCAAGAACAGGCATCAAGTGACACCACTTTAGGCTCCTGTTTACTATTGCACCACAGTTTAATTTTAGCATTTATAGTATGTTTTGAAATGTTTTATTATTCATTAGTTAATATGTAATAACAGAACTTGCTGAAAGCTTATGTTACGTTCCAATTTTTTGTCAGTTAGGTATCTGAGTTTCTGTTGTTAAAATCATAGAAAGTGATATCTAACGTATAGTGTCAGGTTGGTTGAATAGTTTTTGTTCTTCTCGATTCGTTTGTGCTTATTTTTCAACAAGAGGTTTTCTGCTACGTTTATAATTCATTATCGTAATAAACACAATTTCGCGAACGAAACTAGCTAGTTGTTCCTAGTTGTTGTTGGTAGAATGTTTAAAGTAGTAGATATTTCCTTAACTTTTCCAACTGTGGCGAAACAGCTTCCTGACAAATCTTCTTCTGTACAGTTTCCCCCCTCCCCCCTTTTTTTTAGCTGATATTTTTTTAATCGTTTCAGATAGCACACATTAATGATTTGTACAGTCCCGTTATCACTCCGTTGGAATGTGGCATTATTATTTTTTAATTCGTCCAACCACAAGAAGTTTATGGAGAAACGTAATACACTACCTATTACGATCAGTGAATAAATGTTACAGAAATCATAAGACCCTTCCCCATCCTCTTTTACTTCAGCATTTAGAACTTGAAGTTTGTGTTTGGGTTCATTCGAGAGATTTCATGCAAACGCTCCCAACACAGTGTTAAATCCGAATGATGGATTCGTCTCAGTCACTGAGAATGACTTTTTCCATTGCGGACACTTTTTGGCTTCCGAACCGCTTGTATCGATCTTGGAAGAGCGAACAGTGATTTGATTACCGGCGGCGGTAAGTGGATCAACTCAGGGCGCACTAAAGGTTAGAGAAACACGATAGCTCGCAGTCCGTTATCCTCTCACAATCGGCTTTCGTTCTCTCACAAATTAATAGTATTACGAGAAGAACCGCTCTGAAGTACGTATCTTGTGACGGAAGCACTGGTTTTTGAGTTACAAAACTTCTTTCCAGGCTACAAACAATGAGCAGTCAACTATGTGTCTTCTTTATACGCCGTGAACTGCCAACAAAACGTTCGTCTCCCAGATATATCGCAAGAAGAAACTAATTTCAACCGCATTTGACTAAATTGATTCCTCATTGCATCGCGATGGAACCTATAATAAAAAACGAGAAATCTAGGAAGTATCGTTGAGATATTCATATTTCAATCATTCATTTCTGTGATCTCCACTGGTTTTTCCAATCAACATTTTATCGGTGGTGATTACAATGTTTCACAGCTTGAGAAGTATTAGTGGAGGATCTTTAAATCTTGCTTTAATATTTACTAGTTAAGTATAGTTTTCAAGAACTTTACAAACAAACCATCACGAATCTATAGAAATGTTGCGGACAATTCCTCTATTCGCTACCCCTTAAGTGTTCAGTTCGTTCCAAACTCTCACTTACCTCTAAGAATTCCTACCTATCTGTATACCGGTACACGATTTGCTCTGTGTTTAAGATTCCAAGAGTTCTAAATCGTTTTTCTTCAAGCAGTGAGCACTTGAAGAGCGGTTGAGTGGAGGTTACATCCTGCTTTTCACCGCTATTTCCTTATACAATGCCACTTTAAAGGCCCACAAATCCTGTTCAGCTGTCAATCCCACCCATCAAACCAGATGTCCTCCCTTGCAGATCGATTCCAATGAGTACGAGTTTTCTACCATTCAGTTTATAGAGACCTGAGCTACTATTTCCTCAGGTTCGTCATCATCAACTTCTCTTCTCTTCGTTCGGGATCATTTCCAAGTAGAGACCATCTTACTCATTCCCGCAAAGTGGTTCACGTGTACTTCGCTTTGCCTTTGATAGGTTCTGGCTCAGTGATCCGTTGAAGGCTCATGACTAACCAGAGTTTGCCATTTTGTTTCCTCTGTGCCGGTGTGCATGGAACGAATTTTCCAACCGCTAGTAGAGTAAGGACTATTGTGGCGCTAAACAAGGAAATGAACAAATTACGCTAACGTTACTGTTACCCTACTATTGATGTCACTTCCCTCACATCACAGGGTAACACGTTCCAATATAACATGCCATCACACCCCCCCCCCCCACCATAATGACTTTACTCTCCCTCTCTGGCTGTCTCAACCCCCGCATCCACCCTTGTGTCTGCTGCCTCTCTTCCTCTATCAGGCCAACCCTTTATCCCTTTAGGTACACGACAAGAACCCATAAGATCCCAACGCGATTTCTATTGTGGACTTATCGCTTTACCACTTCATTCATCAATACGATGCACAACCCGAAAGCAGTAATAACAGCGTCTTTTAAGCCCATTAAAACCTCAGTATCACAAACCTATTCATCGTATTAACTTAAACCCACAACATTTTTACTAAATAATTTCGTTTAAAAAAAAAACGTAATTTTAAATTTTACGTCCATTTGATTACATATTAGTAGTTATGCTTTACTTTACAAGTGTTATTCTTTATTTGAAGAAGCATCTTCAGTTTTGTAAGATTTAAAAAGAAATGCATATTTATTCTATGTTTTGAACCACTCTGAACTGCTTTCGTTTCCTCGCTTTCTCAATTTCAAGCGGCAATTATTTTTTGAATTGCGATAGATGCCTATTTCTCACACTCAGGAGCCCGATAGTAGTAGTTGAAAGGAGTGCAAATCTCCAGGAGAAGGAGGAGCGATTCGATTATCACAGCTGAATGCCAATCTATTGGCTGGATTTCAGAAAATGTTAGACGAACCAACAGTAGTTATTGCTTCCAAACAAGGCTTGATGCAGTAGGAGGAAAATGCGATTGGATTATGACCAAATAAATAAGTTCGACGAGGAAGTCAGAGCTGGAGCTGGACTTGGTCTCAGAGTGGAGAAATAGCTGATTAAGGATCAAATGATGAAAGTTGAGCGGAAATATTGTCAAACGCCGTGACAATGGGATTGCTGATAACCCCAAATATTGATTTTTTAGCAGATATAAGGAAGTTTATAAGGGATGTGCTTGGGGTACAGGAAGAATTCACAATCGAGCAGGCAGGTCTTAGTAGGGAAGGAAAATGTGAAGCCTAAACTGTTTCATAGCTTTTCTGGTCCTGCAGCGGTGTCAAGGCTGAAGCTAACTCAGGTAAATTTAAAAATAATTGACGAGAAACTCCAAAAGCTAAATACAATTTTTGAATGAAACGAAAAGGCCTCCTAGGAAGATCTCTAGTGTAGTTGACTCTGCGGACAGGTACCGAAGAACGCTGCTTTTAGTAATGTGGAAACTTATATAGAATCCAAACAGTTTCGTCAGTAGTTAAAAGAAGGAGGACCTTGAAATACTTTTTCTTCTAATCTAAGTTTAGATTATTCAACATATGTTTACATATGTTGAAGACCATAAATCAGAAGTTATTATTTCATGTTTTTGCTGATTATGAGGTTGGATACATGCCTAAAAAAGTAGTAGAATAGAACGTTTTATCGGAGTGGGTTTCCATAACTTCGTCGCGAGTGACATAGTCCGTACAGGATTGTTGATAGGTTGTCAAAATGTATAAGAGTAAAAAGAGGAATAATCTGTGTGTTTAAGAAAAGTGACAAAATTTGTTGAAATACTTTTTCATTTAATGAAATACGTAAATATAATTTTTTAAACAATTATAATCAATACGTTTAAAATATGAATATATAAACATAGGTGTAAAAATAATTACTATAACTTCATGATTGATTGTCAATTTTTCAAATTAAAAAAAAAATTATTCGGCTGGATGAGAAATATTCGAGCACAGTCATACGTGTACATGAATTTGAAGACAAATAGGAGTAGTGCTACAATATTGGCCATCAAAAACAATAAGTTCGAATAGAAAATGATAAATGATGTTTGTCTTATTTACTATATTGTTCAAAGGATTAATTGAAAAATCAAATGAATGGGATATATATATTTTATATTTGTACTTTCGTGAAGTGAATGATTTTTTCTTTTCAATTCTGTTTATAAACCCCTTTCTTCCCCTGAACCTACAAAGAAGGCAACAATCCTAAATAGCTTTGGCCAAAACTTTGTTGTGTGATTCCCAAAGTATAAATGTACTTTGATTTCAATAAAGTAGTTTTGTATCTATGTCATCTATATTCAATTCTACAATTTTCATCCAATGTATTTTTTAGGACCAATTCCATCAATTCAAACAGAATCCAGATTGATCAATTCAATTCAATTTAAAACCAGATTCCAGAATAATGTATGATCTTTTTGAAATATGTAGTTACTGGTTGATTAACTGTCACATTCTCGTTCTACTGTATCGTCCTACTCGAAAAATAACATGAATTCGGCTGATTTTATCATCTCGTGTATGTAACGTGGACCTCAGCTTTCCCAACTTGTTTATTTCATTATGTGCAAATGCCGTGTCAAAGGGCTAGTTCACAACGTGTTCCCTGATCCCGAGTTTTTTTTCGCTAGCTCGAGGATAAACGTTTGAGAAAATAGGTGTAGTTTTTAGCACCCCGAAAACGTGAGGTCGAGTGACGAGGTTCGTCGGAGTAATGATGCATAATCGTTGAATGTTGGTCCGTCCGACGCAAAATTGGTGATTCGAAGGGAAATAACGAAGGAGAAAAAACTCTAGGAGAAGGATCCTACCTTCTGTAAAAGCACCTTTTATGAAGTTGATCGTTGTTTTTCTTGCAGGGGGCCTCACCCCTCGTAATAACATTACTGGACTGGACTGCCTTCCACAAATCACCATTACTCTGAAGTCTTCCATTTCCTTGTGGGTTTACCACCTATGAGGGGACCCCGACCGTTTTCGTGCACTAGTAATCTGATCAATCTTTTGCGGACAATAATGGAAACCTTACTTCACCGACAGTCTATTGATTTTCTCAAACCATTGAAAATTCTGGACCTAAATCTTGAAAATGTACCGTTAAAGCATAAAATGCAGTTAATTCGTGAATTAGTAACTTAATGAAATAACGTAGGTAAAGTGTGAAATTCAGATTACTGTATCCCAATTATAACAAATCCTGTATATAAAAATCGAAGTACGTTTGTAGGTTTGCAGCTATCTAATATTTATACGTGATGAGGTATTCGGAGAAGGGATTTTATGTTGCTTAAGATGACTTAGATATGTAATACAAGAGCTTACTGTAAACTTCAATGATCAATTATTAGCCCAAACTTATCGTGAAAATATGCCATTCTGATGGGATGCAGGATTTAAAAGTTGTTAACTCTTAGACAGAACAGAAGTCGGCCTTATCGTTTTTAAAAGCTGTTTCTTGATTTTCCACTATTAACCAGGATCACAATTATAAAGTTGTTAATCCCTTACGCCTCAATATCAAAACAAAGAAGTCGGCCTTATCGTTTTACCCAATAGAATGCTGCAATAGCTGTTTCTTCCGATTAAAATTCCACTATTAACCAGTGATGTGGAAGGAAAGTCAACATCCATCTGATCCACCGATTTATGGATTCAAACTTTTGCTGTTAAAGTTGCCTACAGACTTTTTATTGGCCTGGAAAATATGAAATGCTTGCGACAAGAACGGATACTTCGTGCAAAGCAATTTTCTAGTTTGATACGTACTGTTAGCTGATGTATCCTCCTATCAACAGAATTCTCTTCAAATAATTATTATATGAAATACACTGAAAGGAGATGGAACGAAGTAAAAGTGTGTTTTGACTAAGTCCTGAACAGAGTAGAACAGCCATCACAAACCTACATCCAACTCACAAAAGAACAACATACACCCAACTTTGACCTGGAGAAAATGCATAAATCCTGCTGGAATCGGATACGTTTCATTGTTCCCGCCACCTTCTACCAGGTCGTGGTTTCACGAAGCGGGCTCGTTGTATTCGCGCTGGTTTTATTCGACCATAACCCGTTTAAGATCAGGCCACTGTGTCACCAGGGACGGCTTCACAAATACGGTCTGTCGTTTACAGATTTGTGCAGATGTTGCGGCGTTAACACTGAAACGACACAACATGTGATCCTCGAATGCCCACATAATTCCCTCCCAAGAATCGAACTCCTCTATAGTCTATAGTAGTATAGTTCTATGAGCTATACGACCCTCCCATTCAATCTTGACTCACTCATAGCTTCAGGAAACTCTGTAGTGTACTGTGCCCTATGTAAATTCCTATTAGACATAAACTTTCATATTTAATCATACTCCCCCATATTTTTGTAATCTAACATGAATATTTAGAATGCCTTACCATGTTATGGCTGTATGTATATTGTTTGAAAAGCCAAAAAAACTCACGAAAGTATTTTTTCTTCTGATCCCTATAAACTAGCTTCCACGGCTCTCAGCTTCCCACAAATTCAATTAATTCAAGCTCATTGCTTCCGTGAAAATCTAGACTCTGTCGATAGGCGAGAAATCAGAACTTCTGTTCGAACGACGAGGTTTGTATAACTACTAGGTACCTTACGTGTTTCATGAAATAACTTTTTGGGGTGTAGATAGCCCCATTTTTTATACAAAAACCATCGACCATTCATTTCATATTTAAAAAACGAGTTAAAATGTATAAATAGCTCCACTAACCCAGAATTTCACATTTTACCCGCGTTTCACTCGATATCTCATATACTCATTAACTGGGAGAAGTGAATATTTCATACATAAACAAGCTCGAATTGAGCCAGATTTCAGTGGGTATGATTTCCACTTATTTCATGAATTAATTGATCAATTCAAATTTAATTTTAAGAAGTTAAATTTGATTATTTGTTAATTTAGAAGATGTTAGGATCCAGTTAGAAATTCAAGTTGGAATTTAGCCTTCCCTTGTTACTAACTGTAGATTTAAACCTTAACACATTCGCGGGATTTAGTCAACCAAAACAATTAAAATTGGAATTTTATAAACAAAAATAAAATAACAATGAATAACAACATTATTTACAATGTAGATAACCTAAATTTTTCCTTATTGATTGACAGTTCTTGCCATGTTTCACCGTTTTAAGATTGTTCGTTCCTGCCCCATTTTCATAAATAAACGAATAATGGGTATGTACATATCTAGTCGATAAAGGCGTACATTCAATTACAGTATGAATGCTGCATGGAAAATTAAATAAATATTTTTCAAGCTTTTTAAAACACAAATTCACACTGAGTTTTCGATATATTTGTTCCTTTTTTTCTAAACTGAACGGTTGAATGTAATTTTTCTAAAAACTGTTATGAAACAGTTTTTTTTTATGCTTGAGTATTCCGTGCTGCAGTGTTCATTGCAATGATTAACTATTGATTGGGAAGGGGTTCAAGCCATGCAGCATGTCTACTTAAGAAAATTTTCGTAGTTATTACATTAGTGTACCTATTTTTAATCACATTTAAATGATATCTGAGTAAATTTTCACCACAATTTTGTGCATAAAATTTTTCAATCCTGTAGCTCACATTGATTAATACTGGTCTGTGTAATACTACTCTGTTCCAACTTATAAACGATAAATTACAAGTGTGCTATTGTAATTTCTGGTGACTTTTCCAAGCTCATTTCGTGAAATTTACCAAGTTTTTTACGGCATGATTGACGTTTTAGTGGAAGAACAGATTTTTAGATGTACAACAACAGTTTTGAGACATCGTATAATTTTTATAAAATCCGACATATTTTACAATAATTATTGACGTCAAATAGATGCACATTTAAACGGTTAATACAGCTTTTGTACATTACGAGATATTTGTAAATGTCTTCTCCAACCATTTCATGCTAAAGACGCAAAAAAACTAACTAAAAAAATTACTTGAACTAAACTATTTTGTAATCCTTGGCATTCAATCAACTCCAAATGTTATTCTCAAGTACCAACGTTTTTTAACTCACAATTTCCGTTCGCAACAGTAACTATGATTCAGAGCTCGTCCACGAAACCGATTTCTTCACTTTCACAATGAGTTTTATTACTGTGGAATGTTACTTTCTGAAAATGGTTGTATATTTTCAATCTGGGTTACGACTTCTTAAAATAATTGCTAAGTAATAATTAAATAATAATTTTTCGCGTTTGATTGGACCTCCTCCGCGGTACGACAGTGAAAGCGACGCAATGCTTACCAGTCTTTGTCGATAATAAATTAAAATTAGTACCTCAATAGCAATTAGTAACGGAAAATAATTCTTCGTTTTGATGATGTTCACAATATTTAATCCTATCTCCAGGCTCCTACTCCCAATTAAGTCCTAATTCCTAACTCTCATCGCTTTACAGTATTTTTCAGGTGGTGGTGGCATTTGAATAATTTAATTATTACATGTAGAAAATAATTATTATATGTACAAAAGTTTGCTATTCTGAAGCAAGTCACATTATCACAATTATTTCCTTTGTAATGCATATTTTGTACATGAGAAATTGTAATCCTAATAAGTCACATGAGAGTATTGAGTTCGTTGGGATCGTGACCTACGGAATGCAAGTCGAAGAGAATCTTGGTTGACCAAGTCCTGCCTGTATTGCTGGTGATCTATATCTTCTGTATTTTCAGTCTTCCAATTTACCACGTTCTTCATGTCAGGGAATTTCTTTGTCTTTTTCTTTGTTTGCATCGTCCTGTGTCTTGGAAACTCCATCAGCGGGTTCAATTTTGGTATCGCTGGTTTCCACTTCGTTCCAAGGCTGAAGCTGAGTGGACCCGAATATCAGGAAAGTAGTGTTTCCCAGAACGTAAATTGCTGCTGCTACCAGGAAAACTGTTTGCCACTCCTCTGAATCTGTCTGAAATGCAAAATGATTGTGGAGTTTTAGAACATATCGTATCTTACTTATATTGTGGCAGAAACAACACTCCATCTGGTGTTCTGAGCGGTTGGTCATAATTGATTACCATAAAACATTAAATCATTTTATTGTTGTCACAGCCCTATTCAAGCACTTGCAAAAGTGTCCTGTTCTGAATGATGTTTTTTCTGATGGCTGCAACATGCTGTTCTTCACTGCCTATGATTCAGTTCAACGACAACTATACACTTTCCAACTATATTTAAATGCATAGCTTCAACTTACTTCGTCTTTAACGATAGCTCCTGCGAATTGTGGTGCTGATATTGACGCGACGTTGGATAGTCCGTTCGTGATTCCCATCAAAATCCCTGCAAGGTTAGGTGCCAAATCTATATGGTTGCACTGGATACCGTTGAAAGTTCCTGAATTGAGAGTAGTTGCTATCGTAAGCAGAGTCATAGCCCCCGTAGAATTTGTCTTGAAAATTGAGAGGACGAATAGTGGGGCAGCAGCACCATACAGACCTTAAAACAATCACAGTGGTAATAGCAGTTTGTTAGAGTTATGTTAGTTGGTTGTACATGCCGTATGAGTAGGTGACATTTACAACACACAGGTATACACAAAACTTGAGCAAAGAGTTTGGAAAGACCATAATATCGAAACGATTATCCAAATTTTTTAAATATTTTATTAGCTCATCTAAAAAATAAATGCGTTTCATTTCGAGTACAGAAATAATTTACTGAAGCCCAGCCATAATTTTATGGTTGGTTATAGTGAGGTGTACTACAATAAGAAATGAAAAAGAAAATAATATTGCGTAAGATAAAATGTCAATCAGTGTTTGATGTCATTGTTCTGGTAGGAGGCCGAGGATATACCGAGGAAGAGATTGTCGCAGAATTCGTTGGCGATCGAAGCCAATATTAAACAAGACGTTTGTATGAGACAGATTTTGATTGGAAAAGGAAGATGTGTATTTTTCCAGAAATTTCAGAGGAGAATATATTGTGAAGACATCGTAGGCAGTTTCGTTGCATATTAAGGGTGTTGTTTGGAGGATGGTTTTCTGAATCGTTTGGATCACTTTTCTGTTCCAACTTCGAAATTGGGAATCAGAGCAAGTTCGCCAAACTGAGAGGTCTTAGGTCCAGATGGGACGTTTCAATACCTTGCAAAGAAGGATTATGTTGGATTTGCTAATATTAGGATTGTTAAAAAGGAATTTTAGCTGGTGTGCTCTACTTCTCCGGCGTTGACGAAGATGTGAGACGACGATCTAGGATTTTTCCTCTAGATGTCTCTGATGAGGTCTCAGACAAAATTGGAGCGTGCCATGCCAGTGCGATGACAACAATATTATTATAGTTTGCTCTCAAACACAAAACATACGGATTCTATGTGCTACCGGCGAGGATTGTGGCAGCATCTTCAAACATTCATTACTCTAATTTCTGTGATGAATCTGCGAGCTTCACTACTTTTGGAATCCAGAAATATAATGATAATGATAATTTTGATGAACGCATTTATGCAAATTATTTCCTCTTCCTTTCCTCAGGCCTCAAAACCCTCACCTCAGAGCCTCCCCTAATTCCTAGGTAGCAGTGTGATTGGGTGTTTGGAATCTGCCGCTATAGGCGCAGAAGTGTTGGTTCTGTGTAACGATTTTGACAGGCGTAGCTGACAGCCACTGACTAGCCCAGGCCGATCGTTACTTCCCATCTATTTGGAATTCCTCGACAAACATCTAAAGTTGTATGTATATGCTTGCTCCTCATCATTGGGGCACACAGCATAACTCAAGCCGTTAGGTTCAGATGAAAGTGGTAGATTGTTGCAGCAAAATAAATACGGACAAGGGTCCTAAACACTCCCTTGAGGCACCGTAGAATACTGGTCTGCACTCCATCCACGAAGTTTCTGTCGCTCCTTATAAACCAGCCTATCCTTCTGTGATCCCGCAAGTGAACTGATAATGTAACGAGTCAAATGTGTTCGTTTCGAAAAAGACGATTATAAGCGAGCTGACTCTTCTCCGTTTCGGGCTACGACGGAGAGAGGTCATTCCCCGACATACTCGTATATGCACTTGAAACGACACATTTAATTCAGTAACTATATTCAGGAACTTGAAATCAATTTCAAGTAACTCACTTACCTATACTATTAAACGATTTTCGTATGAAGTTAATCGAAAACCGTCTAGACATTCTCGATGCAATTGCTGACATTAAGAAGCCTCCAAGGAGCATTCCAATGTACGGGAGCGATGACAGCAACCCATTCTGAAAAGTGTAGGAAACCATCGTAAGTCTTTTACTTCGCCAAGCACACCTTATCTTTCAAAATGGAGATAATTCAATGCATAATTACATCTTTAATGCTGAAACCGTACACTCCGTGGATATATGTTGGCATGAGCGTCAGTAGCGTGAAGAATCCCCAATTTTGACACATGAAATTGAAAGCTAGCGTCACAAACGGTATGGATGTTATAAGGGACAACCAAGGTATCGTGGTTCTCTGCAACACATGAATTTGTTTATGATGATGAATAAGTGTTGAAGCTTTAAAAATAAGCAGTTCCAACATTTTTGTTAGAAACTGTAAAAAGTGTACGAATCAGAGGAATCATAATTAGATAGTTTGGTGTGCGCTTTGTATTCTTCCAAACGTTAAGCAAAGCGGTTAGTGTTATTTTGATTCAGATTACTATTTACTTTTACGTTGTATTCGATTGATTCACAATTTTTATTGTAGATCTTTTCCAAAATCTATAATAAGTAGGTCGGTTGATTTCAAACAGAACGTTCATTATCACTTACCGTTCCATCTTTTTTCGGACAGGGAAGATTACTCTCGATGTATACCCGTTCGATTTGTGTTATTGATCGGTGTTTGGATGGCGCATCAGACGCGAATATGAAACAAAATCCTCCCCATATCATCGATAAGATTCCTGTTGACATTAATTATGTACTTATTCGGGAGGAATGAATTCAATGGAAAAACAATATATGAATAGCTGCAGATATGTCTGGAAGAACTTCCTATATTAGTGAGATTGTTGTCCTATTGTAACAATCTTAACTAGGTATATCCCCAAAACAAGGTCATGAAAAACTATTGATTGATAAAAAAAAATTGTTGAAATCGATAAGAAAAAAGATTGTTATTGATAAAAAAAAACTTATAAATTATATCGGTTATAAAAACTTTTAAATCACCACCTAACACATTCAACTGTTAATTCTACAACATATGTTGTACATTATTTAGCCACAGTTTATTATTGATCAAAGTTCTTTATAGTTAATAACTTCGTACTGAAACTTTACTTCTCTAATATATCTTTAATAATACATTCGAAGATTCTCATAAAACTCTTGACATTCAGGATCATGATTGTTTCATAGGTTACCCTAAATTCCTGAGTTGCCTTAGGTACCAACGGTGCTAGGAAATGGCGAGATGATATTTAATTGCCCCCATTTGGTAATGTTAGGGCTGTAAGATTACAATTATTACTTCACTCTCAAAACGAATTATGAAAGGTCAGAAAGTGTTAGGTTGTTGAATGTTTCATTGATCTGTCGTTTCAATGATTCAACCTGAACATTTCAAAGCTCCACCGTGCTTATGACTGATATAACTTCAAATAGATGTACACAAAATTATGGCGAATAATTGTCGAATACCCATACATAGGTACCTACTCAAAGGTAGGTATGATTTGGTCAAATTTTCAAATCTTGTTTGAACCACATGGTCAGCCGACCTTTTTTGTTCATTTTAGCAGTGGATCGTTGCATAGAGGTAAAAACGTAACGTACTTACCAGAATAGTAGAAAATAGATGGCCATCCACTGGCGCCCTCTGCGAGTTCTCCACCTGACACCATCATTATTATTGTACCAAGCTGTGACCCTGGGAAAACAAAATTCTAGAGTTATCAAGTCGATGGGATGAGGACACACAAATATAGAAAGATAATTACTGCCATTAAAAAATTCGTACATTCTATCATGCCTAGAAATCTCTGCCGCCGAAATGAGATTATGGCCTTGTGAGTGGGTAATAACGTTCATGAGTGTGCCCGCACTTGAAGCATGATTTCAGAATTTGAAGTAGGTGATTAATACTGTCCGCAATCACAATATACAACAGTGACTCAACTGTTCTCCTCACAATAACTGCACTCACCTGTCCATAACCATGAGAATTGTGACCTCTCCTGAGGTATTGCCCATTTTGACAAATGAGTGTTGATACATGGGTAGAAGAATCCCTGCAACAAGATAATATTAATTCAGAAGGCTTATCGTGTTTTCTTTTTTTACCCACGTACTTAATTTATGTGTGATGGTGATCCCTAATACCTGGATATTCACAATCAATTAAATTGTTAGCCCAACTCGTGCTAATGAGCGCTACCCATGGGTGCAGAAATGGTTCCTTTATGGCCTGTGTCACCATGAAGGCTAAGGTTTTCCTAGAAGATTTGTTTGTACAAATCCAGAACGGTTCTGGGCTTAAAATGTCTCTCTCCCGGCTGTACCAGCAGTCACAGAAGGAGTTCCGGATTCTTAGTTCACTGTTCACGCAGAACTGTCTTGAACAATGCTGACAATTTGAGATTACTGTCGGAACTTCTCGTCACGTTCATGCGCAGCAAAACATTCATTCCCTACTCACTAAGATTCCCAAGCAGTGCTGGCTATTGGTGCTTTCTGGTTTTTATCCTTATCAATCTGTATGATGTATTGCGTGTTTACTGAAATCTCTAGATTCCATTCTCTCCTCAAATGGAATGAGAGGGAGTTGTGAGCAACCGGGATGAATCGGGTAGAAATTGAACATTTTCATATTTTTCCGAGTACTGAGTACTTTCTTCTTCTTAGAAAGACGGCAAATTTTTTTAATTGTTTTTCGTTCGACAAAGCACTTTGCTCATGTCTTGAAAAATATTTCAGAGCTTTCTAATTTAACAATGGAGGATGGTAAATGTAGGGGTTGTTGGTGATAAATTGTTGTCTTCACTATTTCATCTGTTTTTTTCCCCCTGATTTTGGTGTAACAAATCTCTCTTGTGCAATAAACCTTAAAAACTTTATATCGGTAGTTGGATGGTGAGGGGAGGGGTTTCATCTTCACTGCAATGCCCAGCTACGAGTAATTTTCATGCTTCTTTTCAGTATTTTCAGAATTTAGTCTAGTTTCAAAAAATACTCATTATGTGGTTATAATATGTTTATATATGTAATCATTTAATAACCTGATATAGGGTAAGTCATGCATTCCGTACCAATATCTTTTTTAGCAACAGAAGCTTTTCAATGTGATATTTTCATTATTCCACTTCGGCACCTACTGTTTTCAGAATTTGGGTTGTTACTCCCTGGTAGATTCGGTTACGAGATATTCAGTTGCTGTAAATTTATTTTCGGGAATATTGAACTATTGATTTTACCAAACTTAAATGATGATAAATCGTTGCCTCGGGGTAAAAGTCATTGTGTGATACTTTGGAAATGTTACAAGAGAATGGGTTACGTTTGTGGCTCTCTTAAGACAGGCTACCTGCTAATACCTGGCTCTTTTTTCGTTCTTGGACGGTTTGCTTTAGCCGGAGTGTATGCGTCATTCAACCAAAAAAGTGTTAAAGCTATTTCCTCATTGATGGAGGTGATTTCGTTGTGAGGGTTACGAGTGCTGAGGTTACCAACTTCAATGGGTTTGAAACGCCTACAGATCGCGAGAAGTAATGAACTGCTGTATACCTTTCTTACCGCTCAACAAGGAATATAGTACGATTTTGGGCTGTACAAACACACCAAATCATTCTCATCTCTAGGGATGACAACAGAGCACCTACCCAGTCTGGAGGGAATCTCCTATTACATATGACGCCACCATTCCTCGCCTTTAAACAATCTAGAGAGAACATATCGTAAGAAAAAGAGGTAAAACCACTGGGAATTTTTTTGAATTCCCAAACTTGAAATAAATACAGCTGTAGCGCTCATTCAACACCTAAACAGGATGGTTACAAAGTAATTGTCTTGATCAAAAGACGTAATAGTCGTGAAAGAAATTCCAAAATTACCACTCACCTGGCCAAGGCCTTGTGCGACACGCAAAGCAGCAACGGTCCAAAACCCCATGTGTACTGCTGCAAACGGCATGGCCACGGTGCAAAATCCGCAAAATATTCCGCCAATCACAGAGACCAGTTTCACCGGTCCATATATGTCAGCTAAAATCCCAGCTGGTATCCCAGAAACGAGGTAACCGTAGAAGAACATACTTGATATCATACCTTTTTCGGAAGTCGTATATTTTACTGTCTGAGAAAAAAAAACACGAAGTGTCTAATTAATTAACATCATGATTTGTATGCAACGACAACGACTGAAGCAATATAAAAAGAAGAAATCTTCTAAATTTTAAGTTTCTGCAGTGCAGCACTTGAGTTACTATTTAATAATAAATGTAATATTCGTACTTGACACCAGAAGAATATTGGGAATGTATTAAGCTTACAGGAATATTGGGATTCGAACTTGCTGTTGGATCCGTCATGGCTACTATCCCCACTGATACATTCACTCTCTGCATATATGCAACGACAAGACCGCAAAACATTACGCACGCCTGTTTATGGCGAACTCCGATCGTTTCTAGAACGGTAATTACATTTGATTTAAACTTATGTTATTTTATTGCGAGCATAGAACAATAAGGGACGAAAAAGGATTATACAATTTCAAATCAAGCAACAACTTAGCACCTAATGAGAATGGTATGTCATTGCCCACTGACATAGTGTTCCCTGAGAGGTGAAGAAGCGAACCTAAAACACAAGCCTACAGCAACCAACAATCTTTGCCTTCTCTCTATGCCCGTCAGCTGTTCTCCATCATGCTTTTCATCATAATCTACTCGAATAATAATCTGCATTGGGCCCAAGGAGGCAAGGCAACTCGCGACTCATTGTTTTACAAAGCAACATTTCACTTCTCTGACTATGGGGTGAAGATGTAGAGTTTGGTAGGCACAAGAAAGTAGGAGTGTAAAAAAATCATACCAGACACCTTCCTAATGGATAAAACTGCATTCGGTTGAACGTTCTAGATCCAATTTTGAATTCAGAATGTTCTGGTCTAAATACAATCGGCATCAATCAGAATATGCTTGGATCTATTTTGAGATGTAATCCCTAATAGATTGTTGCGAGGTTCTGGAAGTGATTCGAAAAACTGATCTCATCGATGCAAACATTGTACCGCTGGAAAGCAACACGATAGATGACAGAAGGGCAAAGAACAGCAGTGCGATGTTGGATATTCCATGCAGGTCACATCCACAAAAATTAAGGTTGGTTTGAAGTTGAACAAAAACAGGGTATGAAACGGTAGCATGGCAGGTATTGTGAGGCAATCAAGTTTTGATATCATGGGTTATATAAGACACGAATGGCTGCTTTTTGCAGAATCAATTCAAAATACCAAAGGATTGAATAATGATAAAAAGCTATTGGGGTTTAGTGTTGATATCCCCATACCATCCATGAAGTGGTTACTGCATATGAGGCGGTATTGTGGGGTTTCAACTAAACCCTCAGTATTAACAGCTTGTGGTGTTCAACTTAATTATATGGGCTCTACCCCTTTGTCACAATATTCTGTAAAGATGTTAGTACAGCGTTCTTTTTGCACTTTGTTCGGGTTAATGGAATGCAATTGCGAATGATATGGACGAGCATTAGTCATTACAGACGCACAGAAAATATATCTTTCGGCCTCCCGTTCGACTTACTTGCGGGTTTCGGGGCAGGAGAGGTCGTCATATCGATGGAGGTAGTTGAAAGACTGTGTGAATTGACGATTAGAGTGCTACATCCGAGTACCTATGTGTGACGTCCGACATGATGTGATCACTGATTTAATTAATTGAGTTCGGGTCGGAATATTCTCGCCATCACCCAAGGAACAGAGTATTATCACGAGTTCCTCTTTTTTATCTAGTTTACAAAGAGAGCTTCTCATATTTAGGTAGTTCCTATAACATTTCAGGACTGGAGAACAATATAGGGATATCTTATCTCGGTAATTACAGGTTTTGATTTGTTTTAGATATGTAAAAGAAGAATACTCGAATATCGATAGCTACTCCATAGTTGCCATGAAGTGTACCATTGAATGAGAGAGTTTCGTGTAAAATATTGAGGATGCAGTACCGCAATTCCTAGCGTACAGATCGCTTCATACGTCAATCGAATTCTGATTGCTTTTGTTCTTTTGAGTATTGAATCATGGTGAGAATCGAGTTTTAACCGGTAATCGCAGTACGTTACTCCTCTTCAAGAACATGCAACTTTCGCTCTTTCCGACAACCCGACGATTTAGCAGATTCCACAATATGTTGCAGAGCTGACAAGGGTACATTTAGCCATCGGTTGTCCAGGAAGAAGGCAGTTTTCATAGAAATTTTGTTTTGTGTGTAGAGTTGACTACACTATTGAGTTACAACAATAAAAAATCTTCAAAAAGGTTGATCATTATCTCCTGTTATTTATCTCAATCAATTTAGATCCAAAAAACTTAGCGGAGTTTTGTGATTCCCATTATCAGGCTTTGGTCAGTTAGGTTTTAGCATATATGCTAAATCATGATCATGCTATCATATATGATTCTGTTAATTTATAAATTATCGACACATTGTATTTCCAATTACTACCATTTCTACTTTCTAGAATATGAATATTGTGCGATATGATATTATTCATTGTTGTGTACGTCATTCTGTTCATTCATATTATTTATTTATATATTTATTCATACATTTTATTTCCTTCAACGAGCACGTTGGATGGGCAAAAATATTGACAAACAAAATTTTCTTTTTTCACTTCTCAATGAAGACGAACTGAAGGCTGAACTAGAGCAGTGGCTGAGTAGGGTGGTATGAAACTGTGTTGAAAAAACGTGTACCCAGTTACTAGAAATGCCTCGAAAATACTGGGATTATGTTGAGAAGCGATCATATATAAAAATTTACAAACAAAAATAATTCATTCAACAACACTAATTTTATATTTCGGCTTTTGGCCTCTCTCAAGTATGAGAACAGTAACTGTAATGGAAACTTTTAACATTGATGTGGAGAGATTGTTTGCCGTGGAGAAATGTAGTTACCCTCTTGACGTTTAATGTTCAGTCCTGGAAGATCGTACGCTCTCAACACAGCGCAATGCGCTTTCTCTGAGTGAAGCAGCATAATTTTGTTATCTTGAGGTTTAACGTTTTTCAGAATTCTATTACCTAAATACCCATTGAACATTTAGTAATGTGCTGTGGCATGACGGCTCACTGGCAGATCGACGAACCCTCATATTGATTTAACTGAAAACCGTGAATTTAGATTCCTTAGACATTTTTCTGGCGTTTCTTCCCCGTGAGTCCAAATCAAAAATTCAGTCAATTAATCGCTCCCAAATTATAGGCCAAAATACGTGATGAAAGAATGTTTTGCTCTAAATGACCCGTAAATAAATTATGATGTCGCTTTTTATTTTTTTATATTTTTTAATTTTTTATGATCGGGATAGTTACTTTTGGGACGACCGTCTTATTATTCTGATTTTCTGAGAAGAAACACCAAGGCTAACTGCTTATTCTTTTCATGAGGAAAGCAGAAATTTCGGTTAAGGAACAGTAATCCGAGAAATGGCGAGTCGGTAGTATAGTTCAAAGTAATTATACCAAGGGATGACAATCGTAGAAGACCTTCTACAGACAACCCCCTAATTTACTAGAAATATCATCAAATTCAGGCTCCTGAAATCCGAATGTATTCAAAATAGAAAATAAGATTAAACCCTCGGAATTCAAAGAAGAATTCACCGTGTTCTACACAGAACGTTGGTGTCGAAATGTTTCAGTCGTAAAAACAACGCTGCCTACCGAATGACTGTTTTAACCGCGTAAAGTATCGGATATCAGCCGGTCTCTTCTCTATTCTTAACGTCCCGACATCGGCATTCCATTCCGAGTGGACACCTGAGGAGACCTTGAGAAGCAGGGGCGGAAGGACGTTCAGGGTCGGGGTCACGAACGACTTGTTTCCAGAGTCCTCTTTTACCCGCTTGCGTAACTTTCTTTGAGCGACTCTGCCGATTACTGAACGACGCAGTCACAAATAGGACCGTTTGTCACTATCGCGGACGCTATCGTCGGGAAAGGCCTTACGAAAGAGCCCATATACCTGCCTACCCTCAGCTCGTGGGTTTTTAAACGGCTATTAGGACTACCTTGGGCCATTATCAGCCCACTAATCGCAAAGCCAGGTCACGTTGGTACCACTATTATTTCTTTAAAAAACAATTAAGGTGATTTTTGTTCTAAAATAACGAAGGGATTTGCTCCAATTACAAAAGAGTTTTTCCAGGTTGCTCTAACTAACGAAGGGTTTCTCTCTGTTTGGAGTGGAGCAATGTGATGGGATATCATCACCTTCAAATTTTATATTGTCATAAATGAATTTCCAAATCAAAAACGTTAGAAAACCATGAAGAAAATAACATAAGAGAACTAACCTGTAGAAGGTACATATCATTGTATACTTCAATCATCCTATTCATTGGGATATTCCCAATTTGTAGCGACAGACACCAGCCCGAATTGCCCAAATTACTCTACATTATTGCTAAATTTTTTTTGTTTCTGTTTACAGTTGTTTCTTGTCAATCCTAACCCTCAAAAATGTAGTAGTAGGAAATTGCTTACTAACAAAATTTTAAATTGAGAAAGGAAAAGTTTAATTTGAAATGTCAAACCTACAGCTGGAACTGAAAAGCTTTTATTTGATGTAGGAAAAACGTTGGATTCGATTGGGAAAAGGAGTGGTGAAGATGATTTCCGGGTTTTTCTGACTTTATTTTTATAATGGGTCATTTGACATTGTTGAAGTTTGCAGACAACTCCAACCTCCTCTTGAAATTAAAAAGTATGTAAATGGTGAAAGGTATTGAAGTATGATTGTAATTTACAATGAAAGTGTGTGCAATCTTGTATTATTGAAGACAATTATGTTGATGACGGTGTTTTCAGGTAATGAGCGGGTTAAAACGTGGATTGATCCCTATGTGTTATTTACTCACAGATCAAAACATCTCTCTGTCAATGAGCAACCTTAAAATCTGTCAACCATAATTTCATAATTTTCTAACCTTACGATATCGATAAAATTCGGAGGGTAGTCGGTGATAAGCCAGATTAATCATCTCATAAGAATCATAACTCGATCGTATCATTTTTCTCTCCGCTACACATTCAGCGCGACAGCAATACATGTGCTCTAGTCTTTTGAATGAGTTGTTGTCATTCGGAATATGTTCTATGGCTTTCCCGTGGGTCACCATAACAGCCTTATATTTTTCATCTCTCAACGATTATTTACAAAATTTCAATGATCCCCGTTAACCACATTTAACTTGGAATACGATTCCAAATTGACCTCAATCCTCTCAGTCCAACAGGAATGAGGTGTTTTCATCGTGTCTTCATTGAAGAACTATCATAAACGTTTGAATAATTATGGAGTTGCAAGATTTTGTAATACCCATAACTACAGTTCTTCTTTGTGCCACGTTAAATCTGAAGATTTGGAATTCCTATGAGAGCTCGGTCATAGAGGGACCCAACGGTTTCGAAACCATCAGCGTAATAGCGTCTAGACTTCGTCCGAGTAGAAGATATCACTGAACACCTCTTGAGACTTTCGTAACTGAAGAATTATGTACGGGAACCAACAGAAACATAAAACACTCGGAATTATGTAACATCGTCATGGAAAGAAGGAATAAATAAAAAAAATAACGCCTTCTCCGGTGAGGCTGAGTGTGAAATGGGGAAAACCGACAAAATCACCTCCACAGATATGACACAGTAAATAAGGTTGTTGTTAGTGGATAGTTGGTGGTACAACGCCCACTCGATTATAAGTGCAGATTTATTCGCATGTCTCGCTTGAAATCTCTTGTGACACGGTCACAGATGGTCACTTCTTTAAATATTTTGGAGAATTCTTGTACCCAAAATGTTACTTTCCTTTTTAAAAACATCCTTTAAGATTTGTCGTTTTACGATCATTGAGAGATTCTGGAGATCACTATTAAGTTCAGAAATTGCAGTTGTTCGCTGTGGGTAGATTTCCACGGATTTGAAATCTATCTCAGTTGATTTTTCTCCTTAAACTGCTGAAAAATGACACCCCACTGGCCTATATAACATCAATAACCTAAACAAACCATATTTTTTAAACGTTTTTCACCAATTTTTGCCGCATTAAATCTTTACCGGTGAGGTAATTGAGCTTGCTAGAAGTTATTATCAACAGAACCCAAAGAGGAAATGGATATTTTATTAACTCTAAGGTCTTTTGCGGCGGATGGACAATACAGATTGAAAACCCACATACTTTGAAACGTAAAATGGCAAAATTTGGGGAGAAGGGGGGATTGTTTACAAAGGCTTATTAATGAAAATAATGAACTGAAAACGGAGCCGAACCCCGAAAATAGGTTGAAATTTCAAAAAAAAAAAAAAAAAATCAAGAATTTGAACTTGTTGACTGTTACACGAAAAATGGTTAGCAACTACCTATGTAATAGAACATTGAAAAATGAGAACTCGCACTTTAGCTGGAAAAGTTTGAATTTCATTAAAATTCGTCTAAAACGTCTACAAACATGCTGAAATGTCCATGTATTTCTATGAATAGCAAAATTTTTTATTTAGGGTAATTTTGATTCTCCTAAATTGGGAGTAAATTATATCTCTGTTTACATTTCGACACAATCGGATGGAATTTATTGATTGATGAATATCGGTTCACGTTGCAATCACGGTCATGCTGGACGATTGGAACTTTTGATGTTTTGGGGAACATAGCAAGTTTTAAATGGTCGAGATATGTTGACGGAAGCTATAAAAATATGCTGTTTCGGCGCAGTTTGAGCACAAACAGATTCCTACCGAAATTAGATCGGTTATTTTCTTTAGAAGCAGTTTTGTTTAGCCAAATCATTCAGTTCCCTGTTTTTGTAAGAGAGGGAACGGGAGCAGTAGGACAACAACTAGCACTTACTCGGATCGTAGTCTATCGTTTGAGTCAACACGGTCGTTCTCTTCGCTTTTGGTTGTGTCCGCATTTCCTCCGTTGTGTTCACTAGCTGTCGATTAGAATATTTTTTAACCATGCGCTGAAATGTGGATTTTGTCGACTGAAGCTCCAACGAAGTCGCTAGTGTTATCTATAATTTACCTTGTGACGTCAGCACACAATATCAGTACCTCCAGTATTAATTACAGTCGAGGTCAAATCGCTTGAATATTGCTTTGTATTGTTCCATTCTTCCGTTACTATCATAAATGCATTTTGCATTAGTCATCCAAACTATCACATAAGTCAACTAGTTCGAGCTTGCTGACCAACTAATGTTCGTTGAACTATGCCGTGAACAACAGTTTTACAAGGCCATGATTCTTCTGCGATACCGATGCTTATGATTTCATAGGTATTTTAATGTCTTTTATAGTGTTGAACAGTGACCAAAAAAAAAATACTGTTGTCATAGCCCCATTTGATTTATTTGTCACAGGAGCATGGAGTGGAATTTAACAAAATATCTCGTCGAACCTCATCAAAGATTTTGCATTTTAAGCTGCCGTAACTTGGATAATATATAAAAATGTTTCAGGTAGGCATTGCAGAATAAAACCATTGAGATTGAACCGAAAATATGGCAAAAACTGTTATTTGAGCACATTTTCCATGATCCGTCTTCGCTGATTGTCACTTTTATGTTGCTTGTACGTTGATTGCAACAGTAATTGACTGTGTCTGATTCCCACATTGATTCGTTTATTAGAAAACTGTTGAGGGGTTTTAAGAGGACGTGTAGTGGGCATTCATAAACGTGAATATTGTTGAAACTCAACAGATAATCTCAGAGATAAATTGAAAAAACTATCTTATCACAAAACTTGATCACAAATCAACCGCTGTTTTTCCCATTTACCGGACGAAATGATCGTTTACCTTAATAGTGAACGATGGGTTTAGAATCGAAGTCATCAATCCATTAACCGACTGACCGTTTCCTTAACCGAGCGTTAGGTAGGTGCTCATTATATGGGCACGCGCTTCCGTGAGGAGTACAGAACTTTTCCTTATGGAATCACTCGAGCTTAACCAGGTCAGACGAGCCCACAAATTCCTATAACACAAGCTATTGAAGGTGTATTATCTTCTAACGAAAAGGCAATAATGAATAGTAATTAGAACGCGTTATACGTTCAAAAATGTACAGATGTGACATTACTAATGAATACAATATTTTAATTGATTAATTATGATTATTGTAAATATTAAATCAACTGTTTTTACATTGTTTGGTTTTTGCTGGGTCATCCGTTAGTGTTTCTGACCAAGGTTATTATTCTCGCTCATGTATACACATCTTTGACCAAGGAGGTGAAATCGGTGGTGATAACGGGAAGCAAGGTCCCTAAAAAAAGTCATCACGGCTACGAAGAAAGATTTCCAGAAGAAGGCTAGTTATTACCTTCCGAGATTTATCTACATTTTGATCTATTTATCCAGCTTTCTATACACTACTTGAAGGATTGTGTTGAGTATTTCTTTTTGAGGTTAACATGAATCCACGCCACCAAACTGTACGGAACAGTGACCTCCGCATAAACAGCGGCCTAGTAAAGTACTAAGATATATTACTAACTGACTAACTTAACCAATAGCGACTTTTTTCCTACATTTTTTCCTGTGACCTTTTTCATACCCGTTATGGGGACCATTCTTCCGGGGACCTTCTTTCTTGAATTTGATAAAACATACCAGTTTTTCCCTCAACCCTTGGGGTTGAGGAAGATATACCTAAAACACCCTGAGGATATCACAGAAGCAATAATGCTTCAGCTTTATGCTAGGAATTGACTGTTTCAAAATACGGGAATAGGGAGCCCTATCCTTGGAAGAAGCTTAATGTCCGTTGAAAACCCAGCTGGGGAGCCTATCCTTCTCGGACGCAACCGGGATCAACAACTCATTCACTCGGAGGGCTAGAAGTATGCTACGACTCACCAGTCAGGAGCCCTTTTTCGGAAAATTTCTTGCAATTTACCTGCTTGCCGAGACACTGTATGTACAGGTCAGCTTCTAGCTAAGGGAGACGGTTAGCGAGATCAGGGTTTCCCGGTACCAGGAGGCCATCTAAGGAAGACTGGGCTCGAGGGTGCCAACCAAGGTTTTTTCCCAGCTCCGCTGGCCAGTATGCAAATCCGTATTAACAGGTTGTGACTGTATTGTTCGAACGTGACTTAGATTGTAGCCGAGAATGGATCTGTGATAATAAATGCAATTTAATGGTTTAGGAATCTAGTATGTAGGTAGGATTCGTGATATGTTGGGAAGATATTCAGTACTCTACCTGTATCATTCCTTTTTCGTTACTAATGGACAAAGGACATGTTTTTGTGAAGAGCTGGCAGGAGGAAAGGACTATTGATAGCCACTAATGAAGTGTAGTGCACAATAGTGTAGTGTAACGTACAGTGATATGGAGTATTGTATAAGTAGTGTCGTATGGACCATAAACCGACCTCGTGATAGTGGAAAGGGACGTTAGGAAAGGAAAGAGAAGTCCGCGGAAAAGACGCTATTATCGGAAGGAGGAAAATGTAACAAGGCCACGATGGATGGCGCAGGTACTGGACTGCCCCGAAGTAATTCTGTACAAGTCGTCCCGGGGGAGTCTTCAGAGGATATGGGGTGTTTTTTAGTCGGTATACAAGCCATTTAGGCAGGGAACCCGACGAAAGGGTGGTGGTTGTCAAATACCTCTCCGCTGAAAGCACATACTTTTTTAATATTAAAAAAATCATTCCTTTTTTAACAAAATATGGAACTAACAAAATATGACATCCGATAATAGAAGATCACAAGCTGAAAGATGAGGTGAACCAGTACCTAGGTGTCACCTAAGACCTGGTGGTTCATCCCGGGCACACTCATAGAGTGTGGCTAACGCCAAAGGGGACAGAAGGGCCTGCTGTATCATCAAGGAAGAGGTGAGGAAAACCCAGTACTGCCGAATCCGTTAAGTCTAGCTGGGTTGTATTGGTCCCGAAACAATCTAAACCACCCTAATCCAACAGGTTCTTGAGTTTATAGCAAAACGCCTATAGTATACTGCACTACTGGCAAGTTTCTCCCTCTGAGCACCTTGGGGAGATCTCAAGGGATGAGGTGCGGTCAACTGCAGGTTGTAACCTACCTCACAGGGTAGATTTAACTACAAATATCCATAGCAGTCTTCAGATGGAAACTGTGTATGAAGAAACATTGGAATACTACAGAACGAGTTAGCCATGCGATGACATCGTTCACATGCACATACTCAAAGATAAAAGAAATGTGTCGTTCCAGTTGGAACAGTACTTTGGATCAATATTTCTCTACAAGTTCGGATATCTCTTAGGTAACAATAAAAGACCATCACTAAAGACTATAACTTGGTCATACCATAGCAGTAGGTGCTTAATCCTAATGTGATGTTTCACGGAACCCATCAACTTCACAGGTTATTATGAAGTGAGTTATTTTTTCAATTAAAAAAAAAACATATTTATCTGTGACTCTTGTTATGTAATTGTCCATGCCACGCCTCTTTTAAAAAATCAGAAGACTAGGGCAGTGGGTTGGTGTCCAGCTTTTTGATTATCTGAAGGAGCTGGTCACCTTTAGGGTGGTTCGGTGGTGGCATTAATTTGTTATGAGTATATATGTTTTCTCTAAAGATGATAATTAATTTCAAAAATTCAATTCGAAACATAGCGTTTGAGAGGTGTTAACTGGCAACTTTCGGATTAAATATTCATCAATACAAGCTCAAATTGGGTTGATTGACTGGTTCTCCTCCGGGTCAGTGGGGAAGGAAGTCACGTAGCTCAAGACATACGGCACAAATAAGGAGATTGGAGGCTCGAGCGAAGGGTGAAGTTGCCATATGAGGCGAAGGCTTATGAGGACTTACGATGTTTTTACGTGACATCACCACATTCCTGGTGAAGGTGGCTACTTCCCGGTGACACGGGCGTCTCGACGCGGTGGTCAGCCGAGAGTGCAACAGAAACCTGTACGTCCTGACCCCTTCAAGGGGCTTCCTGCTGAGGCTAGCGGCTGGTTACCCATTCAACACGACCCATTAATTACGCAGGTGCGTAGAATAAGAATCTCCCATCGCCCCGAAATAAACCTGATCGCTTCTTTTAGTAATCCCGCACGAGCTTGACTCCTAACCATTAATCTTAGAGGGTCCCGTATTAAGTCATTACGATAAAGGAAGCATCTACCAAAAAATGGTCCTCGGCAAAAAAGGACTTCGGAAGAAAGGTTCCTGTAGGTACGGAAACAGCCCCCTCTGGTTGAGTGAAACCTCTCTATGTGCTAAGCCACTTACACACACACACAACATAGAGGCAACAACAGAGCAACAGAGGGCAACAGATGGTTTACATGGAGGCAAAAACATTTCCTAAATCATTCCTTCCAGAAATGTATGGGTCGGTTCAGTTTGTTTATTCATACGGCAAATAGAAAAATCCAAGATAAGCTCAGCACGGTGATAACTAGCCTTCTACTGGGGATGTTTGTTGATTATTATTTTCGATTATGAACCTTTTTGATCGAACAAGAAAATAGAATTTTTAATCCCCCTCAAAAATTCCTGGCTTACGTTTCAAGTTATGACGTAGATTTCAGAAAGCAGCAACTCATCATTATGTATAAGAAGCCCTTCCACGTAAACCACTGATCTATGTGTATTGAATGTGGCCTGGGGTACATTATCTAAACTATGCACCTCACTCCATTCCAGTTGAAAATACTTGGACTGATCCAAGTGGTCTAGATCAGACCTCCCGTTGAACGGGCTCTACAATGTAGTGTGTACGATCATCCTTTCGCTCAGGCTTTCAAAATCGGTTAGGTAGGCGGCCGGGTTACGGAGCCGAGATGACATCCCGGCCACCTGCCTATTCTGAAAACCGATTCTGAAAACCTGAGCGAACGGATGATCGTACGTTAACCCGAGTGGTCTCATTCGATTCAGTGAACAAAATTCCATCCGAATTAAACAAAAAAACATATCCTCCTGCATCGAAAGTTTTTGATATTTCGATTTTTGATGGATTAATCCTTGCGCATAATCTCTTAGTGTTGATTGATCCAGATTACCCTCAAATACCATAGATGTTTTTAATAAAAATTCATGTACCTCATTCTCATTTAATCATGTCCGTATTCACCATTTGAAGTCAATCATTTTATGGAACGATAGAACGCTCGACATGTACTTTAATGAACCTTTTTTGATCGAAAATAACTACTTTTTCCCATTCATGAATTTCTTTGCTTCTTTTTTTTTTGCATTCTAGATCTAAGGTCTTAAGATATTTTATCACTGTACTAGTTGTCCACAGGTATCAGATTTCTCTCTTCACCTGATCTTTCTTAATTTTTCTCCAGCTCTTCCTCAGTTTCAGGATAACTATTATGCTCTCTCTCGTAATGATTGTCTTTCCATCAATGTCAGACTTGTCAACATCATCTTCTGCGTCACTAAGTTGATGGAATTCCCATCTCATGAATAGGTGTCACAAGCTAATATTCATTGCATTTTCTTATTATTTGGCTTCCAAGTCAACAATAGGTATGTAGTGGAAGCTCTGTTTTAACTGTCGGAAGAGGAACAACATTCCATTGTCTCCGAAATTTCACAAAAACTCGTGTTGTGTTGGTTTGTCTGTCTGAGTGAATGTCTGTACGTATTGCCGTAACAAGCTCAATGCCTGGAGTTTTCATCTCATCATTTTGAAAGTTTGGTAAAATCCACCAGCTATAATTTTCTCAGGGTCTAGTGATCTGACCGGGTTAAATTTTACGCTAACCGGGAAAGAAAGGTCCAATAATCTCATATTAATTTCAACAAGATCGCATCATGACAAAACTTTTTCTTTTTCGATGTGTATATTGGGCTTGCCCGTAATAAATAAAAAAATTAATAAATCATCATGTTATCCGCTTTGAAATTGACCCGCAAAACATGACTAATCTTTTGAAGGCATGTGCGGGAATATGTCCAGAGGCGATTTTATCCCGTGAATCGTAGTAACAATCTTACCTATATTCTGTAGCTATATGTTTTTTATTATCTGAAAGAATCCAAAATATCTATACGTTCATGTTACCGATACGATGACAACACCCGACTTTTTCTTTGCAAAGTAGCAGACGTTTTTCCTTTAGCCTCGTCACAAGAGGATGCCAGACGGGATGTGAAATGTAGGAAGTCTTTCTTAAAAACGCGATACGACTCTCGACAGTGCGGAAATTAATTCACGGTGGTCATCCCAGAGAACAAAACGACTCGATAAGACGGTCAGATCATCATTTTCATGCAGAGTCACAGCTCCGTGGCGCCAACTCAGCGGTCCGGCTAATGAGGAAACAGGTGTTTTAGCGCCAGTACGCAAATTCTGCTTGTAATGTGACGAATCTAAAAAGAACGAACGGTGCGGGAAATATGTCGGCGTAACCGTCATGGTAATTACGATTTTGATTGCTGGCCCATCCTGACATCACTTGCCAATTACCGACGAATTAAATACTTAGACGATGCGTATTCAGCCGCATAACACTATAATAAGAAATCATGTTCATAGTTTTTGGTTGTTTATATGAGCATTCAATGAATATAATTACTCGGTAGACCTTTGTTAAATAATGAATAGGTAAATACCACTCTCATGATTTGCTTATCTACGTAGAATAGATTAGATTTAGACATTACCCAATATCTAGTAGATTAAATAAATAATTACGTTTTTCGTCTGTCCGCATTTTTTCTCTCTAACTACTCGATTTTATAAAACACTCTGGGCTGTTAATGACTCAAACGTATTGAAACCTTTCCGCTCGCATCGGATAACTGAAAATTATATTAAAAATTTCAATCTCGACATTCAAATGAAAAGATAATTTGTTTAACGTCAAATTGATTTTTATTTTAATATGTTGGAATGATTTACTATGTGCTGTTGTTTTGAAAACCATGCAAAACCAGTATTTCACACTTCTAATCATTTTAATATAGAAAGTGACATTGAAGTAGTATTGAGCAGAGGAGCAGGTTCTTGTGGGGGAGCCTTAAGCTTTTGCATTTTTTCCCTCAATCTTCGATGAAAATTTTTTGATCTAATGTGCACGGAATGGACAACATTTACATTTATACCTTTTAAAAAAATTATGTGTTTTTTAAACAAAACTTTACAGAAGCAACTTCTACAAATTCACTCCACAAAAATCCCATGAACAGTGAAAGGAATGGGAAAATGAAAGGGAAAGTCGTGATCCCTAAAGATCAATAGTTGTTGAAGAGTTTTGATGGTGCTTTGATTTGCTTTGCTACGTAGTGTGACATAGAAGGATGTTATGCTCCAAAAAAAAAAGATATATATATCTTAGTGTTTTGTTTGTAAAAGATGAGAAATATTTTGTATTTTCATTCCTGATGAAACGTTGAAGGACAAGAGTTGAGTTTTCTGCGGAAGAGGTTAACGATTTGCCAAAAACAAATTTCAACGATACGCAAATGGCAAAAATCTCGTTGAATTCTCTCATTTTGATAGACACTGAATTATTGGAATTGCAAAACTTACTTGGCACTCATAAATAACTTTGAAAACACTGAAATGCGTGTACCTAAACCAAAATAGGACTGAGTGGTCAGCAAAACAATGATAATGAAACGATTAGAGGTATCCTCAGTAATGCGCATGAAAGTAGGGTGGTCATTGACTTGATTCGTCTGCACGAGAAACTGATGACTAAGTTCTCTGATTGGTCAATCTCATAGATCCGCCTTAATAAAAACTGAAAATCCTTTGAAATTCAGCCTTTAGCGAGATGGACCTTTCGAGCTTAGTTGCAGAATCTGATCCTGATTGCGTGTGCGTCTTTCATACCGGATTACGGAGCTTGCGAAAGTCTGTTTCGCAGGATTGGTTCGAATAGTGTAATCGGTTTTCTGTCACTAGTCAACTAACTCTTTAAATAAGGACGGATTGAAATTTGATTTTTGAATTTTTTGTTTATCAAAAACTCCTAATAGCCACCCCTGACGATTAATCGTAAGAATGTTGGCACCCACAGGATATCCTTGAAACTAAAAAGCGTCAGGTTTGTGCTCAAGCGGAGTTATTTCTGGAAAGGTCAAGGGGGACTATGAACGTCATTCAGTCAAATAAACTATGAGCCTCAAAATTGTGTCTCCTGACTCCTATCTCAATGTGTGAGCTTCTAATGGTCCCTTCATGTTGAGCTTTAGGTATGTTGTTACTTGCTGTGCATAGTTTTTGTTAAGATTTCCTATTCTTGATTAGAAGTATTCATCTGTATTTCACATGCGTTGCCGCTCAGTGTGGCCAGCAACACTATTTTGACTGTGCTACCGATGGCCACCGTATCAATACATCTCTCTTTTTGAATCTTTAGTGCTCACTGCCCACTAATATTCAACTAACAAAAGAGAGCAGTCATTTCCCAGTCTGGAAGCCTGCAATCATTCATTACCCTCGTGTTAGGCTCGCTCCAGCCTCCACTTCACCCCTCGCGCTAGTTAATGACGCGGAAGCTCCTCCAGCACAACCCTCATCCCTTGATGAGCACAGCGGCTCCCCCGTCCCAGCCCCAATGGTTCCGAGCCCAACATTTATTCTTAACAAGTTGGAAACGCCTCCAATAGTCCCATTCTCAGACGCTTCATCATTTCCGTCAACTTGATGCCGTTTAGTCTTTTCTAACACTCAGTTCTTGAAGTCATTCCCACGAAATTACAACTTGTTGAAATAATTCGTTTTCTTCAATATTTCAAAGTCTCCCACCCAGCTTGTTTGATACTGAAAGTTTTTAAAGGGGTTACCTTGGTAATCATCGATTTGTCACTTCCATCGAAAAGCCTCTTCCGTTTTAATTCGGCTGGATAGTGATTTATTGAATCGCTATTGAAAATCAACGGGACATTTTAATTATAAGAGGTTATTTTACAGGTTTTACAATACGTTCTTGATTAATTAAAAGTATGAAATATATAATATTACCTTTACAAACTTAGAGGATGTCTTAGTAGAAAAAGAATAGTACAACCGTTTACAAGGCATTGTTACAGAGTATAATTGTATTAGGAGTTGTAGCAGGTAGAGGGGGGGTTTACTGTATCTTCAGTCTTATATCCACTCAATGCCATCCCGAAATCCATTTACGCACATAATTTGCGGTAGGCCATAATCCAATTTGAGCACATTTCTATATAAATGCCGAACTTGTATGCACTAAAAATAATTTTACGGAATGGATATCTGAAAACCAGTCAACAGCTAAGCAGTGAGCGGAGAAAATGACAATTTCTTTCCTTTGACATATTAGTTGACACCATTGTTAATCTACTGTATTCAGAACCTTTTGATTGATTACCGTATCAGCTTTACCATGGAAAGGCAAATGATGTTAACAATCAAACAAAAGTTATATTCGGAGAGCGATCCGTGGTTATTATCTGGAAAATTTTCCATCTTTAATGATAAAGAACAAATGAACGTTTAGGTCCAACTATTATTCCAAATAATGAACCTTTGTAATCGACAAAACAAATGTAAACGAGTGTTATCTCCCTCCCTTCTTTCACCATTAAAACAATTGTTCGTTTAAGTTTCAAAGTAGGTCGATTTAAAAAATCAAATTAGAGAAGAAAACATCCATCACTCGGTTTGCCGAAACTGCTGAACCAGTTTACGAAATTTGGCACAAAAAAACCCATCGATCGGAGTTTTGCATCTATTATTCGCATCGTTTACCAATCACGTAAGTAAAGCGGTTACATTTTGAGACTGTGAAAGTTATGAAAAAAATCGGAAATTCAATAGATTTTTGTTGTTGATTGTAATAATGTTATTTCTATGAATTGAATGAGTTAATTGCAACCAGTTACTTGCCTTACAGAAATCTAGTTGACCTGAGTGTGAAAAAGGACTGTTGAAAGACTAGTACCGAAAAACATAAATAGGATCATATTTCGGAGTAGGCCATATTCGCTTTATCCTATATACTTGGCGCAGTTGATGTCGAACAGTTGATTGGTTAAGACCAATAAATTCAAATCCTCTGACTGTCTTTCGTACCAATTACTTAACTACATAGCTGGTGGTTATACCATTCCACACGACTCGATAGTGTTTGGGACACAGTTGTATTCTATTTGATTCAACTCATTTCCCTCAGAAAATAGTATAATACCACGAATTAGTAAAATAACGTACTAGCAGATTAGTAGGTGCACTAACTAAGCGGTGCACTAAGTATTTTGTGGTGCAACATCTTCGGATCATCTGGTACTAATAATTTACTATTACTCAATGAATCTTCCAAAAATCGACGAATCAGGCCAATTGATTTGCTTCCGATTTAGCCCACGTTGCGGAAATTGTACTGCCCTCAATTCAACCTCAGCTCTAACGTTAAACGGAATACATATGAATTATTTATTTTGTACGTCATAGTTTGCAGCTGCTTTCGTATTGAAATGAGTCTTATCGCTTTCCGATATCTGAATGGAAAATCGACTTCCCTCTCCCTTATCGGGTAATTGGCTCATCCCATCAAGTGAAGAACTCCATAAAGATTTGTCACTCTCTCCTCTCGCTATATCTCCGTATCGCGGATGATCTTCGGGCCATTGTTTTCCCAAACGATCAGAAGGTCGAGACCTCAAGACCAAGGAAGGATGTTGAACCGGACTAGGTAATTGCCCGTCCCTCCCTGTCAATCCCCATCGCCCCTCTTGGTGACGGCTGTTGTAACTTGGAGTTTAGTGGAAATGTTTTGTTCCGGGCGGGCGTTCACGCTCTGGTTGATTTCAGTGGATCAGTCGCCTTTTCTTCCTGAACTGTTTCTTTAGTTATGTACTCGGCTTTTAAAAGCAGCTCAATTGGGGTGATTGTTCCTTGCTGAGGATCGGAGAAACAGAAGGCTGAATTTCTTAGTATCCTTATGATTTCTATTGGTGTCTCTTGTTCTATATCTACGACGAAAAGTTGTTGTTTGCATCAACCTTTTAGTATTTATTTCCATGGGAACTCCTTAGAATATAATGATAAAAAATAACACGATTGATCTCAAAGTTGAAACCACCTCTGATATCATTTATCACTATTCTCACAAATGAGAATAGTGAAAAATCTAAATATTTTGAAGTTGAGGAAGCCATGAAAGCAAGTTATTGACTCTTGAACAATTTTTGGAAAACCTCGACGTCATAGAGTTTGCCGGGAAAACCTAAACTTGTTTGAGTGTAGGTCCGAATTCTTGTAGCTTGCATCTGCCTCCTTTCAACCGAAATTGTTATCAAACAAAAAATTTAAATCGAGGAACGTTGTTGTGATTTTTCATCAAAGTAGATTGTCCCTTAATACGTCGTCTGTTTCATTTCTAAATGAAGATTCAATTATTATTAAATGTTTCAGCTGTTTCTATCCTTGAGAGTTACAATGCAGATTTTATTGGGTTCAAAGAACGTTACATCTTGAACCTGTAAAATTTGATGCGTATTCGAATACTGATATAAGTACGTTACTTTTGCTGGTGTGAGAGGAGTACCAATCTTTCCACCTTGAGAAATTTATGAAATTTTAAAATAATTATCGTTTCAATGGAAGTACTAGTACAACTAGGTCCATACAAGATCATTAGCAGCAACTTTTGATATTTGGTTCTTAACTTTTACGGTTCGAGCTCAGTTATAATCTGAATTTCTTTGAAGCAGTTTAAAATGCATACTTGTTTGAAGCTCGTACATTATAATTTTTCGACTAATGCATAGTTTTCGTCTGTTTACAGGTATGTAGCTGCGGCGCTAATGATGTCCAGTCATAGGTAAAAATGTTTTGTTATATAGGTCCTACTGGTTGTTTCATGTTGAAAACATTTTCGCTTAGTACCTACAGTAAGACTCACAGCAGACACTTTGCACCAACATCTCTTTGTCTGCAAAATGCAGATCAAAAATAGGTCAGGATTCAGCGAATCGGTTCCCACAAACTCAACTACAGTTATTTTATTATCGGATCGATAGGAGCGTGTATGCCAGGGCAAACTTAAATTTCCTATTTCAGAAGATGTAAAAATTGAATGATGGGCTCACCGGACCCGCCGAGGTGTACTAATAGAGAACGAGTTATCCCAGTATTGTTAGGGCGTTTCGCTTTTGAAATAATCCAGGCACATATCGCTGTGTATATCATTAACTTTTTGCTTAATCTATGGAGTTGTAACTGTACAAATAGCTGTTATTAGCTTGTTTTAGTAAAGGCACCTTATTTCAACCTCATTTTTCAGTCGCGTTTTGTGCTTTTTGATTAAGTAAACGCCTACATTAATATAGAGGATACTGTCCTATGTTCAAAAATACTAATTGTTTTCTCCGGAAATATATGTTGTCCATTGTGGAACTGGACTACTAACCGTCCATGTAGGCATATTCATAGAAACTAAACAGATCACCCAACTTGGCAACCCTCTTCTTTTAGTCACGGATTAAAGAGGATTCACTGTTATGAGCAACACTCTCCGGCATTAGCCGTTAAAGAGCTAAATATCCCTCCCCGTTTCTGATATACCCAGAAGAAGACAACCTAATACCATCTTTCGCTCGCTCGTAGGCTCCCTCGTCTCACGGCTTATGTAATTTCTTCCTACTGGGTCATGAACGGACAAAACCTCACTAGCCCTCTAACCCATAACATTCCTACGATTCATCAGAAGATAATCAATTACATATCAGTCTCTCTTCCACAGCCATCGGTTTTATGGGTTTCTCAGAAGTTCATTTCACGACCTGCCGAGGAATGCCATAATACAAGTTTGTTGTCTACGACTCGAAGCAGGTTAACGTTTTACAGTCCATCTGATCAACCAGTTTGTATTGCAAAACATAAAAATAACCTACACGTAATAGGAAAGAGGTGCCGAGCCAACGGCTGTAACGCAAATTAAGTGATCTACTAAGACCTTGTTTGATTTAATTTTTAATACGAAGGAGAATATTTTTTATATGTTGGTGTTTCTTGTTTTACTTGTTAGGGTGGAAAGAGTTTATATATAAGTCGCTATTGCTGGTGCTGCATAATTTTCTACTCTTTTCATTCAACTAGTATGTTTGTTTCCATATTGAACTAAAACATTAAACAAGGGAGTGTTGTAATGGTTGATCCTTCGAATGGCTTGTACGATATGCCTGCAACATTCAGAAGATATCCCCGAACCTCTGAAGTTCAAGTTTATGCTGGAGCTACGCAGTTTTGAGAAACGGTACACGGGAACTATAAATATACATCACACTTGGGGAGGAGCCTCGCAAATATAATAGTTTTTAAGTTTTCAACGGTAATATTTCATAAGTGTTGCCCATTTAACCTATGGATGGCAGTGGAAGGGACAGTCAACGTTATAGAATGACTGTTTATTAACTACATTCTGCTACCATATAACATGGAGGGGATGAAATTGACCAGTTACTTCGTACGATGGCTGACGCGATATGCCTGCATCATCCAGCGGATACCGGTGAAGCTATGACACTTCAGGTTTACGCTCAGGCTTAGCATTTTTAAAAAGGAGGAAGGGTAAGTATTCATGCACATCTCAAACTTGTTGCCATTAGTGATTGCGACCTATGTCAGAGTGGACTGAGAGTCACAGGGTACCTTAATCCTGAGTAAAGGTAGTGCAGTTAATGCTTAAATTCTGGCAATAGAAAAACAAATTATCGTTTTGGCTCCATTCCCCCCATATAGTCACGCACGATTCATTCGGCTTACAGTCCCGAATGGTTCAGAACTGACCTCAAACCCATTTGGAGGTTCTTTTAGTCACAGAACTTGTTCACAATCTACTGTCCGCTGTTCATGTATAAGTTAACCTTGATTGTCGTTCTAAATTATGAAATCATGGCACACAATCCTGGTATTCTAGGTTATTTAGAAGAAGAGTAGTACTACATCCATGCCTTATGTGTCGATACCCTTTCTGAAGATTAGGAACCTATTTTTTCGGTATAAATGAAAGTGCATATATTTCATTCCAGTCAACTCAACGCAGCTGGCTGTCACGATAGCTGTTCAGCAGGTTTGGTGTTTCGCTGCGATCCTCTTAAATGTTATGTTGCAGGAAAGCAGCATTCACAGTGATGTGTGGCTTTTGAAAGGTTAAATTTCTTGTTGATATTCCTGATATTCATATTTATTTTTGAGTTCTGTCTTCGAGCGTCCAATAAAAATCTTACGATGTCGCTACTGTTCTCACAGATTTCAAGTTGAGGAACCAGTTCCCGAAGGAATGATTCGATCATATAATATCTCAATGGAGAATTTCTCGGACGAAAACGTTCCTCGCCGTATATCTGGTGCCACTTCCGTGTTCCCCAACCTTGAGGTTCTGGCGGTTGTAGGGGCACCTTATAAGCGAAAGTGAACGGACGATCCGATGACGTGAGAGAGGGCGGGAATCGAGCTTTCTGGTAAAAGCCCGATCTTCCTACTTACAACTCCCGTCCGTCGTTATCTTCCCCCTGGGGCCGGCGTAATACCCCATCATATCCGTAATATTGCCGCCGCCGAAGGGGGCATATTGTTTTCCTTTTACATTGCGGCTTTCTGCGAAGATGATGAGGCGTTTTGAACGCCAGGATCAGACGTTTATGCTGGTTTAGCGCCGGGCAAATGAGACTAATTTTCTCTGAAAACTTCGAACCATATGAAGCTAGAAGAGAAGGAACTACCTTCATTGGAAAGCACGATCTCTCCTAGACTTGTATTATTCTTCCCCCTTCTTCCATCTAATATTGTTATCGTTCGTAGATTGTGTTGTATATACGCAATGCTGATGTAGCACCAAAAATGGTTGTTAAGTTCTTTCAACTACTTGTAAATAAATCCTAAACGTTAACAAATTACTTATTTCCCTATTTTTAAGGCCATTTATCAATCATATTTGTTAGTTAGGACCTATGAAATGCCCATTATCGAAAATGGACGATTTCCCAGTAGTGAACTTGGAGGTAGATCAACTGTCATTATCAATAGGTATATTGCGAACTAGGAATTAGGTACTGCTCCCTACTACAATATTGTAGAAACTGCCAGCAATTACAACACCCTGCTCAGCCATTTCATGCTTGTATACTGTTCACAGACAGTTTTGATTTTCTACATACCAAAAAAAGGGTACTGACCACAACAAATTTAAAATTATTTCTGTAACACTCCACTAGTCCATCAAAACAATATAATTGAGAACTTTCGTTATATCACAACAAACGTTTTAATAATCTCGGTTTATTAATCCCAAAATTCCATTAAAATTACATCAGCTGATTCAATCGTCGTATTTTTAAGTTCCCTTTCACACTCAAGTTGTCGTTCGTTTTCTTGGTAAGGCTATTTCGGTTTGAGGAAGAACGAATGGATCAACTTCCAGCAACCAAGAGGTCTCATTCGATGCTTCAAAATTACAGTGATTAATAACAATCCCGAGACGAACAACAACAAATAACAGCCCAAAACAAAAATTCATAGCTAAAATGCAGTAACCAAAATTTTGAAAAGTTATTCTGGCAACTCTAATTCCAGTTGTCATTCCTGTATACGGTTAGGTTCTTTTGAATCCGATAAGCGATAAACTGATAGTAACTCCAGTCTCCGAGTCTACTGAAACTCCCGTCATGATAGTATCACGATATTATCAAAGTCGGACACGACTCGGCAACCCACATGGGATTTTAGTTTCGCTGACCGAGCCGATTTTGCAGCCCCCGCAATTCTGTGTGAATGAAAAGATAAAGTCGGAATTTTTGTTTCCCAGCTTCTAGTCTTCCAGAGTCCATTCCTATAGTTTCTGGAATAATGATCTTCTCAGCAGTCAGGTGTTGATATAGCCTCGACATTAAACGCTCTTCTTTTTCAGAGCTACGGATGTAAGCACAACATCTGTTCCTGCTTACTTCTGTATCAATCCTTCATTGAGTATAGCAAAGACGCATTCTTTTTTACTGTTATTCAAGGAAATTGAAACTTTCTCACTTTCAGTAATGTTTATGGCTACTTGATAGGGGTCATCCAGACAATTTGTTTCGAAAAGTTCACTTTATTTAGAACAAATCTAATAGATCCGATTTTGGCAAAGTTTGGTTGTCTTTGGGTCTTGAAGCGAGATGAACATCAATCAGACTCCATACTTTTAATCAGTATGTACGTATTGGGGAGAGTTGGTCCTATAGATTCTGAGGCAGTCGATGTCATTTTGAATTCAGTAGACATTGGTAAAAGGTGATAACGGATAATATCATCATGTCTCCATAACTCAATGTGAAATATGTGAAATCGTTAGAATCAAAATCCGATCTTTGGATCAGATCGGTCCGCTCTTCTTTAGGACTAATTTGGCGAAAGGCGTTACCCAACGATTGATGAACAAAGTTGGTAACTAGGCTGTAAAAAACAGTCTATTGATGAGTAAGGATACTTTGAAATGATGTAACATGTTTATTCTGTTTTTGTATTGTTGGTCCATTCTTGAAAATGTATCAGGATGAATGGAAGTTCGACTTACTTACTCATCTTCGAATGACTAGAGTTCATTGAACAACAATAAAATTATAATACCATCTTAATTATAAACACTCCTATTTTGTGATACTGCCTGACCCATTGGGGACACATATGACATGTAGATAAAACAATATTTAGTATTGAACTAGGGATACCAGTCAATTCACACGTTGTCTTCATAATGCTGAATCCAACATACACAAGTAGTTGATTTATACATGACGATGTAAAGTAATTCTTTAATCTATAAAGCTGTTTGTTAATATTATGATTGTACATCGGTTCATACTTTCTTTTACAAAACTGTATGTACCACTCACCTAATTATTGTTCGAGATTTAATTATTCTCAGTTACTGGGCGTAAGTCGTGTTTTCTTCTGATCTTCATAGGCCCTTCATTTTTAATCTTATCACCTCAATGCTACTTGCATTATCCATGTTCCATAAAACTGGAGCTCATAGTATTACAATTTCAAGTTGTTTTGCGATCTTATGGTTTCAGCCCGACTGTTGAGTACCTGCTACCAGCATCCTGGCTCCGCGAAATATGGCGTTTGGCTCATCACAATCAATGCCATTCGGAAAAATGCCTGCGATTATATTGGTAGAAACAACTGAAACCTTACTTGCACTCTTGAAGAGGCAACTTTTATTAGCTTATCGGTCCAACTAAAGGCCTCAAGCCTGCATCCGCTGTATGAGTCAGCTCTGAGGCTTCAGAGGGAAAGTGGTCACGCAGCGAAGTTGTTTGGTCGGACGTTCAATTTCTAATCCGCGCGTTCTTTCTTCGCCCCTTTGGTGTCTCACCTTCCTTTTCTGCTTGTCTTTTCCTTTCCGAGAGCAGCTCGTAGGAGGTAACACCTAATAACCTTCCTGATATCTTCGTAATGTTACCGGGCGATCTTCCGTCTCCTACAGTCCTTGCCGGTGCCCAATTTTCACCTTTCGCGTCGGATCTCATTCGTGGGCGTCATTCCGAGTTTTGAGTGCCTCTCGCAAAACGCGTGCCGTTTCCCTTCAGATCTGCCTACCATCATTTCCGACTCCCCCCCTTTCTCCTCCTGAGATAATTTTAGAATGAAACCTTCACTCAGGATGACAGAAAATTTGTTTCCCAATACCTTAACGCTTTCTACAACTACTATTTATTTTCATTACGAAATCCATTCTGAAGTTGATACAATTTACAAAATTTAATGGCATCAAGTTTCTTGTTAACATTGTGCATGAACAACCACTCTCGTCTTTATGAGTATGTACTTTCCAGATTCGAGTATTATTGATAACCGTCAGGAAAGGATTCGAATCGACATCCAGACTTCCGAACCTTGTTGTTTTGATTTAGAGAGATATGGGTTCCTAATTATTTGCACATCAAATGCTACGACAAACTTGGCACTTGAATGTGTCAGGTACCCACTCATTTGCTTAGAAACCTTTTGGCTTTCCCTGAAGAATCTGTAACGGAATATCCATTACGTTTGGAGGGGAGGGGAGGAGGGATCATGTTAAGGGATTTTCAGTGTTAAAAGGCAATTGTTGAGTACGTAATTATTTATGGAATATTATGCCAAAGAGAGCAGCAGGAGGAGGAAGTATGTCAGGGCCCTCAATATTTGAAAGAGGAGTGCTTTGAAACCCTGTTCTGCCTAGAATAGTTGTCATTTATGATAAAAAGAGGTGATAGTAGTCACTCATTCAAGGGTTGACTTTACACATTTTGAATACAAGAGATCACTGATTTTTTGCGGGATTAAGCTGAATTCATGAAAAATTGATCATAATTGCCTGAAAATAGTTAGATTCCGCCTATGAATCCGTATACCACTCACGCATTAGAGTCACATCTGATCAAATACCGATGTATCTCCAAAGAATCACCACGATTTGAAATCATTGCAGCCATATTGTACTGACAGAGACCTAACTTGGGCTTGACCCACTTCTCACCTTTAACCCGTGAAATCAATTCTATATAATGTCGTAGCCTGATAAACTCGCGCCCCAGCCACTTGTTGTTAACTGCTCAATATCTGCGTTGATTGCGGTCAAAAGAAGTTCACCAGAACGATCCTGCTTTCGGGCGCTCGCCCACGCGAATCAAACAAAAAAGAGAACTAAACTGACGCAACGATCGTTACCGATTTTCTGGGGTAATATCTGAAAATGATTTCATTCTTCATGTATTTTTAGGCATTGTGCATATAATATTCCATTGTTTACTTCTCCTTCGACTCGCAATTTTGCTGTCTTCCCTGTGTCATTGTGTCCATTGCGATAGTGACTATTGCGTCATCTCGCTCGTGATAATCCATTTGCTGTACGCAATGTCTAATGTCCTGGATGTAACTATTATATATTCGTTGGGGGATATTCCAAATCACACCTTGCGCTCAACTGTCGACAAATCCTATTGAAGAAGTAGAAGACCAGGATATTACCAAGGTGGTTAATTAGAGTAAGGATTGACGCAAAAGAGAATGTCTTAGTCTTTTTTATAGATCAGTCTTTGTATATTCAATCGAAGACCCGTTTCCTTCAAATCAGAGCCATTGAAGAGTCAGCTTCAAGTGCCAGGTTCATGCTGACACTCTACCATTCAGGGCAGATGATGACACCTCCGGTCAAAACCGTTTTTCAATTTTATACCAGATAAACAAAGCAGATACATGGAGGAACTATCGCCTGATCATTGTAAAGAACAAACCATGCGCATCATCCAAGGCTTGTCACCATCTCATTTGATGCCAAAAATACGAGTACCGGATTTCAAGAGCTTCTGGCGAGCAGTAGATTTGGAGGAAGTTGCGTTTTTTTCTTGATACCGTCAACATCTCTTGTTATTTGCAAGTGGAACAAAATTACTTAGACGATAAACAAATTGAATCATACATCTTTATGATGTAGATTTTAATTTCTACCATGTAGGATGGATGTATCAGATGCCCCTGGTCGGGATCGTTTTTTCGGGGGCTTTACGTATATTGTTTTTTTCTGACAAAAGCTTGATGATGACAGTAGGATTTGGTCTAGTGAACAGTGTGGCTGCCTCGGAAAAGTTGGTGTGTAAGTGAATACGCGAAGGGAAGGGAATCACGGGTTTATACAACCAAACTTTAATCGTCCATCCAGATTCCAAGAATACTAGGTATGGCGACTGTCAAGCGTCAATTGGTGGACCTCATTTTTCACGGTGAAGAAATGCACCAGAACGAGGCTTCTTTCGGAGTGCGGCCGACGCAAAACAGAACCGATGGCGTAACCCTGCAGTTACCGATTTGATCGGGTCACATAGACCGAAGTTCGTCTTTCAAGCGGTATTAAGGACTTTCGTTTTTCAAGTCTCGTTTCCAAAGAGAACGAAACCGTCTAATCAGAGGGTTCGGATGGTAAAGGTTTCTACTTTAAAAGTTGAGGGGAAGGGGGTACTTCCTTTCGGGGTAAGATAGAAACGTGATCGCACGGCTACAGGACCGATTGTGTCATCCTGGAGAAAAGTGGACGCCACAGGGTCCTTCTAGAAGGATGACAAAAGGTCCTTCTCCCGGACAGTAAAATCCCCTTCTGAAAACCTCACAACGGGTTTTACCGCTTCCACCGTTTTCGGTGTCTTCTCACCTCCGCGTTCTCCAGTGTGTCGAGGAAGTTGTTGTTCTGTACATCCGTCAACACTCGAGAGGTGTCTCGACCGTCACACATATTACAGGACGAACCCGTTGCGTAATGGATGTCGAACGTATACGTACACGACAAAGAAAAGTCAGAGCGAACGATTGGTATGGCCATTGGGGATATGATCACCATCGTCCGGCCATCATTTATGTAATAGACATATTGCGTGTTTCCAAAACGCTCATCACATTTTGAGAACAAATCAAAGAGTTCCAGTCATGTAACATAACCCTAAAAGAGACTTACCGTAATTTTTTTAACACTTCCTTAAATGATATTCTCTGAACATCTCGTGATTATCATTGCGTTGAAAAACCTGGGCTTTCGGTAACTTTGAAAAATATATAGGAAACAATGTTTTTAAAACTAAATTTTGACGATCTCCCCCAATCAATGACATCAGAACGACTCAACTAACCGAAATGGTTGTGATGAGGTTGGATATCACAAAAAGTTATTTTCGGCGCTTTGCATTATTTACGTCCCGAGATTTGAAAAGTTGTAGAATAACGAAACCTTTCCGTTTTCACGAACGTGTTTATTCAATCATCGTCACTAAGGACCGCTCATTCCACGACTTTGGCAGTCGATACAGAACAAGGAGACAAACTTAAAGATTTATGGATAAAACTACCGGGAACGAAATTTAGGATTCTTGTCCCAGGCATCTCTAATTATCAGAATTGTCCGTGGCAAATAAATTGACCGTTAGCAACCATTATGACAAACCAAACCAAACTAATATGTTGCAATGTCAGCTCCGTTATGCAGTAGAAGGATGTTCAGGAGGTTCTGACCCAGCCTTTGTTTTCCGCCTGAACTCGTTGATCATTTTACAACTGCTCTCGTCAGACTTAGTCCGGCAGTTTTGCTCTCTACTGGGAAGGTATAGAGATAGATAGGGAAACAAACTTTGAGTTTTTTTCCTCAATAAATTCCACCCAACTCGTCCCTTCGGAAGATCCTGTCTCAATCTTATGGAGAGTTACCGTCTCAAGAATAAAAGACACACAAGTTAATATAAATGAACTCCAAGAAAAAGTTCTCTAACCGGATTCCCTTTTTGGGAAATGGTTGGATTTATTTTGTGTTTTGGATTCAAATCTAGTATCCAGTCTATCAAACGGAGTCTAGAGACTTCTTGGTTGGTACTGGGGTCAACTCCTACCTGGTCTCAAAATTAATGATCGAGTACTCTTCCGTCATGACTAAACCATTTAGCAAGGTGTAAGCTACATTCAAATACTCGAAATACTTACCTTCTAATGTTGACAAAAAAATATTAAAGCGCTGACAATTCTAACAGATGGGTTTATTGTGTGATTGATCGTGTTATTGTGGGATTGGCGGGGGGGGGGGGGGGGAGGTCCACTTTTTTCCCGTTTAGAAATCGCAATTATTAGTTAGAAATGAAGTTCTACGGATCTGAAACCTATCCCAGTTGATTTTTTGTCCGAAATTACTGGTAAATTATCCCCCATTCATGCCAGTAAAAAGCCCGAAAACCACGTATTTGCCAGTTTTGTCCAAATTGCGCCCGGGCCTAGGCAATCGGGGTTGCAAGAAACTAGAGGCCAAACGAACGGAATTTTTCACGTCAATCCTAAGGTTTTTACGGCCCGTATGGCGCACGGACACTGTACCTGGAAGTAACTAAGTTTGAGAGGGGGTTTTCACATTATTTTGTTGACTTCGGTAAATTATTTATACTAATAAACCAAAATTTTGAAGTTCAATTGAACCCAATTTGAATCAACGAATTAGCGAAGATTCGTAAATATAAATAAAAATAGAAACCCTAACATTGAAAATGCTCCGTTATTTGGGACGTATGCTGAAAATTTACTCTAGGTATGGGGCTGCAGATACTGGTTATCGAAAATACGAATCTATCTTTTCTCGATCGAATAGAAACTTCACAACACTGTTATTGAAGAATCGAAAGGGGGGAACATTTTTTAACTGGTCAATGAACCATTTATTTCCAGAAGTCTCTTTAAAATCTGCAACAGGTTTTTGTTTTTTTTTTTGGGAGGAGAGAGCGTTGAGGGGGTTAAAGTTATGTAAAATGGCACATCTAAATTTAGCTGGCCGGTCGATGGAAACCTGTTGCTTACTGGCGGGAAGGTAGGCCCCCGTCCGAGGTTGGTTCTAAGAATGGAATTTCTGGAATAGCACCAATGTGGTTGGAATGCAGGACTCTATTAATAAAGTATGTTGCTCTTCGGAGAGATACCCACATCAGTGCCATTACCACAAATAACTTTTTCGATTATAAATTATTAAGTTATTTGAATGTGTTTGGTAAGAGGGAATCATTATTGAAAAACCTTGGTTTAGATTTATCTAGATAATAATGTTTCACGATTAATCTGTGATATGTTCCCGTGGGCTGAAATTACACCCACCAGAATTTTCAACTAATTGATTATCCGTTTTCGTTATTTTCTAAAATTGAAATCTCGTTGGATACCTTCAGAATACTTCTCCAATTAGTAAAACAACGTTTAGATGTTGCGCAGTCTACTGCTCACCATGTTGTGCGTTAACAACTTATGATAGGAGCTTCTGCAAAACGTACAATGACTAGTGAATGAGCTGAAATATTTTTAAATACTGAACTAAAATCCTAATTTAACCAAAAATTATGAAATTGATCGGTCTAGAATTTTCGATTGAGGAGCAGTTAAAGGATTATCTGTAAACCACTTCATCCCCTCTCCCGTTAGCAAAAGCAAAGTTTCCGAAATTTCTCGCACAACAAGACTTAAAATTGGTATCAAAAGAGACAAAAATCGTGGAAATCGGTTGAATATTATAGCCTGACTAGTGCAACAAAATATGTGGTGAAAAAACACGTTTTTCCTTATTACTCTTTCCAATTCCCCTCTTCCGCCCTGAAATTTGGAATTTCCAGAGTTTGTTGAACGGCTTGAATAAAATTGGGGTAGAACCAAAAAAGAATCATGAGACTTGAAATTCCATGCTGGGCAGAATAGATGGATTTTTTTTAATCTCCCCTTAAAGGCACATCATTAAATAAAAACGAAAAAAACTAAACAAAATAAAAGTGGAGAGGACGTCCAGGTTTACTGGAAGCCGACCCTTGGGACTTGGGAGCTAGAGGACGATGGATGTGGGAAGGAAGGAGGAATGGCCCCTGTAGGATGGCCACCTGTTTAAGTAAGACCCCCGGATGTCGCAGGCGGTGATACTACAAAGTACTCCTGACGAGATGCCCAGGTGGAGAAACTCCGTGGCGATTTTACCTCACCATACTTCGATGTTATTAGGCGCCACTACTTTTAGCTCTGATACCGTTCGCCGGAGGTCGTTAGTCCTTCAGGTCTGCGCCATGACCACGCTGCCACTGACAACTTCGAGATCCAGGATTATGGCAGGGCTTCATGGCAATGATATATGGGTTCTTGCCCTGATTACTGGGCATATGATACAATCTCTCTCTCTCCTCACCCCAGCCACTGGATGACAATGTTGATGACTTAGAAAACGCATCATAACCGAGAATACTGCCACCTTCAGTTCGTGGACACTGCTGCACCACATGATACAGCTTCTCATTTTTACCCCGACAGGCATCCACCCGATACCCGAGGATATCTACGGCCCCACGACTACCTCTGGAAAACCTCACCGTGATAGCTAGTTTAGCCACTCCGACGGCATGAAAATGTCGATTGTCGCGAGCCTTGATGCCTTCTGAAGCCCACTACACCACTGGGAGGAAATTGTTGATTTTTAACATAACTTTTTTTAACGGGTTCGGTCTTAAAATAGCCTGAGACAGGTAGGTGTGTATGCAGTTACATTTTTCTCTATGTTGGGTACGGGTTGTCTCAAACCCTCCTGCATAAATTTAGTAGGTGTCCCTCTACTGACTAAGCCTTGGTTCGGAGGGTGTCCTAAGAAGTGGTATAAACTGAATCTTGGGCATTGTGTTACAATGTGATCTTTAATATTGCTTCTATCAAATCAACATTATTGAAGTAGCCTAAATCCCTCAATAGCGTAAATACAATTCCTCAATAACGTTTCTACGCCACTTGCAATGTTGAATGGTGAAATATCTGGCTTGAGGAAAATCTTCTTCTTTCTCCCATGTTTTCTAACAAAAAAACTTGAAAAAAATGTAGGTACTCATGTTTTGGAAAAAGATGAAAATTTTGAAATAGGATGCCAAATATGGCTTAACCTCCAAAATATGATGTTATTGGAACGAAAAACGAAATATGGCTCATAAATTCAAAATTGGGGACACCTACGGTCGTAAGACAAGAACCTGTGCATATTAGGAAGGAAATATGCAAAAATGACCAAGTCCAACAACAGTGATAACATACTTTTGTTCAAGCACATCTGTTTGTTGCAAAACTCATTGTTTTGTTATCTTGTGTGAACGAAATGTGAGAGTTACTTAACGTGTTTTAAAAACTGGTTAGATAAAAGATTACATACCTATACGTATAGCAATGCTGGCGCGATATTGAACCGAAGTACCCAATAACATGACTTGCTAGTAGTAACATATTTCTTGTTCTAGCACAGCTGTTTGTCGCTTTAAAAGGTGGCCACGTGGCGGATCGGGACCCTCATAAAACACGCGTTCGAACGATCCTTTTTAAACGCTCCGCGAGACGTTTTATTTCCTGTTAGCGCTCTGCTGAGCGGCGCATGTGTGGCCCAGCCGTTTCGATCACTCGGCCTCACTCGCTCCCAAGAAAGAAGCTGGAAGTTCCTTTCGCGTGACGGGAAGCTGCTCTTGGGGTTTAACTTCCAGTTCCGTCTATTTTAGTGTGGGTCCCTCTCGGTAACTCTGATCCAGATTACAAGGCACGACAGAACCAGCGAATGCACAATTTCAACGTTGTTTCTGTCTACGAGAGGTTTCATATGTTTAGGACGACCCTATGAAGCAACGCTTCGAGAGTAGAGGGACGTGCCTATTAAATCAATCCCGCTTTGCGAATCTGCGAAAAAAATCACAGTCGTGGGAGGAAAAAGTTGGAAATTTCCATTTCTATTTTAGACTGGTTTTGCAACAATCCTCGGAATTTCAAATTTCATGGCGGAAGATGAAAGGAGAGGAAGGGGTGATAGCCAACCCTTTCATTGCTGCCCGAGGTAGACTTCTCCAACCACAATCAATCACTCACTCAATCAATCACAATCCATCTCATTTTGTGATCAAAGATTTTGGTTTAGTATTTAAAAATGTTTCCAAACATTCAAATCTAATTAGAAGACGGAGTAAATGGCGTACGTAATATTAAGAGATCCTCATTACTCCATTATTTCCATCTAATTGTGTTGACTATTTGAACCACATTTTTTCGACTCAAATTTTAATTTAATTATGTAAAAAATCTCGGAAATTTTCGGTCCGCATTGTGACTGAAGAGGGTATCAATCAATCCATTCAATATGATGCCGATTTTTTTGGACATTTTTTAAACATTATTTTGAATTATAAATCGATCTTTCACATTTAATTATGGATGTGAAGGGGTGAATGGAGGGTTGCGGGGTTGATCAATCATTTGGTATATCTTCAGTATTTTCTTCTTTTTTACCGACCCCAATTTCGGTTTAATAAACCTCTCTCCAGCAATAGATCACAGACATTTTTAATTCGACGTTGGAAAGAGGAATAGGGAGGGTAATGGCCGATTCAATCGAGGGCTGCTCCTACCTTCTAGAAATCTCAGCCGATATTCGTACTTTTTGATTAAGTGGTTATACGTGAGTGGGATCATATAAAAACCAGACAAAGGGACTTCCCTGTAATACATTACTTACCAATATGTTTTGTGTACATGACTGAAAAAAAAGCTTCGTTCCCAGGTCCCTTAGTAATAAATTTGTAATTATTCAGTCTTTTCACTTCCGTATCTACAAATATAACGTACTATTTTCTTCGTTTTGGTGTTACGTTCTATTTTTACATCCCTTTCTCGCGCTATTCTCATCCATGTTGTTCATTGTATCTTCCTTCCCGCTAGCGTCCTCAGTGGCCGCCGCCTATTGAATTATTCAAACGGACGGTTTTAAAATTTCGCTTCTCACTTCTCTGGAATTTGTTTTTCTCTCGCTGCCGAGAATAAGTACCTAGCTGTTTACTAAGAGGTGAATGTCACGGTTTCTCCTAATTGCGGTATCTTCTTCTGTGCTGACTTGCTGATTTGTGGTGCTATATGGTGCATAAATGTGCATCCACCATCTCCGATTAATTAATCGGCCTCGTTCTGGGTGGAATGGAAACGATAATATTTTGGTTTCCAGTCCCACTACAAGATTAATAGCTCGGTTTCTTGAGAATCGGTCGAATTTATAACAGTATTCCTGATCGACGTTCCGAATGAATGGTTATTCTTCATCAGGGCAACAAGTAATCGCGAAGGATAATCAGTAGAGACTGAATTCCACTTTATTGTTGTAGGGTACAATTAGATAAATGATTCTTACCTCAAATATTGAGAAAAAAAGTAATTCGCATAGAAACAATATATCTCCCTACTCCACGTATCATGTATCTATCTTGTATCTCCGTTTGACTCTTCATAAAGTCATGATTGATAAAAAATGAATAATTAGTTCGACATACGATTTGTAGTTTCGATTTCTTAACTTGAAGTTTTGATCTAAGCTTCTCGGATGACGGAATTTGGTTGAAATTGTGATTTAAATTATAGTCTTAAGCCTTCCCATTCCGCAAAGGGTACACAAAGAGACAGCATTACTCGTCATTAGTTTATTACTTAATCACTTTCTAATAGAATACTAGTTGTTTTTGCAAATAGTAATAGGTCATCCCTGAAAAATATACTATTCTTTTACAAACTTGCAACTTCTTTCTTTGAACTAACCGATACGTGGGAGAATTGAGCTGTCTATGTTGACATTCATGTGTGCAAATAAATTATAACTGTATTGCATTAATGTATTCAACGTGTGGGCACGATATTGGGTAGGCAGTATACTATCGAGGTAGTAACGTGGAGCAACGGAGCGGCCAGCTACGGAATAATACTGTTGACAAGAAGATTAACAATCAATTAGACATCTAGCTACGACTAGGATTAACAAGACGAGAGATACTAAATCACATTCATGTGTATTCTAGTTGTATCAACAGTTTAACATGAGATGGAAATTAACCCGTGTACCCGTACCTGCGTTTCAACGACGCAATGCAGGAAATTATACAATTTATCGAAGTTCGAATGATACGATTACCACATCAACTGGAATAAACATAATCTCCGCCAGGATTTGTGGTAGACACACAACTGGATTTGTCGTTTAATAGTAATGTGTGCTCACATGTTTATCATATTTGAGGAGTTAACAAGGTCATTCTTTGCGTGCTCGCTTAACCGGTTGCGCCCAAAAAAATATGAAGATTTAAAAAAAAAAAAACTTTTTTTTAAACTCCTATTTGAACGATTTTAGGAGGGGGGGAACAACTCGTGGAACTCATGGGAATAATAGTTACGCTCTACGTCCTTATGACCGTTTCTGAAGGTTCTTTGCTTTTTCTCTCCCTCATTATCAGCTTCATCTTCATGTTTTGTCCCCATTTTAGGGTCTCATTACTCTAAATAAGACGATATCCTGGCGAAGATGGACAAAGCTCCTTTCGCTTCATGGAGAAACACAGTTTTGAAACAAAATCATACTTTCTAAATAGAATTACTATTGATAAAGACATCTTTGAAACACCAAAAGTGCACTTTCCAATGGAGGTTAACCACTTTAACAAAACTAGGTCAAAAAGTTATTTGTTCAAATTGGACAAAGTCGATTTTCATTCTCAGCTCCTCATTTTGATTCACTTGTTCACGTTATGTGGCGTTGTGTGGTTGTTTGAGTTGATTGTTTTGGTTCACTACAATGTCTTAGCTATTATTCTTGAACCCTAGCCTGTTGTTAGAGAGACCGAAACTTTTAAAAATCCCTTTTAGTTTTGTCTTATGAACGAAACAATGTGTTTCTTTTGTACTCTCGTAATACACATTAGAGTATATCACAATATGCAGCGACTTTATACCAGTTTAAATACTTGGGCACATAAAACGATGAACTCAATTCATCGAAATTCGATATTAGAAACTATATCAACAACTATACCAAAATTGATCTTTTAATCAATGATTTCGATGTGATGGGTAATTACAATTCAACCATTAAGCCGAGGATAGGCAGGAAATGTTCTTGGGCTATTGAAATAAGTTTTGCATTTGACTTTAATTTTTAGGGGATTGTTAGGGTAATATTGATAATGTTTTTTTAAATTTGTATTGCCATGCTTTTCATACACACAGCCATAAAATACATTCATAGGTATAAAATAAAATAAAAATACTATTTACAAGATTCACTTAGGTATTATCAACATAACTTATATTTTTATTTCATTTTCTTCTTAGAAGGCAAACAACAATTGATAAATATTCAAATTGCTGTTTTTAATAAGCATTGATATTTAAAAGGTGTCTCCAACACGTCATACAACTGTTCCGACATCGATTTCCAGAGTCAGCTTATATTTTGTACTCCATCACAATGTGATTTCATCGATATTATTGACCCTAGACATTCTAGCTGAATAATACGTACACAATCCGTGATTGGTTCCCATTCTGCACAGTGCTCGAACAAAGTTCTTGTTTGAAACAACTTCCTTAAACCATGCTTGCTTTTAATTGTCGGGTAAAGATTTTTGAAGAAAAATCCTTTGATTCATTATTTGCTTTACTTATTACCAAATACAGTATAAAAATCTTCTTTAGGCAAGAATCATTCTACCTAATCACCCGATATTGCTGCATATTTTGCATTCATAATGTTAGTGATAAATTGTGATTCAAACTTGGTGGTAGAAGCCGTTCCTTTGTGTGACGTAGTCGGTAATTTGAAATCATGAAGAGAGAGGTTTGGTTTGATTTGAAAATAACATCAACAATGATGCACCCATTTTTTGTCCGTCATTTAATTTCCGCTATTTAATTTGAAGGTATTTCGGTTCATCTCCGACGGAAAGGGCCCCATTACCGTAACATTTGTAAACAAGGATGAGATCTGATGGACGAAAGAGAAGATGAATAATACAATAGCCGTGTCACGCTATAGCACGCGCCTGACAGCGTCGATAGTCCGTCTGTGGGGGAGCTGGCGAGTCAAGTTCATTGCTACGGGTACATCCCGGTGAATGCTTAAATCGATACTACTCCAAACTAGGTGTGTCTTGCCCGCAGTCGGTAGCTGCGTTACGTCGATGATTTCAGATTCGAGGCAGAACTAGTCGCATTTTTAATAACCATGAATTTGGTTCAGCCAGTTCTCGTCTCAAGAGACGTAGATTTCGAAAATCAAATTTAAAAAAATGCGTCCGTTTGGAACTTTTTTTTCCGAAATCACTGTACCAAAGTTTGCGAAATTGGGTGAGCACCCAATTACACTCAGTTTAATGCAATTATCAATAATCTACTGATCTACAGAAATGATCAACCTTTATTAAGCAATTGATAAGGTTAAAAAAAAAGGTGAAAAATAATTTTCTATTTCTAGAAAAAAAAACAGTTTTTGTATCGGTAAAAAAGTGTATTTAAAAAACATCAGGTCAAAAAATTTGAATTAATATCGAAATATTCACTTATCCAAAAACCTGTCATCAGTTATTGATGACTGGAATTTAGTTGAGATGCAAACTTGCCACTTGAACGATTCCTGGTTTGAGTCATGGTTTTCCCTGTGATGATGTTTCCAATATCCTATTTTACGATGGAGAACCAAAAATAAATTTTCCTTTTTGAAAATTCGCCGATTCTTAAAAAAATGGATATTAATGGATCGATCCACATAAAAATCGACATGAGTATCGATGGGAAAAATCGATTTTTTATAAAATTGGTGAATCATTCCCCATTCCTACTGCGCCGGTGGTTTACAATTTAATAGTAGGTTTTGTTGGTCCATTACAGTACCAAGGTCTGCGGGGAGAATAGGGAACATGGTGTTGTGCCCTTCTTCAGACCATACCTATACATTTAGCATCATAAACTCTCAGTGTTTTTGTTAATTTAATGGAAAATGATAGCAGCGGGCGATCCGGCGAGACTGCGAATGCTCTGGCCACTTGATCTGCCCGCTTAAGCTAAACAGTCACTCCTTTTTTCAAGTCACAGTGGCCCGGGATCCACCTGAATTGCTTCGCCGAGCCATTCTGTCTTATTCAGGTCGTTATAGATCGGCTTCATATCATAAAATTCGTCACGTAATACCGAAAAGACACAGCAGCTCATGTGGTTTAAATGCTTTCAACATGTAGGTTGCTAGGTTCTTGACATATATCCGTGCTCCTTAATTAAGTTTATTATTTCCATTAATGAACCTTTGTGTTCGGCCAACAAAAACAAATTTAACCACCTCAAAAGTTGTTGGCTTACGTTTCAAAGAACGTAGATTTCAAAAATTTAATTTAAAAAATCCGTATGTCCGTTTTTTTGCGAGCACTTAACGTTTCCGTACCTAGGCCATTAGCTTGTATCTCTAACGTCATTAGGGTTCTCTGAAATGTTTTGCGCTACTTTCGTTCGAATTATTTCATTCTGTTTCCGTTTCAGAATCGAGTGTTCTATTCTTTAATATACTGTCTGTCGTTTTCTGCTGCATTTGGTGAATTACTTACCACATTATAATTTTATTTAGTTCCTGGCTGATTGCTTACTAGTTAGGCACCTGCATAACATATTAACACCCTCCCAATTATTTCTTAGAGTTTTTCAGTTAGGAACCTCCTTGGCACCTTAATGAGAGACTCGCAAATAGCTGAGAAGGATAGGAAGTAAAGCTCTCGACTTTCTATCGATGCTAATGTCAGACATCGCTCAACTGCCTTCCTTACCTTTCCAGACCCTACCATCCAGGTAAAGGTAGGTATCTAACAGTCCACCAAGGCACCACGTTCGATATATAATATTTCTCGTTCAGCAAAGCCAGAAATCCGGACTTGATCGCCTGGAAAACATTCTTAATAGCACAGTGAACCCTCCCTGCTGCCTTCTACTCAACTCCAAAAAGGAAAGTTTGGAAATGCTTCTCCCGGCCCGGGTAACACCGCGGAGCGCTCAAGTTTCGGTGTTTTCGATAAAGCACTTTCGATAGAGCCCATTCGTCTCTGTTTCTAGGCACGTTTCACGGATTTCGATTTCCATCTCACGAGACGATCGTTCACTAATAGCACCAGCTCAGTTTCACGTTTTCCATTTCCGTAATTACCGTTCAGGCCCAAACTAACTTCTCCCGCCATGTACGTCATCACTACCGCTGCATTGTGGCGAAAACATTATGAACCGAGCTGATGTCACTTGGTGGAGGTCTAAAACCAACCGAGGCAGGTAAATATTCAGTTTTTGGGTCAATGATCATGAAATGGAAATTCTACTACTATTCAATATTGTAGAACTAGCGTATAACCCGGGCGTTGCCCGGATCGGTTTATGCAGGTTGTCCAAGTAACTAATCTCCCTCACCTTATTTTATCCAACTCTCGGTCCAGAAAATTGCGCCAAACGTAATTTTCAATAATTTTTTTCGTATATTTCAAAAATGACACAACTGAGCTATTGTGGATATGCGTGCGCAGTCGACACCAACGTTGTTTGTTTTCGAAAGACGACCTCCATTTTTATTACAGATTTGGATTCTACACAAATTTCATGAAAATATGATCCCTATCTCGATTTTTTTGGCCTTGCGCAAGCCGTCCAGTAAACGCTCAAAAATGCTCAACCCAGGAATTTATGGTGATATCGTCGCTTTTTTACTTCATTTTACAGCATTTATGACCGAAAAAGTAATTTTAAAGTGAATTCCAAGGGAACTAATTTATAGGAAAGTTTATGATGATGTCAACTTACATGTAACTTCACAATATCCTTTGGATGACATTTGAAGTAATTATTGATAAATATTTAAATTAATAAATAAAATAAGAGTGAATAACGAAGAGTAATCACAAAGGAATATTTAATGTTCCTTCCGATCACATTTTGTGGTAGGGTTACTAATTCTTATTTTCTCGATTTATTGTTTCACGTCTATACATCAAATCTCATCAGATGGCTGAACACATTTTTGATAAGAAGTTTTCACCAGAAAGTTGACAATATCATGGGCTCTCCAAAAGTGATGTTTTCGGCAGTATATGCTGTCATGTAAGGTCAAATCATCAAACGAATATCACTACGCCATTCAGCGATAAAGAACAGTGCTACACTTGTGGTGTCTTCATTTAAATTTTTTAGCAATTTCTGGACCGCTTGTGCTCGGTCGAAAAAATTGATTGAATGGTCACAATTTCATACAATTTTGCGTAGAACCGGAATCTTTAATGAAAAATTCGGGTTGGCATTTGAAAAAAATACTCGGCGCTCCGCGCCTCGCCAGGGGGCAAGCCCCCTGGACCCCCTTTTGCTTTTATTTAGAGACTACTGCCACAAGTATAGGAACGTAGAATACGCTTTAGCCTCGATTGAACGCTGAACGGGTTTGTCGCAACTACTACACATGGATGTAAATATTCTTATGTTTATTGGTCTCGTGTCACCGTTTTCGTTCCTGGATACCATACCCTTTTTCGTTCCTGGATACCATACCCTTTTTCTTACGGGTTTGTCGCAACTACTACACATGGATGTAAATATTCTTATGTTTATTGGTCTCGCGTCACCGTTTTCGTTCCTGGATACCATACCCTTTTTCGTTCCACTCCCGCGTGACACTTTTCGGCTAGTTAGTCCATGGCTAAAGCGTATTCTACGCTAAAAACAAGGTGAATATTGTTTGCACATGAATGCGCAGTGGCGTGAAGCTCAACGCTGTCTTTTTGAAATTTACAAAAATCCATAAAAAAATTGTGTTTGTTTTAAATTTTCCTAGAGAAAGTAAGGTTTGGGAGCGTAATTGGACACTCTGTATTGATGATTGACTTCAGTACATTGCACTTACATTACAGCACACCATACGACATGCTAGTAGTGCGCCTGTAATACTAATAATAGTCTGATATTTTGCATTTGTCAGTATGTTCGTCGAGAAAGTAGCACATTCATCTTTGACTGGACCCATTGAAGTTCATTGTCTACGATATTTCTCCTTACTGAAAAACACGAAAGACTGGGGGATTTCTTAGTTACGGCTAAAATAAAATCCGTACCTACACCATTCGAAACTGCCAAAACAAATGATTGAGCATACACTCCGACACCCCATGACTGGGAGTAAATTCTCCAGTGTTGGCTTCAATAATGTGCACTAACTTTGTTTCAAGTTAGGAACTGTGAGAATTGTTATCCAAAATTTATTAAATTCTCCATAAAATTTGTTGGAAACGATTCCTGGATTACAATCTTGTGTATGTTCTGTAATTTTCGCGGTATCTTTCCATAGTTACAAAATGATAATCCTACGAAGCTTGGTTAATAAAGAGGACACCAAAAGAAGTGTATTGTTTTGAATAAAGAACTTTTAATTTTTTTTTTCTCTATGGATTAAATTACCTGATCTTGTAGAAAGAACCAAGGACGTAGACTAGCCATGAGGACCGACATTTAAACATTTTGACTTTGTTCTAGAAACCCTTTTAAAAAATCGAAATGGCTCTAATTGTTGAATCGATATTTTATAAGTGAATATTACATAGAAAAAGTAACATAAATAAATTAAGAATAGAAAAAAAATTAACTTTTTTCTTAATATATCAGGATCTAAAGATTGCGGAGCCCAGTTGAGTGAAAAGGTTGGTCGTTTCTCCTTATTTTGCTAAATTTTAGGTCCTGAATCATTCCAAATTATAGTCTACGAGAGAAGGGTGATGATCAGGTTTCTTTCAGTGGGAAAAACGTATCTCCGTCATGAAGATAAATGCCTCATTTTCACTCCTTTCTCTTGCCTGCACATTTCCACCGACTTGCTAGTCGAAACTCATCCGTGTGACCGGGCTATACGCGAGGCTACGAGGTGCTGGCAGCAATACGTGGAATAGGCCAACTTTAGAAAACGGCTGATTAGCATTCAACTTTCATCCGGAGATTCTTAGACAGTCGGTCGCCAACCGCTGAGGATGTTCGGCCGGTGATTGGGAACGGTGTGCGCCAGCGCCGATTGCCAATGTCAATGCAAACGGCACTGACCTCGTTTGTTGAAACCTAGAAAAAAACGTCCCAGAATCACTTTCCTGCATCTGTAATTTCTAACGAAGCTAATGTTGTACCTAATCAGTCAAAAACAATTACTCTGAGAGAGAGAGAGAGAGAGAGAGAGAGAGAGAGAGAGAGAGAGAGAGAGAGAGAGAGAGAGAGAGAGAGAGAGAGAGAGAGAGAGAGAGAGAGAGAGAGAGAGAGAGAGAGAGAGAGAGCTTTGGTCATCTGTCAGAGTACGCTTACATTTCTTACGATCTAACTGGTGACGGAAATAAAATTGGAGAGACACCACAACTAGAGCAGATGGAAAAATACATAATCTACAAAAACAAACAATAAGCCTAATCCACAAATAACAATCAACTGTTACCCCAATTAAATTTATACACCAATTCTGCTATATATGTCCAAGCTGATTAACAGAATCTAGAGAATGCCAGCCAGTTCGCTCGATTCAAAACATTCAGTAGGGTGCCCCAAGAAAGCCGAGATGCCCCCCACAATTAGCGACCCGAAATTTTGCAAGAACAGAGCAGATCGTCAGAAAGTGCTGGTCCTCAGGTACACCCATGTTGCAAAGCGAACAAATCTCATCGTGACCGTCTTATTGTAAAGGCAGGTTGGGTCTGCTGTTCAGCTTCAACAACATATGGTCTACCGTATGGCCAACCAATCCGTTAAAGATGAAGCGCGACAGACCTGCAATACATGTCGACTAACGTTTGGAAGGCGTTGTTGTAGAGTGGAACGTGGCATTTCCAATCCTTAAATCGTTGTAAAAAGCTGCGTAAAAGAACTTGACGGAATAAGAGGGATAATTTTGGTGAGAAGCAATAGTCTTCACAAATTTATTTGAGATTTTATTTGAATTTTGACTTTTGCATACGTTATCTACAGAATGAAAATAAAGTCTACAGATAACGAATGTTTTGGTCGGGTAGTTTCAATCATCAATCCAAATCTATGAATGGATTCTGACGTATTTAATAAAGGCATGGAAATGTTTTTTCGTTTTCTCTGGTGTTTCACTGGTCGGCAGTCAAACATCGCGACAGATTATTGACAATCACACTTCCGCATGCGGGGAGTTTATAGGCCAGCACCTGTGTGTCAGTGGAGCACCGACCCGGTAATTTGGAAACGCGACGTTAGGCTTGACATCTGCATGCACAGCGTGGCCGACGCATCGGTCTTCGTTCTAGCACCGTCGCCAGGTCCGTTGATACGTTCGAGCGCCGCGAAACGCACGTGGCTTGAATAACACGAGGGGAACGCCCTCTTCTCGCCACTCCTGCGTTTCATATGGTAAATACGAATCCTGGAACCCGTTGACAAAAAAAGACGTAAAAAACGGGAACACAACGCAAAGCAAACATCCTCCTTGGAGTCTTGAATCGAACTGAGATTTTACTTTGGGTTAAGTCGAGATCAAACACCCTGGAATGTGAAACTTCCCTCCGAAATTGTGATCGCGTATTTGTTTCAATGAGGTGCGACTGACCTAATACAATTCAAGAGAAAAAGGTTGTTTCTTGTTGGACCTCCTTAGTATATTTAAGGATTTGATAAGTATGGAATTGGATAATTCATGTAGTAGATATGAAAAATCAACGTTCCTTCTTTTTTTAAGATTATTCATTAAATACAACAAAATCAATTATCGTACACCAACAAACTCCTAGTAATACCAGATAAATTGTATATAGTGGGAATAGGTACTGGGAAATGCCCACTGTAGTTGATTGTGTTGATAAGTTGTCAACAGGGCTGTAATGATGTTTCAATTGATTATTGATACTTATTACATACAATGATGATCGAGTTCCTTGTGATTTGAGGTAGAAAATTGGTTAGGCATCATCAAAATAAAACTCGAAAGCGAAAAAGCCTGGGTCCAAGTATGAGCCCTGGTAATATCAGTGTAATCAATGGCATTAATAGGATTTTTTACAGATAGACTTGTTCCCGTTTATTTTTGGGGATCTCCGAATATTGAGTAGGTATGTCAAATAAAGGAAAAACGTGTAAAATCGGGCGAAAATAACTTCTACGGACCAATGCATGGTATCAATAGCAAGATCGAATTAATTTATTGTTAATAAAAATATGTGCAACATGATTAATCCAATCAAGGATTTATTGGCCGTCGAGCTAGGAGGAACTGATCCCGCTGGGTCTCATCACAGTCCAATATTGAATTCAACAAACCTAAACCTAACCTTTCGTTTGCTAAGTTTGATTGCACAGAAAGCTTGGATGTGTGCCATCTCCCTAAATCGAAATGTTCCCTACCATCTTGTGACCACAGTGTCTATTTGCCTGGATTTCAATTCCTTGTTCGGAAAAATCTATATTATGAAGGTTTAGTTTACTTTATACAAGTTGCAGACTTTAAGTGGTTTAGCATCTTAATGGTCTCCCAAAAATATTTGAAAGATCTGTCTAGAGAAAGATAAGGTGACAACGGTACATTGTTATCAACCTTTTGGACTCCCGTCTCTCATCTCATACTTCTTAAACGACCCTCCTTCCCTGCATAGTCTGACTACCTTAGTAAGAGTATAGGTAGCTTTAATGTTATGAGAATCCACGATTCTTTCCTGCAGTCAGGAAGTGAGTGTGACATTTAGACACATCCTTAGCGATCTTAATTCATGAGAGAGATGACGGAAGCTGATGGAATCGCCAGGGTGACATTCATTGAGGTTCTCTATGTGAGGGCCAAGCCATTTGGATACCCATGGTAATGAGTAATATTTGCATTAATGATTTGTCCTACTACTTGCAACATAGACGCAACACCTTCTGCCATGATCAGGTGGCGAGGTTTCTGGACTGTAGTATCCTTCAAGGCCTGATCCAGGTTGCCAGCCTGGGTTTACTACTATGATGACTCCAGCTTGTGATCTATTTATTTACATCATGCCATATCTTCATTTCACTTATATGCATTTATTCGTGATTAACATATAGTTTCAGAACTTCAGTGCCCCTTCCAGTGTTCCATTCGACATCTTGCTTGACATCGCGCAGCATCGATGATGTTCAGGTCAGGCCTATGTTCTGTCAAGGTAAAATTGCAAGCGTTAACTTTTGTTAACGCCCGTCTAGGTGAGCTCGAGTTTACAGAAAATTTCACTTTAAGCTCAGAGTCAGGTCACTATGAATGTCACGGGGTTTCTTCTTTGTAGGGCGGTTGTTGGTTGAGAGTATACGAAATACTTCTTGCATTCGCAGTTTATACCGTTATTACGCCGGGGATTTCGTTCCACGTTACGGGAAATAACGATGGGTCAATCAAGCTTACTCGCTTCGATCGTGGATTTTACGCTCTCATGAACGAATCGACGTTCATGGGAAGATTCCCTCTGCAGAAAGACCTCGACAATATCCCATCCTTGAGCACACACAATCGATAACATTTTCTTTATAATTCGGGGTCCCTTGTAATATCATTAAAGTCAATTATCACGCGTTATCCGATATTAAACGTTATTAGTGAGGGAATGATTTTACTGGTTGCAAAAGAGAGTAGTTAGTGTTTCCAGCCCTGATTCCAAAGTCACTATTGTTCTTGACTTCGCACGCAGGGGCCTTGGTGAAGGATGGATGAAGATGAGCTATGAATAAAGATGAATGAGCTGAAATCCACCGGTGTTTTGACACGGTAACAAGCCTCCTCGCCGGATTTAATCGTTATTCCCGTCAATCACCTATCAGGAACCGTTTATTGTTTCAGCTGAGTGAAATCGAGGCGTTTCGACAGACTATGCTTCAGTAACTTTAGTCAACATAACCCTTCATATTTCTCCTCTTCATTGTTTTTTCATTTCTGTTTCATAACCGAAATATATCTACAGGGTTCATACCTGTATATGTCAAATAGTGTGCTTTGGCAAAAAGCAAAGTCTGCTACGAGTGCTATGGGATCCCAAATGAAAGTTGTAACATTTTTCTCTATTCCTAACAATACAAGCTTCAGTTTCAACATTGTAACGCGACATCCGTGTTTCCACTAAAGAACCACTACAGTTTAATCATCCTGTCCTCTTAAAACTACTTTTTCGACTATAAAACAAAGTGTTATCAAGAACAGATTTCAACCTCTAACAGTAGATCACTAAAAAACAGGTTTTGTGAGCTGCGAATAGCAGAAAAGTCTCTTTAATAAAGAAACGTCAAGCCGTATTGTCGCCTTTAAAATCGCTTTTCTGCTATATTAAAAACTGGTATGTACTAGCATATACAAACTTGCAATTCAAGAAATTTTGTGAGCATTGGTGGCAACGAAAAGGCCACGTAGACAGGATCAGCATTATCCACATATATTTTTTTTAAAGTCTGCAAAATTAGGTGTGACACATAGCTTCCTCGTTTAGATAACAATGATGCCTAGATCATTCAAATATTCTAAATAAATTTGATTGAGGTAGGATACAGTTAGTTACTATGATTCAAGTGACATAAATGCCGAGGGACAGCCCCTTCAAGTAATTAAGTCGACATGTAATGCGGGTCTGTCTCGCTAACCATATAGTGGATACAACAATGGTACTGTCTTGTATAAATTTATAAGTGACTGTCCTTCCCCGGATACGCTACATATTCGAGAGGGATTGAGCTACTAGAACCTGAGAAAATGATTTTTGGTGGATTTTACATGTGCAGTGTGAAGAGTGTGAAGTACTGATTTTGGAACGATAAAATTCATAAGGGACTATCTACAGTCAATTCTGACATATAATGAAAATTTCATCAAAATCGGTTGAAAACTGTTGAAATGAGGGTTGTTACAAGGTTTCACGTTCGCACATGTTGAAATTGCTGTTTTTCCTGGACTACCTTCAAAATTTGAGCGAGATCGGTCCCTCCAGTACCTGAGACAACGAAGTTTGGTGGATTTCAACTGATCATTGAGCGAAGAATTTCATCGGGAACCACCTAGATCCCATTGGATGAAAACTGTAGAAATTCAGCGTGTAACAAGGATCTACAGCCACACAGAAAACAGACATACAAGAAAACGTGAACGGAAATCCTGATTTTAGAGAAACCAATTTTTTCATCTCCCGAAAGTGAAAGCAAAGCTTCCGCTACCTACAGGCATACTCGGAAGCTATAATTGTGTTTGCTAAAGAAGAAATTAATTAATAAATTCTCATTGTTCAAAAATGAAACTTTATCAAACCATTACTATTAATTTTTTGCGATAAATGTTTAGTTTGTTTAGTAAAACTTTGCTAAACTTTGCAGTCAGTATTGACGAATATGCATTAATTGAAGGTTGGAATTGTTACAGGATGACGAACCTCCAGAGATCACCTATTGCGTGGTCGACCACACAGGGACGCTTACTCTCCAGACGCTGACGCCAACTCAGCCGATCCCTCCAGAAGATGAGTTGGACATCAAGTTCGCGGAGCTGGTTGAAGAGCTCGACCTCACGGCGACCAACAAGGCCGCCATGTTGGCTCTACCTAGTCAGAAGAAGTGGCAGATCTACTGCTCAAGGAAGAAGGTAGGACTTTATCTGTTTTATTGTAGTCCGTTAAGTGGAAAATATGGAGCTTTCAAAAAAGGGGCCAAATGATGGTTATCGGGTGATGGAGGTAGGCAAAACACCGTGTAAGAGAAAGTTTTATGACTTCTTAGTCTTCTTAGTCTTTATGACTTTTCTTCCTTCCAAATCTACAAAAAACGTTACGTCATCGACATTCGACATAGATCTATTTTTTCCGGTCCTGAGAAGGATTAAACTCCTATTATGTATTCAACGCACCAACCATTCACTACGGCGAATTCTTGGTAGTTCATTTTCTTGTGGACTTTTGGCCTGGTCATGTCAGTTTTATTTCAAATAATCTGTGACTGCCTGACGTGAGTTCTCTCAATGTTCCCTCCTCCAAATATCTACGAACAAATTTACCAACCTATGAATGTTTTAAAAACTTACTTCAATTAACAATCATTTCAAGAAGTATCGCACGTAATTACTCTTCACAACTACATTAATAACTAAATCCTAAAAATCCTCCGAAAACATTATTCTGCACCGAATAATAGTGAGTTGTTATTATGAAAAGATGCGTATGGATCTTCCTCATTATGCCCATCCCATTGTTACATTTTATTTGTATCTCTCTATTATTTTTCTTCTTGTTCATCTTACTACAATTAAATTATTTTTTGAACTCTACAAATGGTTCCTAGACCTTGATGAGAAATTATTTGCATACCAATTGTCCTGCGGACTCTTCCATAACCTATTTAATCATCCAGTGGCCCCTTGTAAGTTGCATTCTTGCCTGCTTGCACCTGATTCTTCATTATTTGAAACAACTCAAATAAGGTATCTACTGCTTAAAATAAAATATGTATCCAACATTGCAGACACACTGAGTCATCTCATTTTCAGTTACCTAGCTAACCTATTTGCTATGCCATGCTATCCATTGCACGTGTGTTAGCCTAGCTAAGGGTGGTCCTTCGAGTGATCATCTACCCTGTGTTACCATATCAATCGAGTCTCATACATATGCTATCTTTCTTCAAACAACACTAACATGTCATAAAACTAAATCATCACGTAATTAACATGTCATAAAACTAAATCATCACGTAATTAACATGTCATAAAACTAAATCACCACGTCATCCCGATTTTCCTAAATCATTAAAATGAAACGTATAATAATGGATTATGTTGTTAATAAAATTATGTTGATCGAATAAAATGATAAGAAACAATTGCAGTGTCAGGCCGGTGTTTTCCAGTTGTCCAGAAAGAAAACACTACCGCAATTTCGTTAAAAGAAGTTCAGTTATTATTGAAAAACAATAATAGAAGTGAAACACGTCTGCCTTTCACATAAATTTGAACTCGTTACAAAAACAATGGATCGAGCCCTGTTAACAGAAGTGAAGTATAAACACTGGAACCGATATTCAAAAACGACTTTTTGATAGCAGGTCAACTTTCTGTTTACATTCGAACGTTTTATACAGAACAGTTTTTGCCCTTATATTCCAAAACGCATCTCAACCATAAGACTTACATGATAAAGTTTGCCTTTACTTTAGAACAAAACAAAGTTTCCCAAAAAACACTTGCTTCTTTGTAGAAGGAAACAATGAATGACTTCGAAGAATAACCTCGAATAGTATTTAAGCTGATGTTTTGCGAAAGCATTGCTAATTACAACTTCTCAATGCCCTACTTACCGGCTGATCGTAATTTAAGTAATTGTTCACTCCTAACGATGATTAGTTATCCGTCGACGGTTGTTTGTGCTCGATAGGTAGCTCTCATGTTCCTTTGGACTTTTATTTCCAAGAAATCAGTAAGTATTTCACTGTAACATGCAAATTTACATTTTTACCGCTACTACAGAGGTATGAAAGGTCCATGTTAGATAAATTGAAAGACTTCAAGATTCATCTTTCCTATCGGGTGTTTGGTGCAGAAAGAACCACCTTTTCTTACTTGAAACTGTATAGGTTAGGTTTTTCTTTGTGCCTTTGTGCTTCTGATACCTAAGTTCATCAATACTAAAAAACTCCCAAAATTCTCTTGAATCTCAATTTCTGCGTGGATTGTTTTAGGATCAAGACGGGACGACGGACTTATCGCCTCTACCCGAGAACTACATTGAGGCCATGAAAGGAATTTTGAGCGTAAGTCATTTCGACATTCTTATCTACCAACTATTCTGTTACGAAATGATCTTGTAAACATAGAAATTACCGTAATGACGGTTATTATCGTAGAACCCAAGCACGATAATCTTTTTAAGTAGGTGGTAGTTTCTATCTTCGCTCATCACAACTTGGACGTAATGTACCCCTGAAGACTACATTATTCGTCCCTCTAATCATGTCTTTGGGTTAGAAATACAAATGCTTCAGATTTATGGAAATTAAAAACAGTGTGGTAGTCTTAATACCTCATGATTTTCTCAAAGAGGTTTGAATTATTGTTCATAATTTTAAAACTAATTTCGTGGTTAGCTCATCCATAACCATGTGTTAGTTCTGCTCATTTATTCAATTAAGGGCTTACTCGATTGAAATCCTTCATGAAAGAATGCAGAATGTGCCAAATTCTTTGTGAGTTCATTCGTACGAACAGATTTCAAAATGTACAATTTCTAAATTTAATCGTTGGTTTGTTATCTCTTTCCAAACAGATGAGTGTGGAAAATACAGGTTTTAAAACTAATTCCGTAGTTAGTTTTTGGAACCAATAGCTCATCCATCACAGAACTAACGTTCTGTTCATTTATTCAATTAAGGCCGTGTTTCCCAACCTGTGTCCCGCGGCACACTGGTGTGCCGCAAAGGTGGGCTAGGTGTGCCGTGGGATAAGTCAACTTGAACTAAAATAGTTGCGAACGAAAAAATAGCTAACGGCTTGTCTAGTACAATGAATGACCGATTTCATCAAACTTTTAACCAGGCATTAACGCTGGGTTATATATTTGGCGAAATCCAGTCTAAAACGTTCGACTATCCTGTGATGGAGCTTCAATCAGTAGAGCACGACATGAGATTGCCCTTGTCAGTTGTACAGCCTCGTAAAATGGAGTTAGTGGAAAAACATCAAGCCCAAGTGTCACATTAATAAAGAACATGACATGAAATCAATAATAAAGATAATACAGTAGTATAATAAAGTAATAACAAAGAACTTTTGTAATAGAAAGCAAGAAGTATTTTGTTTGCTTTTCTGAGCTCTACTTTTATTGTATTTGATTAGGACAGGTGTGTTAAATAAGTTGTAATAAAATGAGTTATTCCTGCAATGTAATGTTTTCTTTACTTTTCCTACAAATTAGGTTAGGTGTGCCGCGGCTATTTGTCTTTTTTTGTAACTGTGCCGTAGGCTAAAAAAGGTTGGGAACCACTGAATTAAGGGCTTACTCAATTGCGATTCTCCTTTCTCCTTCTCCAATTCGGAGTAAAAATGTCCATCGTCATCTAAATGGTTACATTTTTCCTCAGCACTTTAGACTCCTTGTCCGAATAAAGTTATACTTGCTAATCTAGGATTCAATTTAGATTGAAGTTGCTAGGATTTTGCTACTTGGCCTCCTCACAGTAGATCGATATTAAACTATTAAACTAATAGTTAGAGTGTTAGTTAGCCCGAGTCACCGAAAACATAATTTCTCATATCTTAACTTTTCTCAAATTCACAGGATAGTTCTGTGTTCACTTCAGAATAACGATTAAAAATAAATAAATAAATAAAGTTTTTCAACACATTAGGAGCAGGAATATGTTCTTACTGATCATTCTGGCTAAAACTTGAGTTTTGTTGTTAAGACGAAATCCTATTTTAACTAACGATTTTGGCGATATTCAGTTTGATTTGCTGTGATTTTATTTTGTTGGGTTTTCTCTTTGATCGTTCTTCAATCGTTCCCATGATGTCTGACCAATGCAGATTACACGCAATACAAATGAAAATGCAAATGTTATCTGAAGCTTCCACTTTTTCTTTTCAATTTGAATTTTTACATCCATGACTAGACGAGGCCAGAAAGTTTAAAGGAAGAGTTATTCGGATCTGTTATTCAATAAGATGAAAATCTATTACAGATCTACCCACCTAATGAAGTGAGGTATCGCAGAATTATGCAGTTGCCTAGTGCATCAAAACGTATTTACATTAATGAGGTAGGTTAATCAGATAATAATTCTCAACAGAGAATAATTCACTTTCTTCTATGAAAACGCTCTGATGTTACGTCAATCAACGGTATACTGCGTATGTCCTTGCCCGTTCCTGTTCTTCATTTAAATATAAAAAATAAAACCTCTGATGAGGAAAAAAAACGTTGCACCGTGAGAAGACGCCGAGGTGGTTCGGTCTTCGCAGGATGAATTTCCTACTTATGTGCTTTTGCGGTGGATCGGAACGGGAATGTTGCATAACCTTAATCCTAATGAATTCCGGTTCTTCATCGAGGAGACTTGCATGTAACTAGTTCACCGGAGATTACTTTTCCTCCGGCCACCCAGGAAATGAGTCAGTAAATCAATGCCAGAAGCAGTGCAAGTGACTTTCCCAACACCCGGCGAGTACAAGAGAAGTTATGATATTGATCTGGAAGAGATTTGGTACTCTATCTAGGAACGAGTATGAGTAAGAATTGAAAACATATCTTTATGAAACAGAATAGCGAGTTTATGATGTCTAGATCTGTTTGTCAGTATGTGAGTTCTGGCTTTCTGAGTTTGCAGATGGAAAAGCAACTACTTTCCAGTTTTGGATTGCTCCTTTTATATATTCACGATTAATAGGCTGTACAACAAATAAAACCAATTTTTATATTGATATTTGGATTTAGGTTTTCCTTTTCTATGTTGTTATTTGTCCATTTATGAGTGACTCTCGAAGCACTGAAACATTGCTGAAAACATTTTAATCTTCTTTTGAGCTATGGAAAATGTCGAGGTTTCATGATATACTTATCTACGACATTCGTTAAAGTTGATCGTAATGAGAATATTTTTTTCTTCTAACATACTCTTTGTCCTTGAAATATGATTAGTCTTATGCTGTTATGTGGTTGTTGAATAAATGTGATATTGTTATATCTTGTTTAAAACATATATAAGAACTACAGGAATGCTCTATGTCCGGTTTTTATAAGAAAATGTGATTATTTCCAAGGTTTTTTGAACAAGATGGGTTTCGTTAAGCACAAAGTGGGGTGGTCAAACAATCAAAAATCATACAGAAATAGTGAAGATATAATTACTTATCACTACTGCACCCCCCCCCCCCCCCAACTAAATTTAAAATTTAAAATTCTCTTTTGTTGTACAACGTGACTAATATAGGGGCTGAATAACATTTTTTATTTAGATTGATTTAAATTGATAAAATTAAATGAAAATTGAGAAGACGAAATTGTTTATCACTACTAGGTATTTCCTCCATTCAATCCCTTTCGTAAAATCATACGTTCTGAGATATATTCAAATAATGAACGAAAATCTTGATTGAACAAAAATAGTGACATCAATCGGTTGAAAACTAATATCCCCTCCATTCCCCATCAGCGAAAGCAAAATTTCCGAGGTAAGCAAAGTAAACAAGGAATTTCACCTTGGATTTTCGTCCGACTACCCGGAGGTGTCGGGGACGTCGCCAGCCGTCCTCTGGAGAGGATCGGAACTAGGTATGGCGATTTCGCTCGTAGCTTCCCATCGCCTCACGCCCCTGGGTTGGGAGCGTTTTGGATTCACGTGATATCGAGATCAGAGGTGAGCTGTCCAACGACAGGACAGGTATACAACACTTGATAGGATTTTGGCCCTTATCATTGGCGCCTGCCGGATTCGAACCGAACTAATCCCCACTGAAAGTAAACAGCCGAAGGAATGATGCCTTAGCTCGCTCGGACAACCTGTCAAAATTGTCATTAATTTCCGAGGTTTGTTGCACATGTAGGCTAATAAAATTGCGATCGAACAAAATATGAATGACGAAAATCGGTTGAGCATTATACCGTGAGTAAGATCTTGTAAGTTCTTTGTAACAAAAGCACGTTTTTTTGCCATTACCCCCTCCAATTATCTTCCATCGAGAAATCCGGAATTTCTTAGGGTTTTTGCACAAGTGTTTTTTCTGGAGTGAAATTGGCATCAAACAAAAAAAGATTCACGAATGTCGGTTAAGAATTGCAGTTTTCGAAGCGTTGACGAAAATTCATCTCACACAGGTACACACATAAAACATCCTTTCGGGGGTTTTCACGAAATTAGTCTTTGATTTGTCTGAAACGGATTTGTATTTAGTTATTTCTGTTCCCAAATCCGGGTAGTCCATCACCCCACTGGATCAGTTCTAATGGGTGTAAATCTATTGAAGAAGCCTTGCTTCCGGAGGGCGTCCTAAAAAAATAGATGCCAACCTAATACAAATCCAATCATCAACATAATATCAACTTAATATGCGACAAAAATTGGAAGCTAATATGAAACTGTCATCATAACCGTTATTTTTGCATCCAGTAAGTTGAAGAAGTAAGGTAGCTTATTGTACACGTCATACATATGACTTATTCAAACAAGGAAGCGAATTAATCGTGGAGTGATCGAAATAACGGATAATTACTTTACTTCTACGTTATTCAATCTTCCGTGGATTATCACTCAAGCCAGAAGCTGAACGGCCCCTAAGGATGTCACTTATCGCGATGTCTCTTACTCCTGTAATTAGTTCGGCGAAATTTCCCATTCCTCCGACAACCTCTTTTCACGTAAGGTTTTGAATGATTGTGTCATAAACCTATCGTATTCTCAAGGAAATTCTTTCTTTCTCACGTACTCGTTGCAGAAACGAACTTCCCCTGCCTAGGCTTCTTAATTACTCACATCTCGGTTGGATATGCCACCCGATAATTTGCAGGTGAGCAAATCGCTACTCGTGCGCCGATGACTCCAAGTGAAGTGGTCGTAATCACTTTCCCCGTCCTCTTCACCTTGATGTCAGCTAAGAGGTTCTAGTACCTGTACCTACCTATATCAATCGTATGCAGCGAAAGCGTTGCCTAATAACATCCACCAAATTATAAAACATGACGATGCCTTCGCTTCATATTATGTTGTAAGGTTGTTGTTCATCGGAGTTTCACTTTGAAGCGATTTCCATCTTCGAAGTACCTAACTGAAAGTTGGTAATGAGCTGCTTACCTTTGGCAAGGATGAGTATTACTCATCGGCTTCTTATATCCTTTTTTTATTTTTAACTAGAATGGTAGGAAATCCCTATTAATCTTACAAAATACTGTCCCTTGGTGAACATATGTAAACAAAAAGTGATGTCACATGAACCAGTTCTTCCCCCATTGCTCACTGGTTTGGAACATGGCTCACTGTTAGCTTTACCACATTTTATCCATTCAAGATCGTTTTTAATGCTTTTTCAATTGATTTCGTCCTCACGCACGATGAATCTAGATGTTATGTACGTTCGCATACAGGCACTGAGCTTGCGAAGGCTTCTATTTTCAATAATTTTTAAACTTTTCGTATGATCTTCAAATAACAACGTCAACTTCATCATCAAAATTATGACTTAATAGAGTAGAACTGGGATTTAATTGAAAACAGCTCGAATACTAGAAAGTCGGCAATCAGCCAAATCATATGGCGTCTTGTGGTTTTAGTTCGGAATCAAGGAAATATTAGTTGTCGTACATCTTAATAAATTCCGTCGGTCACAGTGGTGGGATCTCAGAATTCCGATTCCAGAGTCCCTTTGCCATCAACCAGAATAAATCCGTTAATTAAAAAATAAATTTATTGATAATTCATTGAGTGCAAAAATAATTAGAAATTAGAGTCGGTAATGAGTGACATTCATTGTGGTTAGTAAATACAAAAAAAAGAAGATGAACGAATATTTTGTTTTCTATAAACTCTCGTTATATTGTCGTTTCCATTTGTAAACACAAGCATGTTGTCAGGAACAGACAAAAGTAGCAGGCTTATTGGCGTTTATTGAATATCAAGTATACTAACCTGTCGATCTGTTAAGTAACCAAACAATAAAATGGAATCACAGTGTTGCGCCACCATTAAATACAACGTTGTAATATTTCCCAGTGATAGTTAAAGTATGTCACAGTGAATTTCAATGAAAAAGGTTGAATTGAATGTGAAAAACGTTGAAACGTTGAACGTTAAAGGTTGACTAGAGACATGAGATAATATATTTTAAAGTTCAAACGAATATAACTTTAAGATTTGAATACAGTTGTGCTTCCTCTTTGTTGTCATCAAACTATAAGACTATCCGGTGATATATTGATTTTTGCTTCATAAGCTGATTTTGTGTGATCTACACATGTGCCAGTTGTGTTTCATATCTGTGCGAAGAGTGAAACAGTCTTGGTTGTGAACTGTGTCGCCTAATTTTCGAAATGTACGTAGTACGAGAGATAAAGCTAAAAAATCTGGCAAATTGTGTTAAGCCACACAGCTTTATGACTATGCAGATCATTGAAATGCATGACAGCTGCAAAAAACAAGAATGTATAATTGAGGGATACGTGCACGGATTAAATAGTTCTAAGATTTGATGAAATGACTTTTTGATGGAATCCAAATTCGCACTTGCGCAGACACTGCACAGCGGTCTATCTACTGCCAAACAGTGAAGCCATCGCCAAGCAGATGAAGTATTGATTCTTGAGCGATGCATTTCATAGGGGACCATCTAGCGCGTAACCCGCACATTCACTGTAAAACTTGGGTGTGTTTGCAAGGATTTGCGGAAAAACAACCAACAAACAGACCGCCAGACACGAAAAGAATGTTATTCTAAATGCATCGTAGATGAGGAGTAAAAAATGCATCACACAATTATATGTTAGAAATTACTACAGAGTGTAATTAATCAAATTAATTATGACGCTAAAGGGTAACTTGTACCCTCGTCCATCACCCTGTTGTTCATGTCACTTCATTGGAACGTAAAATGAGACATAACGATCGCCGAACCAAAATTAACACTTACGAAATCGGGTCTAAGAGACCGGCGTGACCAACACGAAGTAATTTGTGTCGGACAGGTAAACAATCTGGCCAGCATTAAACAGTGCGTCACCTCTTTTCTCCCCTGTTTTCGTTCCCATGTTACGTAAAATCCTTCATTTACCCTGGCAAATCAATTTCAGAAGATAACGTGAAGAGATTTGTTCTACACTAAACATTTTATCAGGTCCACTTTATATTTGTCCAATAATTAAGCTTCTCATGTTTCCTAACTTCTCAGAGGATTTTCAAGATGTTAGGTGTGTAACCTGTATGAACGTAGGGTATGGTAGTGTACTTTTGCATGGAGTACTAGTTTCTCAACCAAATGCCCACTGTTATAGTAACCATCCTTGGGCTTTGGAACCCTAAAAGCGTTATTGTAACCCTTTTCATCTACTATATTTTTTTACTGCACTGCTTTACTATACATATCCCATTTTTTTCGTTTTGTTGGACAACCACATCCACCATCATACTTTTATGATAAAGTTTGCTATTTTTGTTGAACGAAACAAGTGAACTCGCTGTATCTGCGATATTTTTATATAACATTTTTCAAAACAACACTTTCTTCTTTAGGCCAGGAAACAATGAATGATTCCGAAGAAAAACCTAGAACAGTACTTGGGTCGGCGCTTTTTAATAGAAATGTTAATCATAATTTCTCAATGCTCTTCCGACACAAGGGCCACCGCTGTAAAAGTCATCCTAGGGCTCTTGGAACGACGAATGTGCGGGTTAGGGCCTAGATGGTTCCCCTATGAAATTCATCTTTCAAAAATCAATACTTCAAATGTAAAATCCACCAAGCCCCATTCTCTTAGGTTTTAGTAAATCTCCCTCAAATTTGAATAGTATCTGGGAAAAGACTTGCATCATCCCATACAACTCGTTCACATCGTTGCTATTTACCGTTATAGAGTTAGCGCAACAGAACTGCAATACATGTCGACTCATTCATTTGAAGGCGTTACTATTCGCAGGAACATGTCCCAACGCGTTTTGGTCCTTGAATCGTTACAAAAACCTCACATTTCACATCTTTTAAGATTTAGACACGTTTAATATTATTTACCTGTAACATTTTATTAATCTATTCATTCATTCAACTTCCTAATTTCTGCGACTCTTCTGAATTGCACTTGAGGCTTTTGCCCTCACAGAGCTGTTACCACTTTATGTGGTTTTCAACAGTTTATTGCATTTTTGTTACACTACTAATAACATATAATAGTTCATTTCGATTATTATAATTGATTTTGAATGGAAATGAAACCCCCTTTCGAATTGAAGTGTATGCTTTGGGCAGTAATAAAAACCGCCGTTATCCAATTGTTTTCTTGTGACAATGCTCCAAAGAATTTTCATTATTATAATGTTGTTGGTATAGTGTTCCAACAGACTATTCCATGGTATAATCTTTCAACTTCATAAACTTCCAAACTTGTGGTTGCTGCTAAAACCTCGATTGACAACCGATTTGCGATGCCCTTGATTTGTAAAGCTTGACTACGAAGGAGGCAATCAACAATTCGAAAATGCATTTTTTGTCGTTATCAAACAATTATCTTTTGAATGTTCATATTTTCAACCGAAACGCATTGACCTAAATAGGTTCGTAATTTTGTTCAAGAAATCCAGGAGCGTCGAACCAAATGCCTTCAAACTCATATATTGGTTGAGACTGATGTTATTTTATTCCCATCGGATATTTGGAAAATTGGAACAACAATGTCCATAATTTTGTAATTCTTGAATATGCGTATTTATCTGTGTCAAGAACTCAGCAACAACGAGAAAATCAATCACTTGATTCCCAGGCAGGATATGCTCTTACTTCCTTACAAACAATATTCCGATCGATCATCTTTTTTTGGAGCCCTCCCAGGCGTTTTCCTAATAGTTCCCTACCTAATTTCGCTCTGCCTTTTAACTCTTTTGTGACGGTAGTCAGGTCCCGTGATCTGGTTGCGGGTGCTTTGAAGCTTATTTACCGCCTAGCGAGTTGGCTTACGGCACTGCGAACCGGTCTTGGGGTTCTTCCGTCAACACGCCTGTCCGATTAAAACCTGAATTGCGGCAACTTTGCCGTGACTAAAATGATTTTCCCCGCTAAATGCCCCAGTGTCTATGCTACACCTACGTACAAAACGTTTACCGTGTTTTTTCCTTCTCGAAAAAAGGAAAAATTCTTTAACGCCGTAAAAACACTGTTCACGATCAGTACGTTAGGTTGCTTTAACTCATAACGGGTTCCCGGTACACATCTCTTATTCACTATCTTTTGTCAATGAAGAGCGCTATGTCTGCAACTCCGTAATATCCCAGCTCAGTAGTGACGTTACAATGCATCACTATACAAGTTGATGAGCCACAGTGCAGAAGCATGGAAGTGAAATAGGAAGAACGTTTAAAACTCATGAAATTAGTATGGGCTCTGTAGAAGAAGAAAAAGAAAAAGAAAAATTGCTTTATTAAAAATATGTATAAGTAAACATACAAAACAAAATTATACAATTTTTTTGACGAAAAAATAGGCATAGCCAGCTGTCTGCTGGAGTTGAACCAAGTAGAAATCAACGAGATAATCTTAATCAAAATGAAATAAAAAAGCTACATATATAATTTTCAGAAAAACTCTAGACAATGTAAATAGCAATACCCCAAGCTTCATACAAGCGCGTTGCCTATCGAGTTACCTATTAAATTCATAGACTAGTACCTTACGATAAGACCTCGCATCACGTACATAGTTGGCCAGCTTAATCCAGTGATTTCCATTTTATAGGAAATGAACAAAATCATTCTCTGTGGTTGTACTAGCTCCACTAGCAATTGAGCAAACTGCGATAAAAAGAAAAATATCCTCCTTCACACCGTATTTACAGAGAAAGTACACCACACGCTTTTGATTCCATCCAGGCCAGTAGTTCAATGCTTCCATCTCGCTTTCAAAATACATCTTAGGATCGGAAAAGTAAGACCAGAGGTTCCCCGTGGATCAAGCAGGTCAGCAATAGGAACTGCATAGTCCAACCGACAGTATGGGCTCTGTAATTTTCATAAGTTTGATGATCAAAATCGACATTTTTGTTAAGAATGCATGCTGAAACCAGTCATTTTTCAACCCAGAAGATTATGCCGTCGATAGAACTGCACTCCATAACAAATGAGAGTAGGCATTCCATTACGTATGCCTCATGGGCTTTTGGGGATTACTCTTCTAGTACGAGACACAAGACGTAGACGGTTGGCAAAGGGCTTGCTGAACCTTCAAGGTGTATATCGATAAGAGGTTTGGTATTGCGCATTGATATACCAACCGTTTATTGGTCAGTCGAGGGGTCCAAGAGCAAACTAGGTTGATGGTTTTCTCTGCATCGAATGCTAGTTGTATGCTGTTGTTTACAGGTGTCAACCCTTTTTTCAACTGTGCAAAATTTGTTTTTCTGTATGTCCCAATACTCCAGTCTAATAGGTAATCGATGACTCACCCTACAACCATTATACAATAAAAATTGTATTTTCGTAAATCATTTGTCATATTTATAAGTGCTGTTTACATAACAAACTAATACACATTTAGATCAATACAATGAATAGTTTATACTTAGCTATCGTCCAAGCAATCTGAGGGTTCATTCATTTGTTCTGTAAATGTACGTTGGATATTTTATGATGATGATGGATGATTTTATTTTGCGTATTACTCAAGGTCATCATTCAACCAGATCTGTGTGAAAGTACTCATGATAATGTGAAACTTATTTTTACACATTTATCGGGAAATAGATCTTATTCTGAGAAGTTCGTACCTACAACTATTTAGCTTTCTCATGATCAGCGGTATGGTTTTCAGAGCTAGGTAGGTACAGCTCATCCAATATGGCTCCATTATTGTAATGATCATATCTTGAGAATCACTACTACTATGAATTTGGGCACTATCTCAATACTTAGGTTGGATCTACATTCAATAAAAACCATCAACTGAACTGTATATCGCTCGAGACGAATTTACATTACGCTTTATAAAACATGTTCTACGTTGTCTCGCTTTTGAAATCATGCTTGACTTCAATATTTACAGGCCTGGGAAGAAGAGAATCCCGAGTCATCTCCAGCAGCCTGGATCAGGACATTGGAAGGGATGAAGACTGCTCTGAGGACGCAGCCGCACTCTTTCGTCCAGGGTTTTCTGGAGTCTGATGGTCTCTCGACGCTCCTGAGCTTGCTGGAAGGCGTCCACGCCAGCCGACAGACGGAAAGCCCATCTCACACGGCGCTCCATACCTCCTTGATAGGATGTCTCAAGGCACTTATGAACAACTCGGTGAGTTCAACAATAGCTTATTGCTCTACTTTATTTCTTTATAAAATGACGAAGGATTTCCAATTCATTTACGTGACTGCACATTGCTTTTTCCCCAGATAGTAAGAGATGCCAAATAGTAAGGTACACAGGTATACAGTCCTACTTTCAGTTCTCATATTTCTGTTGGAAATCAAAGTAACGTAACTAACACAGGCATACGCACAAAACGAATATTGCTATCATACAATACTGAAGCCAATAATTATTACGAAAAATTCATTTTAAAGTATTGCATTCACAAATCAAAGAACGCAAGAAACCAAGGCTTACAGTCTATTTTGAACTCGGGTTCCCGGAAAGCGTTCGGGAAAGAAGTCCTGAATTTTTCTCAGGCACATCATTGGGGAGAAGTGGTTTGTTTCTCTCAGGGATCCGTTGCTCCTTCCACACATCAGGCACTGAGTGCATATGCATGAGCGCTTTACGTACTCAGCCTGTGTCAAGCAGATGTGAAGAATCACCCGACGTATGTGAATCTGTCTCCCTCAATAGCAGCTTGTTTACACTCTGAAAACACGAGACAAAATACGCAAAGCGGATGAAAACAATAGGGGAATCCGAAAACAACAAGAAAAAAAAACTCGCGCCATTGTTGGCCCGAGATGAAACGCTCGACCTTTCACTAATGAACGAGACCCGTTTAATTGGACTACCGCCTTTTACTTCCCCTTTCAGCCGTAAAAACGAAAGGGCCTTTAGTTTTGATGATGCGAACGACTTCTGCCTCTTAAAACGGAAAGTTGAACATGAGAAGAGCGTGCATTAGTTTTCATTGTAGCCCAGAGCCAAAATGCATAGAATTGTTATATTATGAGTAATCATTCTTGCTTGTCTCTGGCAATTGAATACTTAAGAGGTTAATTCATTGCATGAACTCCGTATTACAAACATCAAATGTTTTATATTTTCAAGTACAAACGTATTTCAAGGTTTTCTGGTTTTAAACTCCTCTATCATGCGAAGCACTGTATAAATTTATCTATAACATGACAGACTCATGTCTACTATCTCATCATGTTCGTTAATTTTCATTTTTTTTTTCACTGACCAGTTCCGCTCATTATTTATCATTAATGAAACTTCAAAATAATTAAGTTTTTGGACAACTTCGAAGCCTTCGATTGCCTACACGAACTTATTCTATGATTTCTTCCTGTTATTTCATTCTGTTTATTATGCATATTATTTATTCTGCAATGTTATAAACTACTACTACTCTCTTTCAAACTTTCATCTGCAATCTTTATTCGTTTAATAAAATCAACAATTAGAATTTCATCACCTGATGATATAGGATTTCAGTGGGCACTAAATAACAGGAAGAAATCATGTAATAAGTAGTAGTATTCCAATCATGAAGATGATCTAATATTTACCTCGCATTCTTGACAAGCCTGCGAGGATTGGAGACCAAATTTACGCACTCGCGCCACAAATATGTACTGTACAATTTCTCTGGGCATTTTCTCAAATTATGCTTAAAATTCATTTTCTTCTACTTGTTGCATATGAACTCTACTCTTTTCTCACTCGGGTTTATCCAATCGAACAATCAATCTACTTTATTGTGCAACTTGTGAACTCTTTGCTTAGCTTAACTTATGGACATTCTATGTAAATTCTGATATCCAATAAAACCCATGTTCTATCCACTCTGTGCTCCTTTTATGTTTCAATTTGACAGGTAAGGGCGTAAATTTCTCTCGAAAGACCAGCACAAAGTAGGTCATCTATATTGACACCGATCTTGATTGCTTTGGCAACGAATCAAACTCGTTTCATTTCATGGAATTGCTTAGTTCAAACAGTGGGAAGTACCCTCGTGATCCCGAGAGACTAACATAGTTACCAGCACTCCAGGGAAAGTTGGACCAAAGCCATAATAATCAAGCAACGTCGCCGAAGTAGATTTCTTGGGATAGTGAAATGCTCAAAGATTGGACCCCTGGGAAGATTACATGGCATATTTGAATTATGTTCAATGTTGAAGAATGTGTATTATTGAATGATAATTGCTAAATTAATCTAACAATACCAGCATTTACCGATCCTACGTAACCTTAGCTCTTGAATTGAACTTTCCTAGACATACTGAATGTAAAAAGACTCTACAATGATTGTTTGGTAATTCCTTTTAATCAAAGAGTGTTCTTTCCTATTGTAATCATACCTTATGAAATTGCCTAGACTCCATGAACTTGAGATCTTATTTCCTTAGTTGTGTTATTTACAAGAGTCAATATTACATATGAGGGACTTCAGGTAAAACGAAGAAATAGTGGAGTATGTCCACCTTTTGACGTAAATCTTGTCTGATTTTACAGGCTACAAACAGTTCAACATGATTTTTGTGAGGAACCGGTTGCAGTAAAAATATGTTTGCGCGTTCCGACAACTCCTTCGTAAGATAACAATGGAATTTAGGATATATTGTCAATGCTATCTTTTGTACAATAAGTATTTCATCCTTATGTCGATGTGTTTTGTTATCTTATAGACGGGTCGCGCCCATGTTCTTGCACACCCTACGGCAATCAATACGATCGCTCAAAGCCTGGCATCGGAGAACATCAAAATCAAAGTGGCGGCCCTAGAGATCCTCGGTGCGGTGTGCCTTGTTCCCGGCGGTCACAAGAAGGTCCTGGACGCCATGACTCACTACCAGGCATATACGTGCGAAAGATCCAGATTCCAGGTGAGAAAAAGTTACAAGCATGATGAATATCAACGGTGGTAGAAATCTTGTTGATTAGGTAAACGAATGATAACTTGATATGGGTGCGGAAGCCTGACGGATTCAATCGCAGCCAACTGACTTCGGATTGAAAAAATCAGAAAGAAATCCTAATGGGCAAATTCCATTAATAGGCTACTCAAGCTTGCAATAGAACTAACACGCTAAGCTCATGCTTTAAGCCACAACATTGCGTTGATTTTCAACCATTTCCAATACCAGACATAAGCTACTAAACCAGTACTACTTGCTAAAATAGTTTCCAAACTGCATACCATTTTGAAACTGCATACCACGAAACTGCATGGTTCGTGAAAAGCCATAAATTTCTATAAGTTTCAACAATCGACAGAAATTAATTAAGAAATAACCAGTTTTCGTCGAAAATGTAGTACCTGCCAATCATGTTAAACATTTAGACAGCCTAAAAAGAACTAGAATAGTAAATGTATTCTTTAATAGTATTTAAAAATTAGTATCCTTTAATGTTAATATCGTTGGATATATCAACGATCCAAGTTGGAATCCACAAAATAACTATCATCGATGTGTCCTCTTTCAGCTAATTACATTTGTTTGCAGTCTTGATTAATATGTCTTTAAGATTGATAGATGATGATTTACATCTACTTTAAGTATGGCGCACATTTGCCATTTGCCAATATTACTTTAGTTCCATTGTGAATACAACTTCTTCTTCGCCAAATATGCCTTATGAATCTGAACAAGAAAAATTTATAGAATGGCAAGGTGTTATTTTGGTAACCTTCAACAGAAAATATTCTCAGGATCCATCTTAAAATTTAACTTTATTGAGACTATGTTATATTCCAGGGCATCATCAACGATTTGGACAAGTCCACTGGAGAATACAGGGACGAAGTGTGTCTGAAGACTGCAGTCATGTCTTTCGTGAATGCCGTCCTCAGCTACGGCCCAGGCCAGGAATCACTTGAGTTTCGGCTGCACCTCCGTTACGAATTCCTCATGCTGGGAATCCAGCACGTCATGCAGAAACTGAGAAGACATGATAATCAGACTCTGGACAGGCAAGTGGAGTACTTTTATATCATCCTGATTCCAAAATATGCTGTTTTCTTCAAATCTTGCCCACTATTAAACTATGCTGAGGACATTCTAACATGAGGACATGGTGGTGTTCCCAAGTATAGATGTTTCCTATTTATGGAATTTTAATTTGTACGTTCTGCAGTCGTTATAACTTCATTATTACTTTAGCTTTTTGCGCAAATTCTTCCTATAGTATTATATCAGTTAATTTCAGGAACGTTAGGAACCTCGAGTATTTTGGGCGATGAACACCTAAAGAATGTAACGCCATCAGACTTGTCACTGAATTCCTCTCACTCAATTTCCTTAACTTTCCTCAAATCTGGAGAAACACGAAAAACATAAACCCAGCTATTTTATTCAATCATTCTTTATTTTCAATTCCATATGATCTTGGCTCATCTAACATTCAATTGTGTTTCTGTCTAAAGGCATCTTGATTTCTTCGAAATGCTGAGAAAGGAAGACGAGAAGGAGCTGGCAAGGAAATTCGAACTGGTAAAACTCATTTCCTCATGACGCTTTACACTTTACACCTTCAGATTTATTTATGCTGAATGAAACATTCACTTCCCCGCTATTATGCTCCCACGCATAAATACCTCAATATCACTTCATTACGAAAGGTAGACCTGCGCCTAGTTACGGTTATCGCCTTACATTCATTGTCTTAAATAACGTGGGCATCTATCGAAGCGCTAACTCTGCTTGCATATAAATTATTTTTTAGCCCGTCGAGAGATTGACTTTTCATGCAAATGAATGCATTTGGTCTTTGTAACATAATTTGTATTTTCACTGGTTTGATTTAACTTAGCAATTTATGTAGGTATGTGTATAATCATTACCTACCTTGAACAACCATTGAATCCCTCTCGCAATGTTCCCCTCACATGTCCTTCAGAGAAAATTAAATTCTAAATGAAAAGGATGGATAATTTTACGATCAAGGAACTTGCTTTTCAATCGATAAAATTAATGTTTACATATTGTATTAATAATTTTACTGAGTTGGGAGGTCGAATATTCAAATAGCATTCAAAAATGTATAGTTATTTCGTAACATCATTTGAAATATGGTATTTGTTAAGATTTTGCACTTTGTGCTGAATCCCTAACGCTGTAAAGCATGAACCTAATCGTGGAATTCCCAGCTTGTTGATTGGTTTTTCAATCTCGTCGAATTTCAGGAGAAGGACGTCGACACGAATTCAGCCACTGGCATGTTCGACGTGTTGAGACGAAAACTGAGTCACACTGCCGCCTACCCTCACCTCCTATCGCTCCTACAACATCTACTTCTATTACCACGTAAGTGGCAGAGTTTAGTTTCAAACATTACAAAAAGAAAGAGAAGCAACAACGGGGAATATAAGCGATTTCAAGGCGAATTAAGGCTATTAATTTGATAATGGAGGAGGCTCTTTTTGGGCTAATAAATGCTATTGACCGCATAATTTCAGGGAAAACAAGCCCTCATTCATTCGTGAGGTGCTAACGACATTAGGAGATATGAAGTCGCCATAAACCGCAGTGGCAACCCTGTGTACCGATTTCTAAGATCCGTAGGCTATCTTACGAATAGCCCGCAGATTACCATAGTGAACGTTCAAAGTTATTGTTTTGTGGCTCGACTGTTAGAATAGCTGTCATAGAATAGACAATTAAAAAAGCGTTAATAGGATACTAGTTATCTGAAGATAACGGCTAGGAAAAGTTAGAAAATCTGCCATCATATATATATATATATATATATTATATATACAATAGCGTAATATGATGTGTCATAGTTCAAATGTATCGTCAGTTCTAATTGCTCATCTGATAGAAAAGTTATATGACATAAAATTCAATGTTTTTCAGAGAAATCTGATTCAAAAGCATGATATACCTGTTAGTTTTCATACTATTCTGTTTAAACGAGTATCCACCACAAAAAACGGGAAGAACTCGGTTTAAGAATCATCAAAGTTTGAATATTTAGCTCTAGAAACATTTACTTCAAATGGCAGTACAGGAGTTCGTCATTATACAGGGTGGCCAAAATTTAATGGACCAGGCATTTATCTCCGTAATTTCCGAGCCAAAAAAAAAAAAAAAAAAAAAATTTCAAATAGTTACTTCACTAATTTTAACAAGGAATTCAAATATCACGATTTCGCGCGTTGCGCACGCTCCCAAATGCATGATTTGCCCATAAACTTTGTTATTTCAAATGGAAACCCGCATTTTGTATTGCAGATTCGGATTCTACCTAACATTTTATGGAAATTTGACCCCATAACCAATTTTTTTGATTGCACACAACCGGTTCAGGGAGCACGCAAAGGTGCGCAACCCCACAATTGTCAAATAGTAGATGATGGTGAATTCTAGAGTGTGGCACATGATTTTTCATTGTTTTTTAACAATTCATCGTTTTTTAGCTGATTCATGTGATGCTATCCGTTTCTTGATTCGACTCAATTTCCGCGGAATACCGAAATTGAAAAATCATCGTTTATGCCGACTTCCAACTCTCCAATTAACATGATTTTTTACTAGTTACTATTGGAAAATTTTTTTTTAGGCTCGGAAATTACGGAGATAAATGACCTGGTCCATTATTATTACCCTGTATAATGACGAACCCCTGTACTGCCATTTGAAGTTAATGTTTCTAGTGCTAAATATTCAAACTTTGATGATTCTTAAACCGAGTTCTTTCCGTTTTTTGTAGTGGATACTCGTTTAAATCGAATAGAGTAAAAACTAATTGGTATTTCATGCTCCTGAATCAGATTTCTCTGAAAAACATTGAATTGTATGTCATATAACTTTTCTATCAGATAAGCAATTAGAACTGACGATACATTTGAACTTGACACAATAAACCGGATTGAGAAGGTTGTATTTTGGAGTTGGTGGTATGGAAGCTGTTGAAAATCAACCGGAACTAATGATGTGGTTGACATTTACATATTAAATATTGCGTTCCCGTTTCAAAGCAATAAAACGTCTTGGTAGTCGTACACCCACGTCTTCACAGCGGGAAAGATATCGCTTGAGTGAAAGTATTTGACCCGCCCACTCACTTCATGTTCATGGTTTGAGTGCTGGCACCTTACGAGAGATAAACATCGTATTACTTCCAATGTTTCTCTCCTGCCTGACATGACTGCATAATGCGGGACTTCGGGCTCCTAATCGATCATTCCAGGCATCCATCACGCCTGAGCCCCTTGAAAATCTATTAAAGAATGAGTCGGGCCAAGCAATTACTGTCGTGATGACTTCAGTTTGACACCACTTAAAAAGTAGGTAACATACCAACCTACGAGACTTCGAAAGGGAGTTCCTGTATTTTAAATTATACTGTTCAGAGTGGTCTTCTATTTTTCTAATATTACCTATTCGTGTTTAAAAGGCTCCTAACATCCTAGCATTGATTATTATGAAGCTGATCTCTACTGATAAGTTTCTTGATTTGCATAGAATCCGGGAGTAATGATGCCGTTCGGTTCTTGACATAAAAAATGGACCGAAAGAGCCCCCAAACAATATTTATTAGCTGCTGTAGCTCTTTTCGCAATATTTTTCTCAAGAGTGGTCTTTAACGACAAAATATTCCTTTTTTCAAGTTTCGCAGCAGTATTGGAACTCTTTCTGTTTATAATAATCCTGCGAAGCTCGCTTCTATTTATTTTCTGAGAGTATACTGAGAGTAGAGCATACATGCGATTAGATACTAAGTATCTAATCGTCTCTACTTCCACACTCTACTTTATATATATAAAGTCTTTATATATATGACAATTTTGACATTTCGTTGCGACATTTCCGATATTTATATCGATAATTTTCTTCCAATATTATCAAATATCATACCGGTTGGACTAGTTGTTTTATACGACGTAGATGTTTGTTGGTTGTACGCTCAAAAAGGGAAGAAGGACTCCACAATGTTAACACATTATAATCAATAGTTGAGTTTTCTGCTTCATAAATAAAATTTTTCACAGTGAAATTCGAATTGAATTTTAATAGATGTACCGTTCAACATACCTATAATTTCAGTCGAGGAAATATGACGAATGCTGCATCCCGAATGCACAACCTACAGTGTCCGATTTTATCACAAAATAATTTTATTATTTAGTTTTTATTCGGTTCGTTTGTAGTTTACAGTGGCAGTGATTCGTCCAAGTGTCATGGCGATATCGAATCCTTCAAAAAAATTTAACTAGCAATACTGCCAGTGGCCCACGGTGAAAAAAATGGATTCGATATTAGCAATATATCAATGTTTTCTTTCGGTATTGTTTCGATTGGAAATATCTATTCAAACGTGCATCGAATCGTCACAAACGCGAAGAAAAACGCGTAATCTGTCGAACGTCCCCTTCCCGCCTAAAATTTCGCTCTCAAATTCCAAGTATTCCAGGTATTTGAAACTGAACATGTTTTAACTCGTTTTTCCCGACCTAGGACAACACGATAAAACCTTAGCCAGACTCTCCGTTCGTGTCCAACTTTTTGAAACTCCACTTGGGATTCCTCTTCTATTTCTAACACCCAATACAGTATACTGAAACCGTATTACGTTAAAGTCGCGCTATTCATATTCCTACGTGCTCGTAGAGGTTTGGTTTACGACTCCTAAAAGTTCCGTGCCCCAAAATTATTCCGTCTGCAGTTACAGTAGAACGATCAAAAAGCTATAGAGCTATTAAGCTATAGAGTATAACAAATCCCAACTTCATCCATTCCAAGTTGTCGGTAATAAGCCTAGATGAGCTTCTAGTCCGTACTCAACATTGATCTTTCCAGTTTCGGTCAAGTGTTTAGGATTCTAGATCCCCAGTTATTAGATTCTAACGACATGTAAATCCATTCTTTAGTCAGGGGTGCCCACCCCCCTAAGCTTCATGACGCAGCCCCCCTCCAACAAAAATTTAAAACAATATTCGAGCAGTCATTGTCATTTATACATTTTCATATAGAAAAATTAATATTTAAATTAATTAACGGGTTCATTATTACTTACTTTCTATCTAGTGACGTAGGTAGTATGTTTTTGCACCCCTGCCTTAGTGAAGTGGGAAGCAGCATAAGGTTCAAACAGGTAATCGGGGGTTCCCGTTGCTCTTGATTATTATCCAAAAATACATCACTAATGTGAGATTGATTCTCAAATTTAAAAGCTATAATTTAATCTAAATAGGTACGTAAAATAGTATTAGTCAATAAACTAAACCTATGAGTTTTGTCAAACCGTGACATTTCCCTTACACAGAACATTTTTATGTTACTAATATCGCCATTATTCAAACAACTGTAGTTGAGCTTAACAATTTTTAAAAAATCTGTGTTTGTGGCTTAACTCTTTTTTGAAATCAGCCTAAACGTTTTTGAGTTAAATCATTACACAGAAGCAAACACAAAATCAAATTTGTCCTCATTGGAATATTTCTGTAGGTGAACGCAACCTTCTGTATCCGCAGTTTTTATCGGCTTGAAGTTATTGAAAGGTATATTCCCTTCAAATGTCCCTTGCACTCTGTTTCATTTAGTAAATCATTGATTCATTTCATTATTGTCCACGAGTTATGTGCCGTTCGATTCTAATAACTTGGGGTCGAGCATCAGAAATACGTGTCTGACATTTCCTTTACAGCGTTTACTTAGGTCTTTTATTGTATGTATTTAAACAAGTAAGTAATTCTTACCCAATTAGGAAATGTTAAAGGAAATGAGAAGAGAGAAATTAGGGACATTTGAGGCAAAACACGTTTTGACCATAAAAAATCACATAAAAAGAACACCCCTCAATCCCACTATTTGTGATAGAGATAGGTGCACCGTAGATACGTACATATTTCTGTTGAGAATTGTTCCTAAACCCAGTTCCGTTTTGTTTACTGCGATGTGAAGACGTATCTTGAAGATCGCACTTGCAATCAGTTTTTTTAAAGCCTACTCTGTTCAAGCCTACAACATTGTCGGACCTTCACAACCTCTAAGCATTGCGGGCTTGGTATCATACATGCCGAAGGCATCAACAACAATGCATTTACAATATACTCGTAGATTCTACATCATCCTCGATACAAGATTGAGTCGACTAACGAAAATTCTAACGTTACAAGTAATTCCGCTCCAGAATATAGTTCAAAGCAAAAATTCCAGTGGAATGTATGACAGACGGAGAACTGAAATTAAGCTCTATGCAGGTAACAAAAAGATTTGCCGCATACTTCGGAAAAATTAAAAAGGAAATAGATTAAATGGATTTTGGTTGGGTTATTATAGAAATGAGTTATATTTCGGAAGCTGAACTTGATTATTTATAAAAAATATAAACGCGCTCAGTCAGGAATTTTTAGCTAAACACAGTGTGACAGGACGACCTTCACTTACCAACTTGGTTAGCCTAACAATATTCTAACAAATTGGGAGGTTTGATAAAGATTGAAATTAATAATATCAATGTAGCAATAGACCCATCTTGTGGTAAAATATAATCGTGAGATTCATCTTACGTCAAAGTACCCCATCAGCTCAAATACCAACTTATGAATTTCACCACATTCTCCTTGAACTTGCATAGTAGAGCATTGTTGTCCTAAAAGTGAGTGTTCTTGCGAAATATCAAAGCAAAATTAAAAAATGATTTTTACGGCCTGCTACCGATAAATCTGAAGATAAGCGTTTGTTTCTTAATACTAGTGTGGATTCAAACTCTCCAAGTAGAAGCCTCCATGATTAATAAATAAATTAATATTTTAAGGTTTCTCCATCCTTATTTACGTAGTTAGGTACCTACTTTCTGACTTTTTTGTGGCTCCAAGATACATGTACACCTCGGAATAATCCAGAAAGTTAGTATTGTGGATTTATTATATCATTTAATAAGTGCTTAAGAAGTTCGCACTCAAAACTATTAATATCTAAAATATTATCAATATTTGAATTATTATTTCCGGTTTACAGCATTGATGATGTGAGCTCGATCGACACTGGATCATTGCTCTTGAATTCTAACCAATTATTATCATTATGACTAAAACGAGGTTTTAATGTTCAGTGGACTACGGCTGTCAACCCCAGCATTGGCTTCTGTTTGACCGGATCGTTCAGCAGATCGTAACTCAGACGGAAAATGGCACCAACCACGACGTTTCTATTCTCAACATCGACGTCAAGGAGATCGTTCATTTGTAAGCATATTTTTCTAGAATTAAACTCGCATACCTGATCTATACGCTAAATGTAAACATTCAACACCGGGCTCTCTAAAAGTGCGTGACCCTCAGCTTCTTTTTAAAAGTTGTGTTTGGCGTGGTTACAGGTTGGCCAAGGAGGAAGAACTCATTGCCGCCAGAACGAAAGCCGAAGAACTGGAAAAAGAGAATTCGGAATTGGCGACCAAACTGGCCAAGAAGGAACAAGAGCTCGATCAGCGAATGCAAGAAAAGGTTTGATGTTTTACCTACTCATGATTTTATATACAGGGTTTTATATATAGTATTTTGCATTTGGCCTCTTATAGAGGCTTCGTTTATGAGTTAACGATCGAGGCTTATCTCCTATTTGTGATCATTTTGAATGAGTACACCAGCAATTCTTTGGTTATGTTGTCGATTTAGAGATTAAGAGAGTTGTTAATCAATCAGAAATTTATTTTTTTAAGATGCAAGAACGGTAAAAAAGCCCTAAGCAGTACAGTCGTTGATGAAAAAAAGAGTTGTTACACCCTGTATAAAAAGGATAAACGATTTGTGGTCATTTTGAATACCATTCCATGTTGTCGATTTACAAGGTTGTTAATCATTTATTTATTTACGGTACAAGCCCAGCAGTACATTGATGAAAAAAAAGTGATATAAAAAAAAGGATAAACTTTGAGTCTACCACCACATAACAAGGTGCTATATTAGTATGCGCCCCACAACCCTTGGTTTCTATGGTAGTTTGCGCCCCACAGTGCTACGCAGAATATACATGTCGAGAAAAAGGTACTCGTACAAAAGAAGCTTTGTGGAAGGTACTTACAAGAAATCCTCATTGAAAAGTGCTTCGTCGAGGCTCTATCACAGTTCAGGGTCGGTATACTTCTTTCACGTCCTTCAGGAATGCGACGAACAGGTCTGCAGCAGTCTAACCCGATTACGCTTACCAGCAAACCGGGATTCGTCAATTTGAATAGGGTGGTCGCAAGTGCCTATCATTTGCGGACGTTTGTGGACGATTGAGGAACAAACTTCACGACACATATTGGACCAGTCTGTGATGGTCTTGGTTGATTTTCCGGTCAAATCAGCGGTGGTGGTAAGCGCTAGGTCAAGAACAAACATACACAGAGTATTCCCGTGTAGGTAGGTACCTAGTTCGTTTGAGAAGTTTCGGTCGACTGAAGGACAAGATGGGATAGGTTGATCACAATGGAACATTCGAATTTGTTCTAACGATAAGCCGGTTGCCTTGCAACAGTTGTCTAAGACGTAACACAACTTCGCGATTATGTACGAAACAAACACCGCTGAGGGGCACATAAGTGTGAGTACGTAAGTGTGGGGCACGTACTAATAGAGAAACGTGACTATGGGGCGCATACTAATATAGCACCCATAACAATAGGATTCTGAGTCAAGGAGATTCCAGTGGATTGATAAAAACTTAAAATTCAGTGTAGGCCTCCACAAGTAGATTCAGCAAATACGGGGGACGCTGGAGTGGTCGATTCCATAGCTAATTTGATGGAGCAAAGGGTATATGGGAGAGACTTGACTGATTGCCGGTGTTGCAGGCCGACAATCTTGGCACACGTTCATTGGGCAGTCCGAACGATTAATAATTTTATTCCGGAATATGATGTCGGCGTGGCTACGATGGGTTGCCAATGGTAACATGTGGCAACCACACAACAATGTACAAATACTACACCTCTTCCGAACAAATGCCAAATTTGAGAGGTAGATTCGAGGAAGGGTAAAACTAAAGCTAGGCCTTGATATTCGAAAACTCTCTAGTGTTGGCTTCCTAAAACCCAGAGCCCCCATTGAACATCTTGTAATATCCCCAATATTCTTGTATATCGTTAGGTATTTGTTCGTCGATCTGCATCCTTAAAAACGTCATCTCATGATTTCTTGCAAGCTGACTAAAGAGGTTGTTCATTGAACACCACTTACCGCCGATAGTATCTTTAATTTAGACTTTTCTCCTCAAACACGTGTCCCCTCAAAACTTGTCTTTTTTCTGTTAATGTGTCCTAAAACCCTTGTAACACGAAGAACTTTGCAACTTTGATTAAATAGGTACTAACTACCTATTATTTTCTACATTTTCGTTGTTTAAGTATCAGAATCTGATCATCTGATGATTTCTTCTGATTTTCAACACATTCAGAACATTGAGGTCCGTGTTTGCGTATACGTGCAAACATGAGTTGTATACAACAACTATGTCTTACAATGTAATAACCAAACTTGCTCAAGCAACAGATCAAAATTTGATAAAATCTAATAGAGGCGTATTGATGTAATCGCGACTGAATCAGCAATTTCATAAAATTGAATATTTATCACATTTTGCTCATTAAATTCGTCGATAGATATATTATGCCAAGACTGCTACGCCCACTTAAAATTTTCCATAGTGCCAGATTCCTTAGGAACATGATCGGGCATGTTCTAGACAAAATACACAAACTTTCTGTTCTATTTCGATCAATCTTTCAATTTTTGAGCGAATTTCCTCTTACTAGGTCTCTTTTTACAGCCACCATCGATTCATTAATACTAGTGCAGTGTTGGCAATACTGTGATCAATATGTGATTCCCATATATCATAGCATTAGGTTCGTTCTACTTTGACATGGACAATGAGATGTCCTTTGATTTTGTCCTTATTATAATAAATTAGGGGTCTATGGTACGCAATCAACTTGACCGACATTTTTCACTCTTCTCATGTTTCAATTACCGCTTTCCAAGAGAAATCCTTGTGATCACTTATTGAAATGATTATGTACATTCCCTTAGTATATGTTACTCACGCATTTAATTTCTCCATACAGGAAGATCTGGAAGCGAGTGTTAATCGAGCTAAGGAGCGGTTGGAGAAAGAGACCGCTGCCCACCTGGAGGCGAGGCAAAGGGTTTCGGCGCTGGAGGACGTCAAATCCGAACTGGAAGACCGACTGTCCATCGAGGAGAGGGAAAAGAAAAGACTTGAAGCGCTCCTGAGCATGGGGAGTCTGCCGGACGACACCAAGGTGAGCCATAAGCCATTTAAGAAAAATATCGGACAGTGAGCAATTTACAAATGCTTATTGTCATGTCATGCTCCATCAGCCAAAATGACTGCATGAATGAAAGAAAGATACCTTATTCAATATGTATGGATTACATTCGCACGGAAATACGGAATGATTTGTGAAGCAAACTCTATGGCAAAGCATGAAAGAGATGTGGGTGTGGCGGTAGCCTTGTGCCAGAGGTTAGTCCAAGAAAACTTGTCGGTCGATTTAGGGTTCCAACAATACCGAGTTTCGGACGATGAAACCGCGATTCAACAGCCCAGAACCTTCCCAGAAAGTTTGTTGGGACAAAGTTAGTTGGAGTACCACCAAACCGAAGAACTTAATCTCGAGAGGTGAAGTTCAGGAAACTAATTATGTACCTACATTTAGGGACTAGAACGTGACCAACCTCATAGGAACCACTTAAATACGTATCTACACATGGATTAATAAATCAGCACTTCCCCAGTTTTTAGATGTTCAAGTCCGTGGTGATGTAATAATTTTCTTACGACTTTTTCCTACAGATTTTACCGAATTTTCCAAGAGAATTGAGCTATTGCAATCGCTCCAAAATTTGTATGTGTTAAAATGTCTAACATTTCTGTACATGGAAATCTGTTTAGTTGGATTTTGAAATGATTCCTGGATTTTAACAGTTTTTTATTACGGTTTTTATTATTTAGCGTTGAATAGTGGTTATAAATGGATTCAGCGATCCGGTCTACGTATTTAAGCTTGTAGAACTTTTAATTTCAATGTGGGAGGAAGTAACGGTAATAAATCCCTATATCTTCACTATTTTCATCTCATTTCATAGATTTTTTTGCCTTTTATTTTGTTTGATCCAAATTTAGTCCAGTTGTACAACAAACCTCGGGAATTAGGGGTTTTCTTCGGGGAAAGGGGACGGAGAGGATAATAAACAATTCATTCAACTGCTGAATTACCAGCTTTTATTACCGGTTTTTTGGCTCGATTACGAATCTTGGTCTAGTTGTCAAATATGTTCCAGAACTTTCAAATTTAATCATGAAAGGGGTGAATGGTGAGGGAGTTGTGTTAAATTGTTATATCTACTTACACTATTTTCATCTGTTTTGATCTACAGCTTGTTTTTCGACCACAACTTGAGTTATGCAACAGACTCCGGGAATTTTGAGTTTTTCATCGAGAGGAAGTATGGAATGGGTAGCTGATCCATTCAAGCACTGCCCAAGCTAAAACTCTCGGCCGATTTTTGTTATTCTTTTTTGTTCAATTAGTAACTTTGCCAAGCCGAGGAGCTCATTTCAGTTCCAAATTTAATTAGGAAAGGAGATGACTAAAATGAGTAATTCCGGTTTTTATATAAGCGGATTGTATAGATTTATAAACACATAGTCTCTATGTGTGATCATATAAAAACTGGACACAAGGAAGTCCATGTGAAGCACGAATAACATCCCAATATGTTTCATTATGTTAACGTCTCGGACCTAAAGTTGTTATGACAGATGGGGTACGAAACAAGACTCAGTATAATTTGGCCTTTTAATAACCCTCATATGCCATTACCTTGCAAGGTTGAAAATGAATTTGTTTAAAAACGAAGGATTTGTGTATTCGACTGGTTTCTGGATTTGAAGTAGTTCCATACCAAGTTTATGTCTCATTTTGAAAATTCCAATACTTTATTTTTCAGGCTGAAGGTTTGAACATGGTGAATGGTCACATCACGTCGCTCCTTCCCATCCCTCCACCGCCGCCCCCGGCACCGCCCGGTCCTCCGCCTCCACCTTCTTGTCCGGCGCCGCCTCCAATGGCCCCGTCAGCACCTTCCTCCGCCCCCGCGCCGCCTCCGCCGACGTCCCGCCCGGCGAAAAACGTTCCTAAGCCCTCAAACCCCCTCAAATCCTTCAACTGGTCCAAACTGCCCGACACCAAACTCCAGGGCACCGTCTGGTCTGAATTGGACGACACCAAACTGTACAACTCTATGGACCTCGACTGCATAGACAAGCTCTTCTGTGCTTACCAGAAGAACGGTGTGGCTGTAAGTATCCATTGAGTCAAAGTACGGCTGAATAGTGGCCAGGTAATCTTTATAAAAATGAGATGAGTATTCTTCGATTAGAGATTGTTATATAAAATCACCTTACCTATATCGACCATGTAAATTTTAGTTAGATTTGAAACCATTCGGGATATTGGAAATCGATTGGTGGTTTATGTTTCGGGAATCATAGATTCGGAAAATTTAACAAAAAATCAATCCAACGCTTTCCGAAGCTTTTCTCCAAAACCATTTGAGAAAGTGTATAAAACTTGGTTGAAAATGCATCCATCAATTCAGGATGTACCTTTAATCTCGGCGAAATGTTCAATAAGCCAAAGGAATAATATTCAACGTTTGTTATACTAAATATCGGAATCTCAACAACTTTTGATGGATGAGTCCAGCTTTTTGTTCGGAAAAATTGCGAGAAATTACTTGCTAGAATGGAATGATGTTACTCGGGTTGCTGTTTGACCATTCTTCTCGTACCTACTTATTTGAAAAAAACCTCACGAGGAATGAGCGAAATCGCCCGATTCGTGAGACGCTTGGCTGGCGAACATAGTCCATGGGTACTGAGGCAAGCTACGGAGGAGGCACTGTCTTGGTCAGGGGCTAGGGTATGCAATGACCCGCACGACCCTCAGGTCTTGAAGGAGGGGTTGCTTTGTGCGCCGTGTAATACCAACCCCAATCTGATTCGGACGTAGCATTGGGTGTTGCAATGTTGATAATTTGAAGTTTCTGACCAAATTCAGTTTTAATGAAATATTTGTTGACTCGAAGATGTTATCCGGTTGTAGGACTATGGTAGGATATAGGGATTTAAATCGAGTTCGAATAAAGAGTTTGAGTTTAAACAAGATTGATAAGATATACCTAAACCAAAAAATTAATATTTCAAACTGAAAAATGAAAATGAATTAAATGAATGAAAACGTTCGTTTGTGAACAACGTCTACGGCATTCCTAAGCTGTCCGGCCAAAGTCAGGATATTGGAAAAGCCGAGAGACTGAAGGAAATACAGCGAGGAAAGAGACGAAAGGGAAGAGTTGGTAATGATATGGAAGCCTGGTTTGATAAAGGTCCGTAGTGTCAGAAAAAAGATGAACTCATGCAACTCATCGCAATCAATCGTAAATGAACACCTCCAATAGCCGTCTCTCGGCTGTTCGATTATCTTGACTTTGGCCGGATAGCTTAGCTTAGGAAAAATGTTGAACATCGTCTCTCGGCTCTTCGATTACCTTGTCTTTGGCCGGAGAGCTTAACTTAGAAAAAATGTTTTCTGACATCAAATAAATAGAAATTTAACGCTATTTCCAACAGTGTCATCAAATTTGAACTATCTCCAAAATTGACAGCTCAGTTTTAATGACATAAGATCGAGAGAAAAAAATCTTGAATCGCGAATAACTCGGAAACGAGGGCTCTGGAAAAAAATCGCCACAAGGCATTTGTGTTCGGAAATGAGTTGTAGAACACGTAGGAGTCGGATTGTGCATAACTCCTGGGACACCCTGTATAATTATATTGTCTTAAATACTCAATATCGGTTACAGAATGACGGTTCAATTGAAGATCTGAGACAACTTGGAAAGAACAAGACGAAGATCCTGAGCGTGATCGACGGAAGGCGAGCCCAAAACTGCACAATCCTCCTCTCCAAGCTCAAATTATCCGACGAGGAAATAACCAAGTAAATATTTTTTAAATTGTTAAACGACAAAATCAAGACGCTGTATCTTCCCATCGATAGATATGTTGGACATGAAGCATGGCTATAAGAGCAAATTTTCCCACTACGCCTACATTTTTATTTAATTGCAGTACTTTTTGTGCAATGAAGTTGGATTTTAAACTATTTTAAACTATTTGTTTTATCTCCTACTTTGATTGTTTATTAACACGTCATTTTTATGGAATTTAAGTTCATTTGCAGTAAGAATATTGTGCAAAAATTTCATAATTTAGAGATGACAGACGTTTCCTATGTAACGTTACGTTAAAATTGACTTCGATGCATCATGCAAATTTGACGATTTTCAGCTTTTTTTTGGTATTTGCAGGGATTTGTAATATAAATATTCCATATCTGAAATGGAGAACGTTTTGAAAATTCAATTTTTGAACTTTTTGGTTTCATTGCAACAGCTTTATTTTCTCTGAATTTTGATGTAAGCGAGCAACCATTATTTCGGTAGTGACTAAAAAATGGCCCAATGTCTTCTACATCTGTGTCAAACTCATGGATTTGGCTATTGCTAGGTGGTTTATTCATTCTGGTCTGTCCAAATCCAATTGAAAATTCCATTTTCATCAGTGAAACCTTTCATGAAATTTGGTTTTTCCTCAAAAAAGAGATATAATTCGTCGATGGAGTGTTCGAATATTCATATTGGACATCTATTTTTCAGAGTTATAATGAGCATGGACTCAAGAGACGAACTGCCTCCTGATATGGTGGAACAACTCCTAAAATTCACTCCGTCCTCGGAAGAAGCTGCCCTCCTCGAAGAGCATTCGGAAGAAATCGACAACCTTGCCAGAGCCGACAGATTTCTCTATGAAATATCAAAGTTTGTAAACTTCTATGTTAGTTTACGGTTCCATGAGCTTGTACTTTGGGTGCGAAATGGTAAAACCAATGGGTGGTGAGATTCTTGGTATATGCCTTCCTAGCCCATTGTGTGTCAAAGAATTAGAAATGTTGAAACATCCACGTATTCATACAATGACTCTTCTTGAGTTTTCTCCACTGTTAATCTCCTAAACAAGAATGTTTGGCGTTCATTAATAATGGTTTTCTACAACTATTTTTCGCGGTTTGTATCGAATGTCGACATCACCTATTTCACCACTGTTACGTATATTGTAGGCCGGAAAAAACATGTACCACTCTTTACACTGCACATATTTGATTGAGATACATTTCATATTTACTTTTTCACTTAAAAATAACTTGTTACCAAACTCGTAACCTTCAAATGAAATTCGTAGTACGTTATATGGTTGACGACTATCACTGTAATGTGTTCGCTAATTTATATTCCCCGGTTATTTCATCGTAAAAAAGAATCCAGCTTGGGTTCATTACATCAAACAAACGCCAAAATGAGGCTCTTGAACACGTCAGGTCCCACTCTCATAAAGTGCGTGTCAATCCAATTCAGAAGGTAGTTTGTACAACACTATCAATTCTGGGGTTTTGGCTGATTTACTGCTGATTTAAGCATTTTAATTAATGAAATGTCCTGCCTAAAGTTCCTCACACTGCACTCTTCCAAAATGTTGATCAGGTTTTCCGAATTAGCTCTTGGTACTTTTGGCCATCCGACCACTAGACAATAATTATTGATCTAAAGATCTACTGGCACAGATTTAAGAATGAAATTTTCTCTTATGATCCTATTTATTTCACTACCTTCACTCTTTGGTCTATGAAAAGTCCCTATCTTTTTACAGAATCCCACATTACGAACAAAGACTGAGGAGTCTCCATTTCAAGAAGAGGTTTGCAGTGTGGACTGGTGAAGTGGAGCCGAGAATCAAAGCTGTGATGGAAGCATCCAGGGAAACCACAAGATCCAGAAGGCTCAGAAGGGTAAGCTGCTGGGAGAGGAGTGTAAAGCACAACGCAATCCCTTAACAACAAAACTGCAGTTGATACTTACAAACATGTTGTTGTCGGTTATGACAGATTATGCTCTAAATTTCAGGTTTTGGAAGTCGTGCTTGCACTGGGTAATTACATGAACCGAGGTGCGAGAGGAAACGCATGTGGTTTCAGGTTGGCATCCCTCAACAGGCTTGCGGACACCAAATCTAGTCAGTCCAAAGGCATAACCCTCCTCCATTACCTAGTCGAAATTCTGCAGCAAAAGGTATTTTTTACGACTGTTCTTTAAATCTAACATTAAAAAAAATTAAATCCAATAATTGCATGGCATTTCACTCCGCATTTTTATGTGCAGTTCAAAGATGCGCTCAAATTAGAAGAAGACATGCCGCACGTGAAAGAAGCAGCGAAAGTCAGGTATGTAGATAATAAATTAAGTTTATTTTTGATTTTCCAAACGATAGTGATTTCGCAAGCTTTTGATATGGCTGTTATCAGTTCAAAAGGCTATATGATTGAATGTTAGAATATGGGTTTCCATCCCAAAAAGCTGTTGGACTCTTTGCGTTCTGTGGAAAGCTTGTTAGACCATTGTGCATAGCATTTTCTTGCTATGGTTGTCTTGAGCTAACCTTCATTGATTGTATTGCGTTATTTTGAAATGAGGATTAATATTTGTCTACGCAACCCAGTTTGTATGTGATTGATTCAAGATCCTTTCAAGGTTCTGGGAGGTTAACAATCAGATTATGAACATAAATTTTTAATGTAGTAGTCCGGTAATACCTTTTTTCACGTATTAGTTAATTGATTGCTTGATTTGTCTGATTATTACAAGCGAAAATTCAAATGAAGATTAAGGAACAAGTACCAAGCCAAAATCAGTACCTACTAAACCGTGGATTTTACTAAACTGTTACCTAACTACTTCCAAGTTAAATAAGACTATTTTGTTTTATTTGAAGAAAATTACCGTGTTTATTTCGACCAATGATATTGGAAATTCATATCTCCAGATACCAGCCCTCCTTTTTTGACGCATATGTAAATTTGTATGTCCTTGCTGTATCTGAATATTTTAGTGCGACTGTTATTGTCCTGGATTTGCGATTAATTACTAAGAGAATTAATGGATGGAATTCGTTAGCTGGATTACATTTCAGCCCGAACGGCTTAGTTTAAGATCGTGTATGGAATTTCGAGGAAGTATTGAGTGGAATAATACGCTTGAATAGTTAAACGTAAGTCTGATATATGCATTACTGTGTGCGAGTCTTTCAGATGTATTGAGTTTTTCATGATGTGCAATTTAATACTGTTTGAAGTCAAGTCCTATTACCAGTTGGGGTAGGTCACTTCCAAGCATAAAGCAAATTTTTAATTTAAAAGCATTTCTTCCAACAGAAGAAATAAATTTAGAAGCAAACTTTCTCCTAGTGATTACAGTCTTGGAAATAACTTCCGCTAAATTGCACCAGCCCGACAGGCAGAACATTAAGAGAACCTTATGTCAATTCCTTTACTATTGTTATGACTCTATTATGCATTTCACAGTATGGCCGAGCTAGAGAAAGATATGGCTCAATTGAAAGCAAACCTAAAGGAAGCAGAAAGAGAGCTTGAGTTCCAAAGAGTTCAACCAGTGACGCCTGGCGACCGATTCCTCCCCGTGATGAAGGAGTTTGTTGCTGTGGCCACTTGCCGCCTCTCCGAACTGGAAGACAGGTTCCACGACATGAAGACCAGGGTGAGGAAAGGCTTGCTTACGAGTACATTATTGTGGTTATATACTATTGAGTAGGTAATATTTGCCAGACATCTTGACGTTCTTTCTGATATTATGATAATTTCTCAATAGGTAGTATTCTTCTGACAACTGACAATAAACAAGAACCACCGAAATCGATTAGAAGTTGAGTTATATTAGGTAACGAACGTGGAAGATTTTGTGTATATGTACTGGGTCCCCAGGGTAACGGTAACATGCTTTTCCCTTCCTCTCATCCGAAGATAAGGAAGCTTAGTGTTCACACAAAAACTATATGTCCGCCAAAATCAAAACGTCCATTTCGATTTTCGGAACTTGCTGACCAATTTTGGTTCTATGTGTGATTTTGATGAACATTTGATCAAAGTCGGCGGTGGTTCTTGGTCATACTTAAGTTTTGGAGTGGTTCCAATTGATCGTTTAATCGATCGTTTAATACGGCATTTTATACGATTCACATGGTCCGCACTCCAATTGAATTCCATTGCTATAGGTTGCTTCTTTTCCACGTCAAACATCCTATCGCTAAGTCCAACGATTCCGATTTTCTCTCACGTTTCCATGCATTTTATAATGAAATTGCCTCGATATCAATGCTCGATGTTTTACCTGTACGTAAATTAGTTTAACTTTTTTTTCCCCCGCAGTTCGACCGGGCAGTCAGAGTGTTTGGTGAAGACAATTCCTCCATCCAGCCTGACGATTTCTTCGGCATCTTCGACGCTTTCCTCGTCTCCTTCGCCGACGCCCGCTCCGACAACGAGAACTCGAGACGTCGAAAGGAAGAAGAAGAGAAACGGGCGAGGCAGGAAGCCGAGGTAAAACATCTATCTTAGAACTCCGTTATTCGACCAACGCCAGTCAATTAAAAATAGTGGAATAATTGCATTGGTAAGTTCGTTATGTGCAATTTACTCCTAATCCCTCCGAAGAATTATCTGGGACATTTTGATCTTCCTACCTCGAGAACAAAGACTGGAAAATGCTTAAAATACATGGAGTCAAGGTATAATCATTATTTATTACATATTTTCTGGATTACACCTACCTTTTCACTAGGTAGAGTGCTGCATTAATCGTCAAACTCTAGTTTCTAACACACTCACCTTGTTAGAGCCATAACAGCAAATGGCATTGTCATTACTAAATGAGGCAACTACAGATAGATATTACGAAGCTGATCATATACATAATATTACTCTCTATCATTACTAATTTTTCTATTGGATGGTGGTTAGTTAATGCAGAGCTTGAGTACATAATCAAAGGCTAAAATCAGGTATAGGGTGATGGAGAGGTCCTTTCAAAATAACAAAAACGAGAAACCGATTCCATTTGTAGATCTCTGAAAACTCACTACCCTCATTATCATCATTCTGTTCTTTTACACATCAATATTCGTGTTCAATTCATCACCCCTCTGTTTCACGGGTTATTTATCATTTTTATTGATTTTCATTTCCAAGATTGGGTTTGAACCCGTGCATGTCACTTTCTCATATTATTAGCCTCTGGTTTGCCAGTTTGAGCATCTAGTTCACTGGTTTGGTTAAGAAATACCTACGTTTCTGTTATGGGATAATTTATTTTACCTACCCACGCGTTTGGCATTTTCGAATTGAGTTGATACTTTTCAACACAGGGTTACGGTTTAGAAAATTGTATTCAGCGTTCTCTAGATTCCGAAGAATATAAAATTCCGAAGTGAAGCTATGAGAACTTTATTGTGACAAATAAACCCTAACCCTAATTCACTTTGTGAATTTCAAATGAAGGCATAAAAAATTGATTTAGGTATTGGAATAAGATGGTAGATTAAATTATTGTTTAAAATTGCATGGCACAAATTTAGTGCTGGCGTTAGAGCCGATGGTGGGAGCTAAGTCTCTAGATTCAGCTGATATATGTTACGGCGAACCTATGTGTTTTATAACTGTTGTGGGGCGGTTGGGCACGACAGATGAGGGAGTTGATCCGGCGGAGGAGGAGGACGGGAACTGGGATCGCCACGCACCCTTTGCCCAGAAGCTCGTCGAAAAACGCTGTGCCCTCTAGGACGTCATCTACGTCAACGATCGACCAGTGGGACGTCATCTTCTAGTCAAGGAAAGGGGGTATGGTACATGAAGAACGAATGCGTTTCGAACAAGATGAAATCAAGTTGGCATACGGAAAGAATGAGGTGCTCTAGCTCACGGGATATTCGTTACTCATCACGCTTTTTACGCTCAACACACGGATTACGGAGTTGGATAAATTATAAATGAGAACTTATTTTTATAATTTTTTATTGCAATGTAAAAACAATATTATAGAATTTTATTTTTCCACATAGTCACCCAACTTTGACGCTAATTTTCCTTATAAAATCGGGAGCTTTTAAATTCTGTCATCATAGTAGGGAGTGGTACGAAGCCAGCTGCGCACAAACGTCTCTACTGGAGTAACGTCCTAACAACCCAGTCCTTCCAGCGCTTCTTTGATTGGCTCAGACAGATATAACAGTCACAAAAGGAAAGGTCTGGAAGGGGTTGTTCAAGAGTTTCCCAGAAGAAATCCACCAATTTTCTTATGGTTCGCAATGTTGTGCGCGGTCGGGCATTGTCGGGGAGCGATGGCACCCATGGTATGGGTTTGTATCGCCTTTTTGACAAAAAAACGGTATAACAAGGGAGCCTATGTAATGGTATATGCCTTTCTCAAAGGGATGAGCCAATTAACCCCCGCAACTCCCAGAGGAAATCCAGACCCTAAAAGGAGCCTGGTTTATCTTTAGAGGCGACAGATTCAAGAATTGGGGAGTGTTAACTATTAATATTCATCTTACTCCCGTTGCTCTAAAAAAAGCCGGAGAGAGATGTTGCTGAATGGGTAGGAATGACTCACAATTATCGGATGGTGGGGTCCCCTTAAACTATACAGAATAGACGTTTTACCTGTGGGGGCAATGCGAGGGTAAGAGGGAGACTGACAATCAATTATAGGATACTGTATCATAACCACGTTCTGCTACCATATAGCAAGGGAGGTGATGGAATCCTATGGTTGCCCCTTCCAGAGACTAAGGCGATTAATGCCCCCTACACCCAGAGGATATACCTGAGGGGCGGATTCTAGAATAGGAAAGGGGGAACTATCCATATCAATCACAATTTCCCTAAGTTGAAAGCTCAGTTAGTTCAGAAAGTAACATTAATACCTTGTACAGTAGGAGGAAATCAAGTACCCCCTGGGAATCGAAGAAAACAGTTAGTATTGAGTGTGGGTAGTGGGGTGATCACATTCATTTTGAAACTCTTATTTGGAGCATACGTATTTATTTCCTTCATCCCAGAAACGTTTCGTCCTGCAACGATGACGTCTTCAGTCTTATTATGTCAAAATTACATTCAGAATTTAGGCTGTGACGTAGTGGTTATTGAATCATTCAATAAGTTTTAATTTGTACTTGCAGCTCTCCTCTCTCACCTTTGTTTCTCATAATAAACATTTTTTAAATAATTAACGCAGTTGTGACCAACAAAGTCTTAATCATGACCACATTGTATGTATGGGAAAGGATGAGGGAGCAATTTTACATCGCTTACCCAAGCTACAAGTTTCAGTAATAATGAACAACAGAAGAGATGTGTGGTGGCACCACTACGTCACAGCTTAAATTCTGAATGTAATTTTGACATAATAAGACTGAAGAAGTCCTCGCTGCAAGACGAAACGTTTCTGGGATGAAGGAAATAAATACGTATGCTCCAAATAAGAGTTTCATAAGAAAACAGTTTCCTAAATTTGGACTGCTGACAAACTCGGATAGGCCTTAGTGGATGGTTGCTTGTTTTTCGCTCGCCATTCCACGCTGTCCTGCTTGCTACCTTGGATTTCACACACAGGTCGCAACACGGTTAAAAAAAAGCTTCCCCTTCGGCAGTGAACCGATCAAAAGCCTGTCGCAAATGTTGAGTTGCGACTTCCTACCCGTCCCCCTCCGTTCTGTGATTATATAGTTGAAAATACTATCAATTCGATAAAAGAATAGGTCACGAATTGTGTGATCGTGTGGAAAAATGAATATTCTGAATATTTCTTACATTGCAATAAAACACATTGGAAAAATAAATTCTCGTTTATATTTTAACCAACCACGTATGTCGTTGCATCCTTGAATTAATCGAATCTATTTTGCACCTGTCCGTTGCTGTAGGATCTACTGTGTTCCTCATCATACGAACCTTTGACTAAACAAAATGCTTCTTCATGTCATCTTCATTTGAGGGTGGTGGCATCACAATACGAACTTCTGGAGAGTGAAACAGAAAAACCATTACCACTCCACACCTTTTCTGTTTTAAACCACATTTCCTAATATTTCTTATTCTACCGAAAACAAAAAGAAAAAACCAAAACAGAAAACAGCTTGTCCGAAAATTTACTTACAACTAAAGATCCGGTTTCCTGAGGGATTGCCATTTTAAACAGTTTCAAAAAACTAAATTCCTGATGATGTATAACCATTTTGTGGATTATAACTGTGGTCTACAGTTTAAATAACAATTAGGTTTACCTCATCGCTTTTGGTTGGATATTGTTCCGTAAATTGTCATTGTATCTGTGTTTTCATTATTAAGGTTTCATACTTTTCAAATATACTATTAAGAAGCACCCTATGTTCACGGGCAGTTTTTTGTGATGACGAGAATGTGGCTACGGTGGTGGGAATCACAGACGACTTTATCTCGGCCGTTCACTGGGAATTCAGCACCGTCATATCAAAAACCGAGCATGCATGTATGCATATTGGATATCTAGGGTCATTTATCATTAGAGAATCCCGACATAGCTTCATAAATGTCTTTGATAATAATAATTGACAATAGGAAAATGACTGTGAGTGGTAACTCAAGGGTGGTAATCAAGAAATGGTTAGATATTGAGAAAGCTGAAACTTTCTACAAGTTCGTATCAAAGAGGAAGACAAACTTTTCCTATACGAAAGAAACATTCACCCTACCATAAATCGCACCATCAGGGATCAATAATGTACCCATTAGAGACCTATCGAAGATCGAAGCTTCCCACAACTGGGAAATAATCTATTCCAAACCAAGTGTTTCTGCTAATAGAATCTAATTCAGCATTCAATAAACTGTTTCCGATTAAATAAAAAAATATGTTGTTCTCAATTGATACCCCATATATGCGAATCTATAGTCAAATTCAACCTAACGTTGGCCCACTTACTTCTAAGGGTCCTATCCATATGCCGTGGAGTTGACAGTATTTAATGTGGAACTGAGACCCTCGTATTGGAGCATCTCTTAAAATGTCTGAAACAAACTCTGGCAGAAATCTTGAATTTCATTTTAAATTATTTTTTCAATGATGTGAAGTAACGAACCCGCAGTCCTATTGCTGTCAATGCATCAGTATTACAGCTACAAGATATGAGGGTGATGGAATGCTATACTTGCCCCTTTCAATGAGCCGGATGCATTGTTATGCTCTGCCACGCTCTGTATTTCAGACTCTTGCAGGCGTCCGATTCATCTCCCAAGGCGACAGATTCTAAATTCGGGAAGGGGCCAACTAACCATATCCATCACAAAGTGAATTACTGTATTGAAACTGCGATTTGCCGAGCTCGGTTGATTTAAAACCTTCTTCAGGGTCTATTGGTAACGCTTAGAAGAAGTTTAAACTCAGTGCAGACATAAGAAACTATGAAATGAAAAGAACTCAGAACATATTACCAAAAAACCCAACATACATGAAAAAATACAAACCTAGAAACACAGAATAAAGTTTTAGTTTTTTCTTTTCGGTTCTGATCTTAGCCTAGTGCTCAATTCAAAACCTTGGTATGCTGAAAAAAGTTCTATCCTTTCATGATTTTGTTAATTTTTGACATCAATGGCCGTGTCGAGTATTTTGACACAGTAGGACATCCTTAAGTAAGCTGCAAATACGGATTATAGGGGTTGTTAGGTTTTTTGTACAGGCATTTTGAGTTTTTTTGATGTTATCGTTCGTTATTGTCTGTGCCGTGCCCAAACTTCTTCTAATTGCTTTAGACCCTTGAGGAGGTTGAAACAAAAGTTTGAGGTTGTTTATTTGAAATGAAAATAAATTTCGGAGAAGAGTAGTTTCAATTTAGTTGAAACCATACTCGTGATGCTTTGACACGTAATTTTGTTCCTAAGCAGTTTTGGACAACCTCAGAGTAGGTACGAAGGAGCTGATTGGTTTCTTCGTAAGTGCCCATTTATCAATTCATATGTCTCATTATCTTTTCGATATCATCATACTTGCCATGATTAATTTCGGTGTCGACTGGAAGAAACTGTGTGCTTTGCTGCTCTGGTGTTGAATCTGCGGGTTCACAGTGTCCTTACTTCTTGTCGCTAGGTCACTCCCCATGTTACTTGCGGCAGCAGTGTTGCCTTTTATGTAGAACAGAATGACATAATATGCACAAACGTCTTCTTCATTTACAGATGAAGAAGAGAACTATGGAGCGGAAGAACTCCCGAACGGCGGAAAAGGGGCTCCTCTCGAACCACAACGGAAGCACCGGAACGCTCTCCAACGGCGGCGCCAAGGGAGAATTCGACGATCTCATCTCCGCCCTCAGGACGGGAGACGTCTTCGGTGAAGACAAGATAAAGAGGTCGCGCAAGTCCCGGCTCAACGCTTCTCCGCCGAGAAGAAATTCGACCAATCGGGAGGACTCAAGGGAACGAGTCATTTCCCGAGTCCAGTAAAAGAAAACGGCCTCACCCACCCACCACCAAGGACTAACCAACCCACCAACAAAATGTTTCGTTTTTTTAAATAGAAAAACAGAACAGCAACAAAAAACTAACAATAAAAACCCCCTTCGAAAACCATGCTACAACCTATAAAGGGTTAAATGCTTCTACCAATTTTTTTAAATAAAAGAAAAACTGAATATTTATCTTCGTTGACGATGTTATTTTTTTGATGTTATTATGAAATTAAAGATTATTTAATAAATCAGCTGTCATTGGATTCTGAATGAAAGTGGAAATTCATGCAAAATGTGATTCAGTAACGAATGAGGGGGAATGGTTGGGACCAAAAAAGCGTCTCTAGTCTTTTTGAGCAAAAAAATAATATTTCGTTCGTAAATACTTGATTTGTTTTCAATAATTTAATTAAGTTTGATAGAAACAGCGTTCTAGACAGGTCCAAACAAAATGAACAATCATTGAAGGGATAAATAGTTGACGTATCTACCTTTGTTCAGGAATTTCATTAGTTGTCAACTAAGATTAAAACTGACGATTGGTATGAAAGTTCGTATCATAACTATTCCTGTCATGAATGTACACTCATCTGTACAACGCCATGATAAGTTCGGCGTACATAGTGTCTTCAATCATGATTATCTCTAGTGTATTAAATCGATGTTCGTTTTTCCTTCAGTTATCCGGATTTTTTCTCTTGGTAAACTATTTTCTTCAAATACCTACAAGAACTGAATATTTCTACCATCCTTTTGCAAAATGTCGATTAGATTTACGCTGATTCCAGGTGTTAATTTTAAATTCTACCTGACTATGTAATTCAACACAATTATTCACATTCTATGGTTTTCTGAAAACACGTTGAAGCTCAAATTGAATGGAATTTACGGACTTGAATGCATTTTTCTGACTTGCATTTATATTACTTTAAGGGGTAACTCTACTGCCTCTGTTAGAATATGTGAAATGTACTGAATTTGTGGACGGTTCTATCAATTCCGACCCGGGCACTATGGATTTTATAAGATTAGGCTTGTATCAATCAATTATATTATTGAAGAATAGGTAAATCATTGAACAGGTCTCAATGCCATCAATTCGGTCAATTTTAGTAACTAAATTCTCAACGGCCTAATTTTGAGTTTCCTCATAGATTGAAAGTATTTGATCTATGCGTGGTTTATCAATTTACATAGTTAATTACTACCATTTTTATTGAAGGAACAAACAAAAATGTTTTATGCTGGTTCAAAAATTTACCATTTGTCTATCGTTCTATAATAATACTTAACATAATGCAGGACATTCTAACATCATTGGAACCTAGTGATATCATCTACTCGAAAAACCTATTTCGTTCATACTTTCCTTCACGATAGTAGTAACTCTAAAAGTATAAAAACTATAAAACAAGTAATTTAATCCATTTCAATCAACTATTTCCATCTAAACATAATTTTTCCTTGTCAAAACCATATTGGTAATACATAATGCAGAAGTGAATAATTAATTCAAATAATGTATGGTTAATAACAATAATGACAGACGTGAAAATGCATCAGTCGACATACGAAAATTGTCTGTTTCCACTTGCATTTAAACAAAGCGAAATATCGATGACGGAAATGCATTTATGACAAATTTTCGCTGCAACTTTAATCTAGACATTTGCCCGTTTCTGGTTTGTTCAATTTAAATTTACATTTTACCAATCTAATTTGATTACAACAATTTGCGTCAAACATCCTGAAAAGTATTCATACATTTTCCACTGTATTAGAAATAAAAAATCAAATTTGTCATTTGTCAGTAAATTTCACCTTTTTTGAGTTCCCTTCCCCCCCGCGATGGAAGCCACTCGACACCAATAACGTTGTGAAAAAATCATTCCCAATTTTTTGTACCAATGTGCTATATTATGTATTATTTACTTATGATTATTATAAGTACTGTTAATGACGTAGATTTATATAATGGAAAACAAGTTTTTTACATTTAGATGGTGTTTTTATTAAAAACAAAAAAAAAGCATGAGTCAGATGGATACATTTAATTGACCCCATTGTAGAAATGTTTACATCGTTAACGCTTTTTTTGTATACTTTTTGTACATAAATTTTTAGTCACTTATTAATAAAGTTTTGGTACGATTGTTAATGGAGTAGATATTTAGATGTATTTTAAGAGCTATAAAAACATGTAAGAGATTTTTATCGAGAACGCTATATCACAGAAGTGCATAGTTGAACCTTCTGAACATGGTGATGTGCAACTAATAAATGTTTTTTGTAGCCGATTGAAAATCGTTTTGTTGACCTCAAATAATTCTGGATAACTGGTATGGAATGTTGAACGTGAAACATTACGTTATTTAATTGACTTGGGAAATTGTGGATCATTCAAGAGAAACACGAGTGTTTTATAGATCTGGATTCATAGATTTTATATATCAGATGGCTGAGGTGATCCTACAAAACACAGGGGTCCCACTAGTTGTCCCCCCCCCCCCTCCTAAAATCGTCAAAAAGGGAGTAAACAAGTAAATGTTTTGTTGGAATCTTCATATTTTTTTCCAAGGATCTCAAATATCTTATTTGTGCACTCCGCGTAACTGCGCAACTTTGCGCAATTGAGACTTTCTTATTTTTGAGGCGAACCCCCATTTTTTATTGCAGATTCTGATTCTACCCAAGATTTCATGAAAATTTGACCCCTCAACCAATTTTTTTGATTCAGCGAACCGGTTCAGCGAGCACGCAAAGTTGCGCAACCCCAAAATTGTCAAATTGTGGATGATGGTGAATTGTAAAGTTTGGCACATGAATTTTCATTGGTTTTTAACGCTAGTTCATATGATTATATCCGTTCTTTATTTGACTCAATTTTCGCGGAATAATGACCAAAATTAGTTTAATTCGCGTGAAAAATCGTCATTTATGACAACTTTTGACTCTCAGATTAAGATGATTTATACTTGATCACTGAATAGGTTTCAATTTAGTCTGTTAGTGCTGACTTTTTATAAATCATATTTCTTAATCGTTTAGCCGATTTTACTTTCTCAACAGAATAGAAAGTTTTACCAAAATCGGGAAACATAAAATTAGGTTTGCCCTGGATGGTAGCCGATATACTATGCTGCGTGAGGGTGATCCTATAACATTCGTGATGCAACTTCAAGAATGAAACGAGATACCAATGAACAAACAACATGTGACATGAAATTACTTCACTTTTGTACGGGGGAAAACCTCTGGCGTAGACCGATTTTCATCTTTGAAAAACCCAACACTTCATCTGTTGGTACATAGTTCACTGAAAACAAAGGTTTATTCTTTCTATATTTAAAGAAACGCCTAAATAAAACGTCATTCTGCGCAAAACGCACACCAACTTGGTTTTTATCATTTAAATTATTAACAGGAGTACAATCCAGTTCTTAGCGACCGATCATACAGTCCCCCCCCCCCCACTCATCAACACTCCTTCAACTAACCTTCGGGTGGTCTCATTCCGCCCCTTGTGATCCCTGCATCACCACTTTTCCGTCCGCCCGAGGGGGTCATTCGTGTACCTTCCACCTTGGTAAGCACTAGCCTCTCTGGTGCTCTGGTTGAATCTACAGATTTTTCCAGGGAGTTGAACACAGAATACAGGTTATGAACACAGAATGCGTTCACGTAAACTCTTGTTATCCCCCCCCAGCCGTAGCTTTCATCTCTGTTTACTAGCTCCCTCCTCTGAGCTAGAATCCCATATTTGTAGGTTGCATAGGCAATGTTTCATCTTCGGTACTTAAATGTGTAAAATTAATCATTTAAATGATCTGGCAGTAGAACCATAGAGGTCTAACGCCCCGTTTTAAAAAAAATAGAAACCCTGAATTTTGATTGTGAGTTCGAATTCTCTGTAAAATTTCATGAAAATTTGACGCCATAAACGATTTTTTAGAATGTTCAAAACCCATTCAGTGAGCGCATTAACTTCTGTATTCATGAAATTGCGAATAATCGAGAATTATTGTAAGCCTCCAGTGTGGCACATGACATAGCACTAATGTATAGAGCTATGTGCCATACCCTACATGTTAGACGTTTCTACCATGGAACATGCTTTAGTCTTGGACTAACTAGTCTAGCTAACTAAGAAGGGAACTGAAGAAAAACCTCTAAGGGTGGTGGGTAGTTTAAAGTTTCCCAGGAGTAAGGAGGCGACTTACAAAGACTACTAACTGGTGTGGACAGTATAAAGTCTCCCAAGATTATAAAAGGGACTGTAAAAAGATCTCCAAAAGGGGTGGGCAGTTAAAATCTCTCAAAACTAAGGAGATAACTGTACGAAGACTGCCAAGGAAGGAGGCCAGTTAATACTCTCCCTTGAATATGTAGAGGACTATGCTGCCAAAGAGGCTGGGCATACTTTTTAGGTTGTTGTTTGGGTTAATTATTGGACAAACTCAGATAATCGATTCTACAGCTCAGAAAAGTCAGTAAACAAAATTAAAGTTCTCCTACCTTGAGTTCGGAGGCTCCTTGACGGAACATAGTCCACCCAGTTATAGTTGTAGTTTTCCCAGATTTGGATCGATTGTAACTAGTGTCGCTGATCCTCGAGTCAGCTTAAAAAAATGTTTAAATTGCGGTATCGAACTCATTTTCATGAAGCAAGTCCGCATTTGGGGAGAAAGTCAATTTTCATCTCAAAACCAACGTTTTTCAGTCTCTTAAAAAGATTTCAAGAAAAAATCTTAGAACTGAAATAACTCGAAAACAATACCTCCAATAGAAAAACTATCGGAGATACTTGAGCTGTCGAATCGATCCCGGATTTTTCTCATAATTATCCTAGACACCCTGTAACGACATGGTTGGGCAGTATATAGTCTCCCAAGAGTACGAAGGGAACTGCACAAAGACTACCAAGGAAGGTGGGGACTGTACAAAGTGAGTTAACAAACATGTTCCATGTCTCTGAAATTTCTTCCGTACACCCTAAGCAAAAACATCCGGGGTCCAGGGTGATGGGCCAAGTCTTCACCTTTTATTGGACCTGGTACATTGTGCGCATATTCCAGAACTTTATAGGACAGTAGGGGCTGTGAAGTTCAGTACAACTTTGAAGGACAGCAAAGGCTTTGTGTTTGGTTTACTTATCATTTGGGAGAATTAGTTATCTGTTCTTGAAATTTTGTGAAGCTTTTCATACGATCGTGATCTTAATTTTGAATTTTTCATTATCTTGAAAATTGAAGTAGGAATTTTGGACTTGGTACAGTTGAAAATATCTACAACTTGTAATTCAATTTTGATTCACGAATCAAAAAAATTATCGAGCACTATTAGTTCGCCAAAGAATCACGGTCGTCTTAAGAATTGTCTGACGTGCATTTACTTTTCACACACCATCAGCACATGCTCTAAACTTCCAAATCCATAAGCCTCAGTTGCATGAGTATCAATTCGCTTTGCTGTCAGTTCCAATTCCGATCGATTCACACTCTTTTTCAGACGAAAGCTTGGAGTCACTTCGAGTACGAACAAACTTTGACTTAAGTTTGTAAAGGCTTAGGTAAGAGTTGCGTGGAATGTTTGGAATACTATAATACCTGGATTAATATTTTCGGAATATCTACACCTTTTCTTACTGGCCCGAATATTCTTGCATTCCTTTAATCCGAGCTTGGAACAGTAAGACCCAATTTCAGGCTTCCATTCACTGCTATTCGAGCAATGGAGTTTTCCTACTCATTTCCCTGTACACCTGCATGGGCTCTAACTTAATCGGTCTTCAACTAACCATTTCTTTTGAGGACATTAACTTTTCCCAAAGTCTCAAATTATCAAATTTTGGTCCAAATCACCAATAATTCACCACCATAATTACGAAGGAAGGGAGAAATCAATTAAATATACAAACACGTTCAGCTATAAAGTTGCATTTTTAATTATTTATAATAAATACAGCTAAGACCGCTAAAGATCGTTCATATCAAAAAAAGGTACATTATTCAGCTTTCCCCGCCGAGGCCCGGTCGAGGGTTCGGAGTAGAAAATAAATATTTTGGTCGGTTGTTGCGAGTAGAGTGCAACAAGGTGTCTTTGGCTGGTAGATGCGTCGTTGCACCCTTCTCTCTCTTTGAAACCTCCATCGTCTCTCGATTTTCTTCCTCCATCTTCATGATTCGCAGATTTTCGTTTTGGTTTCTCTCGTGTCTGGGTGCTCACTTCTTGTGGTGGTAGTAACCGTGGTAAGACGGAACCTGTTAACAATTACAGTAAATTGTAAGTAAGGTGGGTACATTTAGTGAGAGTTGGTACATTTACAGCCGAACAAAGTTAGTTTTTCTATAGAATTGGCCAAATCACCGGCAACTGCTGATCCTTTGTATACCTTAATAGCTAGGCTCATCAAAAGCTTTCGGGAATTAGGCAAAAAGCGGATATAATATTAAATCACATTGTACACGAACAGGGGCTAATTGCACTGACGTTCTTCTTCTAAGACTCATCGCCCTCTTCCAATTGATGATAATCAGCATATTGCAAATTTTTATAAAGTTATCTTTACAAATCTCACCATTGAATCAATGTAATAGTTAAGAAGTAATAATTCACCTGGTTCAGTGCTCAAAATCGGTAATGGCAATTCTATGGGGTGGTTTGTTTATTGTTTTTGAAGCATATACGGGGGATTGCTCAATTCAAAAGTAATGAAAGTCTCAGGTCTTTATAGATTGACAATTCCTTAATAAGAAGCCGTTATTTATTGATGTTCCAGGGCTAAGCTGATATGTTATCTTGTGGTTGCAAAGCCCTGTAAGCGCCTTGATGGGTGGGTTCAGGTCCGTCCAGTTTTTTCCAGGCGGAAGAGAGTCAATTGAGGCATTTCTGGGCGTATTCAATGAGAATCCCTCAGTCATAGACTCTCAGCAAGGTGTGCAGCGAAAGGCACCTTCCTGGACACCTCCCAAGTATTTGTACGATGACACTGCAACGACTTGCTTTGCATTTAGACAGCATGTATCATTGCTTTCTATTCTGCCACCATGCCGAAATATCAAAATTTAAGATTTTTCCAGATTATACGACGAGCAACAGCAAGGTCACTCAGGATCACAATGTCATCCACATACATTTTTGAGCAAAACCATAGTTATGGGAGTCATTTTTTATATGCTCGTAAGAACTTAGAAAGTGACTAACGAATGGGATTAAAATTCACTCCTTACCTCAAGAGCGATGGGTGCGGGGGCGGCATGAAGGATGGGAGCAGGAGCAGAGTGAACGACAGGGGCGGCATGAACGATGGGGGCAGGGCCTGAGGGATGGTGAGAGGGTCCGATCTTCTTGACAACGGCGTTGAATCCGTTGTGGTCATCGGCGGTGTACTCAACGACACGGATGGAACCGTCGGGCTCAACGAGGGAGTAGGCGCCCTTCACGACGTCACCGTCTCTCTCCTCGTACTGGCTCTTGATGTCTCCGGTGTGGGGGTCGTGGACTCCGTAGTTGAAAGCGTATTTCGGGTAGCTCTGAAAACAACATGTATTTTTTAGTCCTAAATTGAACAACAACGCTACTGATTGTACTGAATTAAACTCCCTTTTCGCTTAAATCACTGGATTATTCGGCCTCAATAAACTGAGTGTCCAGGCTAAGGAGTCGTAAAATTAGTATTGAAAAGATAGAGAAACGTGATGTTATAAAACTGATCGATTCACTAACAGCTTAGAATGGCTGGGCCTGGTGTAATTCAGTTCCAATTACACAGTTCACAACATTCATAATTCAGCGATAAAGATCGTGGGAAGGGAATCAATCCAAAGACTATTTAAAACGTGTTGAAGAATGACGAGTTCGGCAACGATGAATGAAGCCTAATCGCAATAATTCACAATTGAAACGTTAGAGCAATGGCTTGTAAAGTTTGAGAAAATATGAGACAAACCAATTGTAAAATTAGAAGGGAATTGTATCTACTATAGACTATTGGTGCTCGTATTCAATCACCACCGAAGATAGACGTTAAAACCTGTCTTCTAATTCAAATAATATATTAATCAAGTTTATAGTTTCGGATCCTTTTACATTGTATTTTATTCGGCAAATTATTCAAAAAATTACATTCCAGTCCCAACATATAAATTCACTAAGCCAAAATCTCTATCTAAGTCACTTTGTTGAGTTTTGACTTCTCAAGAGATTTGGGGGCTTGAAGCTCCACATCAGTCAATAAAAAAGGAATTTAGCTACAAAGTAAATTGGTTACTGAGTTGAGGTTTAAAGCATACTCCTCACAAAAAGTTTGTAAGATAACGGAATTATTTTTCAAGTTTCGATCATTAAAACACTAGTGTGGGGCTTCGCAAAACCTTCCAAAGTAGTGATAAATTCTTAGTGGAGTTCAAAAAGTTGGTTAATTCTGGGTTCTTTCAAAACACAACGATAATTCCTTTCTGGGTCGCCGTAAACAAGGAGTACAATTGGGTAATCAGGGAAAGGATTTCGTCCTTTCTCGATTGGTCACAGAAAACAAAATCTATCTTTTGTGACTCCATCGCTATTTCAATCGTGTAACCTCTTTTACAAGGAAAAACAAGATTTTGGGCTCATCGTTAGCCAGTGAGGACAATCTTCCAAAGTTCCAAAATCTGAAGTGAAGCCCCAATAATGGACTTGTCACACTGTTTCCATACACCAATCATCCATAATACCAAGCCATAGAAAGTTTGGACCACTGCGAAATTATCGCAGGATGTTCGTTTGAAGACGTTCTTTGACCAAATTATCAAGTAACTAGCAGTCGTATTTAAGAAAAATGTCAAAATACATGTAAACCAAATGAGCACCGTTGTAAAGATACGGCCTTCGTTTTCGCTAGAAGAACAAAGGCTGACGAACAACGGACGCATGTCTATGTGAAACAGACAAACCTATAAATAGTTAGCTACTATAATGCACATGCTGAATATGATATTATAGTCTTTGAAATCTTTCTCTTGTTTCATCGTACTGCATACCCCAAATACCACACATGGATCTTCTCCACTGGGTACTCTCTCGTGAAGGGCTTGTGAAAAACACATTTTGTTGCACATTGTTAGCTAACGTAGCTTGGTGAAAATAAACTTGTAGCTCTCTCTAACTTCGTGTTCTGTCTGCTGTATGTTAGTAGTAGACGGGAAACACGCGACTCTTGAGCGTGAAAGTAATTGCCATTTTTAAATGTTGGTTTGAGAAAAATCAAGCCGCTTGTCTTGCCATTGCGTTCTTGTCTTTTTCTGGGCTATTTTGATAGCCTAGACCTGCATCTTCAGCTGCGGAGACAGGCGTGGAACAAGGAAAAGACAGCTAGACCCTCCCCATCATTCAAAGCAGAATGATTTACGAATTTGGGAAAACTTGTTGTTCAGCTGTCCGAGCCTAAATACAAATCGTCTATCTTCCAGTATTAGGGTCGATTCTACGCCGAGCCTCGGGTTTGTTGACAAGGACATAAAAGACAGCGGGAAGGAACCGCGGCCGAGCGCTTCGTGAAGGTTGAAAACCTGACGTAATCGGAGGGGCCGGAGAAAATAAGGTCAGTGAACCGATGACGAAATCTGTTCCGTCGGCGTCGAGGGAAACGATGTAAACAAACATACTGACCCGCACGACACGCCGGTCTGGCGGAACTGTATAATCTCTGAGCCGATACCCTCCTTATCCATCAACCTGTCACGGATTGAGATGTGACATCTATTGAGATCCAACAATCCAATTCGCTTGAGTAGAGAACAACTTCTATTTAGATTTCCATTGGCTGCCTTGATATTTCTTTCGATATGCAATAGAATCCAAATAGATCAATCGAGCTTTGTTGTCTTACATGTTTAAGAGTAATTTATTGATTATTTTACGCTCCTATGGGTCTATCTACGGCTGGTTTTGACCAAAGTTTCTGGAAATGCGTGGATCAGTGGCTTTAATAGGACCGCCAGCACACTAAAAGTCGTGCAGACGTATGATATATGTAAAATTATTGCATCTTCCGGAATCCTTCCTGACTAATCGTCCGATTTCTATTAAACTCTGAAGGATTGTCTACAAGAATAGACAGAGTAAAGTAAGGCCTCCTACCGTTGTATGATTTTGATGAATCTTTAAAAATAAATGGGGCTATGGTTAGTGCCCATATAAACACTTCGAAAGCCAAATGTCAAACACTTGCAAGTACCGGGATTCTTCTTAAATGATCTCACGTTTCGATGAAAATCTGAGACTTTGTCCAGGACCAACAGACAGCAGTAAGGCCTCGGTATCGGTGTATGACTGAAGAGATTTCTCTCGAATATGTGGGTCAGTAACTTGAGCAGTACCTTGATATGAATGTCAAGACTTCTAAAGCCAAATGTCAAATTCTTGCAAGGCCCAGATATTCTTCCTGATGAGAAAACTACAGACTAAGAGGAATCTTAGATTAGATCTGTTCTCTGCGATTTGCTAGACTGTGAGGCTTGCAACAGCTCAACAAGGTTCAACTTCTAAAACATCTTTTTTGACGTTTTGGACACCTCCTAAAGCATGCCCAGGATTGACATGTTGCACCTTATTGGGTTCATAAGGCAGTAAGTAATCGGTTTCGATCCATATGATATAGCTTAAAAACTTCAGTTAAATCCGGTGTTGAGCAGTTCACATTTTGCTTGCATCATGACGTTTTTAGGTGAATTTTCATTGGCCGGTTCAAATAAGTGTTATAAATGAAGATAACGAGGAAAAGATGACATTTAAATCGCGTCTCTTTCGTTCAACCTGTATGGTTGAGATTGAAAATTGTCTTGGAAAATGAATGAAGACGCTCAGCTAAGATCCGTTCTTGATTGAGAACAAAAAAAGTAGGTGCAACCTAAAACACATTTTTGCGGCAAAGCGAAGCAAAGTGGGCATTTCCGGAACGGGATGAGAAGGAAGTGTTAGTTACGTGATGCGTCCCACAACATCGCATAGCATCTGCTCTGCCTACTGCACAGTTACTTATAACATCATATGTAATATCATGTCAACCCCTAGTACGTACAACGGAAAAAAACGGCTTACGGAATCATAGCAGAATGCGCAGTTTCATTGCGAGATCCACGTATCCATTCCGTTACATCACGTTACAAGCGTTTGTTCATAGGTAACGAAGGAGGAAGGCAAATTGTCTTCTGTTCAAGTTATCCGATTCTGCATAAACCGGAACGGGCCCATTTACCTCGGCGGCTCTCTCGGCCGTCTGTCCTCCTAATTGACAGCCTTCAAGAACCTCCACTAAAGAACCAGGGTTTGTAACACAGTTTTTTTTCTGTTTGAATAAAACGTCGATAATGATTGATTATTTTTTTGCTAGAAGTACCAAAGAACATTCTTACATCTCTGAAAAAGCGGTGTCCTCCAAAATCACACTTTCCACCTCAATTTTACGATTCAGAGATCAATCAATCAATTCAATTTTATTTCTCTCTTCATCTGTTTGTACGCAACAAATACTTGAAACTCCGAAAGTACAAGTTTTAATTCCATTTTGATGACATTTTTGGCGCTGGTAAGCCATCTCTATATGGTCCCTTATAAATATGAAGGGCCGATTTTGGTTCATTATTTTGAATAATGAACCTTTATATTTTCATTTTTAATAGAACTCGGTACTCTAACGTTTATTAGGTTCGTATGTATAAAAATTTGTAATTTGCAATAATGTTCAACAGCCGTTCTTGGCCTCGCACCACGGCTGTCTTCCTAAAACTCCAAAAGTAAGTACTCAACCACATTAAGTAAAAACAGATCCAATACAGGAAAACGGTTCCTTCCGTTTTAAAACACCAATCCACTATATTAATAAATCGCTGATAGGGTTAATTTTCAGAGAGTTTACACGAAACAGTTCTGTGAGGGCAGAAATGGAACTTGCGAATGTCTACAAACAAGCACATATCTTTAGGTGATGCCAAACTTTCGTCTAAAACCTTCGATATTACTGAAAAGAACTTTGAAATCACTTAATTTCACTCAAAACTTCACCTAAGATCCAAAAATTCTAGCAAAACGGCTTCAAATGAATCCGAAATCTTTTATCCGGTATATCGTTAAGTCCTATTCCCCAGTGAAACCCCGAGAATACAACTTATTTGTGAATGCATCATCAAATCAATCAATTCAAATCAATAAACGTATCCATAGCTGCGGATATTACTATTCTGCCTTTCCTGTAAATTAGGTTGAATCTGCTCTAAATGCAAGTCGTTGCTAAGTCCCACGGTGGTCACTAAGTCGCCCTTACATTCACTCTTCCGACCCTGAACCACATTCACTTTCATTTTGACAACAAACGAGTTTCGATCTGGCGAGCCAACTGGTCGACTCCATTCTCGCCTTAGTAGGAATAGAGTGGGCTACAGAGAATTGCTACATTCTACTTCACAATCAACTTCCAAATTAAAAACCTCATGGGCTAATTTTAAGGGACTCCAGTTTCCTGGCAACATCCTAAATATTCTGGGTATCGGTACAATATTTCTGTACACCGTGTACACCAGAAACTAGGATTTAGGAGTACTTTTGGCCAATCATGAGCACGGTTTGAAACAAGTGTTCCTATACTGGTCAATATTTGAACGAAAGCTCTGTATTGTCCTGACTAAAAATGACTTTTTAGAAGGAACAATAACGACATCCTGAGAAGGTCGCCCATAAAAACGATTTAGCCTTTCCCTTTTGAAATTCCCCTACCGTTGTTTCCAAGCTCAAACGTTACTCGCAATCTTACAGGACCAAAACTATCGCTGTTCCATAATTAACTGAATCCAGGGAAGATTGGAATGTTTATAGAAGAATCTAAATGATCTATTCAATGTGAATATGTCCTGTAGAATCCCACGAACAATGGTAGGGTAACCAGTATGGTAGGAAAATGGAGATTTTGCTGACAAGTTCCTGTAATTCTAGACCCGTGATTAAGCTTTCTGCAACCACGAGCCAATCTGGATACTGATCTTTGTATAAAGTGAGGTTTTGGGACATGGTAATTCCCGTAAATTCATCTGTCTCCTTAGCAATATCAATGACGTTCTTTGCATCTATAATTCTGCAAGTTTTGGTCGAAAACAAAGCAATTAAGACACTTATAAGAACAATATGAGCCAATACGAGTATTTTGATTGTCATCGGCTGGTGTGACGAGACCTACAGAGGTCCCAATAAATGGTGATTGAAATTCAGTGTTGTGACATCCAAATCTCGTTTGAAAAATTATTCCAGGATTCTATCTCGAGTGAACCAATAATCTAATCCACGGTAAGTACGTAAGATGTTGGGAATACTTATCAAGTACCTAGATTTGGTTCAGTACTTTAGGAATAAAGATTTGTACTGTAGTACTCATTTTCTTCTTTCCTAAACCTAGCTTCTACACTTCTAACTTTTATAAAATAAAGTTGCTGTTCAATGAGTATACTTCTAGGACTTTTACTTGATAATGCATGTGCCCCATCTAAGCTGAGTGGCTCCAAAAACAATTTTTACACTATCCAATAACATGTACTTACATTACAAAGTGAGAAAACATGATACGTGATTTTCTTTTTTTGGTTGCCACAGGAAATTTATTCCAATTTATCTTAACAATTTATATTTTTAATAGGTGCTGCCCCACGAACTCATTTTCTCTTTTTGGTCCATAAACATTATCTTCTTATTATTGAATTTAATTAACTAAAGTGGACTAACTTAATGTCTGCAGTGAGTCACAACTTTACTGGCGAGCCAAACCCCGGAATGACCTTCCTTTCAAATCAACCGAGGAAAAAACCATCATTGTAATTTGAAAGAAAACGAACAACGTGGATATTGATAGAATGGAAATAAAAAAAAAGCTCTAGCGGCCGATCTGGGCGTGGTAGGGAAGCTCAACGGAGCAGAATGGGACTACAGTTCTTCCAAGGTCGAAATAACCCGATCGCGATAATGACACTGTAATGGTCTTTTCCAGGGAAACACGAACAAAACGTCTCTCAAGCGACCTTAGCTGGTAGAAACCCTTCGAAGATTAATGGAAAAGTGTCCCGTCATGTTTAAACGATTTTGAAAAGAAAAAATGCCCAGCGTGATCCTTCTCCTCCTCCCAAAAAAGTGTAAAACCCCTAATATTTAATGGTGAATTGGTCTCGAGTAAGCCTTTATCAACCAATTTTAGTGACTAATAAGCCAATCGCGATATAATTCATAGGTCATCATCCTGATACATATACTCAACTACTGAAATCCCAAGTTTGAATAAAACCGGACCAATATATATTTAGGAAAGGACATTATATGAAATTTTCGTTTGCGCAAGGGGACAAGTCACCATAGATCAGACGATTGCTTGCTACCTAAGCTATGGAACTGCCTGATCCCAGAACATTTTATCGAAATTGGACTGATAGTCGGTATAGTTTTGAACATGACAAGGAATTTCGTGGACCGAAAATCACGAAGCTAAATCTGCAAGCTTTGGAACGTGACAAGCGGGTTTGTTGTGAACAACCTTGATCGTGAGAAAACAAAAAGTGTAATACTTCTTTTTCCTTGTAAATTTGTACTTGCCGAAACCGAGGTGAAATTAATCAAAAAGCCGAGATAAGTCGGTGATAAAAAAAAAGGAGAGCACATTGAAGACAAATAGAGGGCCGTAATGAAGTAGATGTTTAGCAGATATGATGGAAGTTTGACATTGACGACCAAATTTGGGAGGACGGCGGATGCGTGGGATCACGCTAATGAAGTTCGAAAATGAACGACGTAGGGTGACGTACGATGAAAGATCAGGTACACGTAGCGGATTTTCGTTTGGGTGTGTTACTGAAGATTATCGAGAACGATTTACTTTATAATGACAGAATGAAGAAACACGAGTATATTGGAATGCTTGTTTGTCAAATCGGTAACTTCTTTGTCTATACTACTTTCAGCTTGGTCATTTATATTAATAATGAATTTTAGTTATTGGCCAAGAAACATGGTTGCTGGTTGTTGGCTAACGTTTCGAGATACGTCCATCCCAAAAATAAAGCTTAAATCAATATTTACATCCTCGTTTCCTTTTCTATTTCAGGACTGGATCAAGTTTTCTGAAATTTTGCAAAGACTATGGTTCTGAAATCGAAGTTTCAATTACTGTGAAGACTTCAAAGTAGTAGTAGAAGTAAGTAGTATAGTTTCTGTTCTCAAATTCGGATTTCAGAAAACTTTGCATTTCATGAGACTCTCCCAGTCGGGATTTTTTCATCACAGATCTTGGGCAAGAAAAATTACCTCTTTACGACTGTAAATGAGAACTGATTTTATATTCGGTGACTATAATCAAAATACCTTTTAAACTATAACAATCAAACAAACTAAAAATTCCGAAATATTTAATTTATTATTACTCGTATTCATCACCTATTCATGGACTTATGAAACAAAGGTAGGAGTTTTATTCTGTTTCGTAAATTTTCCTTTGGTAAGGGCCAACTTTTGTGTAGACCTGGATTCGCTGGATTAGAGAATTTATTATACACCGTCTTGTTTTTAGAATTTTTCGCTCGCTTCCACCAAAAACAATTGGTGAAATTAATCTACCGTATGAGTGAGTGAGCCATCTCATGAATATTGTGGGCCAATCTCAAGTTAGTTTTAAGATATTTCCAGTTGGTTAGGATGGAAACTCAACGATATTGAATATTTTGGATTTATAGTTGAATTTTGTATTGATGGAAGGATTTAGAATTCGTAATATTACACACTTACATTTACAGCAAACAAAAATAACCTTTTTAATAATGAACAATAATCTCTGGTACAAATAACTTGCTTAGAAATGCGACTCAAAACTGTTATACTCTTATGTACACTTGTTATTACCAAGTCACGAAGTTTACCTGCTAATATCTCGTTTCACTACAGAGATCACAAATCAATTTAGATATCATTCAGTTATCTCACTGCTGTTTTTGAGGGATAACCCCCGAGACTGGATATGTTCCAAGTGAAGTGAAATAAAATTATGTATCACTAACAAAAAAGAAAAGTAAACGACAACACACGGACTGATTCGACCTTGGCATTCGGATATTCTCACGATCTTGGCGAATGCGGCCTCCGGTGCCGCCCAGTATCGACAAATGTCGCCTTTCCTATGATTTATCGCTTGAAGTCGAGATTAATAATAATAATAATGTATAGTTCTAACCATATTGTATGTTTGTTATATTCAAAATGTGAAATCTGCCATAATGCATGATGCTGTCACTGTAATCCACAAACTGTAAACCACTAGGACTGGTTCAATCTATACTATGACTGTGGCCTCTTAGGCAATGTAGAAACATAAACACAAGATGTGAAATGTTCCCATTTGTTAAAAAAAGAAACAAGATTTTGTGAACTAGAGAAAGTTTGATTAAGATGTCCACCCTTTTTCAATATCAAAAGTGGAATTGAAGGAATGTCAGCATTAGTTAGAATCAGTATCATACATTGCCCACGGCGCTGTAGAATCGCACACACTGCCCAACCACTACACACAATGCCTGGTCAATGCGTGCAAGAAGTTCGAAAAAGGAAGTCATTCTGTACACTGACTAAAACGACTCAGCATTATGAAGGATGCTTCCATTATACAAATTGGCTGTAACGTAATACAATTTATTATATTGTATGTTGAGCCAAATAGGTTTTTTTTTTACAAGGTATGCACGAACCACCGAGATTATTCATATTTTAGGTATATCAACGTAACTAACGTGGAAGGAATTGAAAGGTTAAGTTTTTGTTGGTAAAAAATATTTTCTAAGCTTGAAATCAGTTGAAAACTTCTAGTTTGGTGTCTCTCGGTTGGTCTGTCAGTCGGGGTCCATATAGCACGAAGTGTAACTTCCATAACTTTCATCTACGCTGACGAAACTCCCGGAAATTCAGCGGATGAATCCCCTTCATAGGAAGGCGAACTATTAAGTACTGGAATCTAACGTTGTACCTTCAAATGTAAATTCCGAGAGTTTCAACAGTTGTTTATCCCCAACACAATCTCGAAGTACAAAGCAGTTTCGTTGTTGGTTTCAATCCAGAGCCCTCTTGTCTGTGGATTTCGCCGCTAACGAATGCCACTAGGAGAACCAGTTTGCCGCCATAAGGAAGAACTTGAATCGTGTAGAAAGTGCGAATGGCATTCAGTTGGTCGGGAGGTTACAAAGGTAACGACCAGCTAACTGACCAATGCCTCATGAGACAACGAGAACTAACTGATTACTAAACCTGTCTCGAAGCTTCCCTGTACGACTTGTTCAGCGTGAATGCTTTGAAGGTGGACTGGATCCCTCTACTAATAAAGAGTAACCCCTAAAACAACGACCTACAACGATAAATAATATTCATTACTTAAGGGCGGAATAACCCAGTTTACTGAAAGATGCAGACTGGTTTCGCCTCAAAGGTCTTCATTAGGTTCTTACTAGTATAGGATATCGTTTACCATATAAACTATCTTCATATAGCTTTTTGTAGTTGCTCAACCTTTGAGAAAACTTGAAATTCCACTCTCTTTTTGTTTCAAAATGTAATGACGAATTTTAGATTATTGAAACTAAATTCCTTTCATAAACACTTTTTACAAAACTGAGACACTAACTAACGCTGGCCGCAGAACTTATATAGAGATTGATTAAAAACAAAATTTTTTATTGGAGTTAGATAACTGAAAAAATATTGGTGAAGTGATGAAGATCAGAAAAGTGCGTGCACCCTTCGTATTTATGGGTGACTCGACATGCACATTTGATTATCTACATTGAAGTACGCTATTGAAAGACAAGGCACACGTGCTTTATAAGCTACATAGTGTGAAGATGAATTCCGCAAGTAAATTTTAGCCAAGTTTTGCCACACAAGAGCGACTTTTATTCAATGTTGGCAAAGTCACGTTGGTATACAATGAAGTACACATCACATCGGGAATATTTCCATTGCATTACGAATGGGAGAAAAATAGAAGACAGCCGCTAGAAAAGCACTTCATTCGTATTCTCAAAGATACTAACCAGTTAGTAACTGGTTTTAAAGTAGTAAATACATCATCTCATCGTATCGTACGGGTTTGTGACACGTACCAATTAAAAGACGATGATGCCAAAGTAACCAAGTTTGTAATGTGTTATTCGTCGGGTATAGCAACACTATTAGGACGTAACTAGAGACGGCGTTATCAAAGCAGAAGATCCACAAGTCCTTAACGGCGCTAGGAAGTCAACATTAGGCGAGATCTCGACCGTCTAATGGGACGTGGGAACTGCAACCTGTGGATAACCTACCGACTGACTTCAGACACCTCAACGAATACGTACGAATGTAGGTAACCACGTCTACCACCTGTTGCGTATTTTACCGGTTACACATTAGTTCTTCCGTCCACGCAACGAAGTGTAATTTAAAAGGGAAATGAAATGAGCTAAAGTTATTTTTGTTTCCTTTGTATGCGTGTATTGCTTTGGTACCCCAAATTTCAAATTCAGAGCTTCTTCAGTCAGCGCATAAGCACAACCTGAACGTCTGAGGGGCCTTATTGACTAACTAGCTAGTTAGTGATGATGATTAGCCTCTAGACAATTCCCAATTATCATAATTGTCTTACCAAGTGTGTGCCTAAGCGGCCAATCTTTCATGAAACACAAACATCTCGCGATCTGATAAACCTAGTTTGCCCGAAATTTGAAAGTAGAGGACTGTATAAAAATGTCAACAAATCCATGAATTTTGAGAAAAACTGGTTGATGGTAGTTGTAGTGTACTAGTGCGTGTACAGCTTCTAAATAGTATTGTGTCAAGAACCTAGAATATATTAATACAAAATGTGGTGCACGAACAAAGGTAGATATTTGGGGACAGAAGAGTGCGGCGCTCTCTAAGCTCAACAATACATTTCCAGTTCTGCAATTTGTTTTTCTGTTGATGTTATTAAAAAATGACTGGAGTTGGTCAATATTGAACTTAGGCTCTAGATCCTTTTAAGCTATCCTTCATAGAAATCGGAAGGAATATTAGGTATTTTACGGAGGGTCTCAACTGTAAGAGAAAAATCTTCAACTTTTCTTGTAGGCACTTTTTTGGAAACGGCTCATGAATCGATGTTAGAAACACAGATATGGTGCAGATACAAGTATTGGCTTATTTTTCCAAGACTGATATTTTTTCATGATGAATGGAATTCAATGCTCCATTGACGAAAAGGGTAACGCGTATTGGAGGGTGTGTTCTATGTTACTTACGTAGTGTTCATGGTCGTGGTTGGGAGCGTAGCTGGCGTATTCAACTCCTTCGTAGGGGATGATGGGCTGGGGGTGCGCCACGGCTACTGGGGCCGGGGCGGCATAAGTAATGGGGGCGGGTGCAGGAGCGAGATGGATGGGAGCGGGGGCGGGAGCGTAGTGGTAAGCGGGAGCGGGGGCGGCGTAGGCGATGGGGGCGGGAGCGGGGGCGTAGCCATAGGCGGGTCCTCCGTAGTGTTCCAAAGACGCCGGGCCGTAGTGTCCGAGGGGCTCGCCGTAGTAATCGCTGTCAACGGGGGCCGATGCGACGGCGGCTAGGCACAGCGCTGCTACGACTGTCGTCTGAAAAAATTCAATTCAACTCCTTCATTAATTATTGATCATAACACTGAGTGTTATTCTTATCAAACTATAAAATAAGCGGAATTTTGCTTCTTTAGTAAACTTGTATCAGTCAACATGAAATCAGGAAGTTGGTTTGTAGCATGTATCATCTTTTAAGACACTGTTGGTTCTGTGTATGTCCGTCCATATGTTCGGACAATACTTTCAATGAATCGCACTGAGCGACGAACTACTACTACGTGTTGCAGAAAAGAAACACGACTGAGAATCACAAAGCGACATTGTCAAGCAGGTTTAGGCTAAACTTTTGTTGAGCTGGCTCGAGATGAGCCTGGTTCCTTTTAAAGACAAATAACTTGCTTCTACTGAATATTACTGGAAATCATGAGTTCTGAAACTGAGAACATTCGCGTATTCAATATTTGTACTAGTAGTTTTGAGTAGAACACCCCCTAACAAATAAGACCGAATGTATTTCGGAAAGGGAAAGATCCTATTTTCCGAGGTGTATACCTTTTTTCGATCAAAATTGCTTTTCACCTCGATTTTGAAAACTATGTGAAAAAAAAGTTTAATTTCGAAAAATGAGGTTTTTTCCAAACGTGCATTTTAAATTTTTTGTCTGATTCCTGTACAATATCCAGTTAAAGGGCATTCAGGGATACCAATTCACTAAGTTTCAGAAAAGACATGATACGAGTGAAATAGAAAAAAAGCCGTGCCCTATATTTACCTATTATTTCTTCGTAAAAGCAGTCTAAGTGAAATTTCTTAATTTTCCTCCTTAAACCTTGCGAAGCTGTTCTTGCCCTGTGACTTTGGAAGTTTAACAATATTCCATTGTATAAATTTATAACTCTGTATGAACTGTGTTCTTCTGAGAATGGACAATTTTTGCTCGAATTAATTTCTCTAATTTCTAAGGCTAGAAATCCTTTCTTGATTTTATATAGAATGACAAATTGGCTAATGTTTGTCTATCAACACAGATGCGAGCGGAATCGATTCTTCATATGCCCCTCGAGAAATATCCAAATCCGGGCTTTATTCGATTTAGTTTTTGTTAAAACAGCTGTGCAAGTTCTGGAAGCTGATTTTGTAGGTAACATCCAACCATAGGTTTCAAACGAGGAGTCAAAGAGACTTTATCCACGCCGTGCAGCTTGTAGTCATTCTTTTATCTACACAGAGTGGAATCGATGCTTCATATGCCCCTAGAGACATTTCCAAATCCGTATAGGACTTTATTTGATATTGTTCCTGTTGAAACATTTATACGAGTTGCGGAAAGTGATAGCGAACGAGAAGTCAAAGAGACTTCTTCCACGCGGTGCAGCTTGTATTAATCCTTGCATTCGACGTTGTGGAAGGATGAAAACTAGGATGGGAACCGCAAACAATCATCTCTGGGACTAGCGGATTTTTCTTCCCACCGTAGTAAAAAACGGTTTAGAGACGCTTATTAATTATTACGCAATATAACGCTGAGAAAAACGAGAAACGTGGTGAGTTACCTGTATCATCGGAAAATAATTTGTATGACGTAAACGATTTCCAGACGCGAGAATCATTCTCTTTCTGACAAGGGGAACACTATGAAGAAATGTTCTGAGACTTCACATTATCTTATACCCCATTCGGTTCAAAACCATATTTTATTATTTCCAGAATTTTTGGTGTGGTATGGGAGGTATGACCATCCCTGGAGTGACCCACGTAACTTTAAGAGAAATCCAAATAGTGGAGTAGAGGTGAAAAGCTACCCGTTCTAACAGCTGGGTTCAACATTTTTCAAGTAATACATGATTGTGAGGTTTGTCGGTGACTTTTAGGTTCAGAAATTTCTTAAATTTGTTATGGGTGAATTTCCACTGCTCTAAAATCTATAGCAGTGTATTTTGTGTCAAAAATTACTAAAAAACGACACCTCACGTGTCTCTGACAGTAAAAACCTTCAAAAACCACGATTTTGGGGTTTTGGCCAGATTTCGGAATATAGCATCTCGAAAAGTGAGGCGATTAGCTGGCAGTAGGTTAAGACCAACTAGACCCCATGTGAAGTCCATGTCCGAAGGAACTGAATTTTCAAATCAATTCTAAGGTATGTAAAGTGTATATCCTACGGCGGAAAGAGGACAGGCTACGTGGATTTGGAATTTAAGTACTTTGAAACGTAAAAGGACAACATATGAACATAGGTTATTCAACGTTTTTGCTCTATGATTACAAAGGCCTATTGTTGGAAATGATAAACTAAAATCGAATAATACTAAGAGTTTTCCTGATTTGGTTTTGAATCTCTGCTGATTTGATTTTGAGACTCTCGAAATTGATTTTTAGTGAATTTTTGAAATTTTTATTTGGTTTTTGTCTGTAGAAAGTTAAATTTCCAAGAAATATCTGCATCTGTTTTTGAAGGGGCACCTGTAATCAGTGAAACCTAGGTGAACTTGACGTAAATTTCGTCAATTCAATAGAAAGTCAAACATCTCACTAGGAATAACGAACATTTCGTGTCGCGAGCGAAAATTTTAGATATCTGCACACAAAAATCAAAGATCATACTGAGTCAGTGAAAGCTGAGGAAAAATTAAAAGATTGTTATTTTCAAAACATATTTGAAATATTTGAGAGCTGACTTTGCAACAAACTTCGAGAAAGTGTGATCCGAAAACCTTATAGAGGGCTGTAAATGGCGAATAACCCTGAAATTGGGGTTTTAAAACCTGAAAAGTGTATGAATGTACCTTAATATTGTGAGTAAAGAATATTTAATGAAAACTATGATAAAAAAAAACTGAATTGCAAAAGATCAGAAACATACGAAAGCTTGATTGTAAATTCACGCTCGTTAGTTTGAACGTGAAAAGCAAAAACCAGAATTAGTCTAACGTGGTTCGAAAAGATTAGAGTAGAATTAGTAACAGATAACTAAGGAACTAACAGCGGGGATATGTCTTTTTCCCCAACTAGATGGATTTGGACCTAGGTAATGTGGAGTTTCCACAATACCTTCAGTTCGTCTAAATACTAAACTCCCCATTGAATCTTCTGGTTGTTGGAAAAGTACAATTTTCTTATATCTAGTGTCGATCGAGTCTTGATGAATCGATTACAGAAAGTAGCGTCCATTAAATTTGATGAGATTGGGCGTTCAACAAAGTCACATCAAAATGGAAATCATTCAGTTTGAAGTTTAACTGTCACGAGTCTGTGTTGTCTCCTTTCTATTCAACAGTATTCAGTTAAACGAACGGTTAGGCTCTCAACCTATTCAGTCTTCAACCAAGAGTATTGATATCACATATAAGCATCATACAATCTCAGCATTGGCTTACAGTTCCTCAAATTCCAGGTTATAATCATTTTAACTATCTTTCAAGTTAAATTTGTAGCTTTTGTTAATCATAGCGAACACCAAAAGAGAAACACAGAAGAAAGAAACTACTGGATCAAGATTTAACGTTCAACGTTCAACTTCATTTGAATTTAATTGCTAACTTCAAGTATTGAATCAGTCCCTACCCTCTTTATACTTTAAAAAAATATTTAAAAATGTCATCATTTAAATGTTGTCACTATAAATTCAGAATAGCTAATGGATACAGTTGCAGTAATAACGTTGTTTCTAGCTGGTTGGGAATTCAAACGATTGGACAGTTGAACACAAAATCATTGTTAGTTTTAGAATAATGAAATGATTTATCGCAACTTTAATTCAAATTTGGATTCTACGACTTTAGATCCACTCAGTTTGCTCAGAATTCAACTTGTTGTGGGGAGCGATATTTTGAATTTTAAACTGGTGTTGAAGTTTGAATTTAATTGGTTCTATTCCATGTTTGTAATTTTTTCTGTTTCATTAAGGTGTTAGATTTGATGTAAATATCCTAGTGAGTCATTCGACGCTTTAAAGTTTCAATTTGCTACAGATTTTGTTTGAATTTACGGAACAGAAGAAGCCAAATGTATTTGAGATTGGAATCGCTTACGAATTGTCTGTCTGAAATCCGCTCGAGCCGGGATCGTTGACAGATGAAATCACTCTTGGCTGAAGGTTCGTTGAAAGCAGTCGGTAACTGTCACACTCAATGATCGCGATAAGTCCAGTTTTGAAGTCCATAAACGTAAACACACATGGGAACATGAAAAGAGCACAAAGGGAATCACACTGATGTTCTTGGGAGGGTTCGTACCTGGAGAAAAGCCATGTTCCTTGATGGTGAGCTGTTCGCGGTATTCGATGTCGAGGGCGGCAGAAGAGGGTTTTATAGTTGCACCGGGGGTGGGCGACGGAGTCGGATGGGGGCTCGCGGATGGCCGGCCGTGGATGCTAAACGTGGAGGATTCTTGTAACATCCATGCGTTGAAGGATCGTTTGAATGGAGCTAGGGGTTGGCCGTGACCAATCCGGCGCGCCAGATCTGCCTTCGGCCACATCCCCTTGTGCGACGAGTTGGACACGCTGTGGTGCCAATTTCTTTCAATGAGTCGGTAGGTTTATTATGACTAATTCACATTCTCAGTTGTATTTGCTACTTCAGTTTTAAAACTTCGCCAGTAGAGAGACATCTATTGGAATTGATCCAGGAGGATGTGAGACGACGCGGACATGAGAAGACATATAACTGCATGCAAGCCCGTTTCAGACAATTCTAAGACCAAATCCCTGAAAGGAAATGTAGGTGCATGTCTGTATGTGGGCTTGAGTATTTGTGTTTGTGTGTAACAATGTTTGTCGACACTGCCCAAATGTGACTTTTGGTCCGTTTCATTCATTTCGGTTCAGCAATTATGAAAAGCTCGATTTCAGAAGGAACTCCTGAAAACAAAATTCAATTGCAATTATATCAGCAACAATTCGTTCATCAAAATTCACAAAGGGTTATTATGGGAAATTCATAAACTAACATTACGGGTAAACCCAGCATTAAATCGTTCCAGCCATTTTGTATTGCATCCAGGGGACAGACCTATGAATTGCTTTATCGTTTCGTTTGCATTCAAAGGTTTTGAAGCATATTTCTTGAACTTGCAGGCCCTGAGCGAAAACCTCAAGATTCTTAGCTTGAAGGGTGTCCTCAAAATCTTGCAGGCTTATCGCTTCAATCCTTCAAAGGGGTAACTAGTTCATTCTATCACTTCCTAGTTATAAAACCAATAGTTCGACAACTTACTAACCGACAATGAAATCATAATTTCCACAATAAGCTGTTTTCCTCGTCAAAGGCATAAATGGCCCGGAGGGTACATTTTTTTCGTGTTTTCGATTTTATGTCATTAAAACTGGCATAACTCCCACAATTTTGAAGATAGCTCAAATTTGATGACACCGTTGGAAAGAGATTTGCATTTTCTATCTATTTGATGTCAGAAAATTTTTTTTAAATTGCATTACAGATGTGCGATTGGAGCGCAAAATGCACTTTTGTCTAAATCTTAAAATCGCCTGTTTTTCATCTCGCCTAGAAACCCCATCAATGCTCGTCGCAGAACTGTGCAGGCCTGGTAAGACGTGGCCAAAAGTCAACTTTCCAACGGTGTAGTCGTTTTGATTTTAAAAAATATTTTTAGTTGAGGGAACGGAGTTTAACTGCAGAAAAACGTGTGTTTTCAGTTGAAATTGAGGTTTTTCCCAAAATCTCGACCAAAAAAGGTTGGAGGGGGATATTCGTAACTTTTCTCGCTGAATCGGATGTTAGTTTTGTCGGATGCAGGTTCGTTCGGTTATTGTTTGTGTTCATTTCGATTGATTGCAGGTGCATTCATTTTTGCTGACAATATCATCTACCAATGTTTTGTCTCATTACTATCCGACATGTTCGCAAATTGTACACAGGAGGATTGACACCCTTGCTGCTTCAGAAGCATTACCATTGGCAAAACCGTACACAAAAATCATGTTAACATACTCACTTGTGGTATAGGTACTCAACTGAAAGCAACTCATCGCAACCAATCGTAAATTAACACAAATAGCCGTCTCTCGTCTCTTCGATTATCCTGACTTTGGCTGGACAGCTTAGGACCGCCGTGGACGCTGTTCACAAACGAACGTTTTCATTCATTAAATTCATTTCCAATTTTCATTTTTAAACATTTATTTTTTGGTTTATATCTTAACAATCTTGTTTAAACTCTAACTCTTTATATGAACTCGATTTAAACCTCAATATATTACCATTGTCCTACAACTGGATAACATGTTCGAGTCAACAAACATTTTACTAAAACTGAATTTGGTCTGAAACAACAAATTATCAACATTGCAACACCCAATGCTATGGCCAAATTAGATTGGGGATGATAATACACGGCGCACGAATCAACCCCTCCTTCAAGACCTGGGGGTCGTGCGGGTCATTGCATATCCTAGCCCCTGACCAAGACAATGCCTCCTCCGTAACTTTCCCAATTTTCAAACGTTAGGTCTTTTGGTTTATTATTCAATAATAAACCATCGTAATCGCTCTTGAAAAAAAAAAAAAAAAAAAAAAAATTTAACGCCCTCTGAAAATTTCATGGTTTACGTTTCAAAGGGTGTAGAATCCAAATCTGCAATAAAAATTTTTCCGTCCGTCCGCCGTATCGCACGATCTCTCCCAAACGGCTGGAGCAAAAATCTGAAATTTTTAGGAAAAATCAATATTGGTCCGACAACGCCCCAATTCTTTAGCCAGCACTCTCACTTAATTTAGAGTGCCCTTTAAGGGTTTAAGTTTTGTAAAATCCCTAAAAACCTCAAAAAAGTCAAGGCGGCCTTAATTTGGAATTTTTTTTAAGAACGTTCCATGAGGAATCGAATGAGCCCTTCCCCAGGTCCGTAGCTCAAACCATTCCCGATGTATGGCCCGATTTATGGTGCCAACATTTGCGTTATTTTGGTTTATTATTGTTTTTGTTTTGATAGCAGTAACCTAGTGATGTAGTGAACGTGGATACTGGAGTGAACTCCTAAAAGGGTTTATAGCTGATACACGGTTTGAAGTATTCTGATAACCATGAAGAAAAGGCTGCAAATTCTTTCGCTGGGGTTCATTATTCAATTGGCTTGCGTTCATGATTTGAATTTCTACTAAGCTTTGGATTGTGCGTGTTTCACAGATGATAGAGCGATTATTGAATTTCAGGAGGCACACAAATATGATCAAATGATCAATCCAAATAGGTATTTTGGTTGAGAACAGATTTACGTGCTCTATGCACATCTCCTGAAATTCAATAATGATTCTATCACCTGTGAAACAGGGACACTCCAAAACTTAGTAGAAATTCAAATCATGAACGCAAGCCAATTGAATAATAAAACCCAGTGAAAGAATTTGCAGCGTTTTTAGTTATACAGGGTCCAAGGAGTTATGCACCATCCGACTCCTACGTGTTCTACAACTCATTTCTGAACAAAAATGCCTCATAGCTATATTTTGCCAGAGGCCTCGTTTCCGAGTTATTTGCGATTTAAGATTTTTTCGTGTTTTCGATCTTATGTCATTAAAACTGTCATAACTCCCTCAATTTTGGAGATAGCTCAAATTTGATGACACCGTTGGAAAGAACGTTACATTTTCTATGTATTTGATGTCAGAAAAATTTTTTTATTGCATGGCAGTAATGGGAGTTTTGTCAAAATGCCGTCACTCGGTTCTTCGATTATCCTGACTTTGGCTGGACAGCTTAGGAATGCCGTAAATGGTGTTCACTAACGAAAGGGTTTATGCCTCTAACTTAAATCGTCACTTGAGAGGTCTGGCGTTGTCACCATTCGATTCAGCGAGAAAATTTACGTATATCCCGCCTCCAACCTTTTTTCGTCAAGACTTTTGGAAAAACCTCAATTTTCAACAGAAAACACACGTTTTTCTGCAGTTAAACACCATTTCCTTAACTAACAATATTTTTACTATAAAATAGAAAACACGAAAAAAATGTTAAATCGCGAATAACTCGGGAACGAGGCATCTGGCAAAAAGTTGTTGCGTTACAGTTTTGTTCGGAATTGAGTTATAGAACACGTAGGAGTCGGATTGTGCATAAATCCTGGGACACGCAGTATGTTCGATCGGGTATACATTTATATATACTAGTGTAATCATGTAAAAACCGGAATAACGTTAGAATGACCCCATCTAACTTTAGGAGTCACAAAATTCCCACTCAAATTTTACTGGTAGACCATTGTAAACAAGAGATCTGTCAGTGTATTTATATGTGTTTGATTGTCCGCAAACCTTTGCAATAACTTCAATGGTACAGTTTCCTGGGCATTTTGTAGGGCATTTGCAGGTTAGACTGCAGACAGCACCCAATTAGAGTCAATTCCCACTCTGCGCACGAAAACGTAAAATCCATCAAGCCTCGTTTTCTTACGGCAACGTGATTTCATTGAAGTTCTGTGGTAAGTTGGAAACGGAAGATTTAATCATCCCTTATTTATTTCATCACGTAAGAAGCAGCTGTCCTAAATTGATTGTGAAATCCTTGTAAGAAGCGCCAAACTAACATCTATATCAGGCGGATTCCGTACCTATGATGGATTTTGTAAATGTAAGAGATACACAATAAAACGAAATACTAATGCAGTTTCACACCACGCCTGCATTTAACTTAATTTACTGCCAGATTCTGATTGTTATTGCTATCGAGATTTCCAGCTTTTCCGTGATAACTTTGAAATACGGTGTTTTCTTATTATGGTGATTCTTTGTTAGGAATCTTGTCTCTTTTCGTTGAAACTTGAATTACTTTCTCTGCAAACCAGTCGCCATAACATCCTGCAGTGTCAATGTCACGGGGGCACGAGGGGTACGGCATGTAACGGGTGATATTTGAGTCCCAGCATCGCTCTATTGGGCTGATTATAAGCAGGAAGAGGATCAACCTGACGAACCAGGTTAAAAGGGCGATCATGGCTGCAGGCTTGAAGACTGTTATGTAAATATTTACCTTGCGCCCAAACACTTGTAAGGTTAGTTTTTTAAAATCAGTTTTCATTTTAATCAATAAAATCCAAGAGGCTATATGTTATTAGTCCTATTATTAGTCTTCAAGTCTTGTTCGTTGACACTTCCAGACAAGCATATGGTGGTCCAATGGGTTGTCAATCTCTGGGATTTATGAAAATGAGCAGGCGGAGAGATTTGGCGGCTAAAAGAGAAACAGTTGGTAGATCTGACTCCTTTATCATCCCTCTTCTCGCACATCGTCCAGATGTTGCCGTTGCCTTTAAGAAAAATCACCTTCAAGACTGGCAAAAACAGTAGTACGAGATGTCGTTGATGAAAGGATATTATAAACACTGCATCCGGCCGAATATCAGTCGACAGACTTAGTTTTCTGGTTGGAAATTGTCAAGGAGGCTTCATTGAGCTCTTCTGCCTGCGAACACGATACCTATGAGAACAGTGGTAGGACCCAATATCTATACTACTGAATGGAGGATCAACTATTTAGTCATTACAACTATCCGGAGCACATAAAACCAACTGTGGTTGAGTGCACTTTATACGAGGAGGAACTCAAACAATTCTTAACTTTCACACAACAACAGTGTTGAAGAGTGCTATGAAATATTTAACGCCACTAGCATTAACTCAAATTCATTATCCACTATCGGTATTAAAATGCTTTATATAACATACACATTATGTTTATAAATAAAGAATTGAAAATTGATGGCAAATGGGTACTTCGGGATAAATGGGTACTTAATTAATGGGCATTTGAGCCAAATAAAGTAATGAAATTCCATCCATCAACGGCAACATTTGTGCATGTGTAAATAAAATTCTTGGGGGGAGGGGGGGTCGTAATTTGTTCAGATTTACTGCAGGTGCAAACGTAAAATACGTTAAAAGTTTAATTTCAAACAAAAAGTAACAGAAACCTTATATCTATCGGGAGAAACGGTTGGCCGACAAGTCTGCGTCCGCCGGAGTCTATTTTAATGTCTTGAAGCTTGACGGTGGGTGCTTCTGAAATCCCTTTCAAATTTCAGATTCTCTGGGTGAACTGGAGAGAATCTCGATCACGTAAGATCTCCGCCCGCATTGAAGTGACGCAAAAATTAGTCTCGTAATGCGAACATGTTGGAATTAGCTCATTTAGCTGGTCATTATTAAGCCCGTAATTGCATTCGTCCCCTGATGTCCCTACCATGTGTTTATTCCAGAATATCTCGTGGTGCACGAGTCGAGCATCTACACGATTATTTATAAGTTGTTCTAAAACATTTGGAATCCGATTGGTTCAGATTCATCAAAAATCAAAACTTCAAGTAACAAAAGTACAAGTTGTTTTCGTCACCTTGGGCTTGAAGGGCTAATGACCAACACAATTACGAACTATTTGCTAGTTACTCCAAGGTAAGTGTGTAGTTACTACGAACTAATGACTGAATGTAAGGACAGAATCATCTCCATAATTAACGAGTTGGTCATGCCATTAAGTACAATCTATAAACAAACAAAGAAGATGAAAATCAGGTAATTTATACTTTGAACAACTAATCGAATAAATTGTCCTTGTTTATGTCATTTACCGCTTTACTATGCTATTACCTTGAACTGATTCGTAAGCAAGTAATTTTTATTCATTTTAAGTATTGCGTTAACGATTTAATTAACGTAAAACCATGTAATTCAAAACTCCTTGGAGATCACTTTTCGAAACTCTTTTGGTTTATTATCATATTTAATAATATACATCGAAAATCGTTGTAGAAAAAAATTATTTTTAGCATTTTCATTTATTTTTGCGCATTTTATTGAAATGGAAGTACAATGACTTCAATATCATAGTTGATAAACTTTGTTTCAGTTACATTCAACTAAAAAATCTAAAGTTAACGATTTTTAGCCATTTTTTTTTAATTTTTTGTGATCGTTTTTATACAATTTCTGAATATTGACCTGTCTTAAGTACTCGAAAAGTGTTTTCCAACGAAGCTCACCATTTGGTTTAGGGTGCTCGATGGAGCGAAGTTGAGATGAGTCCCACACCAGCCCAAGCTCATCTGACTTTGAAAATCTCATTTTTGAGTGTTTTGGAGCATTTTCGGAGGTTTTTCCGTTGTTCAAGCATTCCTTAGTGATTTTGCGTATATCAAGCACAAGGCCGTACAGGGCTTCTCTCCAATCTGCACATAAACAACTGCAGTCTTCATAATTTCCTTTAATATTTGCGAATGATGTATAACATTTTTTAACGTAAATTTTAACCTGCTTAGTCGCCAGAAGAACGAAGGTTTTGAAATTCAGCTGTCAATAAAGCCAATTTTTGAATAAACTATAAGAAGCTATAGTGAAAGTTAACAGTACAATAACCCTCCACATTTTTACGTAAAGTTACATTTATTGTGTCTAATAAGCCCTTCTAATCAGATTAAAGCAAAACGCCTCCAGTGTAACAGCCAATACAAGATTAACTGCATGGAGACTGCATACAAACAATAATACACAATCACCGGTGTACTATTTATAATACACCGGTGATTGTGTATCATTGTTATAACTACATTGTTATAACTACATAACTTAAAACACCTATAATATCGACAGATAATTAATGAATACCAAAAACACTTACTAACTGATTACTCTTTCTTCTACATAAAACAAAGCTTACAGCCATTCATTATAATAATAGGATTAAATTTAAGTTGTACCTACTGGTTGATAGTCTTAGTTGGAATAAAGTCTTCAGGACCTCCTCGAACCCTGATATTACTAATATACATTTTGTCGTAGGTATGTACGTTTGGTCTATCTTTGAAGGTGTAGTTTCCGAAATGTAGCGGACAGATTAATTTTTTTTTCATTATTGGTAGTTTTTCAGTATTTCAGCTTTTCATTTTTCAATAATTTATCCTTTAGGATATGTCGAAAGTGATTCCGAGACCCAGTCTCAACTTGACCTATGTGTTCCGGTAGTTCCGGAGAGTACCTTCAGACGGAGTACGGCGGACTGACGTATTTCAGCTTATGGGGGAGAGGGGTTGGATGGGAGAGGGAGAGGGACTGGTTAGGATAGTTCGAGATATTTCCTCATTAGAGTACCAGGCACAGAAACTGCACTGTAGGCACATTACCATCCCTTGGTTAACTCCTAACGATTTCTTCCTGCTCCTTGGCAACAAGACTGACCCTGCTCCAAATGAAAAATCACTGCCACCATTTGTTCCCTCTCTATGAGTCACTGTGGGGCATGTCCGTTTACGCCAAATACCGTTTGTCCTCGCCCAACGTGCCAGCTCATGAAGTAGCTTCATAAGACGCGCTCTGGCCATCCAGCAGGACAGGTGGCCGCCCTAACCTTGGCCCTGCTGGCTTCACTTTCATGGAACCTGCTCTCCTTTTACAATTCATTGCCGGAGCAGCGATTTTTCGTTCCGCGGCCTGAGTAGCGACCTCCTCCCTCGTTCTTGGGTTTCGAGAATTCACCTTTTCCAGTTGGGATAGCGTAAGCTCTGATTCATATTACTTACGCGAGGTCATTTCGCTCTCTCATTCCACCACGTTGTGACATATTTGTAACATCGTGATGAAAGAATATTGATTGAAATTATATGTAGAAGGCTGAAACAATATAAACCAGAGTAACTAAAGATTCTTTTATTGGCTGTTAGAATATATGAGAGAACGTTTCATTCATGAATTTAATCAAATTACATCAAAATTATGACTAAGACCTGACATTCATGTCGGGGTCCTATGGTTGGGGAAAATAGTAAATTAAGGTGGTGGTAAAATGTCATCACCAGATTTCTGCTTCCGAGTCTTCCTGTAGGTCGGGGAAGAACTGTATACATTTTTGGGAGATAAAAAAATTCTTCCCAAAAATCAAAATTTCCATCGTACTTTACGTTTTAGGCCATTCCTAACAACTTTAGTTTCATGTACAAATATACATGTGTGTGTGTCTGTCAGTAGATCATGGTAACCAGTTTAATTTTCATCTTATTTGATGCTATTCTTTTGGAATTTGTGGGTTAAAATGTAGATGGTCCACTAGATTGCTCAATAACGAATACACCACTCTGCGTATGCGCAGGTCTAAATGTCACCAAGCATCATTTCCTCAGGTTTTAATGGTCTAATATAGCTCAAATTTGCTGGTTAGTCTACGAACCAAGTCCTGATATCCTCTTATCAATGTCTACACTTCCACCGGCTATAGAATTACCGAGAAAGACCCGGAGTCCAGGGCGACTAACCTTTCAACTCGGTAGTATCATTAGGAGCTACTACGGATGCGCGAACGTGAAATCATTGAATTTAATTTTAACAATGGCCTCTCAATTTTGATGTAATTTGAAAGGATTGTACGGATTATTCTGCAGACAGAGTGTCATTGCTTCCAAATCAATGAATCACTCTGCATACGTGCAAAATCACGAACTACCATTCCTCGCAAAATTCGGTGTGTGGACGAAATGAACGGAAACAACTTAAAACGAACTGGCTTCCTTTAATTCTTGGGCAGATTGCTTATGTTAGACTCCTTTCCATGTAATAGTTGCCACAGCCTCTTAAACAGATGTGGTTGATGGTGGACAACAAGAGAACACCTTAGCAACAACAGAACGAATCTCTGAGGTATCACATTTCATCTTCTTTCGCAGATGTCCACTAATCAGCAACCTCCTTTCAGAGACACATACAACCGTGGATTCATCAATGATCCAACACCTGAAGCTGTTTTAACAACAACCTTCGGCCTGCATGATACAGGCTGTATCCTCTACCACCATTAGCATATGCACCTCAGTTCGCACATCCCAATTTTCCTATTGTCCAAACTTCAGCAAAGAGGCTAACAACACAGTTATGCCTCGCTAAACACGGTTTACTGTTCTAACTCCATACTTGAAATAAGTCTACTTGGTAATATGAAAATTACGTTTGATTGGTGCGCTGTTGCGAATACGCTATCGGAAGGACGGTTAGATGAAATTCATACAAAGCCATCGACCTTCCATACCGTATCATCCCTGAAAATTGCATTGAAAACGGAAAAAACTCTTGTTTGTGCAGGAAGATTATTAAATATTCAGTACTTACACTCAACAATAACACGTTACTGCATTTGAGTACAACATAATAAAGATTGATCATAATTGATAGTATTACGAAAATATTATTACAGTGTCAACACTTGTTGAGTTGGTGTCTTCATAACCTTCAGGGTTTTTGCCTCCCACCCCAGTTCGATGAACTTCATTCCATTCAGAATATTTTTGCATAATTTAAAACGAAACAGAAATATTTAAGCATCTAAGACACATTTCCTTATTCATGAGACAAGAATTGAATGAATGTCTGTTGTGTTGGTTTCAAGAGGGAAGTATTGCATTAATAATATTATTTCGTACAAAAAAATCGTGTTTGAGTCAGATCAAGAACTATAAGAAATGAAAATGTGAGTGTATGAGTTATAAATACTGTGGTAAGGGTCCAATGATTACCTATCACTTGACAAGTATGGCAAATGATGTTGCGAAATTCAACCAGATCGACTTGGGCCGTTTCGTATTGAATCAGCCGATCGCAAGTGGGAGGTATGTAGGTGGCGGGGAACGGTCCTCGAATTAACATAGTAACGAGGTTGAACGTCTAGGACTCGGTCGGAAAACGATTTTCGCAAAAAGAATTATGAGAAAATTGGCAGGTGTACGAACCCAGGTATCATTTCAGGGTAGACATGGGCGGGAGCTCCTCGTCGTGGGAGGGTAGCTGCTGGACTTGGGATTAGAGTCCTTGCTGGAAGGCTAAACAGGTGATTATCAGCTAAGCCGTAAATTATGCCGACCTACGCAATGATGGGTTCCACGTCCACTCAACGAGTGATGGATTGGCACGAACGTGACAAAGAGCGTTTTCACTGCGTTGTCTTCTTCGGTAAAGAACGACCGAGTAGTTCCTTATTTGCCGAGCACGAGATTGCCTGGAGGGATATTCGTTGTAAGAATAATGGATCCAATCCGCTTACCTGATCTTGTGATGATTGGCATATATGAATTCTTTCAACGGAACGCCTCCGTTTGTTGGACACAAGAAAAGATACGCAAATTTCAAAAAATGAAATTTAATAACTAAGGCTGCCTAGTTGGGTTTAGCGCTAGTTTCCACGTCTAGGTAATATGCAAGATCAAATCATTGAAGTGATTTGAATGATCTCAAACGATGTAGAGCACGAACTCCTTACAACGGAATGCTGCGGAACACCAACCCCTTCGAAAGGTTATAGGATATGTACTGCGACATGGTCTGCCATGCTAACTCTACAGCTGTTAGGCTAATTATTCGTTTATATTGGAATTAATATGAGATTATTAGACTATTCTTCCCCGATGATCTTATAAATTGTGAGAGCGATTGGACTTGATAGAAGATTATGCTTCGTAGGTTTTGTCCATCAGCAGATTTGTGAGCAATGAAGCTCACAGAGTAACTCAAAATTTCCCTGAATAACACCATCAAAAGAAGATAAAAACTGTGCCAATTAATTGATAAGACTATCTCCAGCTCAACTCGCACATCCCAGAACATATCATCAAAATCAAATAACAATATGGAATGTATGTTATTCAAAATATAATAAAATGCGAAATTCGAACCCGTTGTACAGATCACATCGTCGTCACACGCAGCACTTACATTAAACCGTTAGAAAACATGATAAATGATTTTTATTCATCCATTGCCACAAAATTCGAAACAAAACTTTGTGATAATGTGTCAAATGGAAAACTTCATCATTAATGAAACAACGTAGGCGTAGTTATTTCTGCTCGACGAATCAATGAACAGTTTTCATGCAGGATTGTGACAAATGAGAATTAAAGTTTATTTATTTTAATATTTGGAATGAATTTTGGCATCAATGTGTTTCAAAGATTTCACTCCCATCTGACGTTTGATAGTTAAGCCAACTAGTTCTAGGAACAGATGAAAAACAAACAGCTTAGTTGACAGAATAGATCACATGACTCTGAAATTTCCGCATCCTACTCTGCCCTGCTAAGCGAAACCGCCGTACGTCCATTTTATTGCTTAACAACCTTTTGTTTTATTACGTAATTTATGCTTCACTTTGTCCGAAAAACCATTACGAAGATTATCATTAAATTATTTAATATTTTAACAAGTTCTTCCTTTACCGTAAGAGAGCTAACAATGACGATGTTGCTCACTAAGCATGCAGCTTTGAGTGTAACAACATTTTGGACAATAAATTATGCCGTATGTAGGTACAACACTCCCTCGTAGATACGATATATCGACTTAGGATTGGTAAAATCAACAAATCATAGGTACTTCCTATTCAAAAGTAAAGTCTACTCGTATACAAAATTTAATTTTAATTTAGCTACGTCCTCACTCACCATGTATAGTACTGATGAAAGTTATTTTAAATAATCATCTTATCCACTGTTTATAAACATTAACAGAAATAAATTAGGGGTTGTCGGGAAGAACTCTACTTTTATTTAACTTTCCAGTTTTCTTGGTTAAGAGATTGTAGATACGGCAAATTTGCTTAGCACGGCAATAATATACGCCAGATATCTGGAAATGAGTGATGAATGCGACGACGCTACCTATATCGAGTGGCAGCTATTAGGACAAAACATTTTAGTTGACATGAACACATAAAACGATTTTGAAGTCCCTCTGCGCGTAATAGAAGGCCAACCAACCTTTGATCAGACCCACTGAAAATTGAATTACTGAACCTTAAATGCTTACCAAATGGTTTGATATGTCAGTAGGTGTTTTACTGTGTATGTCCCCCAATATTACTCGTAAATTACCATTGTAAATATCTGAAGAAAGATGTCTCCTAATTTAAGGCTGTCACGTGGACAAGGCTATTGTTTTTGTTGTTCCCGGAGGCTTGACGAGGGGTCGCTCCGCGTTATCGGCCTTTCTCCCGCTTCTAGCGCTGCGGTTACGCCAACTCTTGGAAGGCCTTGGTTGTCCTTGGACCTCCACGGATCGCTGGTCCCCTCTCAGTTCCGGCACCTCCTCCGTCCGAGGGCCCTCCGAGCCGGCGGTTCTAGATGTGTCTATCGCCTCCCCCTAACGGTGTGCAACAATATAACAGATCGAATATCCATACAGAAAAGTATGTCATCCGAGGCTTTTAACAACGAAGTGATGGAATGGATTAGTTGTACATTCCAAGGGTTGGGACGATAAGCCTGCAACACCATGATGATATTTGCTGAAAGATCTTGATGATCCAAAGCATATCACGTTTTTTCTATTTTCTTGGCATTTGATTGTTACGAGTAAAATGTCATGGTTATGTAAAGCTATGAATCATTACTAATAAATATGCTATTCTGTTATTCATTTAAACAGATTTATTTCACCCCTGGAGCTGGAACATTTCACTTGCATTCTCAAGTTCAACTGTTTCTAAAAACAGGAAGAAGGAACGATTCATATCCATCACACTTCCCCGGAGAGTTCAAAAAACGGATTGGAAAGAAAAGGGGGACGTACTAAGTTCAGCACAGCGTAGGGGTAAATGTGTAATTTTTAATTCGTAATACTTCAAAGGTGTCGTCCCTCCTTGCCTATAGTGGGGGTCCAGTGCAAACGGAGTGTCAGTACAGTCAATTTTAGAGGGCCAGTGGTTTGTAATAGCAATCTGCTATTGTATTAAAGGGGTGATGGAATAGTAACTACCCCTTCCAAGGGCAGAGGCGATAAGCCTGCAACACCCAAAGGATACCCCTGAAGGTAAAAAGCTACAGGATTATGCTCAAACTTAACAGTATCACTAAACATGAAGGGGGAACTACTCAAATCCATCAAAGACTATGCCATACTGGGGATAAATCTCAGCACTCTAGTGTTATAAAAACTCACTCAATTACAACTGAATCTATTAATGAAACCTCAAAAAACTCCCTAAAAACTTTCAAAAGAAAAGTTAGTTCAGGGTTAAATACAAATAACAACGAGCTTGTTCGGCGAGAAGTTTCTAATTTAAAAATACACATTCATTTTGAAAAGTGAGAGTATTTTTTCAACGAGCCAAACTGAAATGTTCTTTGAACAATTAAGTTATAAAAAAAAAGAGTATTTTTGCAGACGGATGAAAACTCAGCAGTCTTTCAGTTAACTTTCATAGACTACCACAATTTCCAACTGCTGCAGTGTTTTCGTTATAAATGATTTCATAAATGGAAAATCCCTTTTGAAAATTCGTAGAAATGCCTCTTCCAAATTTCCCTCTCTTAAAAAAACCCCTTACATATTGTGAGGGACAACCATGGCTTGATAACACTGTCGCCCCTTAAAATTTCTTTTCCATCTAAAGCAGGCAGCAGGCCTGAACTTCCCTCAACTATCTCTTACAATCTCTAGACGACTCAAATCAAAAAATCTTCAAAAGAACTGCTCGAATCGATCGCACGATGGAATGAAAATCGTTTTCGAACTTGGGTTGATGTTATGAGCCGAGACCTAAAATTCCCACCCGCTACAAGCTTAGCCATTATAGGTGTGGCGGTGGATAGCCTGAAGTGGGAGTTGTTCACATCGCGTCTAGATCGTCTCGTGGGAAAATCGAAAAATAAACTGCGTCGATAGAATCACCTGATATCATTCTAATGAAAATATAATTTCAAGAAGTCGAGTTTATGTCAACTTTAGTTATTAATTTGCAGACTAGCAAGTGGTAGTATAAATAAGTAACTTCTTTTATATCGTCTCTTAAATTTTAAGCGGTTCCGTTCAGCTGTATCCATTTCTGAATCGATATACTTAAATTCTAATGCACCACTCTGGGTACTTAAATTCTAACGCACCACTCTGGGTACTTATATATCAGTCTTTATAAAGTGTTGGTATTCAGTTTAACTTATTTCCTCGGTTGATACCTACGCCAGTGTAGGCTTTGGATATAGCGAAATACATATTCGGATATAATTCTCAATATAACTACATTTGTCGCTTGTCCATCACAAGATTGTTTTTCACAAATCGGTTAATTAGTTTACAATCGTGTGACAAATATTAGTAACGTTTCTGTATGTATGTTTGTTCGGTCTCTCTGTGTGTACGAGAATTATTACTAGCTGCACTGTTTCTGCGAAGATATTAGAAATCAGTTAGTCCAGTGAAGTATACTAGTTGACAGGAAGTTAAATAACTCATCTAACTGTCCGATCGTTTTTTCGGGTAAACGAGGTTTTTTTCTTCATCTATCCGATTGGAAAGTTTCATTGCAAGCGAGGTGTGAATTCAAGATGCTGTTTCAACAGCTTCCTTCCATAGCTGGTAACTTTGTAGTTGCGTCACACTATTAGAGACTTCTGTAGGTATCCAGAAGTCGGGATGCCCTGGAAAAACGGACGCAGTTTAGGAAGCACGGGCGCGGAACATCAGCGCCTGACCCATCTTCAGTAGCCGGCCTAGTTCTGCAACCAGGTTTTGCAATCGCGTTGCCCCGTTTGTTTGATTCGCGGAAGATAAAAGGCTGAAAACAAAAAAGGTCCTTAATAGCTTTCGATTGATCTCTCCTGGATGATGGAGATCGCGGAGTTTATGGCGAGCGGTCTTTCAGCGTGAATGAGGGAGCCGGTGATGGTTTTGGTCCAGTTCTTCTTTGGAGATGCGGGATAATAGGGTCGTCGGTGAATGCAATCGCGTATGGGCTGCCGGTCAAGCAGTTATGACTGTCGATTACCAGGAAGCTTAATCGAGCTTTGTTCGAGTTAGTCTGAAAGAACTAAACCCGTCAATATTAATTTCTCACAATCTGCTTGCTAAACTTATTAAAACATGAAGATAGATATGTCAAATCGACCGTCAATGGATGTTTAGCAGAATTTATTCTCTTCTGTAGCTTCGGAGAAGAGTTTCAGAAGGATACTTTTCGCTTTTTAAAATTTATACTTATCTTGGGACGAAAACCAAAGAATTTTGAGGAGAGATTGAACTTTTCTTTTTCTTGGTCGATTACGATGGTTCTATATGTTGGAAATGATTGAACGAAAATTAGTGAAGCGATGGGCAATGAGCCCCATCCTCAGCCTGTGAGCTAATCTAATAAATAAAGCTTAGAAAACAAGGTTATCGGTAGTACATTCGTATAGTATCCATCATGCGCAGGGGCTATCGCCAGCCACTCATTCTAGTATCCACCCTCAATCCTTACATTGAAGACAACCCTCCCGAATTCGCAACGCTGAGAATATGGATGATTGTACAGCAACCAGTGCTCTCTTCAGTTCAATTTGTATCTGAATCAAACTAAAAAACTATCCTCGTGCATCGAAAGTTTATGGGATATCGATTTTTTAATGTTTCCACCCTTAAATATAATTTCATAGTGTTGATTGATCGAGACCTCGAAATTGCTGGCACATCCCTGGTGATGTTTGAGCTGAATTTCGTAAACTTTGGCTAGGACGGACAGATTTTTCGTTTGATTTTTGAAATCCGCGTATCTTGAAACATAAACTAACAAATTGGAGAAGTTAAAATTTGTTTATCGTGGTCGATTTCAAAGATTCATTATTGAATATAATAAACCTAATGATTCATACATGTCTTAATTATACACGTATACATGACTGAATTGATAGACCTAGAATTGATTAATGTTTTCATGACCCTTATATGCTTTCGTAATCATGTTTCATTTTCTAATGTGCTGAGATAGTAAGCGGGCATACGACTGACCTAAATTAGTTACTATTCAATTTATTAACCTCCTGGAAATAACTTACCAGTCCTGAAGACGATAATTCTTTTAACAAAAATCATTTCGTTAATTGACGAGAATTATTTTCATATCTCCTCCGAACCCCTGATAAAATAGGTAAGCTCTTATAAAACAGGAAGTCGCCCAAACTAGTAGACTGTTTAACTTGAGATCCAACGTCCCAAAAGCGCTACAAACATGTGTCATGAAAAATTGTCACGAAATTATTCCAGGTTATTTCACTGTATATTGAAATGATTAGCGCGGCTGAAGCATGTTCCACGTTTCTTGAATTTTAACCATAAATAAAAACCGAGCGGCAAAATTAATAAAAAGATTGAACTCAAGCTTCAAAGGAGGAGCGTATCATCTTCCTGCTGTAAGTTCACAGTTTTGTAATACTAGCTTCCGTTACTGAATCTATCCAAATAAAAATAGCGTTACATAGTAACACACTTTATCATTGAGAAAAGGTTTTCAACTGAATGATGATGTACATAAATCATGCATTTAAAAATGTGATCGAATCGATTCTTGAAGTATTTTCTAAAACTGGTTCATTAGATCTGTCGCAACAATATGGTTTAGGAAATCAAAGTTTAGAATAAATAATAGCACTCGATGACGACGCCTTTCACTACTTGGAGATCGCATTAACGTTCTACATTTCAGGGCTTGTGTGTATTCTATGGCCTAATAGCGTCCTTCGGAGTTAACATGAGGAACGATTGTGGAAGATTTTTAATGGCTTGTGTTAGAAACCACTTTCAAATTAGAGTCCTCAGTAACGCTTCGTATTCTTAATTACTGACTTCAGTTTTCACAATTAGTCACTGAAAGTTTAAAAGCACAGGCGCGTGTGTTAAACCAACCATCGACCGATGACAATTACAGTTGCTCAATTCTTATTTTTTTGTTCCACTAGTGTAGGGTACGCTTTACAACTGAAACATAATTGAAAACGCTGCACGACATCACAAAAATGTTAGATTACAATGTTGCTGGTTAGGAGCACCTACTTTCCCCATAGACAACAGATTAATTCAATACATTAATGACTAAGTAATTTGGTTTCTGTAGGTTTCAGCGTTTTCTCCGGAGTTTGCATTTGCATAGCTTTAACTTCCTCCCATGGTCTCAAGAAACTGTACGTCAAATCTCAGCGCTCTAAGATGAACAGGATGAAAGTTAGCCCCATCAAAATCGTTACAGAAATACTCGTTTTCCATATTTCAGCACAGTTATCTGGAACACTAAAAAATCAACCCCTCCCCCTCCCCTTTAAAATGACCGTTTTAAGTTAATAACTTGACTCAAGAGGCAGAGTACTGAACAGTAGGTAGGTACCAGTTCAATAACCGACTCAAAATTCCAAGAAAAATAATATTCTCTGAAATGCCCTTGATTACGACCTTAAGTTGCTTGATTCGCAGCAACCAAACAAAGAATTATCGTAGCCTCCAACTGGGCAACCAGTGCTTTCGGTTGATTCTGAAATCAACGGGAATACGATGTATTTAAACAACAACAAAAATGGTTCCGGATGTATGACATTGTAACGGGCTCAGCTCATGGACTCGTTACATTCGTCGCAGCTTAAGTACCCTCACCCTACTACACTCTGAAGTTAATGGTCCTTTTCAGTCCATGGTTTTATTAATAAATTTGTTAGACTTTTTAGTTCATTTTCATATTTTAGTACATTAGGACTTAATTTAATTGAGGTCGACAAGTTCTTATAATTTGTAAATTTGTTTGACAAAACCAATAACGATGGCTTTAGATTAACCAGAATTGATTTATGGCCCATGCATATGGGACCAACCACGCAACCTTTCAAGATCGTCATTAATCGCAGAAACTGATTCTATTGAATTTTCAATTGTGGTTGTGGTGTACAGTTGAACATCGTCAACATTCAGTCGATATTACTTCAGGTAGCGTTTTTATCACCCCAATTAAATTGTTTATTCACTATCATATATTTAGGTGTATAGAACCAACACTTTTGCAACTCCTTTTAGTAACCTTTAGTAGCTCTCAAACTTTCCGATTTAGCTCCTGACATATCAACAACAATTAACATCGATTTTTAAAAAAACCTTTCTTACCACAGTACAACTTTAGGGTTGAAATTGAATGCTTTCGTCAGGCTACCAACATCTTATGGTTAATCCGGTCAATTTGAAACAAGACCGCTAACTTTATGTGTACTCCCTCCAATGTCATCTACTAACGTGTAAACTAATGAGTGAAGATTCTGTACTATAGCCTAACCAATCATAAACCAGACCATAAACAGACTGTTTATCACAATTTTTAAAATTATTATTGTCTATGAAAAGGGAATTTTCGCAAATAACGGAATATGAAGACGTTTCAATCGATAAGTTATAAATACGCAACAAATTGGTTAGAATAATATCTTTCAAGAGCTAAGCACATCGATAGGTATCCCATCGGAGCCAGCGCACGTTGAACGGATGGAGGATTGATGATGTGAGAGGCAACCTCACAATAGAGACGACAACAGAAGTTACCAGGATGATTAATACAGAGCTGATATTAGAAAATCTTTCTAGAAAATGAAGCTACTACGTTATTACTGATTCGTTAAGGCAATATAGAACATCTTACATTCAAAAGATTGCGTCTTGGCAATTTATTTGAAAAAAATCGTTCGATTGGTAACAGCAATTAATTCGTTGGTGTATTCATTAGCAATTAGGAATTCATTAATCTAACGGTGCTAAGCGTTATAAAATCAGCGTCTCAAGATTTCGTCCAATAAATCCTCAAAATGGACGGAGAACGAAATGTTACAGGTAGCAATTTACAGGTCCAGCGATAGCAGTCGATGCGGCCCATCAAGGGGATTCGACTTCAAACCGGTTGCTCGTATTTTTGGTCGACGTTGTGTCATTTCAGTCTAATTTTTTCCCCTGTGCCACTAAGGGAACATTTCGTTGAGTCAATTTGAGAAAGCTCAGTGGCCTTGACGAGGACGTGAAAGATGTAACAGGTGGTTCTAATCTATCTCAGGTAGGTGCCTACCTATCCTAATTAACCGGTGGTTGAACGAGAGTGCACCATTACTCAAGTTCCATCTGTAAAATTTCAAAATTCAGAACACCCGATGCAGTGATCGTTATTTTCCGCGTCAAACTTGTCAAAGAGAAACTTATATCTACAGGAGATTCGTTTTTGCAAATATTTCAAGTTGGAACAATCAATATTATAAATGTCTATTTCGGATACCAAGTCAATAAAGAGTTATCTATGACAGAAATTGAAAATCTGTTTATTTATCACACACACCTTTCTATCCTATTCAATGTTTTTAATAATTAAGCAGGGACTGACAGACCACTCCTCAAATGGTATATCTTTTACAGTATCGCCATTCACGGGGTATTTGAGAAAAGAAAATTGTTAATGGGATTTCCCTATCATGAAAGAAGTCAGTAAAAACTATACATTTTAACCCATGCATCGCGGTTGAGGTGGAGGACTTCTTCCTTGCTATTTTCAGGATCCATAGGGGTAAATGGCAAGCGCTTTTCTCATCATCGACGGAGGGTGTCTTCTACAAGAGAATGCAACCGGTCATCCCAGCTAGAGCATGGTTCATTAGGAAAGAAGTTGACAAGGATTTTGGTAAAACCATAAGCAGATTGAGAGCGAACCATGGAGTCTGTGATTCTTTCTTGGTCAGAGTTGGTGTGAGGGAATTAGCGGAATGCAGCAGATGCGGCAAAATAAATGGAACCGTGGAACATTTAGTTATAGAATGCCCCACCTTCCATGCGCAACGACAGGAGTTTTGTGGTGATATCATAAATCTAATAGATCATCCTTTCAATTACCTACTTTACTTTGTTACAAAGCGGAAATTATTTATTATATAAGAAAATCTGTAACTTTATAGGCACTTTGAATGAGGCATATATGAATGTATGTATTTAAATTAATCTAAAAACAATATTATGGCTGTATAAAAACTTAATGCCAATAAAGTTGATAAAAAAAAACTTGCCCATGCATAGTTAAAATCTGTTCCATATATAAATTACGAAAGTCATACCCAAATATTTGGCAGAGTTGGTTGGGATGAACTGGTTTAACAATGGTACAAATCTTGTAGGTAAAGTTGTAACTTCGTTATTCAATTTAAAATTTCTGAGTCCATTCATTTACTAAATTCGTAGTTGCAACTTGTTGATTCTTCCACCGTTTCTGCTACGGCTTAGAATAAAATGTATTTCTTCTATTAATGTACAATAGGTGGAGTAATGGTCTCGTATTGAAAACGTTTCTCCGTACAAATAGGTAGGATGCTAATATGTGAATCTGCTATTTGAATACTAAAGTTATTTGAATAACAATTATTCGCTTTTCGATGAACTTAGTGTGTTCTTGTATTGGAAACTTTTTTCCGTACATATGCTAATTTACATTCCTATTTGACGCTAAATTATTGATTTTGGTGTAAGGAAGTTGGGAACACTAATCCTTCTCTCCGTCCTATGCAGGTCTCATCATCCCGTAATTCGTTTCCCCTGCATTTGAAAGCTTTTCATTAAATATCTATCAACAGCCCAGATAATCTTTGTTCCATAAATTATACACAAACTAAACAGGTTAATTTCAAGTAAATGTTCCCATAAGCCTTGTTTGTATGTCCGTCGCATATATCGTGGAATCGCCGTCTCCGAACCTGTTCACACGCCATTTCTAAACACACTTGAACACTAATTGTTTCCCCCAACATGTCTGATGATTCAATAGTATAAACTACTCTCTTTTTGTTCATTCGGTCCACTTTGCTGTTATCCAAAAATAATCAACACAACTTTCCAAAGTTTTATAGCCTCATGTCAAATCTTAGTAATCCATGACGTACCGTACTCAGTTTCTGGCTGGTACACATAATTTGTTCAATAATTATTGCACTTGTTTCACACTTCCATTTGAAGATGAAAAACCTTATTTTCATTTGTTTGCGGAGTGGGGATGTCAGTAACTCGGAATCTATAAAACTTTGGGTTATGATAGGCAACTACATAACCATATTGAGTGCATCCATGTCATCTGATTGTAAGACGAAACATATCTCAATATTGACACCCATTGAGAAATGGTAGGAGAGAATTTCTAGTGCAATTTGCAGTTAAATTAATGCACATACATGATTTCTCAGTAGGAAAATGAAATGGCTTCTGGGTTGAAATCGAAAGCTTTGAACAATTAAAGCTCAAGTAGTGGTCAAGGATATCATAAAACTTCGAGTAGGTAGATATTTCTTTTGAAAATTCAAATGTCATAAGTCATTGTCAATATCTGTTACAGATGTCGTTCCTATGCTCCATGATTTACTGATCATCCGATATTGATGAATACAAAAGTTCACCATTCATCATTTCATTCCCTTCTCGTCATCCAATAATTAAGATGTCTATCGATAGTGGCAGCGACTTGCAAGATGAGAGGTGGCTACATTCGAAATAGCGGCTGATTCAGTCATCACTCACAATCAGATCAGCTAACGTTTGTCGGTCTAGAGATGAGTTCAATATGAAAGTATCCGAATGACATTGACGGGAAGCAAGTGAATTGATTGTTCCCCTCACAGATTTACTTATTGAATAATCCTATCACTTTTTCCAACAACTCGAAAGGTCAAATGTTATATACCTAATCGGTATGAGAAATGTTAGCGTGGAACCTGCTTCAGCCATCACCTAACTGCTCAAAACGTAACAAAAATGTTTCACTAAAAAGTGTCTGAAAATTGTTCACATGGTCTTCGTACAATGGAACGATTGGGAGGGAAATGGGAATTCAGGTAACAGAAATAGTTTACCATTCGTGGGAAAGTTTCCGAAATATCTCATTATTATGTGGTAGATTTATATTTATTTACGGGATTCAATCCAACAAAAAAATAAATTTCCCTCTGAATCCGGAAAAGTCTGACTTTGAAGAAAAGGTTCTACTTGAAAGAAAGTAAAATATTTTTTACAATGCTTCATTTTTTTTTTTTTTTTTTTTTACAAAAATTGAAAAATTGTGAAGCGAAGGTACACATAATTACCTGCTTGGAGTTCGAAGAGGAAGTAGCTAAGACAAAGATATAAAGGACTGAAACGCCTCTTGTTGGTTCTCTAAGGAGGAACAAAGGAGTTAGTAGGTATGCGACCACAGACACCAAACAAAAACTTTCATTGTTTTCAAAAACTGGTTTATAAACCATTGTAGTTATGTAGGGCGTTGGAATCAAGGAGAAATAGTGCAAGTGACACCAAAAATCACACGAAACAGCTGGAACTCGAAGTAAACCAAATTTTGTGTCCAAAAATTTGCTCCTAAATATTCCTATACGAGCCAGCGTTTAGATATGCTTGTTTCTCGACTAATGGGTGCAGGATATCTCTAGTGAAAGTCGTAAGGTTGTATCCTTCAATAATATATAGACGGGAGACAATTTACAGAAGGGTGATTCTCAAACTAAGGGCAAATTTCGTGCGATTCAAAATTGTCTGGTTTTCAACTTTTTTCCCTCAACAGCTTACATTTATTGAGTACTGCATTGACCAATAGAACATCCTCGGAAGCTAATATAATTTCCATGTTCTTTAGGTTTGAGAAACCCTATTAGTCATTGCCATGACCTACAGCTGTATCGAGGTTCCCAATTTCGAGTTGGTTTTTCGAATATTCTACCTGAGATTTTGAATTGCATGAAAATTTCCTCGTTTTTAGTTACATATGAAGAGCAGCTGTCAATGGTTTTTCAACTCCTGTTTCAAGTTTTTAATGTCCTAAACCTGCACTTTATTCAGGTCACTTTAGTCTACGGTCATTGTCAACTTTAGTCAAGAATGTATTATTGGGGGAGCAAAACGGGGATTTTCGAGGAAGACACAAGTAACTCATAAGCAAGCGGGCACTCCAGGTTGTTCCTGGTTGTCCTAGTTGCTCACCTATTATGTTTGACCCCAAAATTTTCTTCCTACCCACTTATTCTCTTGGAAGGCACAAGTAGCATTTTTAAAACCCACAAAAAGTCCAGTAGTATCGGAAGAATCTCTGTGGAAAGTCCGAATTGTCGTTGTCATGTAGTTGAAAACATACCAAAATTGTCATTGTCGTGACCGAAACCGCCAGGCCATTGTTATGACTTCTATTAAATTTGAATTTCGCGGAGAATAATGGGATGTCTTGAATGACTGGGCATCAGAAAGACATCCGGGGAGGCTAGTTAAGTGATAAACATCCAAAAAACTGGCTAGAGAAACACCTAAATTTTTAAAATGTCACGTCCTGAAAATTGGCGTAGTTTGAGAATTACCCAGTTTTTGAATTAAGAGAATCCATTGGAAATTGTGATTTGTCAGTTACGGTAAGGAGCCTCAGGTATGTACCTGCAATGTGGTGTCGATGTTGTAGAGTTTGCTGAGTTATGACAAGCACGTTCAACGTGTTTGACTTTTAGTTCTTAAACGGGACGAGACTACTAAGCTGCTTTTCATTCCAAAACAAGTCCATTCCTATCGCAATTGTCCTAATATTGCGACTCTCCTGCAAGCGAATCCCGTCAAGAATGGGGAGAGGAAAAAAAGTCGAGGTGTGGTTACCTCCTTACCTCTCTTCGACTATTTCGATACGTTTAGACCTAATACGATCAAAACACTCGGGTTTTGCAAGCCGAACGGATCAAGTTTATGGGGTAACGAGGATGGGATGTTGTGAAGTGCCACTGCCCCTGTGATCTGGTCGTCGGACGAGTTTTGTGAAACTGGGCGTTCCCAGAGGCTCTGGAATCAAATAAACTCGTCAGGCGCTTCAGCGACGCAAATCGCTCTAAAGCCATTCGATGAGGAATCTGACAACATGTGACAAACAAGACTCTACCAAGAGTTAGCAGTGAACAAACTGATAGGTCCCATTTGGTGCAGAGTAAAAATTTGAAGCAAAATTTGGGGAAATGGAAGAGCACTGACACTTCGATAATGTACCTACCAAGTATACTAAGCATTGGTACGACCAAGCGATTCGGGGTTCGAAGTATTATGCAAGAGGCTATAGAGAATTGTTGTTGACTGTTTGAAGCACGTTTACCCGTTTTACTCACCTCTCCTCAGTGGTTATCCAGGTCAAATGAGTTTCTTCAAAAATGTCCATTGGCGGACACAAAATAATGGAAAAGTACAAAAGGAGTTGTAGATTTTGTGTTAACGTGTGCTCTAAGAAAAATCACATAGAGGAAGAATATTTGATCTTGCGAAATGTTTCACATTATGAAGAGGTGTCGATTTACTTTGAAAAACTTTTCGTTTGGCATCATTAAAACTTTCAGATTAAGTTCTTGACATTTTAAGCCATGTACGAATCGTGTCCGTCGAGCATCCTCGAACCTATCTGCTCATAATTTTCAATAACTCGTCTTTCTGGATTAATCATTTGTCAAGTTCTGTTGGGAATTCTCGGGGTTCAAGGTGTCTAATTGGTGCTTATCTGGAATCCAATCCTCCCTGGCAGAGCAAGGTTGGGTGTACATAGAAGTCCGCCAAATGACTCGGATTGAGGAACTGATTGTTTACACAGATCGGTTAGCTTCTCATAACCTGGTCACCGATTACATCAAGCAACAAAAGCTTTCGTTTGACTCTTTGGCAAATCTTTTCTGTAAATTGTTTCGAATGAGCAATTAAGTTTGAGTTTGGAGGATCGAATGAAGTAATATTTAACTTGGATAGATCTTCTGTAATAAGTACTTGCAGCCAAGCTTTCCTCCTCCTTGTTATCAAAATCTTCCTGTCGATAATTGTTTCTTCAAATGTTAAGGTTTTGTCCTCTTCTTTGTCAATGGTTTGTACAAATAAAATACTTGAGACACAAACAGACGTGATCTAGTTACTACAACCAAACAATAAAAACATATATATTAACTAATAGTAGAGTCCGCCAGAACATTCACAAGTTGACAGGATCATAATTTAGTACATCTAAGTTCCACAACAGACGAATCAAATAAAAATCTCTTGCCCTGCGTGAATGGATGCAAAGCCAACCGTTCAGATTAAGGATGAATTATTTATTTGCGGCAAAATATTCCCATTTATCGAGGCCAAGGTATGTTGGAGCTCTCTACATCTCCTTAATCAGAAGTGAGACTAATCTGGATTGTTTTCTAGTCCTCCCAACATTTTTGGAAAACGGGAAAGGAAACTTGATAGGTTTATTATTTCTGTAATAACGCGTGATTGATCGTGTCATAGTGAGATTCGTGGGGACACTTTTAGGTTCAGACATTACGATTATTTGCCAAGTATGAATTTTTACGTATCTGAAATCAATTTTCGTCTGAAATTACTTGAAAAGGACATACCACTTGTGTCTGACAATACATAACCTTGAAGTCACAAGTTTTTGACCATTTCAAACAGCGTATGTTCCGTCCAATTTTCTTAGCCAAAAAAGCTAATAGTACTGACTGCTTTACTGTTGGTTTTCCTTACCTTTTTTTAAGTACAAATTTGACCTCTAATTTAATGTCCACTTGAAAAATTGCTTAATGACTTGTGACTTATTGCTCGGAGAGTCAAATCCATTTGCCAGCTGTGTCTTTACTAGTTTACAGCCATAACAACATGGAACAAAACAGTTCCTGCGTTCACGGGCTATTGATCTTCATAGTGATTCCCTCTTCGGTCCCTATGGAAGCCCACGCACAAGGTCGGAAGAACTGGTTGTTTCCCCTCATTTTTTTTGTCTTTGTTATAAAACGTTTTCATAGATTTTTCAGTGAAAGGATGTGGACCGAGGTTGGAAACGGATCAACGGAGGATGGGTGTGGAGGACGCTAGACACCCTTTCTGTTTTGGCCGAAGGTTCCCAGTCAAGCCTGATCTCGTGTCTTCCGACTTCGGGTTTTCCCTTCTCCGTGACATCGTTGTGTGACGAAGGGATCAAGACCATTTTCCCGGAGGGGGCGAGCCGTTCTTTTGTCAAGGTGTTGCACTGCTATTTGAGGCTGCATCCGAAATCGTGACGGACCGCCAGGAGCGCAGCTGGAAAAATAAAAAGTTCCAGTCATGCAGTAATTTTCCAGTAATTTTTTCACGTTATGGTACTTATATCAATCGTTTTGAAACAATGATGGATATGATAGAAATATAGACAGATAAATACTTTCTGCCTGACATCGCAATTGTCAACAAATAAACAAAATAACGATTTACAAACCTGCAAATGGTTACAAAAACGTTCATTATTTATGTTTAGTTAGCTCTCCTAAGCGGATCACCGGAGTGCCAGAACTGTACTGTACAAGCAGAGATAATTCTTCTTTGTTCTCTTTAACTAAATTGAAACTTGGGAGGTGATGGTATAAATAGTATATCTTATAACCTCAAGCGTGCTCTTTGGTGTATCGCGAGCCACGCATCTTCCTAGCCATCCGCTAAAGAACTTTAGGGCTCTGCAGCCCTGCCGTCTATCTGACCAATTTTGGTTTATAATTTTCAATAATGAATCTTTGTAATCAACCAAGAAAAAATGTGCACCCTTCCCCTTTTCCCATCAAAATTGTGGGCTTATGTTTCAAGTTATTACAAAGAGCAGTCCATACGCCCACAGCGTCCACCGTATGTGGTCCGAAACTTTTCTCCGATACTACTAGTCCAAATTTGGACAAATTTGAGTAAAAAAGCCAACACTCATCCGGGATCAGCCAGTCATCTCAGCATCGTGATCAGTCAACCCTGCATGTCATTAAACTGTCAAAAAATCCCAACAAAATGTACTTATTTCGACTTTTTTTTTTAAATTTGTTTTGCAGGGCTGTGCTATCTGGAAGGAATCTGATGCGTTTTTTATTTCATAGAAAAGAAGGGTATGAGGCTCATAGGTGGGCTGATTCAATCTACATCTCCCCTCTTACTGCGCACTGCTGTTGATTTGGATTTAGGTTTCATTTTAACCACATCCAAATTAATTTCAGTCATCTATCAATTCTTCTGTAACGGTCATCTGACCGAAACAAATAAACAATATCTACCTACGAAACAGTGTCTACATTAATGGTTATAGTTGTGATTAATGTTTACAACACAGTGGAGGGACTCACAGTGAATTTCAACCATTATTCTGATTTAAGAAGTTTTTCCGAAAAACAACTTGACTGGTGGTCTCAGGCTAGAATTGTACATAAAATGCCTCGTTCCCATCATTCATTTCTGCTAGGACTTTTTATGGGGAGTGGTGTCCATCGTGATGATATCAAGTTGTAATAATTCAATGATGCTGTTATCACAGTGTATCGCAATTCACACACGACGTGATGTGTAACCTGAGTGATTGACACTAAGCAACCATGTTAAGCTCATCTTTCCAACTTCCATTTGGCAACATTCAATTTAATCCTACACATATCTTCAGTAGATTTATTTTCATCTTTAAAAATTTTCACAAGCCAAACGAATCACAATGCTCAGGAAGAAGAGAGTTACGATTGACAGTTTCGACTCCACTTCCGTGGGAAATGAAGTCGAATATTTGAACGCCATCATCAACAAATATGATTTCATGCTTTTCCTGAAGTCGGACTGCCCTTACAGTTTCAAACTGAAACAGTTGATGGACGCCCGGGGCGTAAGTTATTGGTTCATTATTTTCAAAAATAAGTCTTTGTAATGTCTTAGCAAAACAGTCGTATAACCGCTCCTCAAATGTTGTGCTTTTACGTTTCAAGATGCGTGGATTCCAAATAAGCAGTGTCCGTCAACAGTGCGCCATACGGAATATGAAAAGCCGGCGAATTGACGTTAAAAATCCGCTCTTACGCAAATGGACACCACTTGGCGTCTAGTTGGTCCTAAATTTTAGCATGCACAATCATCCCACACGCTTGGATATTACGAGCTAAAAATAGTCAGCAACGTGTTTTTCGCTGTTTTTACGGTCACAGCAAGTAGGGGTGTCATTTTCTAGTAATTTTGGACGCAAAATTGACTTTGGGAGATACGTAGAGAATTACCCAAATTACTTTTTAGAATTACCCCTATTACAAGTTTTGAAATCAACAGTTACCCCTGAGCCTCATAAACACGCATTATTTGCAAAATAATAAATCCGTTTATAAAAACAAGCTTGAGAGTCCGAGTATGGGATATAGAGGAAGTTCAGGTAATTGATAAGATGTCTGGTTTCTTCTTCTGTTTCTCCTCTTCAACTATCCACGAAAAATATAAAAGACTTCTTCATAATTAGATAAGACTCGTGGTTTATCCTTATAATTTAGGTGAAATATTGATCAATGGTATGTTTTAAATAATCCTAAAATGTGAAGAATACCAGCTCGTTAAAATAATTCTAGGGAGGCGTTTGCGGGTCTGTTGCTCCAACTCAATAGGGGGGAGAACGATTTTAAATTGATACGCGATGGTTAAACCCCAATACTCCCGCCCTCCCCCTCACACCCCTTTGAATTTGAGAAAGATGAGACAAGAGAAAGTTATCATATTATGGTTAATATCATAACGTTCGGTGGTTAGCTTTATTTTTGTTTCCCTAAATTTGCGGTCACGGTTCCCAGGTGATATGAAAGATAACAACTCTCAATATCTCACATAAACCGAGAACCTAACTTAGGAGGAGACAGGGGGGCTTGCTGCATCATCAATAAAGATTGAGGGAAACCCCACTACTGCCGCATCCCTCAGTTACTACCAGATTTTATTGGGCCAGAATAGCTCCAGAAACAATCCAACCCATTGATACAGCAGGTTTCACGTTCTCTCATGCTACTGTTGTTACTATTTTCTTGAAATTTAAATATTATTAAACCGGTGTTCCCCGACCACTCTCAAAATTTAAGCGCAGTCAAACCGCTAGAACCTCAGAAGATGAAGTTAGGTGGATTTTACTTTTGTGCATGCTTTGTCTTTTTTGGGATCAATATAACTCATAGTAAACCATCTACACCGGCTCATTCACTAAAATCTCATTCATCAAAATCTGACGATAATTGCAGGAATAAAACCTGATACAGGGATCGGTCACATGGACACACAGACACGAAACTGAAGTTGTTCAGAATGGTCTAAAACGAAAAAATGCGAGTGGACATTTTTGTTTCTGAGAAACGAAGTTTTTATACCATCAAAGTGGAAACAAACTTCCGCTATCCATGGCAGACTCAGTAGGAAACTGTTCTATAAATTTGGTTTTCAATAACATAACAGGATTCCAGCTATTTAATTTTGGAGGGAACAGACGGTGTTCATTAATAATGAAAGACAAGTGCGTGCTTCTTTGCACGGCCGTTTAGACCCCGAACCCTCCCATCATGACAGCTACCAGATCATTTCAACCATGTCACCAAGCATTCTAGAAATATTGTAAGATCACTAACGCATAGAGATGTGTATGTTGAAGGTGATGTTTCATGTTCATAGATCAAACACAATGAGCTATATTTGGACAATCACATCAACGGTCCACGCCTGACGGGGAAACTTAGTGAAATTAACGGAGGTCGAAACATCCCTTTTGTTTACGTGAAACAGAAGTTCATTGGAGGCTTCAAAGAGACAGCGGAACTTATATCTTCAGGTTCGGCTTACTTTTCTCGAAACAGTTCACAACTTTTAGTGCTATACAAATAAGTGAAGTTCTTATTCGTTTCAGTCAATGTTGATATAGTTATTGACATATAACCATTGCACGGATTCAGATAGTTTATGCTCCTTTCTGCATAAAGAATCGTCACACACGAACCACGACATACATAGATGTAACACATAAGGCACGTCATACCAAGATTCAAGTCAAAAGTAGCGCAACAAAGACTTTAGTAGAATATTTCTGCTCAATCCATTTTCATCGTTTACGAAAAAGAATAATGTGGCCACTTCTACTTTGACCATTAATATTTAGATGAGGTGAATGATTTTTGAGGTTCATTCACACAAAAAAACGTTTACCACAAATCTTCTAACTCAACGCTTTGGAATGTTGTAAACCATCACACGCAAAAATCCATAATGACATTTCTGCGTATTCAACACTTATCTAAGTCTTCCGGTGTTTTTTAATTTTTTCTATAACAAGTGTGCTTGCCAGTAAAGGATATTTTAAAAGGAGCTCGGTTGTCAGTTAGGGTCATTTTATAACGAGAATAGATGTTGCTAAATGAAGAAAACGGATGTTGACGAAAATGGTGTCTATTTCCTCAAACAGTAAAGAGTTACAATGTTAAGTAGATTTCGAGGGTTCGGCCATCATCAGTAATAATACATAGTAATACGTAATTGTATTGTATTGTATTCTATAAGGTATTGTATTTGTTACTTGTATTACCAACTGCCGAAATTGATATAACATTAGAACCGTCCATTTTTTGTAGAAATCAACGTTTTCATCAACGTCAGTTTTCTTTATTGAAATGGGTTTCCTTAATTTCTTAGCGAGTGATTTAGTTCATGTCCATAAGTGTCATGTTATAACGAGCGAGCTACTGTAAATAAGGGTCATTTTTTAACAAGCATAGTTGTCAATAGGGGTCATTTTATAAACAGGCGTGTCTGTCCATGAAATGGACAGAACCTGTCTGTACCTGAACCTTAACAACTATCCACTTCATATTGAATCAGGCACTCGAAACCAAACTTTATCAATATCAAGGGCGTAGGAAATCAATAGCGAATCTCATCGCCTCTCTTGTTCTTATCCCCAAGAGCCCCAACATCAAATTTGCCATGGTATCCTTGGGAGCGTACTCGAACTAACTAATAATTCTTCTTTCGTGGTGGCCAGGTTTACTTGCGGACGCTACCAAAGGTATTGATTTGTCTCAATTCGAATTCGACTTAATCGTCATCGGAGGCGGAACGTCGGGAATAGCTGCTGCTCTTGAGGCAGCTAAATTTGGTAAGTGTGAAATATACCAACCAAATCGGTGATAATTTACATTGACTCATCAAATTTTCATGATCTTATGAAATTACAGTGTATATGGCTTTCGAGTCTACCTAAAGGTTGCTGAAGCTTTGTTGATTTAATATTTTCAGTTATTAACCTTTTTAATCTACCGAGAGGAAAAATGTGTAACCCCCCCTCAAAACCCTCGAAATATGTTATTTTTCATTTCAGGATATGTAGAATAAGAAGATCAATTTTTTTTAATCCCTCCGCCGTACGGTAACCACTGTTAGGAGCTTTCCCCCGAAACAGAGCCAAACTAGATGAAACTCAACAACTTTCTGTCGATCCTGAAGGATATTGGAAGAATGAATATACTTACCTATTAAAAAATTATAATATCGAGAACTTTAGGAATAGCAACAATTAGCACTGATGCTTTACCGTTTGTTATTATCTTATATTGCCCATCCTAGATGCCATAAAAAAACCCTTGTGGCTGATTTCTTTACTAATTGATTTGTGGTGCTGAGATGTAAATGTAGATCTTCTTAAAGAAAATTGCAAGATATTCCTACCTGCGCCTTATACCGTAGTTCAATCTAAAAATAGATGACTGATTTACCTAGAAAGCCATCTAGTAAGATATCTTATAGAAAAATCATACCTGTGTGTATCACTTTCTGTGGTTTTTTGTGTGCATATTTATTATATATATTTGTGTTTAATTCCTCAAAGTCCACGGACATTTTATTTTTTCATACTTCTTGTCATATACATACATAATTAATACTACATTGTTCTCGCTCTATTGTAAAATAAATCAATATAATGGTTCATGGAAATTAACCAAAATACTGTACTGCGATTTCCCAATATGTTCGACAGCACGCAAAATTATTTCTGGATACTCCATCAAAATCGAAGGGTAGTTCATCATTACAGTTACGAATGATTGAGGTGAGAGATTATTGGCTGACAGAAGACAGAAATTCGATCAGAAATGTCTAAGACGCTAAACCTCGGACAACAAAATATACTTCACTTCAAGCGAATGATTACCAAATTATGTTTGCAACTTAGGTGCTTTGATGACCTCGAAACCAACAATGGAGAGTTCTGCTATTGAATCAGAAATGTAGATTCTTACGAATTCAAACCACAGTCAAATTAGTGGAACACTGCTTGATCGAAGGCAGGCACTTTCTGGAAGAGTCAAACAAAATAAGATAAAAAGAAATTTAAAATTCGAAGTTGAAAGATACAGGAAACTATAGTTTGGAAGATTATATTTGAGCTAATCTAAGGAACCAATAGGAACAGTATCATAATCTGAAGTAAAAATGTGGCTTCAGCAAGAGAAAACAGGGTTTTCATCACTACCCAAAATCCTGATTTTCTTGAAATGTCAGGTTTTGCAGAAATAGGATTTTGACTACTCAAAAAGTTTCAATTTCATCTAGTTTCACTGTTACATACCGACAGATGAATATTAGGCGCACATATGGTGATATTGGAGAGCCAAGAAGAGATGATAGGTGTTGCGACATTGTTGGTTGAACGTTTGGAGAATGATGGACGTCAAAAGTTCTGCGGTCGGCATTCCAGCTGCAGCCCCGACCGTTTGGTGGAGTTGGTATTTTCTTTCGAGTTGCTCAACTATCCTTGGTCATCCAAGTTTGTTGAAAGTCGAGTGAGGCCTCATATCTAGAACCTTAGGGTGAACTTGTGCAATAACTTATATTGATTGCGGTGTATGGTACGAACAGTCGGAAATTAGCAGTGATCTATGAAGTTGATTGTGCGTAAATGAGCAAAATAACTCTATGAAATGAATATGTATTTTATTCTGATCATTAATTATCTAAGCGTGATTTTAATTGTATAATAGATGGCAAACAAATAACCCCATTTACATTTCAGCGCGGTGGATCGATTAGGGAAGAAATTAGCCTAAACAGAGTGTGTCTTACCTTCTAATTGACTTCTTGAATGAATTCGTCTTAAATATAACCGGGACACCAGACTTCGATAGTCTGTTTTTAAGAAACAAAATTTGATATCGTATCACGTAAAATGGTTTATGCCGTATAAAGGCACGTCGAAAAAATTCACGAATAGAACACTGAAATTGAACTAGATCACACACCTATCTATGCTTGATTTGTCCGCAAATTTGAAAAACTCGGAGTTGAGCAGTATGGCTAGCCAATTCGTGTGGCACCCATCTTGCAACACGTCTGTGTGCAGTCACTTTTATCATCAAATTGCTTAATGACAGACGTGTTTAATGACAGATTTGTGAGCGAATGGGTAGTATCTGAATCAAACAAAAAACTACCCTCTTACAACAAACGTTTTTATTATTACGATTTTCAATAGCGTAATCCCAAATTATTACCTGTTAGGGTTGATGGATGAAGGTGCTGAGATTTCCAACCCATCCCGGATCGATGTAGGAATTTAGCCAAATTTCGTAATCTTTGGTCGGGTAGTTTCGGAAAAAAGCTTTAGACGGTGTACTGTATCAAGGTATAAAATCCAGGAAATCTAAAAAAATCAAAAGATAGAAAAAAGATTAGATTCCGTTGAATTTGTCAATAATAGTACAATTAATTGTTCTATTATTCATATTTTCACTGGTGGAAAACCTATGTTCCTTAGTAAATAGAAAAGTACTTTGGTAATTGAGAATGAAAATGTAACAAGGAAGGATTATTTATGGACTTATGAAGATTTTGCCGTGTTAGAGGTTTTTAACAATTATTGTTTGCCCTCTTTGGGGACTTCAAAACAAATTAAATAGCTACCTAACTTACATATTGCAACTTTGCATCTCTCAAATAATTTAATACAATTTATGACAGTCTTTGTTTCAATTGGGACAACAGGTAAAAAAGTTGCCCTGTGTGACTCGGTACAGCCAACTCGCCACGGGACCACTTGGGGACTCGGTGGTTCTCCCGGAGGCAGCGGTTCGGTTTCAAAAGACGTCTTCCACAGAGCCTCCATCCTCCCGCATGATTTCAACGTGAGTTGAATCGTATGCTTTTCTAATAAGGTTCAACTAAACTGTATTAATTCATCATTATTTATTTCTTCATTTAAATGAGTAAAAAAGTCCAAACAGGGCTTTAATTGTATAAAATCCGTAGCAAAATCATTTGTCCATTCGTTTTCATTGTTCACAATGTCAACGAGGTAAAATCAGGCATTATGTGTGCTTTACTGTTGAACATGGAATATTATTAAGGCATAGTATAATAACTCTAAACTGTGGGTCCCAAAGAACGGCAATAACAGATCACAATATCAGAAAAAAATCATGAAAGTTGTTGATGGTTGCCGTATGTATTTAAGAGGAAATTGCAAAAAATTTTACAATCTCAGCTTGATGTGGGATGTGAGGCCCTCGATCAACTATTCGCTTTGAATAGATCTCACTGGAGTGCCAATCTGCTATGGTTGAGTGTAGGTCGATGAAAGATTATGTGGGTTACCGCTCCGTCAGACTTCACGTAGGCTATACAGGATTGAAATCCGTGTCACCACTACGGGATGAAGATGAAATCGAAATCGGTGAAAAGACGATTTTGCTTTGCTATATGTATATTTTTAGTTGCTACGGTTTTCCTCAAATAGTACTTCAGCAATTTTGGTTTGGGTTCAGCTACCATGAATTCACTGCAGTCACATTCTTCAACATTGGACCATCTTTAGTGGTTTGTTGGTTGACCCACGTGGCGGTGATCCATCTGAAGGAAGTTTTTGGTAACTGACTGCTGGCTCAGGCCCCAAAAATGGGGTTAGAGGACTCCTTCATGCAAGCTCGATAGACTTTTCTCAACCAGTCATGTCTCTAAGGCCGGGTATCCACTACAGGCCAAACTAATGTTTGGCTAGGTTGTTGAGGTGGTTGGAGCCGTTACTGCTAATAACGACGCTGATAACGCTTGACTGACAGATAAGATGCGAAAGTGAATTAAACCTAGACGTAGTACCTCATCGGCTCCCAATCATACGCATTGTGCCAAAAGAAATTCATATTCCGTATTCTTCTCTATTTGAGATCATCGAGGTTTAAACGACTAGGGTGCGACACTGTGAATTGGTTTTATGTAGAATCGTCATTTCTAGAGAGAACAAAAAGATCTACTAGCGCGATATCAGGAAATGAACTTTGTTCAGTATAAGATTTTGTCTATTATTTCGTCATAGTTGATAATATAGTTCAGAATACCCAACAGAAAGACGCGCCTTCATTCCTTCGACCGATTGTCATGAGCCAGCTCAGCTTGATAAACACACATTTTTCAAGCACATCTTTAACCTATGGGAGCGAAGAATTCGATTGCGCAGTTTCACGTTATTTGGTCTCCTTGTCATGGGAAAGCGCTTCTCAAAAACCTCTTCGAAAATTATGTCAAATGGATTTGTCATAGGCCACCGGTACCCTAATTTTTTCGGTCATTGAAAAAGAACCTTGGACGTCCCTCCACTAATACGATAAGAACGGAATCGAAAGTACGTATAAAATTCACTTCCCCCTCTGGAGATCTGCATAGCGAGACGAAGGCCGTGTCAACGCTCGGGGGACGCAGAGCTAACGTGGAATGTTCCGCCGAATCGTCTAAACGGGAAATCTTGACCAAGGCGACTTGTTTCAGGGATAGCGCCACACAGTGGGAAAAACCTCGTCCCATCAACAACCTTTTCTTCTTCCCTCAATCGAGTTCTCGAAGGTACGAGTACATCAGTCGCTTTGCTCGCGTTCGATTCAACAAAAGGGACGCTCTCTTCTGTTGGAAGCTGTACAAGTTTTGCAGGGCAAGGGGTTCCTGATCCCATTCTTTTGCCGCGGGCTTCCATGGGAAGACTGAATCGTTTTGTTTCTCGCGCAATGTTCTGGGTCTGAACTGGTCATTTCAAGGTAGTTAGTTGGCACGAACAATCTACGGCGACATCCGAGGCGTCGGGACGTTGTTTCCAGTGTACGGTTTGTGATGCGCTTTCTGTATAGAATCCTGGTGAAGACGTCTGCACTAGTCTTCAAAGCACCTTTCTAAACCATAAAATGTGACTATTTTCTACACAAAAGATCTTCTGTTATATGAGAACGCTCTTTATAGTTCATTATTCTTTCCCGATCATAAACCAAAGTCTACCAAGTTGTCTCCCACACTTTTCAGTATTATGGACTTCTAGAATATGCTCATGCTGAACTGAGACGGAATTATTGAAAGTACAATCGTCTTACAACGGCAATGAAATGGAACTAACCCATACAATTCCAAAAAGTACACTTACTCCAAACTTTACTTCCATTCGTTCATTGCCCACTTTGAACCCAAAATAATTAATGTTTGCAAATATGCATACACCTCAATGAAATTCTATCGACAATGAAAACCCTCCCCTCTCCACCTGTCTGACGATGTAGGGAATCCTGTAAGAGCTCATTCGATCTATCGCTAGAAATTAAATCAGAATTGGCATAGTCTCCCTTCTAATAAGAAATTAAATTTAAAATTATTGTACACGTAGGGGTAGAACCCATAGTTCATTGAAAGTAACCAGGTGGGCAAATGCTAAGCACGGGAATGTTATCCAAGTCTATCATTGCTTTCTTTTTCAGTTACTTATGTGCTCTCTTATTTTCTAATTTGCGTTTTTCTATGATACTAGGGGAACCTCCAACGATTTGATACTACTTTGGGTACTTTCTGGTTTAAGAATACTAGGTAAATGAATGTGCGATGCAGTCGGTAGAAAGCGTTTTAGAAATGTATCCTTATAGCACTAATAGCACTGACCCCAGATGGAAACTACTTTGGAACTTATAAAAATCGAAATGAGTCGGGCCTTTTCGGATTTATAAACTTCGGAATGGCATTTGTCATCTTTCCAGGGAAACTGTCGATGGTTTTTACAATAAAATTCAACTATACACTAATTTTTCTCGATTTTGGCACCTTTTTTTTCTCAGGCAGGTGAGGAAACATTCAAGATTCTTAGGTGGAAATAGAATCTCATACGATACCCAGAAGGGACCGCTCTTCAGGTCATGTAGGATTCAAGCCCACTAAACTTCACCTTCCTTTTCCCACGTTGGAACTCGGCCTGGAACTTTTTTAACACATTACTTCAGGCCGATTTTGGCACTTACCGCTATTGTTACGGAAGATCCTCAATTATCGTGCACTGTCAAGGGCCGCATATCTGGAGCGAACTTAGTTGGTAATGGAAGGCAATTGCACGGTTGTTGCAGATTGGAAAGATATATGATAACTGACTTAAAACTAAACAGTCTTTCCATAAGGTACATTTTTCACATGTAATATCACCTAAATAATGAGTACGTTCTTGTACAATTATTGTACTCGAAGGAGAAATTAAGAGGTTACAGGGGATTCAATAGGAACCCGTAATGGACCTAGTACTTAATACTTGCTAAATGTAGAAGGAAAAACTGGAGGGCTCAATACATCCAATCTCAAACTATTAGTTTTTACAAATACCAGTTCATCTTGATTTGAGCTGAGTAGCTGTGCGAGGTTGACTCTTCTAGGTTAAACAGATACCTAAGGAATAATATTTTCACCTATTGTGAAGGCAACTAACTGCCTTTCAATATTGGGGAAAAGGTTTTTTTTTTCAAATTCTCAATTCAGAATTCAAAATCTCCGATTTGAATAATGCTCACCAGGCACCTAGCCAGCGTCTATACTTACATCCGCGATTATTTCAAGCCTTTTATGCAACCCAATGCATCATGGCCGTTCAGAATCGGTCACATCGGAATTTTTTCACTCTTTCACCAACTTCAAGATCGAAATCAACAGTTTTGATTGACGGAAAGACCCGTCTTCGCCTTGGAATTCTCCAAAGGCGTCGGAGTGTGTGAGGACGAGGACAGTTGTTGCCGCAACACTTTTTCTAATTTCCCCTTCCGGCCGAGCAGACGGATACTTTATGGTGGTAGTTACCTACTTACCTGGAGAAACCACGGCTGCATCAAGATTCATATCAAACACTTAAATGGTACTTATTAGATGAACATTCATAATTCTCATATGAAAATAATTTCTAACGTTTAGCAAGAACTTTAATTACGAGATGTAACAATCTTTTTCTGTAATAGGAATAATTTTCTTCGTATTCCTGCGGTAGTCACAGGGAGGCGTTTCATATCTTTCGTAAAATGACACATTACCTCTTCAAACGATTTTAGGATCAGCGTAGAATGTACTTACCAGTATTCAAGATTAGTGTGTACACTAGGTATTGCAATGAATTACCTAAGTAGAATACATTATAAATAGAATAAATCTGTATTTTTACGTTTTGACAAATATATTACAGATGCATAAAATTCAATGTGTACGAGTATGGAATAGTAGAATTTCTGAGGATCATTTACAAAACGTAGGTATAGGAGGAGAAAGCAAGTATTAACCTACTGATAAATAAGTGTACATGTGTAACAAGGAATGGACCATTGCCCTTTCCAAAGGCTGGGGTGACAAGACTGCTACACCCAGATGGCACCCCTGAAGCTAAAAACCTTCAGTTTATGCGGATGCATTGCAGTTTCGAGAAACAGAAAGGGGGAACCATCCATATTCATGGATGGGGGAGAGAAAGGCTCGCAATGAGCAGGGCAAGGGAAAGTAGTAATAACGTATTGCACAAAATGTATTGGTGTTAAGAAGAAATGCCCATTTTGCCTTAGGGGGCAGTGCGAGGAAGAGAGGGATCAGGGCAGTTAATATTAGGAGGTGAGTGGTGGAGTTACCAGGCTTTGCTGACATATAACAAGAAATTATACTCCTTCAAAAAGATGAGCTGATAAGCCTGCAGCACGCAGAGGATACACCTTGAGCTAAAAAAGCTTCAGGTGTATGCCCAGCCCTAGCAGTTTCTAGAATTGGAGATAGGGAACTATCCGTATCCATCATACATCACAATTTAAAAGTTGTTTCTCCAGGTGTGAGAAATGAGATATGAATTTCATGAGAAAGAATACATTGATAAGCTAGAACTGTAGAGTTATTTACTTATTTGAAGAGGACATACCGCAAGCAGTAATGATACATCGATGATTACTAATCAACTTTGATGATTTCTTCAGTAGAGCATTATGGTGCTGTTTAATCCCACTAATAATTAGCGATAATTATTGTTAGTAACATGGCCCGTTATAGAATTTTACGGGAGGTGAAGAGAATTTTAATAATGCTTAAAACCATCCCAATAACATGGCGATCGTCTAACTTCGATTGTGCGCTATCACGGGAGACAAAATGACCTTCGTCCTGAAGCTGCAGATGTAAATTTGTCATTTTCCCAAAAATGTCCGATCATAGAAATGAGTACATTTGTAAAGTTCAGAACGGACACAACAGACAGTTATCGTATTTCCTAAATTAGGATGCCCAGATCTCCAACCGTAGGTTTCAAACCTCTACTCAAACGGGATTTCGACATTTTAGTTCGAAAGTGGGGTTAATGGAAAGTCTAATGGAATAATTTGATGAGAAACATTTTTAAAGCTTGGAGTACAAAACTATTCATGTTTCATTAGTAATCGTATTTGAAAAAAATCCTCCAAAATCTGAACCTTTGGATACTGACCCCTATTTTTCTCAATTTGAATTCGTACCGTACCTTCTCGTTCACAGTAATCGGAAGTGTGAGTCAATTTACTGAAGTATCGGATCTAATCTATTTTTATTGCCGTTACCATGGCTAATTCTGTACAAATCCATTGCTTACATTGTTGTACTCAAAATTTGACTTTGGTTCCACACGTGTACAACTAAAATACAATTTTGTATTCCCCCATATGAAGCATCAGGTATACTTAATACAGATGTTTATATTTTCTTTTTCAGTTTTGTCTGGATCATTATTTATTGTTTTTTCGCTACGTTTAATTTCAGCTCAGATAATTTATCATTTCAACATTTATTTTTACGCCTCATAGGACGCACGATTCTTCGGGTGGGATTCCAAACCGCCGGAAGAATTCGACTGGACAAAGGCGGCCAAAGCGCTGGAAGAGCATCTGAAGTCGGTTTCGTGGATCCATAGAAAGAATTTGCGAGAGGCGGCCGTTCAATATATGAACGGATGGGCGAGATTCAAAGACAATCACACCATCACTGTGACAGACCCAGAAAACCACGAGAAAGAAGTCACGTCGCGGACTTTCATCATCGCCACTGGATCTAGACATCGTCCACTGGAGATCAGAGGTACCTATGTCAATAATAGGACGTACCGTTGAGAAATTTGTGTTGGCAGTTGTGGCAATGCCATTAACGGAATCCATCCTTGTCTGATACTCAGCTCCAAGTCACCTCTAGTGCTGGAGACTTTATAAGTGGTTACAACAATTTAGATGTTGATGGAGGTAAACATCGTCTAAAATTTGTCCTGAAATGGCACTACTTCTCTGGCCAATCCAAAAGGTCAGATCCAAGCTCCTGTCTTGTTTTCCTCATCTTGAAAACGTCTCCCACTGTTATTGCATTGTACCAGCACCTTTACTTTGCACGTCTACGTGATACATCAAAATCAGCCATTTCTGAATCATTTAAAATTTCTGAAATTTGAGAGCGTGTGCCTCCCGTTTTGTCAGCCAGAAAACTGCTGGTGCTTAGCAACATCACTCGTCTGGCAAATATTACGAGACTGGCCCGGCTTTTTTTTCAAGTTTATACTCGTTTATTGTGGTTGAACACTTGACTATGTGGAATCTAACTTTAGGCTTACTTGGAATTCTGAAATCCTTTCAGCTGTTAATATTTTTTAGCGTTGGAAAATCGTTATCAGTTCGTATTATGTTTGCGACACAGTACATTTTGGCAATCAAATGGGGAGCTTTCAAGTTAAAATCTGATTTTTCGCCCTTGCAAATGAAAACCCCACAAGTGCTCAGCTTAAAACTCCGAATGGATCGGCTCCTATGGTGTCCTCAGGGTGAGGTCGTTCCTCTTTGATGCCGTTCTTTTCTCTGGACCCCTCTGGTTCGGCCACTTGAAGTCATCCGATACCCTCCATATCGCACCTTCTCAGAAAACTCTCCACAATATCTTTCTGAAGATGGAATGAAATGAAATGTGTGAAATTACCCATTGCTCGTTTCTTCGTCTCAATCCCAGCAGATCAGAGTAAGGAGTTTCATTATTGTGAAATGTTCCGAGAAAGTCTTCAGCTGTTGCACATGGCCTAAACCACAGAAAAGTGCAATATGGCAAAATTACATACCTCCTTGTGCTAGTGTAATTATAGCTTCTTCAATAAATTACATACTTGACGGTACCGTTCAAACAGTACCTAGTCATGGCGAGGGGCAATGTTCTTGGTCACTGCAACTACTACTTTCTTCACTTACGGTCTTGTTCAAGCAGGAGTTAAACCTGGAGTGAGCTAACTCAGAATAACCAAGTATCTACAAAATATCAAATAGTTTTTTTTACCACACCATTCAAGATTTGAGGATTTTTTCTCCGTAAATCCGAAGTCAAGCCCCGTGTTGCTAATTCTAGACAGGTTCCCTCCAGTGATTGGCTTAAAAGTAATTGTGCTGTAAAATTATTCTTGAAAGCTCACAATGCGCAACCAGGTCCCCGATTTTTAAACTTTTGTTGCTTTGAGTTATTTTGTGGCAGTAGTAAAACATCGTGATCGAAGTACTTGTCTTCAGAAACATTTGGATTTATGGAATTGTTGGTGAGTCACGGATTCATTGTGATAGAGTGATAACAAAATATTAAAAAATTGTAGAATAGAATCAACACTACATCTCCGGTTCTGCAGTTGGTGAAACTTTTGGTGGCAATCTACCAAAATTCGCCAAGTTTAGTACAAATTTTACTGAATTTCGATGAAGTCCTGCCTTGGACGACGGATTAAAATGGACCTCCGGGAAAGAGGGGGGCTCTTTCTAAAATCGTAATTTATGGAGGCAAACATTTTTTAAAATTTTTAACCTACATGTTTTTTCACCAAGGATTTTATTATTATGCACTTGCTCCAATGTGTGCATCCTACAACACCTTTGTATTTTCGGAAACAAACCCCCATTATCAGTAAATAAATAAATAAAAAATCCTATAAACAGCGATTTTAGCGCTGCTGATTACTGGTTTACATAATTGAACTCCTTGGCAACAAACGTGCAGAATCAACAACAAATGTACCCCAGAAATCACGATTTTATGAGGTGGATTGGGTGTTTCTCGGTACACCCTGTATGGTCCAAACAGTTAACTGTAGGAAGGGGAGGATCGAGGTGAATTTGACGGAAAACAAATTGTACGTATGGAAAAGTATAATAAAAAGTCATTTCAAGCCCTGACGACCATAGCAGCTGTTATGACTACCTACTGTGATTTCTTTACGAAATCGGTGTGCAACTCAATTTAGAGAAGTCACCTAATTTGAATAGTAAGTTTGAATTACCAGTAGATGTGTGAATGTAGATGTGACATCTACACTGCAGACTACTCTCTTCTATTTCTCAGAATTTTGAACTTCCAATTGAGGTTGTAAATAGAAGCAATTTGGAAACTTCTTGTGTCACCAAATTTGAAATGGAACAGTTCACGTTTTTTCTGAAATCGGCAGATGGCCCTTTACTTCTAGAGAGTTATTCCTGCAATAAGTACTGCAATTCAATGATTTTCAATGCCATAACCTTTACTACTCTAGGTGAAGAAGAAAATACTCTGAGCGTCGAAGATCTGTTATCACTTCAAGCGTTCGCAGCCACTAGAGCACTGGTGGTTGGAAGTGGGAAAGATGGATTAGAAATCGCTGGGATTTTGAGCGGTTTGCGTGTGGACACTTCTGTGATTGTCCGCAGAAAACTTCTACCATCGTTGGACAAATGCGCAGTCGACAGATTGAAGAAGTTCCTTGAGGCTCAGGATGTCAAATTTATCGAAAACGTTACGGTCCTATCATTCACGAAAGTCGGTAAGAATACTAGCTAATTAAACTGTTAATTTACCTAAATAACTAACACTAGAAGAGAGAATCCTACCCTATTCCCATGAAGATTGACACTGTAGTAGGTTTCGCTGACATACGAAATGGTATAAAATATTTCTTACATACAAGCTATCTTCAAGAAGTCTCTCTGAAGAAATTATTCATGAATAGAGGTACTCCATATAATATAGTGTGTATAGATTATAAATCTATACAGGGGGTATACAACTCGTAGCACTGTGGATTGATTAGCAACAAAATTGGTCACTAGGTCAACTTCAGTTGATCCTTAGTTGCCACACCTTGTAATCGACTCTTAGACGCCCCAAAGACAGTTGAATGACTTAGTCTTGAATATAACTGCGTGACCACCAACATTTACCAGTCCCTTTAGTACGGAACAAAACCTGATATAAAAACACCTATAATGATGTCATATACTGCACATGGACACGAATACAAAAACTAAAATTTGGCAAGATAAAATAATATACCAAACTAGGCTTCACTTGTACTCGAATATATTCGTATAACACAAGCCTTGAAAACCTCGATTTCAAAAATGAACCCTTGAAAGCAAAATTCAATTCCAATTACGAGTATATCAGATGATTCTATTCACACACGATAGTAGGCAATTTTCATTATGTCCAAGCACGTTCTCATTCCCATTCGTGTTGATGTTCTTTACTGTCAAAGGGAGAAGAAAACGGATAAACGTGTACTGATACGAGTGAGCTCATTCGATTCACTGATTAGTGATTTCAGACCAGAGTTCATTTAATTGATGATACTGATACTGAATGATACTGTTGATACTGATTCATACTGATCCGCTAGTTTCGGAGAATATCTCTGGACGGCGAATGGCGTAAAGCGGATGAACGGATTTTGGTTTAATATTTTCGATATTGAACCTCTACAATCGACCAAGAAACAAAATTGTCAACCCCCTCAAATTTCGTTGTTTTACATTTTAAAAGATGAATGCAGAATCCGAATATCGAATTAAAAAAATCCGTTCTCCCGTCCGGAGTTTTCTCCGAAACTACTGGACGAAAGTTAATGGGAAATCACATTTTGGGTCTAGTTGGGACTGAATTTCCGGCAACGACCTCAGTCAATTTTAAGGGATTAAATCGAAGGGCTCAAATCCCAAAAATATCGATATAGAAAACTTTGGAAATGGAAATATTATTTTTATGTTCGTTATTGACCTGCCTTCAAAGAATCGAATGAGCCCATCCAGACCAGTCATCAATTCTTATTCTTAGAACTTCTTTATCGAAAATAATTAACCTAAACTAATGTTAGTATTGCAGTTTTTGGTTTCTATTAGGCTCTCTCTCCCTCTCTCTTCTCTCTCTCTTCAGAATTGAAATATTCATTTCAATCAAAAATTGCAGGTGATAATATCAGGGTGGAAGGAAAAAGGGCGCCATCTGAGCACCACAAATCCATGGAGTTCGCGCAGAGGAAGCTAAGCGAGTTGGGCTCAAGAAAAAGCCCGCCTCCCATGGAAATGGAACCTTCTAGAGATGTAAATCAAATTATTATGAGCACTCAAGTGAGCTAAGTGTTTCAAGTATTATAGTATCCAAACAAGAATTGTCAATAATGGCAACGAAGGTTCTACAAAAGAGATCAATTTAAAGCAAGTCCTTTCTTCGAAAAGTAGAACTAATGTTCTATTACAGTAATGTAGTTGTTCATGCCCTTCATTGCACTGAGGGAGCTTGAGCCAGTGTCAGTGTCAACCGTGTTTAGTTGGACTTAATTAAGTTGGAAGAAATTAACTCCGCCATCAAGCGAAAGAACCAAACTCAGAGTGAGCTCCCACAATCAAATCATGCATCTCAGCAAAAATTCAAGTCAATTTATACCATGGTCCATAATCTCGTGGGTTATATCAGTTTTCCAAAATTGGGTTTGGTCTTATATCCTGCCATTGAAATTTGTACAGATATTCAGCAGAATCTAATACTTTACACGACATGAAACTGAAATTTGACACATAAATTGCTTAATTTATATTTGACACCAATACCACAGAAAACGTCAATCAAGGCTTTGTACACAAAGCGATTTGCTTATGTTACTAGGGTTTTACGTTGAATGGCCTAGTGATATTGTGAGGAACTTACATCAATAAGGCTCTTTGCAGTTGAGTATCTCGGGCTAATCAGCACTAGAAGCATTGTCCTCCTTGATGAAGTACAGCGGAATTGAGGAAGCGTTATTTTATGCCAGTTTCTGCTTGTTTGAATGATTAAGTAGACAGCAATTTTTGCTAGTTCAGTTGGTAAGGTGTATAGCAGCTACCATATCGATTGCTGTTTCTGCGAGTTCAGTTGTTAAAATAGATTGCTGTTTTGTATGATCATTGTTCTCAATTTCAACTATATATGTAAAAGATTGTTCACCATAGTTTCTTGGGCTATGATCAACTGCAGTCCATAGCTTTTCGAATAGACCGGCACTATGGAGCAGTTTATCATCAACGGTGTATAAAAACATCATAAATCACGAAAACCAATGAGAAACGAAAATATTGAGGGTCAGGCAAGTTACATCCAACGGATTGACGTGCATGTTAAGCGACGTTTCAGAACGGTACAGTTTCCAATCTGATGGCAACTTATGTACTCTTCAAAGCGGTAAACTTCTAGTCCAAATGCACGATTCGGTCTTTAAGATGGACGTTTCTTGATTGATGGAACAAAAGTTACATCTACTGCTTCTATGAGCGTAAATGGGAAGGCAAGGATTTGCCGACGGCTATCCATAGATTCCTTCTTATAAACGAACCCAGTAGTATCTTTTAATAATTGATATAAGTTAGTAGGGCAACTAAACAACTTGTCTGTAGCTATCGGTACTAACCAACCTACTACTAAGCAATGGATCACACATTTGATGCGTACATCTACTTCAACCAAAATTTGTCAGGCACCAATGTCTGAAGACACGCAGAGTAAACCCGCGGACGGGAGTAAAACACCGGATAGAGTGGAATCCACTGATAAGGCAAAAGAGGCACCAAAGACTCCCGACAAAACCGAGAGCGCCACCAAAACTCCTTCGGGCGACCAGGTGAAAGAATCAAGCAAGAAAGAAGATGACAAACCTGGGGGATCGTCTGACAAGAAAGACGTTGACAGCAAAGGCGATTTAAAAGGACCTTCCCAAAAAGAAATTTCCAAAATTGAGGACACGGGAGACTTTATGGAAGAATTTCAAGTGGTATGTATACATCAGGGTGATTGGCTAAAACATTAACTTAGTATACATCAGGGTGATTGGCTAAAACATTAACTTAGTTAAGATATCTCTAAGTATTAAAACAAAAAACGTGAGCTGTGGTCCTGTAGCCCCGGTCCTGTCAATTTAGAAAGTACAGATGCGAGGTAACTAGTTCCAAACAAAGGCTAGGGTGTGTTTTGTAGATAAAATGTAGACTGCAACACGTTTTAGCTCGCTTTTATAGAAAATGAGCCAACTGCAATGGCTCCTAATGTTTGCAAAATGAAAATTGTTCACTATTTTTTATTTCTTCGTGTCCAATTTTACCGTTAAGATAGAAAGATCTTAGGGTGAAGTAAACATAACACATTTATTTGGTTAAGATATCTCCAGGTTGGAAAAGATGAGATGGGGTGCTATGGATCCAGCCCTGTCAATTTTTAAAGTACAAATGCTGGGTGATTTTATTTGAACAAAGGTGATACGTGTTTTTGTGTGATATGTACATAATACAATAATTAGAATCAGCACTGCAGAACAGTCCACTAGTGAATCTTAAAATAACAATTGTTGCTTTTATTTAAATCTGTAACTTCTTAATCGAGATGTATCGGTTACATAGTAAGACCTGCATATAATCACAGTATGACTGCTTGCTATAATATATGAAATTAGGTTCTGTAATATTATTATTGCATCAAATTCATGGGACGAATAAGGATGTTATAACAAACCATCCTGCTAAGTAACAATCTCTTATATCACATATATCATCCTCTTTGGTCGTTGTCTTCTATATTACTCGTACATCGCAATTCGTTTCAATAACGTAGGTGATCGTAGCGGCAGGAAGGCGGCCCAACGTAGCGGACTTGGGCCTTCAGAATCTAGACATAAACCTGGATCGCGGAACTTGCAAGATAATGGTGAATGACTTCGACCAAACCAGTGTTGAAAATATTTTCGCCGTCGGGCAGGTGAGTTTTTTTTTTTTTTTCTTTTTTAGTTTCTATAACTATTTAGTTTACGACAAATTTGGAATTTAAAATATTTAACAAGTATTTATCATTTGTACTTGTAACCATTATGTGAAATAGGGACATCTCACACACAAAGCAAGTACAACTGCTTCTGGTTCATTATTTTCAAACCCAATAATCGAATATTTGAAAAAAATAACGCAAAAGAAACAATACTTTCTGGGTAGGTATACTAAAAACAAAAACACGCAAAAATCTGTGAAGAGAACAGCTGAAATTCGTGGAAATAAAATAAGAAAACGCTGCAAATCATTACGCCGAGGTTGATATAGTTGAATTTTATAGCCCTTCTACATAAATCACTGATCTATGCTTATAAGACGTAGTCTGTTGTCCGTTATCTGAATCTGGTTCCTCGCACCCATATCTTGTAATTGTATTCAAGGTGAATATACTTGGGCTGCCACCAGCCAAACGGTCTAGCTCAGACCTCCAATTGAACATGTCGAAATTACTGGCACTTGACATATTGATGTTGGATTTTTGAGTGAAATTTCGTAAACTTTTGTTCAGTAGTTTCGGAGAAAAGCTTCAGACGACGTTAGCGAAATGTTCCTCGGTAGATTAGAAGGATAGTTGCTGAATACAAGTTTGGGGGATAGCGTAAGGGTACCAAGGGTACGCCATCTCCGTGTGTGCCGCCCGTTCTACAAGGAATGATCCTAACAGCCTTTGTCTATAGCTTAGAACAGAATTGAATAGACATTGTTTTTTCTGGAAATTCGCTAGTATGAAATAATAGTAAATTTTAACCAGTTGATTTATTGTTTATACTGGTAAACATTAGGCCTGTGCCGTCTAGTTTTGAGTCAGTTGATGTTTCTTCATCATTCCTAATTGTATGTTACATGCAAGGGATTTGTGATAAATTATTCAGTTGTACGTATACATTGTCTTTCGTTTTAACGTAAGATGTATCCTGATTACAGTTATTCGCTGTTGGTAATAGTCATAATAATTTCAGTTTTGTCATGGGCAGTTTGACCTTTTGCTCGTGAACTCTGTAGATCAGAACATTTCTTGATCACATTAGGATTCAACTGTAAAATAAAGACATGATTGCGGTAATGGTGAAGGAGAACCCAAACAGGAATCCAGTACAAATACCTACGTGTCAAAACTGCGATGAAAGGGAATCTATGAAAATGTTTCATAGGAATCTCAATAGAACGTGAAATAGTCCTTAGCTACATTTTCAGTCCTTGATTAGGTATAGAGGTTTTTATTTCTACAAATTTTCTTCCGTTTGTAATTTATTTTTTATAAACTACGAAACTACAAATCTTCCCAAAAAAAAACTATCTAATAAGAAAATGTTTGAACGGATTTACAATATTCTCCTAATAATACTATTATTCATTCAGAATTATCCAACTTTTGAGAAAAAATATTTTGGAAGATGTTTGATCTTTTCCTCAATTCAAATTAGAAAAACTAGCTAATCTAACACAACGGTTTGAATTTCATGTTCAGGTTTCAAATGCCATCAACTCAGACGTTCAAGGAGTGGCTAAAAAAGCGGCCCAGCTTCTTGCCCGAAGGATGTACACTCTGAAAAACATTAAAATGGAATATCGCAAAGTGCCAATGCTGATAATGACCCCGGTCCAGTACGCCTACATTGGCGACACTGAAGAAACGGCGAAAAGGATCCACGGCAAAGTGGAAGTCTACCATAATATATTCACAACGGCTAAATCATCACTTCCAAACAGATTCGACAACAGGTGAACTCTTGAAATTCATTTTAACAAGGACAATACTAAGATGTATGATAAAATTGTCAGTAATATTCCACTCTCACACTGTCCTATTATCGTACAGCTCCAACTAACTGACCTGGAATTTTGAAGGACGTTCCTTTTAGATTATAAGCATCCACTAAGAAAAGGGCAACTTTTAAATCCAACATTTTAAGGGGCTTCCCGGGGGTCATTGAAGTCTTCGGAAAATTACTGAATCACCGATCTGTTCGTACTTATAGTTCAGATCTGATTTCTTCTTAAACGCTACCATGGGTTTTGCGCTATTTTGCAAAGCGTTATCAATTCAAGAGAAAATTAGAGATCCCACAATGAATCGTAAAGTATACCGTTATCCAGGCTCCTAAAAACGAGCTATCAAGATCGTGGTATTTTTTGAAACGTGTTTTATTTCAGATAAATTGTGGTAATGGAAACTTGAACATTAACCGTGGTTTGCAATAATCATAACGTTAACGTAGAAACAATTCATTTCGTGGAAAGAGACAAGTTTCCATTCAACTTCTGGTCTCTTCGTTCCCTTTCAGATCGTACGTGAAGCTGATCTGTGCACCGTGCGTGCCCAGCGTCGGGAGTCAGGTCCTCGGCATACACCTGGTGGCGCCGAACGCCGGCGAAGTGCTTCAGGGGTTCGTCACCGCTTTCGTTAACAACAGTCTCACTAAGGAACAACTCGACGTCATGGTCGGGCTAAATCCGACCATAGCTGAAGTCTTTTCAGACCTTACCATCACCAAAACCTCCGGAGCGGAGATCGGCTTGAACGTCATTTGATGGCGAACGTGCAATCATTGAGTATTCGTCCACAAAAACGTGCAATAGATGCCATAAAAACACTGCTTCCGGCCTAAAACAATTTCTTTTTACATAGTTCTGTAGAAATGCTAAATTGGGAATCCGCGACATTACGTACATTTTTGAATGTTTTTGAGCGTGATGCACAAGATACCAATTATTTACATGGTTATCCTACTGTTGAACTCACAAATTTTGAAAGAGAAATAAAATCCACATTCAATGGGAGTAGGGATTCGTGAAAATACGTAATCCACAAACTGCGTATATAAAATTCTGTTTCTCATCGTATTACGGCATTTAGTAACATTTGTTCAACAACACACAAATGCCTATCTATTCGTATATTTACCAAAATTGTAAAAATGTTCTTACCTATAGGTGCACATACAACGAGATTCAAAATCCAGATCTAGCTGACAAAAACCCAAAAAACTTACCACCGTATTTTCTTGGGAGTGGTGGTGAACTAATGACATATGGTTAGCGAAAACGGAACCGAATGAAACAGCTGGGTTCAAATCCCACAATCTGACTGTAGGACGCACGAATGTGATCTCCATGTTGTATTTTAACCTCATCATTTCAGTCATGTTTGCAGCTTTTTTCAGACGTCTTCGGAGAACCGCCGCATAATGAGCTCATCCAGCACAGATAAATTGGATTTTTAACTTCCAAATTTAATTTGTTGAATTCATCTGTCCAGCAGTTTAGGATTTATCAAAAAAATTTATGAATTGCTTAAATTCAGAAGCTGTAAATTGAAGGGGGCAACTAGGGGCAACGTATTTCCATCTTAGGCTGGAATAGCTGTCCTGGATTCCAAATAAGTTCATTTTATCATTTACTTTTACCTATTCTTAGAGCAATGATGTTTTTCGTTTTCGGAAACATCTCATGATCCGGGAGAAATAGCTGATTCCAGCGATGAAGCAAGCGATTAACTGGATGATTATGAATATGATCATGTCGGCTGTACAGGTTTGGAAGTGTGTTATTGAATTTTTTCCCTTTATTTATAAAGACTGTGATGATATTTGTGCAACTTTTTCCAGCCAATGGTGGTCTAGCGTAAAAAATAAATGTGTGTCTCTCGATAAACTTTTCATTGCTTTTATCACTGCTCTCCCTCGTAAAACGTGCTTATTGGTTGAGTCTCTCTCAAGCCTGACTAAATCAACGTTCTCTCCATTAAACAAATCGATAGCAAAACATGAGACCTATCAACAAATGTATGACAATAAGGACTGTAGAGGTTTTTACCAGCTACATTTGAGTTTTGGATCACTGTGCAACGTATAAATCCAAAACATTGTTGCCAAGTTCGCGGATTCCTCATATCCGTAACAATAGAGTAAAGATCATTCAACTGTTTCAAATAATCTTAATAAACCAAAGTGAATGAAAACAGTAAATGAGCAATATCAATAGGCAATGAGGAAACAATCCAAGACCGTTCATTGGCCTGTGGGCGAAAGCTTCCAGTAAGTCGAGAATGATAAACATGCGGAACATCTTCATCTTTTCAAACTTGTGGTGGTTGAAAATTTCAGCGAGATCGAATGAGAACAGTAGTAGTTTTGCTTCCACCTTATAATAATACGATCTTGGTGAAATTTCTAGGAGATGATTAAATTGTCTTCTCCGGCGATTACCCTCGAATTCGCAAGAGATCGGATCACTACAACTCCAGTTAAGGACTTTGGTTAATGGATTTTGTAGGTGCCATTAGGACTTTGCGCATGCGCTGTTTAAGGTATTGATTTTTTTCAAGTGAAACTGAGAGGGTCCATGGTCTGACTCATTCGTCTTCCGAAAATGTCATCTAAATCAGACCGCAACTTAAGATTAAGCTTCTAACAATGGTTTCCGGATAAATACTTGGGGTGGACGGGTTTGATGTTAGCGCATCCGCGGCAGGACGTATTATTACGATCGTGTTGAAATTCAAATGAAGGAATCATTTCGTAATTTCCCTACTACTCTCCGGAATTTGAGAGAGATCGGAATAGTAGGCCAGGTGAAAAAGATGATTGGTACATGTAAGTTTGTTTCTGCAGAGTGAAGTACCGATTTGTAAACAATAAAACTGATAAGAGATCATATCCTTCCAACTACTTGAATTCACTCAATATTAGATCAAAATTGAATAGAGATTGCCAAAATAAAGCTAATTACTAGAATTTGCTATACCATAGTAAACAGTCATAGGGAAAACGAAGAGAAAGTTGTTCAGAATGCTCCTGGTATTATTATGCGAGAGAAAATTTTGAACTTTTGAAGAACCACGTAAGAGAAGCTCACGAACAACTGCTATCCAAGTTCGTATGGCACAACAAGAGTTGAGCAGAGCAATTCCTACTACCTGTTTACTTCAACAAATTTAATGAACACTGTAATATAAAATAAAAAAGAGCTGTAATTATATAACTCGGCGGTAAAAGGTTCAGTATAACAACATTAGTTTGTTATCCCCGTCATTATAACACATATTCACTGAAGATTATATTTTCTGATTCCAAAATAAATTACTCATAAGGTAGGTACGCTTTTCTAGCGTTTCACGTATAGGTTGAAGAATAAGAAGGCTGGCCGTCACGAAATTAGAGTCATTATTGAAGATTCACTTTCAGACGGAGATCACGTGCTTGGAAAGTGATGAAAAGAATTATCTTCTTGAACGATATCACAGACGCTCGAGATGTTCTCACGGGAACCGCCCGAGCTGCGAATGATTAATTCGACTTTATTTTTATTAAGGTCAGATCATGTGAATCACGAGAGGAGCGCAAGAATCTTGCGCCACTGACTCCTCCCAGGTGCGACTCTCCGTATCAACGTAATTCCAGTTCAAGCCTGGAAGCCGTCCGTAGATGCTCAAAAGCGTCGGAAAGACGTCGGCGCGAGGTCGACTTGTATTGCCGAACTGAGCCGTGGGCAGTCCGATGGATACGTGTCCGAAAATTCAAATTCGAATCCGGAGCGTTTGATGTTTCGTCACCGGATGTGACAGAAAATCCCTTTTTAGACTCTATTGGTGTGGATGGAGGCATGTTCTCGCTTTTTTCTGGTTGTTCATTTTTCTATGGAAAGGAACGAATCAAACCGTTGAGTTTGATGTGAGATGCACAGGAGTGAATGTCAGTTAACCGTCCATGACATGGAACCAATTGGTAATTGAGAATTGATGTTTTAGTTGGAAAAAATCTTGCAGGGCTTCCAAAGATTTAGGGCGACTCTCTACAGAACGTGGCTTGGCCAAGCTTCAAGGTTATGAAGAAATACTGTAAAACAAACACCAATTGCCTATTTAACTTCTCAAATAATCTATATCAGAAAACGACTGTAAATTATTGCACAGAGGTTGGTTATTTCTGCAATACGTAGCCCTCCTACGAGAACCGCGGGGCTGAGCAGCCAGAGACAATGCGTCCTAGACACACTCAGGAAAGAAACCCACGAATGAAACAACTGAAATTTCACCAGACAAACTAAACAGGCAGAAAGAATACTTCCGCTTGTTCCCCTCGACCTGTTCGCGCAGTATCCACCATGCTCTGGGGCTTTCCCCAACCATTTTATAGTACTAATTTTCACTTCATAATTTTCAGTCTCATTCCTGTCGTTAAAGACAGCCTTACGATGGGTGAGCTAACGGATGATCGTATGGAGTGGTCTCATTCGTTTCAACGAACTAATTTCTATCTTAATCATACAAAAAGGTGCTCTCTTAGATAAAAAGCTTCTAAGATTTTCGCTTCCAATATTTCTACTCTTAAATCTAGGGTTGATTGATCAAGAAGCCGAGATTACTGGCATCGATGTCGCATTTTTGAGCCAAATTTCGTAAGTTTTATTCAAAGATAATATGCTTATCTTGTAACGTGAACAAACAGTAAGAGAGGGGGGGAGGAGTAAGTGTTTTTTTTTTTTTTTTTTTTTTTTTTTTTTTTTGTAAAGTCCTACCATTGATTGGTTCTTTGTAGGTTTATTGAAAATAATAAAACACATAATAATGAGCTGCTGGTAATAATATGTCTAATAACTCGCTGTCATACAGATTAATGTTCAATTAGTTATTGTTAACAATCTCATGTGTCTCACAAAAACGACTGCAACTTGAGCTTTCGAAGGTTAGCTAATGGGAATGTGGTAGATGCTCTGATATCTACATACTTTCAAAATGACCTCTGTTTTAAATATCTTATAATGGGGGTTCTTTTTAATGAATTTGGAGCTAAACTATGAAAGCTCATTCCTTATAACTGTAATTTAAAATAACTCAAACTATTTGTGAAATAATACATTGAAACGTGGAAAAACCAACAACTCATCTTCTTCGCCCTAAAATGAAGAAGAGCAAAGACTTTTTTCCGTAATATTTGTATGTTATTTTCTTATGCCACTAAAACACACAGCATATCATCATCATTATTATTTGTACCCAACATCATATCTACGTGGATGCAACAAGGACAGCTACAATGACCAAGTTGCCTGTATTCTTCAGAACTGGAACTTTAGTGTTCCAAAATAACCGGTGCAGGCAACCAACGACCTTCTAGGTTTATAAGAAGAAAGGATTTCATGTTATAGTTGTGACCTTGCTCAGTCGAAAACCGCCCATTGCGAGACCAAGGGGTTCTTCACATCGTGACGCGAGATAATTATATCGAGATCGGAACTCATAACCGATTTGTGCTTAGGGCTAAATGAAAAAGAAGAAAAAAATGTCGCAAGGCTGACGAAGGGGATTGGGCTGGGTTGGGGACGCTGCAGGAAGGAAGGGGGCGGGGATTTTGTAGATTGATCAGTTAGTTCCAAGAGCTAGGATCGTCTAGTTGTAGTGTTTTCAAGATCGCGTAATATTGCATCATGACACTGAACCTCTGATTCTACTCTGGTGAAAGCGCCTCAACTGACCTTACCGAGAGGATTTTCCTTTCAAATGACCTACAATTATCAAACATAGGGACAAATATGTAAGTGAACTATATTCCGAGGTAAATTAAACGAATTAGAGTCGTCAAGAATAAAACTTCGGTTACATTCGAGTTGGAAACTTTAAATAACAAATTCTATTTTAGTTTGTATTGCACAGTTTATATCATTTTGGTGTGAAACTCAATCATTACGGTGTCAGGGAGATCTGCAAGTGCAGCCAATCGATTCAGCGATAAAAAATTATAATGATTTCAATCTCAAAAACCTCGGTCTCACTCAATTATTCTGAAAAGAAGAGAAAGTAGCGACAATCCCTTTTAAAGTTGATTATTTTTGTCGTTGGTTTGCTTTTGTTTTTTCTTGGAATTATTGGTTTGATTGTTTGTGTCTGTTTTCCTTGCATTTAAATAGTTTCTCTTTTTAAGGTAAAAATAACTTTCAAAGAATAAAAATTGGCTCCAAGGACTAACTGACAACATGAAATTGAAGGAGAAGGCAATGAGACAGCTCTCCTGCTGACAGAGCTCTCAATGAGGAAGGATTCGTTAACACTGGAAAAAACAGCGGCAGTAAGAAGGCAACTATGAAGAACTAACAATTTCAGGATTTTTGAAGGTGTTTTTCGATTTATTGCTTGAGTTGCTATAAAAACTAATTTAATTTTTGGATCACATACCACAACTTATTTAGGTACATAGGTTTGACATAGACTTGTTTGGGTATTGCTCGATTGTGATACACACATATCACACATCACACACCTATGTTCTTTATTGTAGTGTGTTCCTCTTGTGTATGTTTTCATACATTAGTATGCATTTAGGTTAAATAAAGGTATCTGTTCAAAAGGACCTGATCCATCACTTAGCTGAGGCTGAGAAATTTCACTGAATAGTTATATTGCTTCCGAGTCTACCTGTAGGTAGCGAAAGCTTTGTTGCGGAACCATCTCATTTCAATTTCTTCATTTGCGCCTATATAGACGGCGGTTTTTGTATTACAAGGAAAACGGAGAGTGGAATTGTGCAGCAGTAAAATCTTCGTTAGAATTGCGTTACAATAGTTTATCATTTTAAAGGGAAGACCTCCTCGAGTGACCAACCAACCAGAAAATTCACGCTGTCTAATCATAGATCCTGCTCGCATCCAACTATGCTTCCATGAGGCACCGACTTGCTCCACAATCTAAAATTACTGCCGAGTGCACACCTCCTTTCATTGTTTAGGATTTACGAGATGCCACGAGCCGTTTTACAACCCCGTCACGTTCTGTTAAAACCTCATCATGCAGGCTGCAAAAAACTGGCGGCGATTAGACCGACGAGCTAGCCAGCCGTTCGCCCGCTGTTCCACTTGTCACTTGATGGCTTGCCACATTCCCCCTTCGGGGCGACCTTGGAAGAGGAAGAAAGATTGGCAAATTAAAAGACCAGAAGGACGAAAAAGAACTGGTTGGAGGAAGGGACGGCTCTCAACTGCAAAGATATGCCTTGTGAATTGGAATCGCTTTCAGTTCTGTTGATAGGTTTTTTTTAATGCCGAAAGAGATTGGGCGCTTAAGATGAGTGCGAGTTATTCAAATCAGGCTTTCCACGCTTCCTAGATTGTCGGCTTAGCAATGTGATTTGAGATTGAATCTAAAAGGTATCTTGCCTCCAATGTGATCCCCACCTCTTAGATCTAGAATCCAATCGTTATTAAAAATTGAGCTTTATGTACAAAACCTATAGTCATAATAATTATGATTCATATTAATTATTAATATCATATTAATTATTAATCAATTATCATTAATATCTGTTCTATGATAAAAATGCATGACATCTTATGTCGGTTTTTTCTGGATTTCTATACAGGTGAGGAGATGGTAGACATCTAAGCTTCCAGGTAACATAATTCTTTGAATACTGGAGGGATACGTAAAATAATTTTCTGTGACTGCCTTTATTAAAGTTTAAATCAAAATGGTATCAAAATAGTGAGAAACTTGCATACTAAATCAGCGCCTCGAAAAATGTGTAATAAATTATCCTTCAAAATGTATTTTTCTCGAAAGTGGTTTACTTTCGTTTCCTTTTACCCTCAAATTCCACCGATTAGAGTTGAACAAAATTGAGTGTCAATATTGTATTTTTGACCTAACTTTGGTAACTTAATTTTCGCATTACTGTGAGAGGAAAGGACCACAAGGCTTGGATGCCGGCATACACCTTGTTTGTAAAATATTTTTACCAATATCGAAATTTGAAATTTAAGTATTTTGTCAGGTAAATCAATATCTTTGGTGCGAAGTTGAAGACATATTTATTCTTTATTTGATAACATAGGTTCTTATGCCTTACTATTTTCAATAATGGGCCTCTGTAATAATTGTAGAAAACACACTTTTGGGATGTGCCATAAATAATCTTCACCAAAATTCAACATTTAATATCTTTTGCACCACTTGATTTCAATTTGGCAGGATGAAATGTTAAGACTGGCATGGGTGTACTTTCATGAAATGTTAGTGTCACTCGGGGCAACAGCCATTCTTTATATAATCGTATTTATCTAAAGGTGCAAAAATGAACGGTCAGAACAGCTGTACGAATTCGTTTGATCTTTAGAGAAAACCGCATAATAATGAGCAAATGTGATCGCCCATTTGCTTCTGAGTCGGACTGTATGCAGTTTCACAAGCTTGATTTCACTTTCGACAGATGTCAATTTTTTCTAGCCAACATTTTTGAACACCTTTTGTTTCATGTTTGTCCGCTTGTTTACAGATAATTGTAGCAAATTTGTTCCTACAGTTTTCATCTGGTGTAGATGACGGTTTCTGCGATTGTACGGATTAAGCAATACATAGATAGTAAATAGTTCCCGACTGGTTTCATTGCTCACGGATCTGATCATCATTTTCTCAAGTCCCACACGTCTGATCTCGCTCAAATTTGGAGGGTAGAGAGGAAAAACGGTTTAAACATTTTGTATAAATTTAAACTCAATAGTGTCATTGTGTTACTCGCTGTAGAGGTTTTGCCGCGGCAAGACCTACAATTCAGGTCAACCCGATGCCTGTACATTTTTGGAAACATATCCATTGAATCTTTTTCAAAATCCCCAACTCTTTTAAAACGATTTTTTTAATTTCAATGATACGAGAAAGCTATGTGCCTGATCCAACTTGGCAGTCGTGTTCGTTGAGCTTTTTGTTTTATAACAATAATTGTTACATACTTAATTCCCAATTAGTTATAGTTTATTACTAACCACAATGGTATTCCTGTTATTGTATAGGGTGAGAATTCACAGCGTGCGCATTTTTAGGCTGGTCTGTCAAAATGGGAATGTCCCCTTAAACATGCGTAAGTACCATAATCCCAAGGAGATATCGCATGTCGCATAAAGAGGTTGACAAAACTTGAATTGCGTGCCGATGAGGCAACTAGGAACTTCCAGACCTCGAGCAATAGTGTGAGTCAGTTACCACGTCGGTATTTAGAGCGACCGCTCTTACACGACTCACCACTTTCAATGCGCAAGGTCGTGCAAGCTTTTATAGGCTTCAATTTGCTTCAAGTGGGTCTGGAAATTTTTCTCGAGAAAAAGAATGTCGTTTTCATAGATTTCTCATGCGATGGTTGGCTTCCGACAAAGAGGGACAACGAATTAACCATTTGAAGATCATTAAGCTATGGGATTGGTATTGATCACTTCATCTTAACTTCATCTCACAGATTGTTAAATGTTTCAAGAAGTTGTCACGCTCGTTTTTTTTTTTGGATACCTACTTTTCTCAGCAGTGACTTCTCACCGATTATCGGTTGTTAGATTTGAAATAAAAGATAAAAAAAGAGGCCCAAATTTTTACCGTATCCCATCCCAAAATTTCGGGTAAATCCAAAATAGATAACTGCTCGAGAAGAAGCTAGGATTCAAGGATGTGTTGACACTCCGACTCTCTCCCGTCTAGAAACGTTACCAAGAAGTTGTCCTGTTTCTGTGATCTAAGTTGATTTGTTTCCCATAATGTCGATCCCATATGGAGTTTCCGTGTGAATTTTGAAGAAATTCATTGTAGCGAAAGCGATACCTTTGAAAACACAAACGCCGAAATCATGGGCCAAGCCACCGGCTCATTAGATTTTACCACGTGCAACTTCAACACCAAATTCCAAAATCCTCTAGCGTATCAAAAGAATAAGGGTTTGTCGGAGCTCAACCATTCGTTTGAAGCCTCTGCTGAGCCGGTTAGTGAAAATTAGTCCAAGCAGTGTGAGATTTTGGGACGTACCAAAAATGAAGGGCCGATTTTTGATGTTTATGACTATCTAAAGTTTGTACGTGTATGCTGTGACCGTCTACAAACTTGAATTTCTACTTCTTGTTCCTGGCCCGAGTCTGAGATATGTGTAATGCACTTTGTTATTTTTTAAATTACTACCTACTCGGCTTGGAAAATGTGCAACAATATGAACTGATATACAGTCGATGCCTGACGTCGGGTGCACTATCTTGCGGCAGACATTTCGAAATTTGATACGGTCAACCGTAGTTATAGACATTTTTCAAAGCGTGGTGGTGGAACTAAGGCACGTAATGAACCTTTTCTAAGATAAATCTATAGTGGATAACTCTAGGGATTTTTTGGTGGAATCCAATGTGCCACACCTGGTTTTAACGGGTTTTTCTTGTGAAATAAGTAAACCTCCGCGATTTTTTCCAATATAGGTGCAGCTATGACTTTTCCAGCGGATTCATTCAGCGGAGCAAAAGAAATTCCTCATCGGCTGGTAAAAAATGTATTGTTATTATTCAAGAATAATATTTCCTAATTGTGAAGACTACTGTTACAAATGTGTATTGCTAGATTATTCTAAAGAAGTTACGAAGTTGAATATTTTCGCATGCATGTGGTGAAGTGATACACGTCTCCACCAATTCCTCTATCCCTCTCGTTATCAGTTCACATCTGGTGAAAAGTAGGTTCCCACCTAATCATTCCGGGAGTGGAGAACCAAATGAAAAGGCAAGTGGATATGAAAAGGGGTACCTAACTAATGTTGGATGTACTTACTGTTGGTGAACAGGTGGATATTGCAGTTTGTGTGGTTGTGCTTCATATTGTCAACCCAATGAACTGCAAATCGAAAACAGGAAGTCTGAGCACTCTAACTCAAGTTCTTCTTAAATCCACTCGTTGTGGTTTGAAGAATACACTTTCGTCCAGGGTTTAAAGACCAGAATGAACCCGATCCATTTCATCACGAACGATCACGCACCAGAAACCCAAGAAACGAACGATGCGTCGCAGTCACGGGGTAATTCAAGGTCTCCGGGCGACAGTCCGCTCCCGTTCACAAGTGAAATGGTCCGATTGCTCAACACCTTTCTGGACGGTCCTTTGTACCATTCGAAAATCAGTGCGTCGGGAGTCGAGAAAAAAAACTGTCAACAGAGTTTCGAATTGTGGGAGCGAAACCGCTCGTTCCTACATATTCCATTAATATCATTAGTGATACAAAGAAGTGACCAACGGCCGAATGGGTTAGTCATATTAAGGGCAACGAAAGAAGATACCGATTCACGAAATTGGATTCGGGGTTTGTCGAAGGAAAGGCAATTAGTTCTGCTATTGTCCCAATTCGGATTCATTGTCGGCTGCAGGCACCGGCGGGGTTTTCTCGACCTGTGTGGCACTTCACCCTCGAGCAACTACGTTTGCAATTGATTGTGGTCTGGATACATTTTTCCATCAGTCACACCATCACGGTAGAAGCCTCCTCTTATTAAACATCTTCATTTCAGCATGCATTACTTCTTAAGTAGTTATAACGAGAGCACAACTTGATTTGAATACCAGTTCTGAATTAACCAAGCCCTTGGTGTTAGAATCATGGCATCAAATCATAAACTTCATATCTAATTTATGTAGTCCATTTCTATATATTCAGTTCAGATGGAGAATCACAAACTATAACGTTTAAGCGCTAGCTTCCCTCTACCTACAACATGATAACTTATAAAATAAGTTACAGGTTAATCAAAATTTAAATGTGGTGAATTGATTCTCTTTTTTTTTCAATATTTGTTCGCATGAAAATCAGAGATAAGTAATTATCAAAGGCTAGCCATTTGGTTAAGCTTCCACTTCCCAAAAAAGACGAGAGTCTCATTTTGTTTCTAAATGTTGTGATGGAAATACCCTTCCTGATTCTTGAATCCGCCGCCTCGGGAGATTTATCAGACGCCTTAAGAGTAAGAAGAGCTGGCTCCTTGTTAGGGGACAGAGGTAGGCAAAGCAATTTATTGACTTCTCCAGGAAGAGAGGTAACGAAGTGCTCAGCCTTGGAAAAAGGGAGACACGGGCACTATTCACTTAGATACCATCTCCACAAAATGGAAATTTAACACCACCCTCTGCCGCTTCAGTGGGGCAGAGGATGAAATTGCGTGTCATGTGATCTGCCACAGCCCTTTGCTGGCAAAACAGCGTTTTCTAACATGGGGACAGGCTTCCATTGATCCTCTGATTATTAAAATGGGAGAGGTTCAGACTCCTCTCATTCGCCAAAACTTGGTGGGAAAGGCTGGACCACCTAGCTTTGACTGGAGTCGATGACATTAGGTCGTCACAACAGACTGCGATGCCAATGCCTAACCAGTAATTACCAGGCAGTCAGTGCTTGGGTCTAAGGCAGTTCCTGACGATGGGTGCAAGTGCTGTACACTAGGCATATAATGCTTGGTTCGGCAGGGTGCCCAGATCGGGCAGTCAAATGTGCCTGGGAAGGAGTTGGAGGTAACGACCTCTTCCTCCAGCCACAATAAGCCCACCAGGGCCTCAGCGGTTTAAGAAAAAGAAAAAAAAAGTAGAATGGAGCGACATTTTTTTTTTTTTTTTTTTTTTCAAGTAATCATTCGTTTATTTTGAATACATAGGTAGCACATCGTTACATTTGAATGACAACCCCCCATGTGAGGAAACCTCTTCCTTGGGGGAGGAGTTCATCTTCATGTTTGAAAATACAATCATTCGACATGGCTACAAATTGATGAAGTATAAACAGTATGTCTAGGTATAGTTGAATTTTGAATATATAAGTCTAAACTACTTAACCAGAGAAGAAAAACTAATTTACGAATACAATTTTTTTACTGATAATTTGAATTGACTTGATGACGGCAGCTCTCTAACCGGGAAAGGAAGTTCATTAAGAAGCCTCGCACCCCGATACAAATATGTAGTCTGACCTGCTGAGGTTAAACGAAATGGAATTTTAATGTTCCCTCTTCCCCGAGTGTTCGAAATACAAAATTCGTAACATTGATGCTGATATTACCTGGTTCAGGTTTTCCTCCCTTTCACTTCTGCGCTCATACTTTCAACAGATTTGCGATGCTCAGGGTTTGATTTCCCTACCACTTCTTATTGTATACTTTCACCAGATTAACTGTTTTTGTTAGTGTCCATGAATTATAGACGATACATATACTTCAAATTATTCGGGCACTGAAATATGCGTGTTCTTTTGACTCAATATTGATAATAATATATAAACATGTTGATGTGATTCCCGCTCTTGATTTAATCACTCAACATCGCATAAAGAAACCTAACTTTTTTTCTTGTTTAGAGTCTTTAGTAATTTTTGCCTGGGGTGTGGTGACTTTTACACGCAGAGTAGACAAACTTGGAAGATTGGCGATTTATTGCAGATACTGTATAATTAGGTCAATTACATCCAGAATCACAGCTCCACATGTGAGCACGCAGAGGCCTTCGTGGTCAGGGTTCCACCGAGTTGGCCCAACACCGGCCGTCCATTACCGGCCCGTGAGACTTTCGCATGTTCCATTTTTATCATTAAACGCCGAGTACGCCAGCGAAAAAAGAAAAATTACTACAACGAAAACCAACACAAAAGAAGCTCCACGGAATGAGTACGAATTAATGACATTTTTTTCAGTTATTCAAAGGTTGACTGTAGGTCTGCAATCATGAGACGTCCTTCTGAGGATCGGAGAGGCAAGTTAGCACGCGATCGGTAGATTCGATGACGCAAAAACCTGGCGCCCGAGGCGGAGGCGGATGAAGGTGGAGTTGTTAATGAAAAGCTCCGGTTGGTGCGGGTTAAGGGCATCGCTCGGGCAAAACATCGGCTAAGAAAGAAAGGCGTTGCTCGCTTGACGGTAACCGCACTTATAGTAGATGCACAATATCAGCCCGAGAAAACCCGAGTCACGTTTTTTATCAGTATTCATCTCGATATGAACGCACTACGTTCGAAACACAACAATGATATAAGTTCATTATTCAAAAGGAAACGAACTGATTCTTGTTATATTCGAGACTGTTCCTGTTATACGCTACCCACACCTTTAAGGTCAAGATCACGGTGTGATTCACCACAACAACAAAAGCCGCCACGGAAGAAAACAAAACTCGATCTCAACGTGCTTTATGTGCATCAACGGTTAACCGTTTTAGTTAACTTGATCCGTAGCTGGTTGATTAATAATCACAATTAATGTGTAGTTCTGAATGGTGGTATCGGTGTTAGCAACTCAATCATCTTCAACGTACTAAACAAACTATAACGTGTCCACCTCTCAAGAATAAAGCAGCGTTCACACGCAGAGAAACTGGTTATGTAAACAGATGATTGGAAGATGTTAGAAGTTTCATCAATCACTTCCCTCCACATTTCTGAAGTGGTATATTAAATATTTCTCCAAGTTGATGAGTAAATTTGAAAAAGACAGGTAGATTGAAATAAGAAGTATTAAAGACGTGAGTTAGAGCTTAAATGTGATTTTTGGATAATTTTGAACTCGTATGGGTTTAATGATGAATGGTTTGACTGTCTACTCTGAAGTTTACATTCTGCACTGTTTCTGTTCTTTCAAGTTCCTAACTTCGGGTTTTATAATGGAGGCCCGAATACAACATGTATTTTAGTTTATGGCTGTCCGATACTTCTGCAAATGCTGGGACCAGTAAAAGTCCCGTGAACACTATGAACGACCTACTTTGTTTCCCTCCACAATGATTAGTAAGTTACTGTTTTAATTTTGCGAAATTTCGATTGAAAAGAAACAATCGTGATGAAGAAAGGCTTACTTACTCAAACATTGTCACATTTTATCACAACAGTCGATCTTACACGAAAGTGGGCAGGTCAGGTCCGTGGAATAATTGTTGAGAATGGAGCCCCGATGACACAAAAGGGCCGCAAGCCATATACAGAACCATTGACGTTCCTTCGAAGTGAACGGGTTGAGTGAGTTCGCCTATTTCTGGTATTGCGTTTTCTTGCTCCATTCAAGCCGATTTGTTGAAGAGATTGTTAGGAATGGTGGTTGATCTGCCAACTGCAATAAATCACCGAGGAGAAATTCGAGATGGCCTTCACGTATATGAGGGGTAATAAGAATCCAATGATTACAGAGGTTTTCCTCAACATTTAGCAGCCAGGTGGTTCGCTTTTCCATGTTTTGCACATTCTGTTTTCCATGTAAGATGTGTAAACTTGTAATATACATTGCCTCCCCCCTTCACCGCCACGTCTAAATTTAAATCTTTCAATAAAAATTGTTCGAAGCTACTTGACCATATTTGATGAAGCTTGGATCAAAAGACGCATTGGGAGGAAGATTGCCCTTGTAGTTTGGAGGCTCCAGTTTTCTTCTTTACGTTTTTATTCAGATGCTCGAGATTGTATCTTGAAATAATATTTGGAGTGCGAGTGCATTTTGTTGCATTATGTGATGTGTACCTCCGATGGTTCTCCATAATTTTGTTATTGATGGGAAGGATTACAATGGCTCTATCCTCTTGATTTGCTTTCATTTTCAACCCATACTTTCGCCTTTTACGGCCTCCTCAGGGTCTACAACAAGATTGTTATGACAGGACAGGTACCTAAACTAACAAGGTGTAAGAAAGATAATGATAAAGCTACTTACTATTGATGTTGCTGTCGACAATTATTGTGTATAGAGTTTACAGCAAATACCATCGAAATAGTCATTCCTCTGCAATTGAAGTGTTACGTATGAGAGGAGGTGCAATGTATATATGGGCCCATTAAGGAATTACAGCCATTTGGTGCCAGCTATCAAACAATTTAACCAGACCTTTTCTATAGTATTTTCATTCTGCTTGAAAGTGGTGGAACCCATTTTTCATTTTTTCGATGTTTTAGTGGCTCAAATCTTTGATTGACACTTGAGGTTACCTCTTGAACCCCCTTATTTGTTTTAAATTCGATTCTACGTTGAATTTGTAAGAGAAAATGCGATTGACATTTCAATTCTTGCATCAAGTGGTAGTAAATAAGTAGTACTAGGAATTACCTTCCTTGATGGGTGTCTTCTTCCTGGATATTTCAGAGCATGGGCTGATGCAGCATGACGGAAATTCCCATCACACTTCCCCCAAGCAAAATAGTATCCACTATCTCTGAAGGAGTAAACGCAGCAGTTGGCATTTTCGACGTGTTGCAACGCAACTGACTAATATCAGTCTTCTGATGATGATTGTTGATGATGGAAACTGGCTTCTGTTGATAGGAAATTCGATGCTGATTTCAAAAATGTGGTCAAAATCTAAAAAATATTAAAAATGATTGAAGGAAAGCGTGTGTTTTCTTAAAGAATTCGTCGGTCTGTGTTGTTCGCAAAAAAGTGAAATAACTCTGAAACGAAGTCTCTAAAAAAAATTTCATCGAAGCATTTTATCTTTCAAATTTTAACGTAGAATCGAAAACTGAAATAAAAAAGGGGGGTCAAGAGGTAACCTCAAGTGTCAATGAGGCACTAAAACATCGAGAAATGAAAAATAGGTTCCAACATCTTCGAGCAGAGTGAAAATACTATATAATAGGTCCGGTAAATTGTTTGATAGCTCGCACCGTATGGCTGTAATTCCTTAATGGGCCCATATAAATGGGACACCCTGTATTTGGAAATGAAGGGTATTTATTTTATGATAGTGGTTGATCGGCGCCACGTAAGAGGATCCCTTAATCCTCTCCTCAATAATAACATTGTGGAGTGAATATTAGTAACACTAGGTTACTAATGATAAATACTGACAGCAGTTTATCATATCACGAAAACACCGTTAAAATTATTGCTCATTTAGTACCTGAGGATTCCTATTGTTTGATTGAAGAAGCATATTGTGTTTTGTAAACCTGGAGTTCGAACATGTCCACAACACCCGATTAGCTGCTGATGGTACTCTCACATCACCATCGATAACATCAGAATAGCGCTGCATCTATCTCAACCCCAATGCACAACCAGTGTGTCCACTAGTGAATGAGCAACTTTGTAAGCATCTTAATTAAAAAATATATGGGGTCAATAACTACTATGAGTAGGCCAGACCAAAACCAGTTAAAAACAATTCAAGCGAAAATGTGGGGATCGCAAATGGTGCATCCTGTCATTTGACCGGGCACGATATAGTTAATAAATGTTAGGTTCACTAAAACCTAAAAATGAAATCATTGTAATAGCATTGTGCGTTTTGCCATCCTTGTAAGATTTTTTTTTTTTTTTTTTTTTTTTTTTACTCAATTTTCTGTACATCTTTTAGCTACAACTAACGCCGAACTTCGTTGTTTAATAGCTGTAATCAACCGGTTTATTGAGTTAACATTGGTTAACAAGTTATATGCAACCGGCCTATAATTAGATTTGATTTAGTGCAGTTCAATGATTTTATAGCGAATTGCGATTACATCGGTACCAACGATGCCACACCGAGTTCAAAAATCCATGAACGTTTCGTCGAGCATTGGTAGTCTATAACATGCCTCCCACTAGACCACTTTGATCAGCCTATTCATTGATTCAATTGTAGTCAAACTCGATGCGTGACGATTCGACGTTACTGTTGATCCTTAGACAAAGGTTGACAGTGAAAATAATAATGAAAGAAAAAAAATCATTTAGCGAAAAGACATTTTGTAGCCTATTAACAGACAGGGAGGAATGCCCCAGGCGCCTTGGTCCCCGACCGCATCCGATGAAATGAGTCTCACTACGTGAACGTTGTCTATAGAGGATTCACCCGGTGAAATGGGGATCTGTCCGATGTATAGCCGAACCAAAAAGAAACGATGTAAAGAACAGAAATACAGTGTGGAAGGTTTCGTTCGTTCGTTTTGATGAGCAGTTCCCGGAACGCTCGCCCGGGGGGACGCGCCAACGTGATCTCTGTATCTACGTACGTGCGATCCGCGTTGAACACGTACGAACGCTGTGGCGAAGCGAAAACCGCGAAACCAGAATGAGAAGAACGACTAGGCCTCATTGCTTCTGTTTTACTACCAACAGAACGAAGGCGTATTGAAGAATCGAAGGGTTCGTTGCCACACCTTTTTGTCGCCTCGGGTCTAGGCAAGTGACATCGCGATTCATCCGGTCCGGTAAACATGTCATACTCGACGGAAATGGTCAGCTTTTTTCGGGAATTTTTCTTCATCTTATTTTGTTGGACCGAGGATTCCACGAGGCATTAGCGGAGATCCCTTTGTGCCGGGTTGAGCTCTTGCCCATCATTTTTCCATTTGTAGAGCGGTAAAAGAAGACGTTCACCTTTGACGACTCTATTGTAAAGCATTTCTCGTAGGTCAGTGGCGTCTCGAAAAGTGTGGAGGAAACTCACTTCTGCTTAATACTTCAAAGATACCATCTGCTAGGAATCCAACTAAGAACATTCTTGAAACATTAGATATTTATTTAACATTTTGATGCAAGTTTAAATAATTAAAATATAAGATAATTACAAAAATCGCATCCCTACTTGAGATTATCCGACATTCATTCCCTTTGTTCCTCTCAATCAAAGAAATAGAGAACGACAGAGTTTGGAACATCAAACGAGTAAAATTGAGGCTCGTCATGGTGTACCTCATTGACGTCGATTAAATCATGTATCGATTAGTGATAAGCGATTCCCATCCTTTACGAAATCCCAATTGTACCATCTTCCAAGATTTGCTTCCTATTAGTTCCGAAACATAAATTCAGTTATTAGGTTTGTTCGGTGACGGATCACGAATCTAGTTTCTTGAATCTCTGTTCTGGGCGGCAATGCTCTTCTGAAACAGGAAGGAATGGGATCAGTTTAGATCTGTGTTCAGCCAAACGGTCCACAGGATCGTTTTGAATTGGTAACTTTCACAGTAATCAACCTGCATGAATAACTTATGTATTCTCATCATAACGAATGAAGCTACTCAGAAACTTTGAGTTCTGAAAACATTTTAGAACTGGTTGAACTAATACGATAAACATCGCACCAACGACTATACTTTCCAAACGAATGCTGTGACTAGACGACTACCCATTACAGGCTGAGGTCAGTTCAGTACATTTCTGGGCTCTTAGCTAAGCAAGCAATTTCCAACAAGAGACAGAATTAAACTTCAACAGCAAAGCATTAGGCTATCCAGATTCATTGGATTATATCACTCACGTGAAAACATAATATTCTGGAAATTAGGAATGGTGTTATATACTAAATGATTTAATGCTGTAAGAATTTCTCCTGCAGTGCGTAGCCTGATTATCATTTATTATCATGTAACGGAGTACATACAGTGGAAATTGTATCAAGACCAATTGACTATTAATGGAAAAGTGACCAGAGTTTCAAGCCAGCACAGGCAAAGAAGCTACAATAACATAATTAGTGTTAGATTATCTTGGAGCTATTGAACCAAATGCAGGTTTGAAGGCCGAAAACCTCATGAAATTTGCACAAACCTAAAGTTGGTCCACTTTCATCACAGTTGGCCCATAAACAGGTAACAAAACGCATTGAGGAGAAACTTGACCATGACTGTCAATCGTAATGACAACAGCAATAGAAGACAGAAAAAATACGATTTTAATACAAAAAAATATGAGGGATCATAGAGATTCAGCTTTGAGATTAGTAGGTACCCATATCCATATTTAAGAAATAATCCCGTTTGGAGGAGGAGGGGGGGGGGGGAGAGAAACAACCCAAAACTGAGGGGAAAATAATTGAATATAAATCCTTTTCAGACCAATCAGGCTGAATAAATGGAAAAGCACATTTGTGTTAATGTGGAAAAATACCCAGCCAATGTTTTTTAACCGATTTTTGTGACGCTTTGATTAATATTTGATTCTGATTCTTTTTTTATGCCTTTTTTACAAAGAATGTAATTTTTCAAACGAATCTCGAAAATTTGGAATTTCTTAATTGAAGGGAGAATATCGTGAGAGTAGGGAAGGGGAGGTATTCCCGAAAAACTATACTTTTCGACACATTTTGTTTGTGATCATGGTCTTTCTTCCGTCGACTATACAGTATGAGAGTAGTTCATATTGCATATTGTAAGTTAGGGAGTAATACATTTACAACAAATAGAAGAAAACAATGATACATTTAGAAAATAAACAATTCAAAAAATACGGGTGGTAACTTATGATCATTACAAAAAAAGGTGCAGGAGGCAAAATCATGTTGTGTTCGCGATTCCCATTCAAATCGTACACGACAGGGACGTTCCTGTAATGCATGCATTATTCACCATTATGTTTGTATCATGAATTTTATGCAGATTAAATAAATTAGTTCTAGTCTTGAAACGAATCCGAGGTACAAATGATCTCTACGGTTGATATCCTATCTTCAAAACCTACATAATGATCAGACATCATCAACAAAGTTGTTCACGCCTTGTCGGTAGGGTTGCAGTAGAAAACACCACTTTCGAAAACAAACACTTAACAATACTGTATTTGCATTATCACACCATAAGACTATATATATACACTTTATACTGGTGAACTTGACTTAAGGAACTGAAACTAGGAATATAAAAAGGTTCGATTTAAGAAAATCGGTTCGCAAGGATAGCTAGGAAGTAAGTTCTCAAACTAGATATTTCACACAAATTATCAATTTACTATTGGTAATGCTTCCAAAAACGTACCGGAGAAGGGGCAGTTGATGGTAAAATGGGGACCAATAGAAATTCGTGATGCACAAGGCCAAGATCTAGCTAATTTTAACAGGAGAAACCCCGGAGCTCATTTGACTTTTGGTTCCCCAACGAATGAATAAAAAGGAGAGGCTTTGGCTGAATGCAAGGAATTTCCAAGTTGTATTGTTATGTGCGTGTATAGGATAAGGAGTTGGTATATGTGGTAAAAGGATTAATAAAAAGTTGACCTGGTAATCGGGAAGAAAAATGAGGAATGGCCAGTGACAGTTTTCACATTACTTAGTATTGGAAAGCTAACAATGGCCGAAAAACAAGGAGTTTTAACTGGGTTCAAAGCCCTGGTTTGAATAAAGATAAAATAACGAAACCAAGATTGAACATCATCTGTTATGGGGACAATAGGTATAAAGGTGCGATCAATGAAAGAGATCAGAAGGTGGAAAGAAGCTCGGGGAAGCTGACAATGCGGCCCTTGAACGAGACAGTTCTACGCATCCCACTCGATCATTAGCAAAGATCATATTTCAGGAGAAAAAGGATCGCCCACCGCTTCGGTGATATCACCTCAGTATTTCCCAATAGCATTGGAGTAAATGCCTTATATAGAAATTGGAACTCGATTCTTTCATCCGTTTGAATGTCACACCACCAACTAGCTAGCGCAATGAGCAAGTTCAATCTTCGTGACCAAAATTATAATGGATATGTATTTTCCTAGGATATTTATGTGCACTCGTATATCGCTTTCAAAAGAGGGGTAATCGGAAGCACTCCAGTGATTTACAATGCTAGAGTTCTTGAAATGTACATGTACGTCTACTCTCACTGCCATTCGAGTTATAATGGCCAATCAAAATGACTTTGGGAGATCAGCTCAGAAAATTACCAGTACTTCATTTCATAAGTACACTTATTAAGTACAGATGGAAGTACTTGTACTGGAGTTCTCACAAGTAAAAATATTTGTGATTGAAAGGAGACTTGACAAATGAATGTAGGTATTTAAACAATTTCATGTACAAGCACTTGTAAACAGTGAGGTGAATATTTTGACTTTAGGTACTTGCTTTTCCAATTACAATTATTTATAGTTGAAAGAAGCAACTCAGTGTTCAAAAACACTTTTTGAATGGTACCATAATGATTTTTGGGAATCTCCACAAAAAACGGAAGTACTGTTAGCATGTGAGTACAGATTGAACCACTCGTACTGGAGTTCTCACAAGTGCAAGTATTTTTGCTTGAAAGGAGACATGACAAGTACAAGGTATGAATTTGTACAATTTCAAGTACACACGATTACTTGTAATCAATGAGACAAGTAGTTCTACTTGTACCTGGACTTCCAATTTCAATTACATATTTGTAAGTACTTTGTGCTTCATAATTTTGAATACCATACGCCCAACTCTCGAAACAATGTTATTCATGAAATACTGAGCCTCTTAATACTTGAGGGATAAGAAGATAAAATAAAAACTAAGAAATAAGACTACAGTTGCCACGGAAATTGAAAATATATGCCATGAACTTAAAAATTTAATGATTGCAACAAATCTCACCAGATTTCAAAGAACAAATTTAAAAAAATGTCTAATTTACAAAAACTGATGGCCCACTGTAGAGTTCCTAGAAGGCTTCTCACACATATTGAAAGTAAAAGCGTTAATATTATTAAGTAAACATATGTACACTATGAAGAACGCAAAATCCCAAAGCCTATACATGGGAATTTCTTTTATAAAACTCTGTTCGGATTTTCTGTAACAGAATGCCACTCATCATGAAATTTCTATAACTCAAAAACTGAGGTGTGTTCCACTGTGATAACTCTCCTAAATACCTGAAAGCAGAATTGAAAGTCGAAGATTGACGAATTGCCGGCATGTTGATTAACCTATTGTTTTTCTTCTATTAAACTAGGCCAGAAGCTCTTTGTCATTTGATCAGCTGCGATCTGTTTACTTTGGTTTGGTGTTTTCTTTATTACAGTACGGCATTACTGTAAGGGGAAGGCGCTGGTAAGTTGCTACTAATGTCCTGGCAGATAGTTCAGAATATTATTATTAGAACTGCCCTCAAGAAGAGTTCCCTTCACACAAGATTTCTGCTCTACCTGGAGTTTAATGTACTTATTGTACTAGAATTGTTTTTGCTGCAATCAAGCATTTTTCGTGTTCAAAACTGACAATCGCTGAAACTTCATTTACAGGTACTGCCCCATCTTTCAACATTGTTCTATCTACGGTGAACTCTTAGAGAGTGAGAAAAACCGCTTACTACAAGGTGTTACGCTTTTTTATGCTTGTAACATTAACCTAATGAGAGTTTTAATATTTTCAAACCCAACATTTTGTTTAGGCCAAGAGAATTCACTTTTTGAAGAATCAGAGTTGTTGTTTGCAGAAACATGTTATGTTTAATGATTTTCAGTGATTGGATATTATCAAGCCTAGTTCTGCTTTCTTAAATTATCGTGTGTTTCTGCTTTTGGTTGAGAGCGACACCACCAGCACCCACAAGTTCGTAAGAACTTGTTACATTGATGGACTCTAGTAGACTTCAAATGCTATTCTTCTTATATAAACTGTATTCTTATTACTGCTAATAAATAAATATTGTATTCTGAAATAACCTTAATCAAAGAATCAATCATAATTATTCTGATGAAGTTGAAACCGATCAGAAATGAACCTCTCTCACTCTCACTTCCCTTAATCTTTTTATTTCCTATGTTATACTCGACGTTTCCTTGCCATAGGTTGTGAGGACGAAAAACGTGACAATCTCAGGTCGAATGAGGTGGTCAACGATCCTGAGATGAACGCACTTGGAGATCTTTCGGTTTCCGACTTTTCAACAACCCAAGTATTGTGACGGGAACAGGCCGACTGGCACAAAAGACTCCGGCGTCCGCCGCTAGGACCGTACAAGGGACATCGTACTCACGCGTACGTGTAATGTGGAAGGAATCGGACAATTGGATTCCTGAGTTGGCCACCCCCGTCTTGAGAAAAAGGAAAATGTATTAGCTCCTTCGAGGAAAAGGAATAAGGAAGACTCTCCTTCCATCTATTGATGATTTTTTTCGCCGTTCATCTCTTTTCCGGGTGGATGTGGAAAGACTAAACCAGACTAACTTACCGCGGTTGACAATGATCTTGGTGGCACAGGTCATCGTGGTCCATACAGATATTGACCTTCTCTGAAAGCCACTACATGAAACCTACAAGAATCTTGTTGACAGAGTTTCAAAACCATTACCCTCCTAACAAATAAACAACCTAATAAAACGACCAACTTCCTAAACTGTAAGTAATTACCATATACACCAAGCTGTACACGAATTTGAATGAATTCGAGCGCGATTGGACAGTCAGAACCCAAGAAAAGGGGCTTGCTGGATTTTACATTGGCGCAAGCGCATACTGATGTATTGACTCCTGAGCAATGAAAACCATAGGAGACTGTCTACAGCCTAAGCTGCACATTCCTGAAACACCGGATAACATCTCTAGGCTTGTTAGCTGTTGGCTGTTTACAAGGTTCGCGGACAGACAGACACACACATACGCACACAATGAGAAAAGAGAGAGAGAGAGAGAGAGAGAGAGAGAGAGAGAGAGAGAGAGAGAGAGAGAGAGAGAGAGAGAGAGAGAGAGAGAGAGAGAGAGAGAGAGAGAGAGAGAGAGAGAGAGAAGACAAAAAACTGTCCAGAATGGTCAAAAATTTACCCTTTTCATCTTGCCAAAGTTAAAACAAAGATTTCGCTACCTGCAGATAGACTCGGAAGCAAAAATTATATATTTATTATTAGGAATGCCCAAATTTTAAAATCTATTAGAAGCACAAATCCAAGACATTTAGTGAGTGTGTCAAGAAATGAGTAGTTAAGGGTTATCTAATGCTGAATACCGAAATTATAACTCATTGTGTACTTCCAGCATTCTTTTCTCAAACATGAAGTCACCATGCAACCATGCTTCTTGAATAGATCATCGAACTTATGAGTAACCTGTCAACCCAAACATGCAAGAAGCTGTTAATGAAGGAAGAACTCTTCGTCAGATTACTGACGAGACATTTACAACGTACGAGACTGCTATGACGACACTGCATGGTACATCGGGAAAGTGACCCAGCCTGGCGCTCTCGGATCGCGTGTGTCCCAAGACCGCGCTTCTGAGTCAACGCTTAGCACGGCCGCCCCGCGAAACAATTCATTTTACGATTATGACGTTTTACGCGGGACACCGTCCCACATTAGCCGATGTCGAATGCAAATTATGCTTGTGAAATCACTATGAGAGTAGTCAAATCTTTGACCGTTCCCGCAAGCATTCGTGCTTCTAGTTGGCCTTGCACAAGTTGCTCTTAATTCATATTCCTCGAGCATTTTGCACGTCTTCAAGTTGGCCGAGGAGGACAGATCCGTTAAATATGGTAGTTGGCCTGCGAACACGACTTGCTCAGTTCTCGATTCCAAACACACCCTCGAGAAGATCTCGGGATTTTGGTTTATTATTGTCAATAACGGAATTATTGTATCGCTAAAATAACATCGTCAACATGTTAGAGAGGACAAGTAGAGCAGAGTAAAAAAAAAAACGCTGCGAATTCTTTCACTGGGGTTTATTATTCAATCGGCTTGCGTTTATGATTTGAATTTCTACTAAGCTTTGGAGTGTGCGTGTTTCACAGGATAGGGCGATTATTGAATTTCAGGAGATATACATGGAGTACGTGAATCTGTTCTCGACCAAAATACCTATTTGGATTGATCAGTTGATCATATTTGTGTGCCTCCTGAAATTCAATAATCGCCCTATCCTGTGAAACACGCAGACTCCAAAGCTTAGTAGAAATTCAAATCATGAACGCAAGCCGATTGAATAATAAACCCCAGTGAAAGAATTTGCAGCGTTTTTTTAGAACCTCAATACCCCCCCCCCCCCCCACAATAAAAACAACTATAATTTATCAAGTCCTTTGGCACTCGTATTGCGTTGAAACTTCCCCAAATCCAAATTTAAACGATGTAGCCAAAGGTAGACAGATGTAGAGGGGGCACACAAATGTCATCAACTGATCAATAAAAATAGGTGTTTTGGATGAGAACCGATTTACGTCGTCTATGCATATCTCCTGAAATTCAATAATCGCTCTATCACCTGTAAAACACGCACACTCCGAAGCTTAGTACAGATTCAAATCACGAACGCAAGCCAATTGAATAATAAACCCCAGTGAAAGAATACTTATTTACCCCAGTAATAATATTGTATAATAAACCCCAGTAATAATATTGAATAATATTTACCTATATATTATCAGAATGCTTCAACCCGTGTATCGGCTACTAACTACACTACAAGTATTCACATCGTCTATCACTCCAGTATCCACATTCACTACAACTCGGCGCTATCGGCCGGACATCACTAGGTTACAAACAAACAATAATAACGAAAAAACGCAAATGTTGGCACCATAAATCGGGCCATACATCGGGAATGGTTTGACCTACGGACGTGGGGAAGGAATCATTCGATTCCTAATGGTATGTTCTTCAAATAGGAAAATATTTAGGCCGATTCGACTAGTTTTGAGGTTTTCAGGGATTTTACAAAACTTTGACAGCCCTTAAAGGGCACTTTAAATTGAGTGAGGGAGCTGGCTCAAAAATTGGGGCGTCGTCGGACCAAGATGGGTTTTTCCTGAAAATTTCAGATTTTTTGCTCCAGCCGTTTCCGAGATATCGTGCGTACGGCGTACGGCGTACGGCGGACGGACGGAAAATTTTTTATTGCAGATTCGGATTCTACACTCTTTGAAACGTAAACCATGAAATTTTCAGGGGGGGTTAGAATTTTTTTCCAGAGCGATTACAATGGTTTATTATTGAATAATAAACCAAAACTAGTAAAAAATATTATTATTATCCAAAATTCATTAAACATGTGTCATTAAATCGGATTCAAATGCATAGGGCGATAGGAAAGGACCTTGGAAGTGAAGAACCCAAAAATATGGACATCAATACATCAACGTAAGTCAGCGTTTTTAGAATTTTATATCAGCTGTTTGGATCATTGAGATCAATTGATATTTTTATATTGTCTGCATCTGCTTTCATTTACGTTCACGCAGAAGATTTTCAATTTCGACAAAGTCTATATCTTGGCAAATTGGTTGCGGTGTACCCTGGTTGGGATTCAACAAGTAGAAACTATTTAGCTACGAGTATTTACATTCATGTTGCAAGTTGTAGAAAGCTATACGCCTTACCTAATGCGGGTGGGAGGGGTTCTGCAAATTGTCATTAGAAAGGATCATAATTTCCGGTGATGGAACCTACAAGTTATTCTACCAATCGTACACTCTGTACGGTTTCACCAAGGGAAATTCTTTGCCTGTTGTATACTTTTTATGAGCATTCACCTGTATGTGTAGCTGTATGAATGTTCCGAGCAAACCTGCTGCTCAATCCAAGACTAATAACGGTGGATTTTGAGTTAGCTGCTCTGAACGCTGTACGTCAAATGTTTCATGTATGTTTAATTAGGGGAGCTGTTTCCCCTGAGGACGATCTTGGTACCGGAAGATAAATGGCATTGGAAAGCTGAGATGCAAGAATGCATGATCAAGCGACCCTTCTTGATCCTTATGTGTGGTAGGAATCATGGACCTCACCTTGAGTATGTCCAACCTTACGCTGACTTGCACAGGATTCTAGAAACATGGGGCATTGTAGACCACGCCTGGCCAAGAGGTTTCAACTAAACCAAACTCGTCATAGAAAGCTAACTCTTTATTTGTGAATTGACATGATTTTTTTTCTTTTCAATCTGTTCTAATCCTAAGTGGTACGATGAAGCATTGTCAGTTACTTTACCTTATATAATTCGCACAGTACCGTCTGACCCTAAACTTTGCCACGTGCCCATGAGGACGAACCGATAGATCGTGTTGTACACTGGTGCGACGAATCGATGAACGACCAAATTGAATAGTAGTGATATTGGTATCATGATATTAATCCTTATCAAGTTTAATGATTTGATAATTAAGGTTGATCATCATAGGTGTACACGCCGCTTCAAATTATTCGGATTGGTCTTTTCATTTAGAAGCTATGAAGGGTGTAAAAGTGCTCTGTAAAAGGAATATCACGGTTTGAACGAACAGTCCTACGTTTCGTCTGTTAACAATGAATCCATCGTTTGGGAAACCCCCTTGTTCAGAAAAATAGATTATTCGGTATATTGCAGTCAGTAAGGACTCAGTTGTCGGTGCTCACGAAAGCATTGAAAAAGAGATGGTAAGATTTTGTGTTCAGATGAAAACACCATAATACCTACTGTTTTTCTTGGCTCCGGAAGTTCTAGTTTCCGGACAAGTAGGATGTCTCAAACTACTGATTCAAATTCTAACTCGCATAGGTATTTCTGTTAAATAATAGCTTTTAAGTTTGAAAATCAACCTTCCATCAGTGATAAAATTGACAGGTCTACAGACGTTTCATTAGCAATTATGACCTGCGGAGCAACCAGGATCGGCTGTGTGGGAAAATTTCCTTCCGGTTCACCGAAGATAGTGATATTTTATTCGGAGAGTGTACGTTTTTTATTGTTGCTGTTTTATTGTTTCCACTTGGATAGACTGAAACCCCATAACTTTAATGTTAGAGGGAAAAAATTAATCACAGGGCTTCAGCTGCACGTCTGATTATGATGAATGTGAGCCCCTTCACTTATTTTACTGCCCTTACCCGGGCTACACTGAGAAAACCAGCTAGTATTGTTATCTATGTACTTGCACGGGATATTTTTCTATCACGGAATAAAAATAATGGTTATTAGACTGTCAGCAGGAAAAGTTATCAACTGAATATGCCCGCATTCCACTTTTATTAATAACCTTGATGAAATGCCGATACGGGCTATAGGCACCCGACCAAGTAACCACCCAACCATTTCAACCATTACATGCGTGGACGGTAGTGTTTCGCAATAACGCTGATCATTAACATTGACTCGTTCGATCGCGCCGGTTTCAAAACATGCACTCTCAAGAATGGCCTTGCAGAGATTGGAAATATAATTGAGCATTCTGCTGTAAGTAATTTTTGTCAATTATCAACCTCTTCCTGACATATCCAACTTCACAGTGATTTCTAGATTTGACTTGTAGGTTGGCAATGATTAGCCGATTAGTTGCGAAATATCATTTGTATGGACTTTTGGATCACATCTACCTTTAAACACCAGAAACATAATTTTTCAATAGGTCCTTACGTAGTTTACAGCAGGTAAAATGCAAATGTAACTTTTGGTTTGGTCTATTGAATCCAATAACAAGACTTGCTAATCTTATCTAAAACATTTCAAATACCCTTTGTTACGAGTTTCATAGGCTCGTTAACGAAGTTACATTTTTCGTAGTGCCTAGGCTAGTAGGACCAAATTTAAGGAGTTCTTTGAAAATGTTTGCTTTTTCGTCTAAACGGATCTGACGGGTCTGAGGGGGTGAATTTAGGAGAGTTTTGTTTTTTTCAAATGTCGCCATTTTTCACGTTTCAAAGTGAACAGATTCAAGTCTACAATGTTCGTGGCCTATCCACCGTGCAATCCATAAACGGCCCTTGGAATTGGCGTGAAAAAAAAACCGCTCTTTCGGAAATGTACTGACGAGAGGTCTAGTTGGACCTAACTTCTAACTACCGTCCAACATCTAACTGTTTTTGGGCAGAAACCGGTCAAAACTCCCTAAAAACGCGCTTTTATAGGTTTCTGAAGGCATCAGTTACTACGGTGACGTTCTTCCAGTAATTTCTAACTCAAAATCAAATGTGATGGATTTCAGAACCTTAGAAATGAGCCCACATCAAACAATCGCAATTTCTGAACCCATACCGTACAATGACACAAGCAATCCCACATTATTCATAAAATATGAGTTCTTCTTTTTTTTGGTGATCCTAACGGTTGAATCGAGTCCTTTTGTTGGAGGTGGTTGTGTTGTGCTGTGAAACACGCACACTCCAAAGCTTAGTAGAAATTCAAATCATGAACGCAAGCCAATTGAATAATAAACCCCAGTGAAAGAATTTGCAGCGTTTTTTTTATTGAACCTCAATACCTCCCCCCCCACAATAAAACATCTATAATTTATCAAGTCCTTTAGCACTCGTATTGAGTTAAAACTTCCCCAAATCCAAATTTAAACGATGTAGCCAAAGGTAGACAGATGTAGAGGAGGCACACAAATATCATCAACTGATCAATCCAAATAGGTGTTTTGGAGGAGAACCGATTTACGTGGTCTATGCATATCTCCTGAAATTCAATGATCGCTCTATCACCTGTAAAACACGCACACTCCGAAGCTTAGTAAGATTCAAATCATGAACGCAAGCCAATTGCTCATTCGATTCCTCTTGGTATGTTCTTCAAATAGGTAAATATTTAGGCCGATTCGACTTGTTTCGAGGTTTTTAGGGATTTTACAAAACCTTGACAGCCCTTAAAGGGCACTTTAAATTGAGTGAGAGAGCTGGCTCAAGAATTGTGGCGTCGTCGGGCCAAGATGGATTTTTCCTGAAAATTTCAGATTTTTTGCTCCAGCCATTTTGGAGATATCGTGCGTACGGCGTACAGCGGACGGACGGAAAATTTTTTATTGCAGATTCGGATTCTACACCCTTTGAAACGTAAACCATGAAATTTTCAGGGGGGGGGGGGGTTACAGAGCGATTACAATGGTTTATTATTGAATAATAAACCAATAAAAAAAAACGCTGCAAATTCTTCCACTGGGGTTTATTATTCAATTGGCTTGCGTTCATGAATTGAATTTATAATAAGCTTTGGAGTTCGCGTGTTTCACAGGTGATAGAGCGATTATTGAATTTCAGGAGATATGAACCAAAATACCTACTTGGATTGTTCAGGTGATCATGTTCGTGTGCCTCCTGAAATTCAATAATCACTCTATCACCTGTGAAACACGCACACTCCAAAGCTTAGTAGAAATTCAAATCAGGAACGCAAGCCAATTGAATAATAAACCCCAGTGGAAGAATTTGCAGCGGTTTTTTTATTTTGTGTGTCTTGTCATTTGTGATTTTTCTGTATTTCGTAATTTTGGAACCACTAGCAAATGTTTTTTCTAGTTTCCATCTAGTTAGATTGAAAAATCACATTTTTACAATAAAAAGTTTGAAAGAATTATAGTCCAAGTGGCCTTTTTGATACATCGCGCTTTTGTGAGTTACCTGTTCATGTAACATTCATACATAAGTTTAAATACCTATGTGTAAGCAATTCTATCCTTCTTATCTAGTTCAATTGAAATAAATAATCTAGTTTTTCAACAAAGAAAAGAGTTGAACAAAAGTAATCATTTTCCAAGAGGCCTTTTGAAGCCAATTGCGTGTTTTCGGAAGCAAGAGTTCATTTTTAGCCATTAACGACTATTAATGGTTGTTATTTTAAGCAATAAAGAATTTTTTATGAAAAATGTGATTTTAAAATTGTATTCTGGTTCTTTTGTATTTACTGCATTGGAAAGTAGAGAAACCAGCAAGATAATCATTGAAAAATCAAGAGCGGTCGACAGACAGCTGCGCGAGCGCCGGTGTGACTCAGGTTGTATCACATGTGAAGGCTGAACGGCTAAGGAAAATTCTTGGACTGAAGAAAAATCGAACACGCGGCACGATCGTTTTGCCGCAACAAAGCGTGATGCCGCGTCGATCGCGTTCGTTTCTCACTTGAGACACGACGTCGAGGTATGGTATCCATGATGCGTCTGCGGCCGTCGTCTTCGGCTAGCGATTTCTTCATGTACCTACCGAAACAGGCGCCAGCTGCGCCGCGCTGCAGGAGAGTTATCTCTCAAGAGACGCGGCGCTGCAGGCGGCGTACCTATGATCCAGCGTCAGTTTCGATCAATCATCAATCATCATCATCATCATCATCAATCTATATACAGACGAAAATATCAGAGCAGGTAGGTATATCAGGGGGTGGTAACGTTGGGCGGGTGGAATTCTCCGCCACCCCCCACCCCCACCCCTGAAGGGGAGCGTCAGACCGTCTCCCAGGGCAACCGCTGGGTGGAATTCACCCCCACCCCCTCTCGACCACGCCAGTGAAGGGGACCCCACCAATGAGGAGCGTCTCCCAGGGCAACCTGCTCCCCTCCTCGGGGACTTGGAATATACGATTTTTGGTTTATTATTCAATAATCACTGGGGTTTATTATTCAATTGGCTTGCGTTCATAATTTGAATTTCTACTAAGCTTTAGAGTGTGCGCGTTTCACAGGATAGAGCGATTATTGAATTTCAGGAGATATGCATGGAGCACGTAAATGTGTTCTCAATTAAAATACCTATTTGGATTGATCAGTTGATCATATTTGTGTGACTCCTGAAATTCAATAATCGCTCTATCACCTGTGAAACACGCACACTCCAAATTTAGTAGAAATTCAAATCATGAACGCAAGCCAATTGAATAATAAACCCCAGTGAAAGAATTTGCAGCGTTTTTTTATTGAACCTCAATAACCCCCCCCCCCCCTTCACCACACAATAAAAACATCCATAATTTATCAAGTCCTTTGGCGCTCGTATTGCGTTAAAAATCCCCAAACCTAAATTTAAACGATGTATCGGTATAAGACTGATGTAGAACATTATCATCACCATCAATCCAAATCGACGGTGTTTTGGTTGAGAAGCTTACAATAATAAACCTGAAATTCAATAAATCAAACTGAAACGCAAGTTCTTTTGGAAATTCAAATCATGAGTGAACTGCGTTAATTTGAATAATTCACGGAAAGAATTTGCCAGTGTGCGTGTTTCACAGGTGATAGAGCGATTATTGAATTTCACTAGATATGCATGGAGCACGTAAATCTGATCAACTGAAAATCCAAATGGATTTTGATCATAGTTGATCATTAAATTTATTTATTGAAATTCAATAATCGCTCTATCATCCTGTGAAACACGCACACTCCGAAGCTTAGTACAGATTCAAATCATGAACGCAAGCCAATTGAATAATAAACCCGAGTGAAAGAATACTTATTTACCCCAGTAATAATATTGAATAATAATCCCCAGTAATAATATTTACCTATATATTATCAGCGTTTCATACATATTAATGCTTCAACCCGTGTATCGGCTATTCAAGTATCCTCATCGGCTATCACTCCAGTAACCACATTCACTACAACTCGACGCTATCGGCATCACTTGGTTACAAACAAACAATAATAAACCAAAAAAAAATGTTGTCACCTAACCATACATGAAAATTTCATGACCTACGGACGTTAGGGAAGTGCTCATTCGATTGGAAAGAATTCATGTAAATTCTTCAAATAGGTAAATATTTAATTGCCGATAGGGATTTTACAAAACTTTTACAGCGATTATTGACTTTTCAGGAGAGAGCATGGAGCACGTAAATCTGTTTTCAACCAAAATACCTATTTTTATTGATCAGTTGATCATATTTGTGTGCCTTCTGAAATTCAATAAATCTATGAAATTTCCGGTGAAACGCGCACACTCCAAAGCTTAATTGAAATTAAGATCATTCACTCAAGCCAATTGAATAATAAACCCCTGAAATTTGCAATAATCGCTTATCACCTGTGAAACACGTACACTCCGAAGCTTAGTACAGATTCAAATCATGAACGCAAGCCAATTGAATAATAAACCCGAGTGAAAGACTACTTATTTACCCCAGTAATAATATTGAATAATAATCCCCAGTAATAATATTTACCTACATATTATCAGCGTTTCATACATATCATAATGCTTCAACCCGTGTATCGGCTATAAACTACAAGTATCCACATCGGGTATCACTCCAGTAACCACATTCACTACAACTCGACGCTATCGGCATCACTAGGTTACAAACAAACAATAATAAACCAAAAAACGCAAATGTTGTCACCGTAAATGGGGCCATACATCGAGAATGGTTTGACCTACGGACGTGGGGAAGGGCTCATTCGATTCCTCATGGTATGTTCTTCAAATAGGTAAATATATAAGCCGATTCGACTTGTTTTGAGGTTTTTAGGGATTTTACAAAACTTTTACAGCCCTTAAAGGGCACTTTAAATTGAGTGAGAGAGCTGGCTCAAGAATTGGGGCGTCGTCGGACCAAGATGGATTTTTCCTGAAAATTTCAGATCTTTTGCTCCAGCCGTTTCGGAGATATCGTGCGGAAAAACGGACGGAAAAATTTTTATTGCAGATTCATATTCTACACCCTTTGAAACGTAAACCATGAAATTTTCAGGGGGGTTAGAATTTTTTTTTTCAGAGCGATTACAATGGTTTATTATTGAATAATAAACCAAAATAATAATAATAAACGGATATGTTAAAATTCGAATGGTTGAAAGGGAATGAGATAATCAGCTTAATGTTGTTCGGTTACTTGCTGTTAGTCTGTGACTACTTATGAATTTGATGGAAGTCACTTAGACACCAAGGAAAGTCATCATTTAAAATTACGTTTCTGCTTGCTGTTTTCGTACATAACAACTGAGCTCTCTCTAAAAAGCCTGTAAAGGTGTGAAGTAATTTTAAGTGGTTTCAAAGATTCTTCTATTAAAGAATATACGTGCAGTTAGTATACGGATACGACTGAAGTGTAATACATTGCGTTCGTCGTTTGAACCTTTATGATATTGATAAACTGTAATTTTTCAAGTTTCGAATAGAAGAACGAAGTAGCAACCTGTTGATACAATGCTACAGATACCTAATAAAATTCAAAGGGGGTGATTCCGGAGCATAACAAAATATTGTAAAATTTAAATTAAATCGAATTTGAACCAAAACTTAGGAATACAATCAAGTTTTCTTGCATTTAATCCTTAATAGCTACATATTTTTGCAGGAACTAGTACCTATTCATAATATATGACAAGCTGTAGAATGCCTAGCACAACCTACCTACGTACTATTATCTTCATAGAGTGATCAATTCTCAGTTCACTTCCTCAAGTGGGAAGTTTGACCTTTAAAGGCCAGAAACCCTTTCAATTATCGCCCTTGTTTCCACCCAGTCATTCCTCCTTGGATTATTTTCGTGATCTAATTTTGTGACCGTCATTCTAGAAATATTCGGGTCGTAAAAAAAAATCCACGATCTCCCATAAAATCGTTCGACTGGAGCGTCGAGCGGACTACTCATAATGAGAGCTGCGGTTCCGGAGTTGCTAATGCGTTCTTTTCTTAAGGCCGCTCTAGATGGAAAGGTTCCGAAGGCACTTGATCCACGAGTCGCTTACTCTCCCATTTTTAGATTCCATATCGTGGTAATAGGTGTAACCAACCTTGAACTTTACTTTTAGTTTTGAGTCCTCGTGGGAAGTCGAGGGAAATGCGCGTGTACTCTTTTTGTGCCCACTGCCGGGATACGGTCGTCCCCACAGATTCCCAAGGTCGATCGTTGGTTTGTGACTCACGTAACAACTTAGTAGGTTGGGCAAAAAAACTTGAATGAATTGTCTTAGTGCCTATTAGAAATCATCAGACCTTTACGGCTTTTTTTCTTTTTTATCTACTCCGACGATGTACCAACCTAACTTCCTTGATACACGAGTGAAGTTCAACAACGCTAATACATCAACGAATGGTTTTCTTAACTTCTTCCCTCCATTAAACTACCAACACATTTAGTGCATCAACAGGTTCGTCCCGCTCCTTTAAATTACCTTGAGTGCTCACGATTCAGTAATTGGTTTTAACAAGCGGTAGTGGCGCATAAGAGCATTCCAATTCAAGTTCAGTTGGAACAAGAGTGGACCACAGTTCGCTTCTTTATACAGGGTGTTACATTTCGTGACGGTCACAGGCCAAGAGAAGATACAACGAAAAATTTCTTATCGAAAATGCCTCTTAGCAATTTTTGTTTACACCCTTTTAAATGCGGTTTTTTTTTTCAATTTTAAGAGTTTTCTCGTTTTTTCGACCTTACCGCATTAAAACGGCCATATCTCCCACATTTTGCTTGCGATGTCAAATCTGATTCCACTATTGGAAAAAGCGTTAAATTTCCTATCGCCCTAATGGAGACCCAACTTTTTTGAGCCGGCAAAATGGGTGAAAAATCAGCTTGAAAAGGACACATTGTCAAATCCTGGAGATCTCGACTTTCTTCAAACGCTTATGAGTCCCTGTAATAAGGCATGTGCCTGTACTACTCCAAGATGCGCCAAAATCTAGGCTTTCCAGCGATATAACCAGATTTGAAATTCCTTGTAGTTTTCTGGGAGAAAATTGCTTTTCAAGTAAGAAAAACGTGGATTTTCACTAAATACTCCGGTTTTTCATCATGCTTTGATTTGTCTGGTAAAATAAATTTCATAAAATCCCGAGCCTACAAAGTGCGCACAGATACTCGAGAAGAATTATAGGAAAGAATCCACCAATGTGCTCACGACATGAGACAAAGCACCAGGGAGCGATCAGTCGGAGGAGTCGGGTTCGGCGGAGGTACCGAAATCAGAAATTTTAGGAAATGAATGATCCACTCAATTCGTCGACAGGTACTCGACCTTACCGATAGTCGGTAATTGCTCAGAGAAATCTTCAGCGGATGTATCGTTCTACAATGCAACTCTCATGTTTGTTGACAGGGTTTTACACAATTTTTGATTTACTATTACAAAGGCTTGTTATTGAAAATAATGAGCCAATGGCCCAAATCCAACACTATTTCATCTCTTCATGAAAATGGTTTTCCAATCAAAGTCACCTAGGTATTTGTCCATCTAACAGGAGTTGCAGAATGTTTCTACAGAGATCTATAATGTGTTTGGTACAGCAGGTATAAAATAGAGAGACATGTACTCGTAAGTACGATGACAAAACTTTCCCTAATATGTACTTAACTTACCACCAGTTACAGTCATTAATTCGTTCAATTCAGTTACCATTACAATGCCAACAATTGTAGCATTCTTGGCTTGAATGAATTGGTAAACGCCGAGTTGGTAGTTCACCGACTGGTATGTGAGGGCGCCACTTTCCAACTGACCAGCGACCACTTTCTTATTGTAGAGTGTTCCCCATGACGTTCTTTTGTTATCAAATCACGCTTTCAGACTCTCTAAGATTAAGTCTCACTTTTTTCATGTTAACTACGTGTACATTTCATTTCAATAAACGAATTTTTTCTATATTTATGAATATGTTACCATCATACCGTTGGAGTACAGGTATAAAAAACAACAGGCACCTGATCACAATTACACCAACTGCTCCTACGCAGACACAGGTAAGTACAGTAATGGTCCGCTTCATGTAAATAATCCATTACTGAAGAATGTCCGTACTGCGGACCTAATAACCCCATAAGAAAAAATGGAAATAGCGATTAATCCGTTTTCTGGTCGCACACCCACCCATTTCAATGTGTTTTTGTACAATATTATTGCTACATAATGACAACTAAAGTGTAAATACATTATTATTAGAAGGAATATTAACAAATAAAGAAAAAATAAGGCAATAAATAAATGCATAAACCATGTCTGCAGAAGCTGCAGCAACAGTATGGTTGAAGTGACAGCTAACATTGATGGAGGAGGTTAAATCGTCACAATGCAAATTACGCAAGTTCCCCTCTTTAGACAGTTTTTTGGCCCCATTTTAATTTCAATTCTCAAATGTAAGTAATAATAATATACACGCAACACTGATAGTATTTATATGAATTTCGATCATAACAAGTTTTAAGAGAGATAATTACAAAGATCACTTAAATATAAATCGATTTATTTACGGAGGAGAACGTTTTCAGCACAGGTACGACACGATGGGTTCACTGTGACTGAGACAAAGGCATGTTGACGTGGGTTTGCGGTAGTGATGGTCCGCATGCTCCGAAATCTGCCCACGCGCCAAATTCAAAATTCGGGAAAAAAAAGTTAGCCCTAACTTAATACATTCTCCGGGAAAATGTCCCTAATATGGATAAATTTTGATAGTAAGACCGAAAATGTACGTAGTCCGAATGTACGTTAAGCGGGGTATTACTCTACATCAATGACTTACAATAACGTTAATTTCTAACCAGATCACAAAACCTTTTACTTTTTTTATGATAAGAACATGAACATTTGGTCATGTGATACGGGAAATTAGAAAAGGTATTAGGAACCATATTTCCGAAATGTTTCGGTTGAATTTTTGTATTTTGTTTTTACGAAACATTTGTTGAGGAAGCGAATATTAACAAATATTACAAGAAGTAAAGGAGGGCATAGGGAGTAAGTAGGGTGTTTTAAATAAATTTAATGTTGCTTGTGTACCGCTGTGAAAAAAAGCAAATATTGGTTGTCTGAGTGGATGTTGTTGTTTGGATACCATGAGTATTTGTTCCAATATTGTTCAGTGCGGCAACGGACTAATTTTTTGAAAAATAATTTGGAAATGGTTTATTTTTTAATTATTTGGCCTTATTAGGCGAGTGAGTGCCCCATTTTTATACTTTTGAATGGTATACAGTGTAGATCCAAATACGGATTGTATTTTCGAGGAAATCATTTTATTATTACTGACGGGACAGGCCTATCACATATTGAGAAATGAGAGCTTTTATTGAGAGGCACTCAAGTTTATATTACAATTTAATTTTTTTACTGTTCCACATTTTTTCTTGTTTTATTAAATCGAACTATTACATCACTGAAAATTACATTATCTTGTGTGTATATTAGGTGTGTTACAAAAATTTAGTGGAAGACAACTAGGATAATAACTTTGATGAAGAACATTTAAGGATTTAGTTTATCTCAATAAACAATTCATTCACTCATTCTTAATTTCTACAATGCACTATTCAATTTTTCAAAGCATAAGGATCTGTCCGGGCTAGAACCTTCATCGTAATTTATCAAGATATTATATTATATTCCACCCTAAAAAGTGTTTTTGTCATAAATTAGTTTGAGGCTCACGTAAAATTTAAGGACGATTTTTCCATTTTTAATCATTTTTTTGTCTAAAAATGTCACAATTGGATGTTTTCACTTCCATTGAGAGTTATTAGTTGAATCGATACAACTTCTTCATCCTGAAATGTTAAGCGTATTTTCTTTTTTTTATTAATTTTTTTGTTTTTTACAGAACTTTTGTAATCAACTAAAAAAAACTTCTTGACCACCTCAAAGTTTTTGTTCACGTTTCACACGTAGAATCCAAAATTCGAATTAAAATCCGTTCGAACGCCCCACAGTGGTTTTCATTTTTTTTTCGCGAATCTGATTGCACAAAACTTTAATTACATGATAAAAAGTACACCTATGCCCTTAATTTCATGGGCCTAACGTATTTTTTACTTCTGCGAAATGATAAATGTTAACATTTCACAGTTACAGGAAGGGGTTGGGTCGCATGGTGTATTTTGACGCTGAGATAATCGAAGCCATTCTCAGACCACTGATGCTTAAATGAAAAATAAAATTACTTTTATTAATATATTAATGGTTATATTAATATATTAATGGTTACTATTTTACTTGCAGTTTCAGTCTAACTTTTCAGAATAGATATAAGTTTCCTCAAGTTTATTTAAATTAAAACACTTGCGAACTCGAATAATGTCCCGTTTATTGAACGAATAATCAAAAATGAAGTTCGGTACTCCTTGCGATTTCAAAATGATAAGTAAGAGTAAATGTTGGCATCCGCTATCTAAGCACTAGTATCATTAAATACGAAGAATGAATAACCGATTCTTAATACGTAGCTAATCGATAGCTTACTTCCCTGAAATGGGATGAATGAAGAATAATTAGAACAAACAAATATGAATGAACAGTTTCAGGATAATCTAAACAAGTCCCCACAACACAACATTTTCTATCTGAGAAACGAAGTAAGGGGAAACTTATCAGAGGAAACTTACATAGATAATATTGAAAGAATTTCTCAATAGTTGGTTGGTAATTGAATTTTTCAAAAACAAAGTGCAAAGTGGTTTTCTCGTTAAATTATGTGCCCGTTTGTGAGCTCTACAAGGGATCTGACGAATTTATAAAAGCATTTCCAAATTAGAGTCAGTATCAAACTAGCTGCAAACCTACTATTATAATCATATAACACAGCGAGTTTTACTATTCAATGCATTAATTAATTAAGTCGGTTATCTAATACAGAAATTATGAAGCTTTGTGAAATAACTTGCAGCTTCTTTCGACGGATTCGTATTTCGATGGACATACGTGATTATGTGAGTACCTGGTTATTCGTTTAAATTAGACTTACTACTCTATTCGAATTCCTCCATTTCATGAAGTTAGATGTCAAAAATAGGGTTTTTTGGGATGTGAAAACAAATGAGGTGAATGATGTCTGCTTCAGCATCCATGAACATAATTGCTCGAAATTACGTTAGTATCGTAAAAGTGAACAATGATACTTCCCACAAATATAAGTCTTACATTCCACATTATCATTCGTTCCTGGTACAGGTAAGTAGAAGATCAACGATAATTGTGTGATAGATCTAAAACAAAGAAAGGATCAAGCCTTTGTATACTTTATGTTCTTTATCACAGATATCTAATATATCACCACGGTAATATTCTTTCAATTCCAACATCAGCATAACTACAAAAAAGAAAAGTGTGTATAATCTGAATTCGAACCCTCCCACAGCGTGTTCGCCCATTTTACGTGATCTGGCAATACGACATGGGAAACTCCGTCATTTCCGTTCATCTTGAGTCGGCCCAAGTTCTTTATACACGGATGACGTGACAGAAAGTAACATGGATCTATAACTTATTACACCACCAACGGTGAGAAAGGTATTTATACTCAGAAATGATGAAAATTATAGAATATAATATTAAGTATATTAAAATTATAACATTGTTTGTCTCATAGACCACTGTAAAATTCTGAAGGAGATTCAGGTTTTGACGACAAGTTTTGTGTTTCCCTTGTTTTGTCTTTCTTGATTCTTCGTGAATAGGAAACAAGATAAAATCACCAATTAAGCAAACTGAACTACGTAGTTTTATCGCATTTGAGAAGATTTAAAATCTACGTAAATCACTATTTACGCTAATAAGACGTGTTCTTCGGCACATCATCTAATCATGGCACCTCGAAATTAATCCTTAAATATAATCTCTTAGAATTGAATGATCAAGATTCCACGAGTTCTGGCACATGTTGGATTTTTGAGACTAATTTCGTAAAATTTGGTCCAGTAGTTTTTGAGAAAAGCTCCGGGCGGCGGACGGACTGATTTTTTTAATTTAATTTTTGAAATCTGCGTTTCTTGGAACTTTTGAGGGGATTAAATTTTTTTCTTGGTCCATTGAAATGTTAATTATTGAAAATAGAAAACCAAAAACATAAGTTGATTCATAAATGTTTACTTATACTTGTACATAAACTATGTATAAGCTGGGAGAAGATACCAATATTTCAGAAAATACCTATATTATAAGTACAATTTGTTGATGTCTTAACATGCTATTACATTTTTCAATTAGAAACAAAGAAGCAGAATTGATCGCCAATATTACTTCTGCGCTTTCGCAGACCTTACCTCCATACTGATAACATGGGAATCTCCAACAACAAATATTTCCTAATAAAATCGCCATATCAGTTGAAAACAGTGCTACAATTACGAAATAATCACGTGTATGCCTTATAAAAAACCCTGTTCATCAGTTGAGAAGTTATGCTAAACCCGCACGACCGCGAGGTCGTGAGGGCAGTCGGAACCTGTGCGCCGTCAATTCGCTTCGTGCTTTCTTTCGGAAGATCATTTTTCTCAAAAAACTAAATTTCCACTTCCACTTTACGTTTTACACCTGTCTGAATAATTTTCGTTTCAGGTCTGTCTATCTGCAATTCTATGAATGTGTTTGCGGTGCGGCCACAGATCCATTTATTTGCTTAATGTCTATAGTTTTCATCTGGTTTTGAAAACACGTCTTGGGAATGTACGGGTTAGGCTACAGATGGTCCTCCGTGAATTTACCCGTTCTGAAATCAATACTCCACTCTGCACAGTCTCAAATATAAAATCCACCCTGCATCATTTTGTCTGGTGCTAGTGGACCGATTCCGCTGAAATTTAGGGAAAGAACCAAAAAAACTGCCAAATAATGTGCAACCACAAATCCCAATTTCTAAACGATTGTTTCCGTTTGCCCTAAAGTGAAATCTTTGTCACAAGCAAAAATGTACAGTTTTCATCCGATTTTAGTTAAATTTACTGGAAGTGTGCAGGTTGAAATATTTGCTCAGAAATCAATACAACACTCCGCGCATACGCATAGAACGTCAAACCTGTGAAACATTATTTTTTTTTTCTTATTTTATTATTATTTTAATCATCTGATCTTACTGAAATTCGCTAGATAGGATTTTTTCAGTTTTCATCTCGTATCAATTTCTTCTCGATTCTATCATTCCTCTGTCGTACATTATTGTACCTGCAATAAATGACGACTCACTCTGTTAAAAGCATTGAGGTCCGCGGGAACACGTTCCGAGGCGTTTTTGTCCCTTGAATGGCTGTAGCAAGCTTATGTTCTACGTATTTTAAGAGGAAGATTTTTTACATTTTCATGATCTTTGAATTCATGTTACTGATACGAGGAAGCTATATGCCACACTCAATTTGACAGAATTTTTTAATTTACCAAGCACACTTACAAGCACCATATTACAACAGGAAAATATTCAGCCCTAAAATATTATAAAACCTGTCATCAAAACTAGGACAAATGTTTTCGTGTAAGGACAATTCTTTATTTTTGTTCTTTTACGCCAAATAATGTTGGTTCTCCAATAGTATTCTCTGTATATCATTATTTAACTTTCCCACAATCAGTACTTTCAGCAATTTGGCAAACTAGTATTGCCGTAGCCACACAACCAAAGCAAAGCAAAGAGCAAAGCAAAGATGCATTGGTTTTTTGGGGAATTGGTTCCAACTTGATGGTTACACTTCGTATTCTTTACCAAAACATACTTATGCGGGCATGTACTGTCGTAGGTACTCGAATACAGTCTTGGTTGTCATAACAATACCATTTTGATTGTGAACGAGTGGGGTTTTATGGTCTATCAACCATTGACCGTTTCATTGAAACGAGAATACCTTTGTTTTACATCAGTGACGGTGTGGATCAGGGGTCTCCAACCTTTTTCAAAGGTGGGCCAAGTTGAAATGTTTCCTCTGTCCCGAATTTAGTCGTTCCTATCAGCGGACTCGCCTCTGAATGTACATCACTCAAGTTTGCCCTGCATATAGTTATTAATATGGTGAACTTCCTCCTCGAAAAGTATTGTTCGCGCAGATGTGTAGAACTGAAGAACGGGAGCATTGCGCGGATTTGGGAAAGCTTTTTCTGGGATAATTTTCGGATGTCCTGATCCTGGAAGCTGTGTTTGTTGATGTCATTCGATTGCAGTTCAATGACTTCCAGTTGAAGACCAGGAGTTAAGTCTTCAGCTATTGCAGTTGAAGGGTTTTGAAAAATACTGATGTTCGAAGATGCTTCCTCAAAATCTTAAAATCGGGTCTGAAACTGGTATTGCAGGGACCTGATAAGAGTTATCTTAAATCCACTCGGAAACTCTTCATAAATTTAGGATTTAAACTTGTTGCAGGTTGGGATTGGACCAGATTTTCCATTGCTGTATGTGTTTCAAAAACAGCCAGTTTCATTCTAAAAGCTCTGATATCTTGAGTAGGTAGGTAAATCAGAAATCAGGCTGTTCGTTCTTTGATGTTTTCGTCCCCGTTCGTTACGTCCTTCATCAGAAGTGACACCTTTCAAACGTTTAAAATAAAGACCGTTTTCCAAAACGGTGTTTTTTACTTTTTCAAGTTCAAAGGTGAAAAAGCTCAGCGGGCCTTATGTTGCACGCGGGCCATAGATACATCTCGAAAACTTATAATTTGATAGATTTCAAAACACGTAATTGATAGATATCCATATCAATGAATCGAATGAGCTTACCCAGATTGGATATACGTTCATCTGTTAGCTCTCGTAAGCGGACGAACCTACAGAAGTTATGAATAGAATGGTTCACAATAGAAAACTAAGCAGTCATTCTTATTTGAAAAATTGGATGATGCCTAAGGCAACGGTCGGTTTCCATCGAAATTAACCAGGAAGCTTACATACGTAAGATTTCACTTGAGGTTACAGGGTATACTACATAAGGGGATGTCTTATTGCTTATTAAGAAGTTGTTTAATCTGGTAGAATGCAAGATAGAATCAAAATTGGTCAGCGTAAGACTTTATCCGTTTAAATAACCCCAATGTTTCCCAGAATCAAACAAATGAAGATTAAACCTTTTATGAGTTTAATAAAGTGGCTAAAGGACCAGAGAGCGTTCAAATTTAACCGCAAACTATTCTTTGTGGCGGTTTTTTGCGCGACTGAGAGAGCGAACCAGTTAGTTCACCAACAAATAAACCTGAACCAGTTTGAAACCAACACGTCTGTTCTTGAGACTCTCTCGCCGAAGCATCTTCTCTAAAGACGTTTCAAAACGGCTTATTCAATAAATGAAGGTACCTATCGAATATCGGAATTTTCTGGGGAAAGGTATGAAGGTCCGTTAACTCGATATTGATATCGAGTGTTTTGTGTCGTGTAGTAGCATCGTGTCTGTGGCATCGTGTAGCATCGTGTATGTAAGCAGTACTTAGTCCAAAGATGTTTCTCCACATATGAGTCAGCCATGTCGAAGCTTATGACATGTTTGCATACTGAGCACCCTTTCCAGACTAATCTTTTTCGTACCTGAAGTTTCAGGAAGATCATTCGACTGTTAATCCAGTGAAAACTCCCACCTGTGGCTTCAGTAGCCGAGATCCTGTCTTTTGGATGTGCTTAGTTGTGGAAGTATGAATGATCACCCTGACCAACTGCATAAATGTTATGACTAAAGCACTTATACATTACTTATATATTTAGTCATTAGGTAACACCGCCTTAACTTTCCATTTAACCACTGATGATTGCAATAGGTGCCCCGGTAGGATGAGCTTGGATCAGGAAACTTGGATTAGCTATGCAATACGCAACTGAAATTTAGTTTTCTCTTTAAAACTTTTTCTCACAGTCAATGAATCAACGAGCGAATCAACCAGACTGAATGTACCGACTGCCTTTACAAAAATTAACAACAGAGAAAGTGGTACGAATGTTTTTTTGGAGAACTTTCAAATCCACTTCAGAAACGATCCGAACAAGCTGTTTGGCAAGCCCATCAGTTTTCAATTCTCTGCTTCTCCGTCGGACATGAGATGTGTGCAAATGGTATTCCTACACAAGTATCATCGAACTAAGACGTGATAAGTCATTAAAATGAATATATTTATTCGTTTATAACGACCATTATTTTGTAGCAAACACAATATAAAAGCATGAACACAACATCAATATTTCACGAGCAATACAAAAATATAAAATTATTACAAAAAATATAAAAATAATTCGAACAAACAATAAGATAAAATATTAGGTACCAAAAAACTGGCTAACCTCAATTTCGAGGGAGGAAAATACAACTTGGCAAATGATGTCAGATTGGCATAACAATATTCGACCTACCAATTATACAATATATATATATTGGCTAATTGTGATATTTGGAAATTATATAGGTAACCAAAAACTATTGCGGAAACTGACTAGACTTCCTTAAAACTAAGATAAATATAGGAAGCTCTTGAAGTTTATAACGAAAGTAGTAAATTCGTTTATGAGAATGAGATGTGAACGAATTTCAATAATAAGCTACAAATGTGGTGAGGCTTTTCATATGGGTAGTTCAAATTTGTTTACATTGCAGACATGCTATTTGCAGTACAGTAAGTTACACCTAGCTCAATTTTGTAAAGCAATTGTCAGAATGTTGTTTACAAAGTTAGTTCGTTAGATTTCGATGCGGTGGTTTAGACAATACATTGAAGAAATCAAAAATTATAAATTAGCGGTTATTAATAACTAATAAGTGGTGAACAATATTTGATGTATCTCTCGAATAAACGAAAAAACTCTTGGAACTTTTTGTAGTGATTCGAACATTTGAACATCACATTTTAAACATTATTTTCGGATTTTTATGGGCATAATCCCATATTTACAAATATATGGATTTTATTTACTTTAAATCACAATGTAAGCAAGTAATACGCACCTCATAGATGCATTTGAATACAGTGGATTTGGATTAGATAGAGTGGGAATCATGCTTGATTTCAGAGAAATTCGTAATCAACAAAAAACTTAACATTGAGAAAACAACAAATTACATCATCATAAATAAGAAGGAAATAACACGATAGGAATTCGTTTAGAATTTTATGTAATAAATAACAAGTGAATAAAAAATACATTTAGCTAATAAGTTCGGGATTAGGACAAGATCCCATTTGAAATGTGGTGATAAAATTAAACTATATTTTAATTGGTCAATTTGAACTGCAATTAAACACTCAACCATAAAAGATTAGATTTAATCTCAATTATTATTATGAACATTTCTAGGTATTAATTAAATCTGCACATCACAGTGAAGTATATAGGATGGAACTCGATCTTTAATGATTCACCGTGATTATTATGATGAACTCTTTTTTTTTAATACATAAAAGCAATGTAGGTTTCAGTAGACATTCCACAATTTTCGTTTAAAAAAGTCAAAAAGCTCAATTTTTTCAATCTGCTCTTCAGCTAAATTTTCAGTATTCAAGCGATCTCCATTACACCGTAAATGTTGGACAATTTAAAAAATTCCCAGTAGCCGTCAAGATCTCCTGGCAGTAACCGACAAAAACTACCCAAATAAATTCATCGATAAAAACGCATTGAGATGCACTATCCGTCAGAAGTTTAACCAGCACATTCTCTGACATGTTCATTGAAATTTGAGGACGATTCGGGTTGGTAGCAATGATTTCTCATTTGTAATCCACAAAGGGTATCATTGTTATAAGTGACAATACTTATAGTGAACCATCTTGATTTTAATCTGCCCAATCAAAATGAACTTCGTCGAAATTGATATTTGAAAGAAGTTCCAATCATGTCACATGACCCTACGAGAAATTTAATTATACTTATTTGTTAAATTTTGAAATGAGTCTCAAGAGCCATTTTAAACCTCCAAATTTTTTCGACTTCTTGCACTTGAAGGTCTTCTGTCAAGTTTAAAAGTGAAATTCGAGTTTAATTAAAATAAAACTATTTGATGGTTTATTGTGCACAGACATTGTTCATTATCAAGTCGAACGACAACAAAAATGTCTTATTGATAATAACCTGCTGCTTAAGTAAAGTTTTGAGCTTTTTCCATTTTTTTTAATATTTTATACTGTTTTGTATATTTAAGGAAAGTTAAATATGATTTCAGTGCAATTTTACGTTCGTTATATGTTGTTTTTAGTCGGTAACTTTTCCACACAAAAAATTCTATGAAAAAGTACAGATCTAAACATTTTTAGACCTTTTTCAAGCATGTTCTTTAAAATGTGAACATTTGCTCGAAAAGTGCTGGCTAATTAATCCGTCCTTTCTTCTTTAATGGTTGAATTCTTATATCCTATGGTGAATTATAACCCTGAATTACTCATATATGTGAAAAAGAGTTTAAATCCAACAATATTTGTTGAATACCTCAAGATGAATTTCCATTATTACAATTTGTAGACCCAAAGCAGTCTTCTAATTTTCCTCGAAAGTGTTGAGTGTCATAGAAGGAGTGTTGGATTTTAGGCTCAGGGGAAGCTATTAATGATAACGTGACATTGCAGTGATTGCTTCAAAACTTGAGGAGATAATTGAACTTGATGCTCAAAGGTAGTTTTATCTTTTGAGTAATACACAGATAGACCTTGACGGCTGATGGTATTGTGTAATGGCACTTGAAAGCCGAAACACTACACAAGGAAAACAGTTTTCAATTCCTTAAAGAGTAGCTTGAAGAAATACCGTGTTGTCTTTTAGACTGTTTCCGGAATCTGGAATCTTATAGAGGGCACAATCTACGTCAACACCTTGGATGAATCGAATGGATTTTAGCAATCAGGTGGGATCGATTACTTGTGATGACAGGTGGGAACAGAACAGGTTGAGGATGGATGCTGTAGACCCTACAGTATCCAACTTAGTAGTCACCCAGTTCTTTGATGTCGTTGAACTTGGCTCCGTGGTGGACGTGGACAACAGCGTTGAATCCGTTTTTGTCGTCTGCCGTGTATTTGACGGTTCGGATGGATCCGTCAGGTTCGACGAGGCTGTACTCCCCGCGAACAACGTCGCCATCTCTTTCCTCCTTGGCGGACTTCATGTCGCCCGTGTGATGGTCCTCCACTCCGTACTTGAAGGAGTACTTGGGGTGGGACTGAAAATGAACACAGAAAAATATTAGGAGTTTTTGGTGCTAACGGGCAACGACAACTTGAACAGTGTTCCTGCTGCAAGCAATAACGATGCTTTATTCAGGGTAAATAGCATCATAACACGCAAATTAAATATGAAGGAAATTATATACAGGGTGTCCCAGGAGTTATGCACAATCTGACCTACGTGTTCTACAACTCATTTCCGACCAAAAATCTTAGCAATTTTTTGCCAGAGGCCTCATTTCCGAGCTATTCGCGATTTAAGATTTTTTCGTGTTTTCGATCTTATGTCATTAAAACTGTCAAAACTCCCTCAATTGTGGAGATAGCTCAAATTTGATGACACTGTTGGAAAGAGCGTTAAATTTTCTATCTATTTGATGTCAGAAAACTTTTTAAAAATTTCATTGAAGATGTGCGATCACATTCAGGCGAAGTTTTCCATTTTGGTTTAGTATTTTGAATAATAAGGTGTTCACACAAATGTTATGGCACAAATGTTCCCCATCCCAACTTGGTGACTTTACTTTACAAGCAGGACTATAAATCTGTAATGTCTGTTCTATTTTTAGGAGAGAGAAGGGTTGTAGGGGGGTATGAGAGTGAGTCAAAGATAATAAAACTTTGTGAAATAATTGCAGCTTTTTTTTACGAATTATCGAGGCGCGACGTGTCGAGGTTTCACTGTCCCATGTCACTGACATGATGTCAGAAAAAGAGGTGAGCACCTTCTCCATGCAAATTAGTGGGAACGCTGGCAAGCCACGCCAAACCTTTCTCAACGCTTGCTCAATGTGGACTCAATGAAGTCAGAACACAACATCTGTCCAACCTAATCAATAGGTCACTTGAGCTTTCCAGGATTCAGGAAAAACGCGGAAATTGAATAAGCTAATCCGTTTTGTGTTCAAGTGCTGAGTCACACTATCGCCCTATGACGACCGTTCGCGTCGTGTTGCGCCGGTGCACGCGACTACAATAGCGTTACTCAACGCCTCCCAGCACTCTACTACCGCGCACCTCAAATTGAATGGCGTTTTATGTAATGCTCGTCTTCTGATCGCCCCCGTGAGTTACCGGCTTCAAAGTAAACTCTCCCGATAACGCCCCAATTTCCTTGGAAGTTTTCTCGACTTTGTGCTGCCCCGGCAGGTAAGAAATTCCCCTTTTAGAACGATTACTCCCGCGCCCACGACGCTGTCTGACGTTCGGGGATGATTAAGCAACGCGTTTTACTTGTCATGTTACAACGTTATAACGGCCTCCGGTCATTTCGGTAGTTCGTCAAAAGAGCAGATTTCTTCCGGAAAATTTTGAGATCCTCTACAATGTCGATCGATTCTTATAACGTTTTTCATCGTTTGAGCATACCGTTTAACGACGTGACAGAAAAGGAATTGATGAACTTTAGACAAAACTAAGAAATCATAGAAAGGAACTGATTCATCAGGATATATTTACTTCGTTCAACTATCCGTGAAACTCGGGTTTATTCAGGTTCTGGCATATCTAGTGGGGTATAATAAATATAATTTAAATTGTAAACCTTCCTCCTAAACAACGGTACGGTTTCGCTGAAATTATCACACGTTACATGCACTCAACCTTCAGGTGAAAAAGTACATGTAAATGATTGATTTTTGATCATTCATTAGTGTGGTTACTATCAACATTCACCATGTAGATCTTCCAACTTCGTCATCATAATCTGAGGTACACGTGAAGCTCTTACATGTCGATCCAGTTTTTTGAAGTGGAAAGCTAAAATGCTTAAAACATGAAGTTTGTAAATTGAATACAACAGTTAAGAAGATTTTGTGCTGTCGAGTCAAGGAGTGAGAAGTCCCTGTTATCAAGATGTATTTAAAACTCTGTGATGTTGCTTTGTTTTAAAACTCTATTTATTGTACCAAGGTTAAAATTCATTAGAAAGCTGAAAGAGATTTTTAAAACTGATTCCTGACTGCCCAGCGACTATTGTACAGGAGCAAGGTCGAGGAATAGCAAGATTTACCTTGCTCAGGAGAGAAGAGAGTCCACCTCTCCACACCTTAGTTTCCAGAAGAAAGGCAAATCCGAGAGGTGTCTACAATCACCAGGGCCCTGCTTCCCACACCCACGACTAACAACATCATAATTCACTGAGTCCGGGGGAATATGAAGCTTATAGGCCACATCTCAGAAACCTTTGTGTACCCTTTCAATTTTGATCAATGTGGCAACTATAGTAGTGAATCCAAAGAACAGATGCATATTCTATCACTGGGAGGACAAGAGCTTTATACAGTTCAACTATTGCTGGTACATGCGTGAATTCACGTGTGTTCCGCTCCGCGAAGCCCAATAGACTACTAGCCCTCGATGTCACGGCCATGATTTGGTCAGAGAAGGTAAGCTGGGTGTCGAGGATCACTCCCAAATCATGTGATGTAACAACCCACCCATGTGTTGCTTCTCCAATCATGCAGGTTTAATTAATAGGTATTTCCCAGGAGAGGGCTACCTAACAATAAGGTCATGGAATTCGTACAGTGATGCAATATGGTGTACATGGGCATGACTTGAAAATCCACTGGCATTAACCACAATGTGAATATTGGAGGACAAGCAATTGAATTATTATGAACTACATTACCAGCAATCATCTCATTTAATGCATTAGTATCTTTTAAAATTCGGAAATATCTCAAATCTTACCACGTATTCATCAGCTTTGTGATTCTTGACGTAGTCGTAAGAGCCATCGTCGTAGTGCCCCTTGTTCTCGACGCTCTCGTAGTGCTCGACCACGCTCTGGGGATGATAGTCGTTGTGTTCACCGTCAAAATGTTGTTGTGCTTGTTGAATCGGCTGCTGTTGCAGGAGCTGCTGCTGATGCTCGACGTTGTTGTGGTCCTGGCTCACTTCCTCCGCGAGAGGTGTCGGTTGGGGAGACACAGCCTGCAGATCTTGCTCTGCAGAATACCCATAGTCCGCATAACCTGCTGATGTATATCACATTTCTGTTCTTTATCATTTCAATATTTAACGCATGAAACTGGTTAAAATTGCTGGCCAACTAATCAGACCTCAACCAACTAATGTTTGGTATTCTTGTACTTGATAAAAACAACGATTTCATTCCGTTTTTACCAATTTTCGTCCTCACTGGGTGCGTATAATCTATAACAGGCTGCATTAAGACGGTGATTTAATTCCATTGTTAATTAAATTTATCCAATCTTTAACGCAACGAGATGCTTTGTGCGAAATTATTAGACTGAATTCTGATCCACCCATTGGAGGACAGCTGATGACGTCCACGACGACAATGGCAGTTTGAAAAAAAGCCTCAACCTGTAACGGTTGTCTACTTCTCTATTTTCTTCTTCCTACTTAGTATGAGTATAAGCAAAAACTCCAACTATATCTGTCGTTATATTTATCAGATAATAAATTAATCTTCTTTCCATGATTGAAAGAAAACAGACAAGTTTGCCAAGAAAAAGTATGCGACATGGAAGCCAGACGTGGGAGCTATCAACCACGAATCTAGCGAAACTTGAGCTAGATCCACACTTGGAGTTTGGAGTTTTTGAAAATGAAAAATAACTCCATTTTAAAGGGTTGACACAAAAGTAATAATATACCTTGTTTCCTAAATACTCGAATGCGAACCATAATAGAAAATGGGTCCTGCATTTTAACTTAATAATTTTCAAGAATGCACATTGGTTGTTGGGCAACTCGAAAGCAAGATTTTAATGTGCCAACTTAGAGAGATGGATTAAATAGTTTGTTGATTAAGACAGCAAGATGTGCTATCCTTTGGATGAATTGAAAATGTCGTTACAGTTGTCTTAAGTAGCTATTTATTTTACTAACCTTTTCCGAAATCGCGGTAGTACTTTTGGTTTCCTGAACCAATATCGTTGCTGGGCAAAGGTTCTGCTGCTGGTAGTTCCACGTTCTGCTGATCGGATTGCACCTCAGCGCTGACGTACTGCCGGTCGTATTGTCCCAGTTCGTCCTGCTTCTGAGGGAGGTGTCCATAGTAAATGGTCGTGCGGCTATCTTCGTCGTAGTGGTACGGCCCATCACCTTCTTCTCTGCTTTGTTGCTCGAGAGCTTCTTTATACCTAGAGAGGGGGAGAAAAGTATATAATAATAATAATAAAGATGTAAACTGATTTGGTTCTGACCAATTGGCAACATTGAATGCTACTTTAATATTTACATGCTTGCTCCGTCTTAATGAAACATCTTTGTTAGGTAGGTGTACTAGGAGATGACTAAAACGAAAGAGATTCAACAATCACTTATCAGATTTGCAGTTAACTGCATCTTACTTTTACAGTTACTGAACTGTAACGATCCTGATTTAGTCTATTGAGAATTTGACACATCAAAACTGTTATGAAAATGCTGGAACATGAATATGAAAATGAAATATTGGTGGTAGTTAACTGTTAAAAATTATTTGATATGAGTGATTAGTGACGATCAATTTCCCCACTAATCTGATACTGGCAGACAACAACCCTTAACTCTGACAAAACCTTAGGTTCAATATTGTTGTTCTTAACTTCAAGTAGCTTTACCAGGATAATGTTTTGAAATAAGGTAGGTATACGAACATCTCAAAATTCTGTACTATGGTTTCAGAGTTTCTAGGCAACGGTTTGTGTTTTTCTTCAGACTTTATGTTTCAACTATTTTCAGACATCAATAGCTGCAATGAGAACTTGGAATAATTTTGTATACCTACTGGAATTCAAGGTAAATACATTTTTTTAAAGTACTGAATCAAAGCATTGTATTAATCGAAAATTTCCCCTCAAAATAATGTCTAGTAGAAAAGTAATGTTCTAATGACAGTCACGAAAAGATTACCGCTATTCGTTAAGTATTAATTTTGATTGTGTCATAAATCTTAAATAAGTGCAGTTAAGTAATATATCTTAGATTAATCTTTTATTTCATTCCACTTTTCCTTAGGCTGTTGGATGAAAGTAAGATTTTAACGAGGGGTTAATCTAAATTAGGGGTGAAGTTTTTTGGTACCATTCATCGGAGTGGGATATTTATCAAGACTAATTGAAAGATTGAACCGGGTTATGAAAATTTGCAGTGAATTCATGCAAATGTTCATTCATGCAATGTTTTTCGTGGTCTATAAGTTAATCAAACTTACACCTGTCAATCTTTTTGATTATTAAATGTCACTAGATCTTGGCGTACGGGATCTTCTGCTCAGGGGATTGAGCTTGATATAAATTTAATCCACTCACTGGTTGATAACAACGTAAATGTGTACTAAGTGGTTACCTCCTCTCTTCTTCCACCTCTTCGGGTGTTTGATATTCACCGCCTTGCGGGTGAGAAGTGACGAATTTTAGTGGTCCAATCGCCCCGATGAGCAGGACTATCGCTGCAGCAGTCCTCTGAAATCAAGAACGTTATTTATTAAAATCGGAAGTTCCAAACCAACATCTACACAATGATGAAGTATTATTCCTTACATAATGTACAATATGTATTTCATATACACTGCTTCGTCAACAGTTACGTAATCCACCACTTTCCGAACCTTTGATGGAATGATTTCTTAGAAATAATTCAGACTCATCACATTGCTATAGAGATATCCTGATAATAGAACATTTGATTTGAGTGAACAAATTATGTTTTCTTGATGAACATGCAGGACCTATGATGGATAAACTGAGATTATTTTAAATTGAATTGTAAGAGAACTTATATTATGAACTATAATTGAGACGATTACGAATTGAAATACTTCATTGTCGAAGTACGTTATTTAATTTCAAGTTCTGATTTCTGTATCAAAAGGGGTAACTGGTAATTGAAAAGTTTAACTTCTGCTCTGATCAAATAAAAGCAAATTTAATTTTACATTTTTTACGGATTTTCTTGGTTAACTGTAAGTTGTAAATCTCTGTAAGCAAGTCAAGTAAAACCGTTTAGAACTGTTCTTAACATATTTCTGGTTTCACGCTTGGGTTAATTTCTGCCCTGAATTAAGTCACGCAGTTTAAACTAGTTTAAACTGGTCTGTTCTATCTGGATTTGAGTCTGCCCTTAGCTGGTCTTGTTTAATACGGATACGTTTATTTCGATTTCGTTCAGTGTCTGTGTTTCATTAAGTGTTCAGTGTCTGGGCAAATCTCGCCCAGAAGAATTCCACACAGTTTCCGCTGGGTACTGATGCCGTTGTGTCAGCTTGTATATGGATCTCAATCGATATAGCAAAACACACTGATAACTGAATGTGATGGAAGAAAAAGACTGGAAGTTATGTAAAAAAAAAAAAAAAAGTGATGTTTATGCTAAATAAAAAACCACGCTGTACTACCACGTCGCTCTGGGGTTTGAATGTCAAGCAACTCCTACAGTACTGCAGATACAGCTAACGATACCGCTTTTGACATATAAATTGCCAGGATGGCACAACTTTTGCGCTACCGATAATATCATTATCGATTGCTGCACTTTCGTCAAGGCTGGTGTTCTGCTGATTTGTCACACTCAAAATACTGTCGGACGAAGCGGAGATCGGTGCAACTCAATGGGGATCCCGGCCCGTTGAACCTCGACGTGTGACTTGGATGTCATGTGTCTCCATATTAAAGAAACATTTTGTCTTTAGAACGCAGTCACCAGCTACGTTCATATATTACATGGGTAGGTTGTAAGCATGGAAAGTGTCTTCGGTGTTCCTTTTTTATAATCTTTAATTGTGTAACTTTAAATGTGAAGTCACAAAATAAGAGTTGAGGTCGGTAACAAGCGAGAAAAGTTCTAAATACAGAGACTGAATTGGAAGATAATGTATTTGAAGTTTTGGAACTCGAAACAACTTCACTTTTTGCAAACAAGGATGGCTAGGTTTAGCAAACACTTATCTTTTCCATGACCTGATGGACGGTCACACCAATATAGTGGGGAACGAATTCGGCTCCATCAGAATGATTGTGGGATATGTATTCGTCCTTCGATTATTCTATATTCAACCGATCTTGGTGGTACATCATTCAAAATAAGTCCACTATAAAGTGACTCCCAGCATAACGTTTGTAGAAAACATCTTATTCTTATCTTGACACTGATTAGTTATGGACTTCGAATATTATTCGAACTCAGATGAATAAGTTAAAGTCATCAACATATCACGGGTATTGCGGATATTCAGATAGAAGTCAGTTTCTTGTTTCAACTGGTTGTTGGGTATGTTCGGGTTTAAGTACTCCGATATGTCTTCCGCCAGAATAAAATGTCGTAATCAACTGGCAAACATTAAAAAGAAAGCCAAAATTATTGCACTAAGGTTCAGCATTAGAGCACCTTTGTAAGCAAATCACTCATCCATGTTTACATATATGAGTGATTTACTTGCAAGGGAGCTGATGAACTTATCGGACTAGTCTGCGGAGCCTATGCCATGTAAACACCTCCATTTACATTTCAGCAAGGTAGATGGATTAGGAAAGAAATGAGCCACAAGGGCTGTTCAGTTGATCACTGTGTCTCCAAACCTCGTAATTGACTTCTAGATGTCCAAAACATGGTAGGATGACTTCGTCACAAATGTGACTCCGTGAACACCAACCTTTACTAGTCCGTCTCTACGAAACAAAAGCTGATCTCAAGTTGCCTACAATAGTGCAATGTAGTGTTGGCCGACAGTACGAGGAAATCCACGGATGAACTATTGAAATTTAGTGATATAAAATAAAAACAACTGCTTACGCTTCAGTCCGCAATTTAAAACAAGAGTCTTCAAAAACTCGATTGCAATTATATCAGCTGATTTGATTTTCACAATTTGCTAGGCTTCTACTGTCAAAGTTCAAGCCCTTAGGGAAACCCAACAGATGATCGCAAAGCGGTTTGTGTGGAGTCCCTTGATTCATTTAAGGATATCTAACATACCTTTGGTGACCATAATTTTGAAAAAAAGAGTACCATTTGAAAAACAATTTAGTACTTAAAATTTTAATACATAACAGACGTATGTTACATTCATTTTCAAAATAAACACGTTTTTTCGTATATGAAGTCCCACAACTTGGTCGGTAACAACAATAAATTGACCCAGGATAAGGCGGAATAGACCAGCAAGCGATATAAAACGACAGGACCTACTAAACTTGAAAAATCGTTTTTCAACTTTCATGGAATCCCTTTTCTTTCAACTTTTCTCAAGAATAAATTCAAACGTATCTTTATTTTTTAAATTCATCACACTTTGCGGATCCTTGAATGGATTTAAGTAGTTGTTTGCAATTCTTCAGGAACTTGTTCATCGCCAAACAATGCTCCTCAAAATTGTGGCAAATCTTCGTAACCTCTTTCATGATATCAGTAAGTAACAGGCCGCTATTCATACCACCTACCGGTAACTTCCAAAAGTAGGACCTCTTGAGGTCTACTTCAAAAAAGAAGTGTCATTTCTTCCTTTTCGTGTGCCCAAAATATGAGAGGACCCAAATTCAAAAAGCTCTACCTACTCTCCCGATAGGATTACCTCTTATCACCATAAACAGAGCAAACATGAAAACACTAATTCCATTTCAAAAATTTTCGCTATACTGATTTTTCAATATTCCAGCCCTTTAATTTGCCGACAATTCGATCCCAACCAGGCCCATTTGTGATTTTTGACCTGTTTCATCAAGTGTGTATTAATAAAGTTTCGCAGGAAAACTGTTGAGAACTTTTAGTTTTTCTATTGTGATAAAAGGTTGAATCAACCAGAGTGATGGGTGCTTTCACACGATTTACTAACCTCCCTACTCACGAATCACGTTACTTCCCTACCTATTTTCACGATCCTCAAAAAACGGGGAGCACGCCATCTAAGTATTGCACAACGCGGACATGGAATTAACAATGACAATCTGAAGAAGAAAAAAAACTCGTTTAAAGGGCGTGTAACACATTAACCCGCTCAAAAGGAAATCACGACCTATCCCCTTGCCTGAAGCTTCCACACGTTCTTGTTTTGAGTCTAGGAATGCAAATGTGGGGCGCGGATCGTCACGGATTTCCACGTTTGCAATCCATTGTTCGTGAGACGGCCGCCCGGACACCTCCGGACGTTGATAGGCACCGAGCTATAATGGTTACGTGCAGAATTTCGTAATGCAGCGCTTCGGGACAACAAGCCGAATACAACTGTCCGGATATGATTCTGGAGATGTGAAAGATACACACACAGATAAGTTGAGACACTCCTAAATGACGTTATCTCGTGAAACAATTGAATTACCGGTTGAGTTACGGGATACGTACATATTAAAATAAAAGAGCACATGGCATAAGGATTGGTCGAGACCATCTTCCACACTAAATTGATGTGTATGTAATACATCGGTGTAAAACATTTACTTATACAAAAACGCTGCCAATTCCAACACTGGGGCTTATCATTTTCAGAAGAAAGTGGTTTTGGAGGTCACTTTTAGGTTCAGGAATTGCAATTACTTGCGTGGAGTGAATTTATAATGGTATACGTTTCAAACGGTGTAGAATCCAAATCTGCAATAAAAAGTTTTCCGTCCGTCCGCCGTACGCCATACGCCGCACGCTGTACCACGATTTCTCCCAAACAGCTGGAGCAAAAAATCTGAAATTTTCAGGAAAAATCAATATTTGTCCGACAACGCCCCAATTTTTTAGCTGGCTAATTTAAAGTGCCCTTTAAGGGTTGTCGAAGTTCTGTAAAATCCCTAAAAAAAAGTCCTTGTGAAATTTTCAAACAGAATATTTTTCCAGTGTAATCGCTCTTGAAAAAACGCTGCAAATTCTTTCACTGGGGTTTATTATTCAATGATTCATGATTTGAATTTCTACTAAGCTTTAGAGTTTGCGTGTTTCACAGGTGATAGTGTGATTATTGAATTTCAGGAGGCACACAAATATGATCAACTGATCAATCCAAATGGGTATTTTGGTTGAAAACCGATTTAAGTGTTCTGTGCATATCTCCTGAAATTCAATAATCGCTCTATCAGCTGTGAAAAATCCAAAGTAGTAATAGGGATTCAAATCATGATTTGACAACATACACCAAACAAAATAAAATACCAATCTTCATATTTCAACTGATCAGGTTCATAATTTGTTCTCAACCAAAATGGGCCCTTGTGAACTATTTAACCCAATTTTCGTAAATTTTGCTTCATTAGTTAAAGGAAAAAGCTCCGTACAGCATACGACGGCAAAAAACAAGTTTCATCAAATTAATTTGATTCACTCATGAATCATTAACATGTACGTCAATTCTTTATCAAGAGAAAATAACTTATAGGTAGTAGTAAGATGGTTTGATGTTAAACCAGTTCATCCAAATTTTACGTCGATTTCAGTCATCCTGAACATAAGCTTACGGTTGCCTTGTGCTAATATATATACATATATATAATTAAGCTTGAATTATGCTTCCACTCTTTAGAAAAAAACCTGACAGAGAGTTTTGGGGGACTGAATAATAATAAAGGTGGGGAAAGAATAATGTATACTTACTTTAGATATCACGATTACGGTTGCATTCCTACATGATTTACCACTAATGGTATTAAGTTAAGTCCAACGACATTTTGAACTTGTGATATGAGTCCGAATTACGGTCCAACGCTCATTATTCATGGTGTGACCGGTCAAATACGTTTGGATTCGCCTAATTTGAACTTATTGTACCTGAAACTAATGGGCGCCAACAAGTTTCTGAATGAGGAAGTTTGGTAATAAACGCGTGTCTGTTGAAGGTACATGTGTGATACTAAATTCAGGGCTACCTGTCCGCTTGACAACTATTAGAAAGGCCGCAGTATATGACGTGCGTACACTGCTTACCATCGCATTTTATTACCAGTAATCAGCTTTCCCTGATGAACTTAGCTTTCCCTCAAGATAAATAAGACACCCTACTTAATTTATACTGCAGCTTTCATGTTCTCACCCAAACTTTCTCTAAATCTGAATCAAACCTCGCGAGTTCTTCACTTCCTTGTGAAAAGTCGTTGTTACACCTAAGAAGGTGAATTCATTCAGCCCAATGGCATATTAAAAAGTGAACAGGTAATACGTATGAAATCCTCTCCAAGAAGATAATTTCTCATTGCTTGGTCCGTGGTTTCTCTTCGCCATTTAAGGGGATCGTTCTAGGCGCTTTTATTGACCGTTCATCGGACTAATTAAATGAAACGTTTCTACCTCAGCTGAAAAAAGGCGTCCAGCAGGTTTCTTGCAGACGCGGTAAGGATGAGAATGAGGAAGGCCTAGTCTCACAGGAAGAAGCCATTCTGCACTCAAGTGAATTCCTCATGGTTGTTATCGACTACGAACAAACATTTTATATGGATACGGATCCATGAAGTAGGTCCTACGTCTTTCAAAACATTCGGGTCGAGTATTACGTAGTTTCCTTTGATTGTACCTATTACGTCAAAATTAGTAAGATCTGTTCCTTTATTTCATGCCTACTCCAAAGGCAAGATTTTGGTGAATGATCAATTCCTGAACTCCTCGCAACTGGGTCGCATCTTCACGAAGTTTTCGGAACCGCTTTCAGCCCTACAATCTATTTTACAACTCTATGAAGTCCTCTACTTTGAACTCTATAATTCTTTCCCCTAGGAATCAGAAGTTCCGAAAAAACGGGACTGTTTGATGCGTTCTGAACAGCAACACCCAAACCTGTATGGCCTATCCTAGTGGAGGCACTCTTAAAATGTGCCGTAGCTTAATGGCAAAAAAACTTGCATTCTCTCGGAAACGAACCTTGAATGCTACCGTATTTGAATGTGATGGGTCGGGGAACGGCCCAATATCACTCCTTAAAATAATTGGAAGTTTGGTTTAGGGAGAACTGAGGTTTGCACCTGGAAAGATTCTCCGAGACAGTCCCGATAACCCTCAAGACAGTCCAGATAATCAAGGTCCTTGGATGTGCTATAGTTCCCGTATCAACCCTCAGATAGGGGCATGTGTCTAGCAGCATTTCCAGCTACGTAGGATAGAACCCGAGTTTTTGGCAAAACCACTCAACTCCCCAATGTCGTAAAGCTGATAACCGCCCCGTGAGAACAGCTTCATCAATTTTCCCTCAGCTCATCAGTTGAATGATGAGCCAAGGTGATAAAAACTGGGCCCTCGAATCCAACCTCGACTGAAGGAAAAGCGGGATTAATCAAGACCCCTTTTTGGAAGAAGGCTGATTTATTTAGGAGAGCCTATCTTTCTTGGACTTCTTGGCCCACGTTTGCTAGCAGAAACTCTAGCTGGTTTTACCAGCAAGAGAACCTTCTTGCTGGTTTTACCACCGAAAGGGATGTGATCAACCACTGCCACCACGAATCCTACTTCATATAGGGAGCAGGCTGGTGGCGCTGTGCCAGTTCTCAAATGGAGATTACCATGTTACTCGACTCTACTCGTACTCGTCTGCAGACTGGTACCGGGCGGGTATAGAAAAGCACCCAAATTAAAACAATTTTAAAGTTGTATTAAATTAGGGTGGTAATCACCAATCAAATTTCTCATTTCACGTTACCTATACGCACCGTGGGAACTTCCGGACTGTACGAGTAAATTTGCCTAACACCCCAACTATAGAAAGTCTTGGTACTGCATAAGTGATCAGGTAACAAATACCACCTGTTGGTTTGCAAATCAAAAGTGCGAATGGATTCTGTCACATACAATGAATCTCAGAAACTTTGAATTTGAGGCCGAAAGAATGAGCGTACCTCATATGTACTAGAATTCTCGGGCAATTTGTGTGCTTTTTCTGTTCGATGAAGAATTTGGTCTAGTTTATAATTGCGAGTATAAATGAGATCATATAAAAACCGTGCGTAGAAACGTATCTGTAATGCAATACAATATGTTTGAAAAGAATTGTGTCATCTTCTAAAGGTGAAAACAAAGCTTCCGCCACCTATGGCTAGGTTGACTGGAAGAATATTGTATCACCAACGCCCAGATCATTAATAGTTTTTTGTACCTGCCAACAATTTAACTAGCATGCGTGCAAAGTTATGTCGCCATTGTTCGCTAATATTCTTGAACTTCTTTCGTAGGTTTTCCGTTCGTACCTTATGCGAACCTTCATTCGAATTGAACACAAGTTCCTAAGGCAAAGGATCGATCATCTTGATTATTTACGGTGGAGCCAACCGACGGGAGGTCTCGTCAAAACCTCGGGTTACCGAGACAACAGAACTGCCCCGCTCCCTGCACTCGAGGGAAAAAAGTGAAGAGGTAATTGAATCTTTCTTGAACAAACAATTCGCACCTTCGCCGAAAACGTTATAAGAGATAAGCCCGAATTGAGAAAGAGGCGCCTGGCTAGCTGGCTGTCTGCAGGTCAACACGAATGCAATAATAAACCATAAAGCCTCCTCTCACTTTCTCTTGAGGCGAACCCCATAATGTTACGGGAAAAGATGATGCAATCTTAGAAGAATACTTTGCCATTATCAATCGAAATAATGAAATTCCACACCTCCAGTGAAACAAGGCCATATCTCGAGTTAAGGCCTTCTTGGGAAATCAGAACTCGACTTTCAAAGTACACTCGAACCAGAATTTAGAATCTCTTCCGTTACTGAACTCTACAGATATAAGTATCCGATGCATCAATAGATTTTGGAAAATTTCCAATACAATATTTAATATTGTAGTGAAAAAAAGCATCAAAATGTGGCTTTGTTCATTCAATAATTATTAGAGATGTGGCCTTGTTGCACTAGAAGAATAAATAAGTTCAAGTTAAAATTATGTTGAATTTTTCAAGTTTTGGTTTATGATTCAATAATGAACCATTGTAATCGCTCTTGAAAAAAAAAATGCTAACCCCCCTGAACATTTCATGGTTTACGGTTCAAAGGGTGTAGAATCCGAATATGCAATAAAAACTTTTTCCGTCCATCCGCCGTACGCCGTACTCACGATTTCTCCCAAACGGCTGAAGAAAAAAAGATGACATTTTCAGGAAAAATCCATGTTGGTCCGACGAAGCCCCAATTCTTGAGCCAGCTCTCTCACGTAATTTAAAGTGCCCTTTAAGGGTTGTCAAACTTTTTTAGAATCCCTAAAAACCTAAAAAAGTCAAGGCGGCCTAAATTTGAACTCTTTTTGAAGATCTTACCACGAGGAGTCGAATGAGCCCCTCCTCAGGTTCGTAGGTCAAACCATTCCCGATGTATGGCCCGATTTATGGTGCCAACATTTGCGTTACTCTGGTTTATTATTGTTTTTGTTTTGATTACAGTAACCTAGTGATGTAGTGAACGTGGATACTGTAGTGAACTCCTAATAGGGTTTATAGCCGATACACGGGTTGAAGTATTTTGATAACCATAAAAAACGCTGCAAATTCTTTTACTGGGGTTTATTATTCAATTGGCTTGCGTTCATGATTTGAATTTCTACTAAGCTTTGGAGTGTGCGTGTTTCACAGGTGATAGAGCGATTATTGAATTTCAGGAGGCACACGAATATGATCAACTGATCGATCGTAATAGGTATTTTGGTTGAGAACAGATTTACGTGCTCTATGCATATCTCCTGAAATTCAATAATCGCACTATCAAATGTGAAACACGCACACTCCAAAGCTTAGTAGAAATTCAAATCGTGAACGCTATCCAATTGAACAATAAACCCCAGTAAAAGAATTTGCAGCGTTTTTGGCTTCTAAATGGAATCTTGCAGCTTATTGGAATAGTTCATAAATATCACCGTAACTCATAGGAGGTTTCCGACTTGAAATGATCATTAAAGTCAGTTGATTTGATGTTTCGATGAAACGACAAGTCATCGTTATTCGATTTGTCTGTAGTGCGGGTTTTGCTTGTGTTTTGGAGTACTATTTATTGAGAGAAAAAACTTGCCTTCGAGAGAGAGTTTACCTTCGAAAAGGTGAGGTTTGGACCAAGTTTTTCCTGTACGCGCATTAATTTAGCGGGATTCTGTATGGAGTCGAGCTGTTGAAAATATAGAACATTTTTGTGTTTCGTGACTACTTTTTGACTATTAAATCTGCATGTTTTCATATGTTTGGCACCAATCCGAAATGCAACGCTTTTTCGACGGTGGATTCAAGTTTGAACTCACTAGGTACGGTAAGGAAGTTATGGCCGTTTCACTGACGTAAAACAGAAAATAAAAAGAAAGAAAAAATCTTGAAATAGAAATAACTAGGAAACGAGGCCTCTAAAAAATGTTTTTCTTGGAAAATAGTTTTAAGAATGACCCTTAAGAGGTTAGCAACCAAAAGTGTGAATTCGCCAGTATTTTTCTTAGCATAAGATCTTACTTTTTAAATTAGATTAAGACAGTACTTTATTTTTAATCTATCAACGCTCTTCCCAGCTAGGGTGAATGATGTGAATTTAATTAGCTTAAATCCTCACAAAACAGGAAAAGTCTGGTGAAGCGTATAAGCATTCTCCTTCTTTCAACATTACCATTCAATTATTATGTTGATACAGCATAAAATTCTGTTGTTTTAAAAAAGAGATTCTCTCCAGAAATGAACAACCACTTCCGTTCTCAGACGGGAACTGAATAGAAATTGAAAATTATCGGAATTCCTCGATTCACGTCGCGTCATCATTTTCCACTTACCAAGCTATTTCAATTTCTGGTTCAAATAATCCCGGGGCACAACACCGATTCAGACCAATTTTCTGACATCTGTATTAATTTTGGAACCTTCCTAACATCAACTTCATCACTTCTTACAGTTATCATCTGCACATAATTTTCGCCCGTATAAGTATCGCTTAGGCATGTGTGACAAGCGCATCAAACTTGCAGTAAGCTGGTTGTCTCGTTGATCAATGATTGTTTATTAGTTACTAGTACAATTATTTTCTCCATGTTTCGACCATAATCAATCGTTTCATTAATACAAATTGTATATTGTTGAAGCTTTCTTTGTACAAAAAGAAATTAGTAGTAGTAAATATTCCTTCCCAGTAAAAGCTATTCACTGTCGGACAATGTCAAATTTTTTCTTCCAAATCAAAATTTCTACTCACATTTTGCGTTTAATGAATAATTTTCGCTTCGTTTCTGTCTGTCCATGAGCCCACCGATCCTTGTAGCAAGCCTGAATCCCTAATTTTTTATCCGATTTTGATGAAATATTTAGGGAATGTGCGGGTTATGCTGTAAATTGTCCCCTGTGAACTGAACCTCTCTGAAATCAATACATCAGCTTACTCATGTACAAACGTAAAATCCACCAACGTCTGTGTACAATACTGAATTTGTCTCAAACCCTGGTCGTTAGTCGCAGTACCTTGATTTGTATTTTTTTACTTCCTGTACATGGCTGCTGAAACCCGTATAGCGCCTAATTCTACCATTTACAGCGATTTAACGTAGTACAGAGTAACTGCTCAGGGAGCAGGAGAGCGGATTGTTCATGAAAGACTTAAGTTGGTGTATTCGGTTTTGGCAGCTGCTAACCAGCCCTTGATTGTGATAAGAACAGGCAAGTTTTGAGTCAAGAGTGAGTCCCGGACATCTTACACCATCTGAGTTAGGAATAGGAATGTCATTCAGTCTGACTCTAGGAACTCAAGTTAATTTGTTGTAGCTCTCCAGGTACCCAAATGCAAGATAACCAAGTTCCACTAATTTACTTCTGCACATTGTAGAACTTCTCGTTATTTGGAACCCCTGACGGAACTCCTTCCTACTGTCCCCAAAAGCGACTCAACCCCAAACGGACAGTCCCCTAATCTCTTTGTCAAACATCGATTGACCAAACATCACCTCCCCAATGGAAGCGAAACCGGTGAGAATGGATTTACATCTGAGATCCCCCAGAGAACAGCTTGCATACGATCGCGTAACGTTCTCCTGTCACGGATAGTGCGTTCCGAGTCGAACGACAAAAAAAACTGCGTTTCTGGAACGTCACGTACACGTTTACACGTCCCGGGTGCCATATCGGACTGACGATTCGTCTTGCCGGTCATCTTGAAGGATCAATTGACCCGCCGCTGTGCACGTAGCATCGAGTAATTCGACTTTTTTCGACAGCAATAGGCTTCAATGGGTAAAGTGGCTACCGCGGTCGTTTACCGATTCTTGGGTGGCTCATAATGGGTCAGAGTGGCGTTCACCGGTTCTATTCAATTTTCAACGGCGATGGTGTTCAATCGAAGATCGAGTAAATATTTAATTTAACCTAATGATAATTACAAATAGAACGCAAGATAATAGCTGCGATCCTTTATTTTGTGAGCTTACGCAGTAAGCGAAAAGACTGGTTTTTTAGCCAAAATGATACAAAGGGACTACTCAAATAAGGATCTGGCGATAGTAATGTGTGCTAACCCATGAGATCCGAATCTTAAGAAACCTAATTTGGAATTAAGGGCGGTATACAGCATTTAGCATCCTACCTCAATAAACGTGTAGACATACACAAATAGAAGTAAATCGTCACAAAATAAAATTTACTAAAACAATTTTGAGGTATTTTGTTGAACTATTTTCTAGAGATCCATTTGTAACCGATATAAATCCGAATGGTCAAACTAGCTAACCGTCAACAACTTCAGTTTTGTGCTATTCAGCTGATCAATTTTTAATTTTCATACATCAACCTGTTTACTCTGATTCAACGCTGCTATGTATTGTTACGTAATTGGGATTGTCCCGTACTATAAACAAATAAAAATCAATACAAGATCCTAACCACAAAATCTTATGATTGTACCCCACCACCGTTATCCACTCATATGTGGAGTATATTATACTCCATGCATGCTACCTTTTGAAAATTCATTGTATCTTTTTTGGAATCAATTTTCTATTTATTCAATTATTCATTTATAACTCACGTTTGGTATCTTTATTATTTCCAACGGTGAACACTTGTAATCACCTAAGAAAAAAAATTGTAATCCCCCTCAAAATTTTCTATTTTACTTCTCAAGATCAGCAGAATCCGAGCGTTCCCGAAATTAGAGTTGAGGTATTGATAGAGTTTTGGGATTGGCTAATCCGAAAACGCAACTCCAAATTCATCTGACCCATCATGTGACACAGCTGAACTAAACTCGAGCTTCTGAACTAAACTCTGAACTAGAAGTTTTTATTTTGGCCAAGCTGAAGCTGTGCAGATAGAGGATTCTTTATTATCTACCAGGAATTCGTGCTGATGAAGCAGCGTAGTTTTCCCTCTTGGTCAACTTCAGAACCCGATTTTCTTGCTAGATGATTTCAACGATCACTTTCGCCTCTGCTAATCCGCTTTACATGAAGAGGGATTAATAAATATTCGTCCTCTTTTGAAGAGGCCGTTCCTTTTTCAACAACTCTAATCCTTCCTTCTTGTCCACAAAATTTATAGGACAACAGTGAAAATATCACTGACTGAGGCTGAACTGCGCCAAATTGAAATTTTGTGGAGTTAAATCCATTATTTCATTAAAAAGACGTTTTAATGAAGATTATGAGTACATTTCTTATCTCAGCCTACCATACACAACTGAATGTTCATTATACACCTAAAGAAAGTACTATTTGTTTGCCTTTATTAAGATAAAATTTGGAATTTGCTTCCAAGTCGAATAGTTATGGAAAGCTTGATTTGATTTTCCTTTATTGCAAAAATATTAAAATTCGACGGATTACTTTTTTAATTAGCATAATGCATACTGTAAGTTATTTGTGAATGAGGTATTAAATGACCTAATCTCATAAACGATTTTGGGGTATTGTTTTCTCACAGAGTCAGGGATCCTAATTTATTGGTAGGTATTAGCAGTTACAACTAGGAAGGACTATTGCGCTTCGATCGGAAAGTTTTAATTTGACAATGTTTCAGTTGGTAATGCGAATATGCAAACAATAATTTAAAAAACAGTTCGTTGACCGAAAATATTCAACCGTTTTCAATGCCAATAGTTTTCAAATAGGAATTTCACAATGTATCAAACCATATTCATCCCACCAATAAAAATCGAACTATTACATACGGTCTCAAACTTCTCCAATGAATTGTACATGTTATACAATTTACTTGAATCGGACCGCTTCCCCTCACTTTGCAACTTACTTACCAGGAAAAAGTCGACGGGGATTACACGAAAGACCACTAAAACGAATTATCCCCAACTAGAGGTTGGCCGATTTCGTGGTTGTGGACTCGGTAACCAAGACTTACAGGGGGTCAGTTTTAGAAGAAATCTATAAAAGCGCCCGCAAAATGAATGGTATGCACATTCAAATGTTGCTCGCTTTAAATGATATGTGTAATGATGAAAAATTGTACAAATTGTACGATTCATGATGATATTTGAAGTTTCTATGCTATTTAGCTGTTATCTCTCCTGATTCGAAGATTTTCCATGTTACTGGAGTAGGGAGTGAGACTTAAAAAACCTACACTGCTGCCTCAAGGGATGGTTTCCCCGGTAGAACTGGCTGGAAAGGTCTCGGCGAAATCTAACCATCAGCGTTGGGACCATCTTGAATAAGGGATGTCAACAAAACAGAAGCAGCTTCTAAACACCTTTTCCTACATGTTGGGGGCTACTTTTCAAAACATTGTAGCGAGTGAAGAAAAACCGTGTGACACTGAGATAATGGGCTGATAAGGCTACTTGATTTGATCTAATTTTTTTTCCTGAGGCGGATGTCCATTGTTGATGGTATTTTCTTTCGTAATGTAAGTGGATATAACAGCCCTAATAAATATTTCGCTGAATAGTGACGATCGAAGTTGTATACCTCTGTTTAGTGACAGCTGTAGGGAGTGAGAGATACGGACTTCGGTATTTTCCCCTGGGTCCTGTAGGCACAACTTTCACATACTCTTCCATGGAACATGTACATCCACGTAGGAGAACATTTAAAAACACTTACAAAACTGTATTTAGTTGAGATTTGACGGCAATACTGATCAGTAACATGAATGTGCCCGAAATTTTGAAATGATCCATAAACACTTTTTTGGGGCTGTGAATCCTATAATTGTATGAAGGGTTTGAAATCCAATTTTTAGGTTAAAAGTGCAAAATTTGTTCAACTGATTAGTCACATTGTCGAGATACCAACTCTGTATTAAGCCTTTTCAGGAAGCTATGCACTGCAATCATGTGGAGAGTTGATGGAATAGATCAGTGTATATACATGCACGCGACCCTCTCAGATCACTACTCCCTCACGGATCATTTGTCTGGTACGAGAATAAATAAAAACGACGCCAACAAGCCCTAGTTGGAGATATTGGAACCACACAATTTAGTTGGTGGAGTTGATCTTATTGTTGATGAGTTGGAATTTCTTATTTCCAGTACGCTCTAGGTATATTTTTCCTGCAAAAATCTCGTTTTTACACAGATCACTCACCATCTTCGAGAGTGAGAAATTTCATCCGTCGTGCTAGTCCCAAAAAGAAGCTCCGTTTAAACTTCTATTCCAGTGGGTTATAAAGGAAAAATTAGCTTCCGTTATCATTCAGTTGATCGGGGATAGTTTGCGCCATTGCTTTTCCAAGAAAACACCTAAAAGGCACCTCAGCATCGTAGGATCGATGGGGACTCAGCTGATTAAAGCGGCTTAGTATGTTTGTTGAACCATAGCAGTCCCGAAGAAGAAATATTTCAAGTTCACCCGCACTGTTTCAGTAAGTCAGAACTAGCCGCACAAAATTACAGCATAATATGACAATAATTAGGAAAGAAGTTATCCAACTCCAGAAGATGACGTAAAATAGAATATTTAAGACTGTTTTCTGTTTTACAGATGTATAGCCCAAGTGGTTCGACATTGACCATCCCCAAAGAACTGACTCGATTCATTAAGCAGCAACGTATTCAATTTTAACGAAAAACAACAGTACACTTCAAAATCTGTTTTCACTGGGCTTTCCTACATTCATCTTGAATTTGGAGTAAAAGACACCGCCTACAGTGTTGACAATGTTTTGAGCCATTTCCAAACTATTTTGTTGCGCTTTTTTTAATCAATTAATGGCAGGCGGGAAGACAAAAATCTAACCATTTTTCGGACTCTTTATAAATAACTACTTTGTAGAGCATAACAACTAGCTTTTTGTTTGTAAAAGATAGCCAATACAGCTAGAGAGTTTATTATAAAATGATAAGTCAAAATGGAGCAGTTTACCATCCCATGATGTGTGAGAACTCGATTCTCTAATCAATCAATGTTTTTGCGAACTAATGAAAATTGTGGCCACATGAATAAAGCTTAGTTCGACTGGAAATGTAACTTTCGCTAATTCTCTTGCTATGAATAGCCAAGAGACCAACTGGTTACTAGTGATTAATGGTTTTGTTGATCCACAAACTTCTGCAGTTCATGAGCTCCCACCGCAGGACTCGTTATTGGATTATAACTAAGTTTAGCTCAGTAGCCATTTGGGAATTAAAGACGAAACTATATTTTATGGTATTCAATAACGCAAAAAAAAACAGAATCAATAAATCTTAAAGGTCAATGAGATTTCTTTATCAGTTTTTAGAAAACAACAAAAAAAATTATTGGATCTGCCCTAAGAAAAGATTCAAAATAGATCGTTGATAGCCAGGAAGAGCTCAACTATTATTTCACACTGAAACCTTTTCTTTGCAAAATTCTTTTTAGATCAGAACAGGTGTTTATTAGATCACGGCCCATCGCCAAGTTTAAGAAACCTCGGAGAAACGGGATAATCTTCAAAAAACTACATGTGCATCATAACAATAAATTTAAAAAAGAGGTTCATTTTGGTTTATTATTCATAAAAAAACCATTGTAATCGCTCTTGAAAAAAAAATGCTAACCCCCCCTGAAAATTTCAAGGTTTACAAGCCAAGAGGCAGAACTTTCCACGAGGAATCGAATGATCCCCTCCCCAGGTCCGTAGGTCAAACCATTCCCGATGTATGGCCCGATTTATGGTGCGTTGCATTTGCGTTATTTTGGTTTATTATTGTTTTTGTTTTGATTGCAGTAACCTAGCGATGTAGTAAACTTGGATACTGGAGTGAACTTCTAAAAGGGTTTATAGCCGATACACAAATTGAAGTATCCTGATAACCATGAAAAACGCTGCAAATTCTTTCACTGGGGTTTATTATTTAATTGGCTTGCGTACATAGCTTGAATTTATACTAAGCATTTGAGTGTGCGTGTTACACAGGTGATAGAGCGATTATTGAATTTCAGGAGGCACACGAGTATGATCAACCGATCAATCCAAATAGTTATATTGGATGAGAACAGATTTACGTGCTCTATGCAAATCTCCTGAGACTCAATAATCGCTCCATCACCTGCGAAACACGAACGCTCCAAAGCTTAGTAGAAATTCAAATAATGAACGCAAGCTAATTGAATAATAAACCCCAGTGAAAGAATTTGCAGCGATTTTCTTAGAACCTAGATCTTCCTGATGGATCAGGGGTTTTTCTTTGCTCCATAACTATGCAACGGCGCGATACATTTTGCGTAGTGATTCATCAGTGGACGTAATATTATCAAGCAATACAATACTAGCCAAAGGACTTTAACGCACTTTTTATTTCAGGTTATTTCTGTCTGCGATTGACAGTTGTGTTGACGTATTTTACCGGTAGTTTAGTTGCGAGCGACTAGTGGTTATTTCCGGATCTCATTCGCAAGATTGAAATTGAGTAGATATTTGAACTCAATCGCTACTGCTTTTCGTGGAGTTTATTTATTGTAAGATCGTGATCGGCCGACCGCCTTGATAAAAGGGATTAGAGTTTAACCCAATGGGATCTGAACCTCAACTAGGGGTTACCAAGAGCGATATACCTAACTCAACAGATTCAGATACAGGAGGACAATGTAGGGTACAGTACTGTTGAGCGAGGAACCATCTCAAGGAATGCTCTGTTGACACAGAGGCGCTAAGACCTTTGCAAAATAGTTGGTCTCCTCACTAGTCACTGTCCCAAAGGTAACAACTCAACAAAATGAGTAAGCCCAGGACAATAGAATGCTGCAAAGAGGTGGAAAGATCAGAGCACATCCTCTCCGATTGTTTCGATGCTGCATCAACAAAACTTCGGCATTTCGGAAAGGGTCTGAAGATTGCCGCTAACGAATATACAGATTCACATGTGACTGAGCCAAGTTTTGGTTATTTCAGCCCCTAACACGTTGGAAACAGTAAACGTTGGCATGGTATACTGAGTTCATTACAAAGTGGACGGACGGTATGTCTTTTCCTGAGAGTCGGTCATCCAACAAAATCTTCTCAACGTTGTTTGGCTTGGATACGATAGACGTATGATGTTGACATTTCGAACGTAGAAACTCAGAGACGCATAGAATAGTTACACGTGGAAACACTCTGAGTCAGAGCACTGATGCTAATTGTTGTCTAAATCCATCTACTGTGGTGAAATTTATAATTTCATGGTTTTCTAGATCTTAAACAACTAGTTATTGATCGATATTGGAACAATAGATGAAGTTTCATTCCATGTACTCTAATGTCGCTGTTCAGCCAAATTTACTAGGTGTTTTTGATAAATTTATTCGAACAGATAAAACTATTCCAGTTGCGCTAACTTGCGATTTATCTCTTTAATCTCCCTTGAAAATTTTCCCACCATTGTTTAACTGATACTAGTAGTTGAGTTATTGATTATGATTGAGTTATCATTTATCATTTTTGACTTTGTCGGTTTTAGTTCTGAAAACAGCATATTAGCTCCTATGCAAGCTGAAGTTAACCAGTTCAATAGTCATAAAAACCTTGAAACCTAAAATTGTATTCATTACGATTAGAAGATGCAACCTAATATTGATGAAAACCTCTCAACTTTTCCTCAAATTCTAGGTACTTCATTCCTACTTCGAATCAGATTTAAATTCCACTATTGAATCAATTACCAAGAAACCTTCACAACCCAATTTAAAAGAATATGTTTTCAAATAGGGATTGGTAATGCAACTCCCGAGATAGCAGTATATAGGGGGTAGTTTCTTTTACATTAAAAGGAGCTTTCACAGTAGGTGTTATATGAAGAGTATCTGATGACCGGAAGTATTGTGTTAGACGTCATCGATCTCCCTCCTAAGACCCTTATGCGTTGACTTCACGGGTCAGCGTATGATTCCATTCTAGGATAAACTAGCTGGACTCGCAGTCCTTAAATTGGGATTTTGTGATTTTCAAGAGCGCTGATTCACAAGTGTGAAATTTCCTCCGATTAAGGATACCTTTTTGTAAAAAATCATCAAAATTGTTCAATGAAAAACCTAAACAAAAAATATTTTCTAAATTCGAGAGCAATAAATTTACTTGAGGTGTTTCTGCATTGGCTGGTGGCCTTTTTTGCAGAAATTACACCGTCCTTCCAGACACTAATAATTTTAGTTCCACGTCATAAATTCATACTTACGTTATAATTACAGAAATGAATTTCGAAAAATTGTTAGAAACTGTTAGTTAGTTGTTAGTGAAATTGGTAGTTTATGAAATTTCTATGTATTTAAAACATGTAAACCCGTTGTTCTTTAATTTATATTTTCTTTCACACTTGCATTGAAAAAAACGTTTTTTTAAAAAGAATGTAGTACCTACATTTAATTGTTGAACCGACATCATAACACTTTTAATATGAATAACTCTTATATTTCGGTAGATCTACGCACCTAAAAATATAGGTACTAGTGTACAGTGTTTAGGAATGGTAACTGATATTTAACCGTATCGATGTATGAATGTTCACTGATAAATACAACCAAACCCGTACGAGTTCTATTATTTTAACGAATAGAATGTGAAATTGTTCTGACTTTCATATAAACAAAAGGAAGACATGTTAGTTGTAAGCACAACACAAATTAATTTCCATGAAACAAGAAATAACTTTTCAATTGCATAAGTAGACCTTCAACACATTTCATTTCTGTTAATATCATTTAAGTAAGATTTATTTTCATGTCGAAAAAATGCTTGTGGATTTTTTTCTAAAACCAATTATACAATTCTAAGTTTATCTATGCAGTACTTTTCTTTCATTTTCAGTTTTTATCACCGTGGTCTTATGTTTAGCATCCCTACAATTATACAAACATTTTTAATATTATATGTTGATTTTTCCAACAACTAACAGCTCTATTATGGGTATTGATCAATAAAATTAAACGAGATGTAGCTTGTTGAAAGAGGTTGTAGATGATCTGTTTAGAGATTTAATGATTACAAAATGGTTTTGAGTTTTGACCATTGAAACAATATCTATGTATGTGAATGATGATGTTTTCGACGATTAATTCGACATGATTGTATATTGATATTGGATGACTAGGAAATAGTTTGATGCCTTAGATGAATGTAAGAACAACGATAATTACATGCTGTGATTAACTTAGTCTTGCTTAATTAACGAATAATTGACCCCTTATAGTAAAAGTAATGAACTTACCCAATTCATCATTTCGGATGGTTGATGTTTGTTCCTAAGGGCGGGAGATCAGATGGAGAGAAAGCACGTCCTGATGGCACTCACTCACTAAGCACAACTAACCCCGAGTTGCCGCCCCTCCAGCCTCTTATAGGTTCGCCCCGCGCCCCATCGTGGACGTCCGACTTCTAGGGGAGGATGTCCTAGGGGGGATCAACACCGGGCCTGGATACGCCATCCGAACTTGATGGGTTCTAGCAGGAAACATAGCTGCAATTATATTGTGCACATATGCAGCCAGTATATATATGCCAACAGTCAATGTTGGACAGTATCCAGTTACTTAGGAATCTAGATACATTTTCGAATACTCCTGACGAATTAGAGGGTTTTTCTTGGAACTTACTGGTAACTTATGTATGCATTACAGGGCCGTCTCTGATTCCGGCTCTTACAAGATCACACGTATATATGATCCGTTTTTAAATAACTTATAATGCGTTTATGAAAAAAAAAAAACTAAACAAAATACGGAATTACCCCTACTATTCACCTCTTTTCTTAAGTAATTTTAAAGTTCTGAAACAAGTTTCAAAACTAGACCGAACGTGTTAATCGAACACGGAAGAAGCAAGAAAATCTGTAGTACCTAAGAGCAGCGTTTGAATGAATTTTGTATCAACCCCCATGCCCATCAGTACTCCCAACATAAAATTCCGAACTTCCGGGATTTATTGCACGTCTACACAGGAACTGGGATCGAACTACAAAATGGAATAAATCAAACAAATCAGAAGAAAATCGTGACGTTATAACGATTTATCAATAACCCCACCTTTTCACCCCCTTTCTTAATGAAAATTGAAAGTTCTGAAAAACGTTTAAATACCAAACCAAAATCTTAATTTAAAAAAAAAAAGCATGCATCGAGCTCCTATCAGCAAAAGCAAAATTTCTTGGGTTTACTGCACAACTAGACTAGAATTTAGATATAGCATTTTCACGTCCAATTGGGGGTTTTCCATTTCAAATTGGAGGTTCTACATTTCTATTTGGTAGATGACAGAAATACATGATTTAATTCTGGGAAAGCAATAACAACAAATTAGCGAGTGAAACGTAACATTCAACAAGAAAGAATGAACATAATGAACGGAAAAGAATGCAAAAATTTTTCAACATAAATCTCTCCCTACAGCAGTGGCTGTCAGGTCAATCATCAATCTCATCACATAATTCGTGCAGTTCGATGTGATGACAGCAACGCTTCGGGTTATCGTGTCACTCAGGTTTGTTTGGGGCTCACTGAGGATTTGTCTTGCTGTTAACTTGATTTTTGAAAATCAGCGCTCCACCGGCTGTGAAATCTCCAATTTGAAAATGGAAAACCTCCAATTTGACGTGAAAATGCTATAGATGAAAATGAGAGGTCTGCTAAATAGTAAAATTCGGGTAAAAGTGAAAATTCGGGTTATCGATTGAGAATTATAGTCTCAGTTGCGTCAACAAAATTTGACACAAAAACACCTTTTTTCGGCATTACACGCTCTAATTTCCACCTTCCGAAGCAAATTTTCCGGAGTTTGATGCACAACTGGAGTAAAATTCGGAAAAATTCAAAAAAGAATCGTGAAAACTCTCTAATAAGTATTATTATTATAGTCTGAAAAGCGTTGACAAAATCAGCACATACCTACACACAGATTTCGGGTTTAGAATGGTCTGAAAGACATTTTTATGCAGTTATTTCATTTATTTATTTTTCCATGTTTGGGTTGCCCCACACCCTCTGGATCAATTTTCTTAGCCATCCCTCTATGGACGTCCTAAAAAGGTTACAAATAATTCTCATTATGAAATTCATTGTTTTCACGGTATAGTTCCACAAAAGGAACCGTAAAGATGTAGTTGAAGTTACCGAAATCTATGCAGATACAGAAATCTGCCGGGGGAAAGTAACCGACGGTAGAAATGCAGTCAATGGTATCTATAGCATTTTCAAATAAAATTGTTTGAGAAGTTTAATGATTTCGGAAAAAGGTTTAATTTTAAATCTTTTTCCGAAATCATGATACCTCTCAAAAGAAGGGGGTGTAATCGAAAATAAACACTGACTCGGAAGGGATTCAACAGTTTTGTCTACTTCATGTTCACTGATATTGCAATGGATGTTATGTCGTTAATTTGTTTTATATTACCTCTAGATGACCCAGCATACGTTGTTTTTGCCTTATAAATTACTTCTAGTTTCTAGATAAATTCTAGTGCAGATAAAAAGTAACTTACTTACCATAAAAGTGTATTTATGTGGTATATGCTTGAAATAGGAATGCTTGAAATAGGAATCGTGCAAATACAATTAAAATTAATAATTTTATTATTATGAATAAAATAGTAATAAATAATAGTTAAAATGAGATCGCAATATGATAGTTGTAAACGTAACTACTACACTTGAGAGAAGTCTCATTGTGTGAGTGAAACAGGAACTAAGAAACAACATACATTTTTTAATGAAATAGCTTGTACAATATTTTTTGTTAGCCCATCTTTAACGAGCACAAACAAACTGGATGTCACTCGAGAGCATGCTACGTACTACTGCACGTGTGATAAACATGGTGTACTCAAATCTAAGCTACAAATAGACATTATCAATTTTCGAATGACTAATCGCGTACCGTTTACATTGCGAAATTTTAATCGAAGTACTTTTGGAAAACTATAATTGATCAGTTATCGAGCGGGATGAAAATGATTAAAATAAAATGGCTATAAAAACATAGGAGGTTGGTGATAAAAAAGTAATATATTTACACCTTTGTACTTGTATTTAAAATGTTCTGGCTTCGATAACGCAATTTTCGAATGACTAATCGCGTACCGTTGTACAGCCGTGGCGTTCAAAAATTAAAAAAAAGAATGTTAAAGGTGTGAAATTCTTTGAAAAGGGAAAAAAGATGTTATCGAGCGGGATTTAACTGATTAAATTACATATAAAATTTGGCTACAAAAACATCGGTAAAAAAAGTAAACTATTTTGGGTTGGTATTTTTTAACATTATGAAAAACAACAAACGGAAAATTATATATCACTTAGTATGAAAAATAGATGTTAGCCGATTCCCAGACCTACTTTATAAGCATATAAAATTTGGTAAAACTCGGTAAAGCCGTTTCGGAGGCGTACGGTGACTAACGTTGTGACACGGAAATTTTATACATTAGATAAGAAAAAGTGTTCTCTACTACATCCCCTTCTTTTGAGAGGTTTAATTGTTTTGAGAAAAAAAAGTGTACTTGTATTGGAGAAAGGTTCAATTAAATTGGAAAAAGGTTTAATTTTTCAGAAAAAGGTTCAATTCCTTTGGAAAAAAAGATTAATTTAGCCGGCGTTAAACCGGTGTTTTTTTTTTCTGCGTGTCTATATCCGCAGTTAGTTTTTCTTAAAGTCACAAAAATCGCCCCAATTTGACTGGAATTCCAAAATTTGACCGCTACTGCTTACCTAGTCGCATTTGTGGAGTCTATTGATTGTTAAATGAGGAAGTAACAAACAAACACATGGCTCCGGAGCGTATTTTCAAAAAAACAACCCGTCTTAGATCTTTAGTTCTGCAAATGAGAAATGTCATGACCCACATTCAATTTAATCCATTTTTATTTCACTTAGAGAAAAGAATTCCATGAAACCTAGTTGAATCGTATCGATGTGTATCCATGGAAGGAACCGGATATATACAACCGCTAAAAAACAAGATGCTTATCTTTATAAAAACTGGTTGAACTTGTGAGAATGTTGAAGATGAAGAGTACTCATTTATAACAGGAAAAGGGAATTTGTAATTAACTTGGAGGAGCTTCTTCTTCTTCGAAGAACTTCATTCTCCTATTTCAGTTTTAAAGTTTTAAGTGGACTTACAAATTTGAGGGTTTTTTGCTTTCTACTTTCATTACCAAGGTCAATCTCAACTGCTTTCCACCTTCGGAAGGCCTTATTGCTTAATCGGCTTCCAACTGCAACAAAACAACTTTTGTTTACTCTGAGAATAAAGACTACGGTACAAGGGAGGCCGGGAGTCCTTGCGATTCATCACGGCTTCTGCGGTCGTTTCGGATCAAAATCTCAAATGAGATTCTTCGCGTTTGGAAGCCCAAGCGGGGAGGACCGTCCTAACATTGAAAATCTCCTTTTCCTTTCAAGGATCCTCTCTTTAGCGGAAAATCTATTGATCAGTCAATAAAAATGTTGCGACACCTGATAAAACGCCCCCTTTCACGCTATATGGTTTTCTCGGTCAAGCAAAGAACGCTTATCAGGGAAAGTCCTTTCAATTTGGCTGAATGCTATTGCCAATTACAATACTACAAACATCGATAATTACACATGCATCTTAATGGATAGAAGCTCCATCGTATGAAATGCCCAGGACGAATTACAGTATACTCACAAGGCCCATAGGTACTAAGTCCTCAAAAAGTCAACTTCCGTTTGGGCAGAAGGTGCAGTCGAATTTAGTGTTGATGCTGACGTTATTTTAGCAATATTTGCTGCAGTTGAACAGCATTTCTTCTTCATTTGAGACTCACACATCTGATCCGCGGTCAAAGTTGCTTCGCATGAAGTCGAGTGTTCTTGTTGTACTGTCATTCTGACCAAAACTAACTGAAACAGAACTCCGTCGGGTGGAGCAATTTGAACTGTTCCTCTTCGCCGTATTTCATACTTTGCCCAGAGATGAAGAACATTGACGAGCCCACTCTCCACACTGTATACAGTAACTAGAGAAGATAGATAATGGATCCCCATTGATGGCCTACGTCTGTCATTATAGGAAATGCCTAGGCGTTCTAGAATTACGTATTATTCACTTAGCAACTTATTCAAATAATTCACTCTGGCATACATATTAAATATTGAATATTGATTAATGAACCATCCATTGGTGGTTCATGATTCATCATCCAATGCCACTCATCACATCACTTCACTGGACTTTGACTGGGCCCTGTTCAGTCTTCTAAACCGCTGCTGTTGTTCAGGTTTTAAGTTGATACTTAGACATTTATGAGCTTGTTATTATGAAATAAGTTGCTCGACTTTTAACTACTTCGTTTATAATTTGTTAATATCCAGTCGGACATACAAAACAGGTTACTATGCACTTTCTCAGGTATTTGGTTTCGGAGCGTCTCTTGAAAACCCTTCCTTCTGAACATCTTTTCGCAATGCCCAGTTCTTCTAGTGCAGTGTATCTAATTTCTTGTTTAGCGGATACGTTCACCTAAAAGCTCCATAAGTGTTTAGACTTCATACTTATTATCTTCTTCTTTGTACATTGTTGTTGGCGCCGTTCAGCTCTTGACAGCACAATTTGAGTAGGAATACATGTTACATACATCACCTATCTCTGGTTAGCAGTGTAACGTTTGAAGGAACAAGGAATGCCTTAAATTGATGAAATAGGTATAGGACTCAGTACTCCCCACTTTTAAAATAATATTTAAACTATTATGAAACCACAGAGATGCACAGAGCAACCTAGATCATGATTCGCACGTCTTAATTCTTGGGCCTTCATACTAATATCGTCTGGATGAATGGTGACAAAAGCACCACAATAAAGGAGCGTACGATTCTATTACAACTAACGAAATTTTCGGAAATCTTCAAATTATTTCAGTAAGTTATAAGCTCATTGCTTCGTTTCTCAACGCATTCTTGGTTCATAATGTCTTATTATTAATATTTCAACTATTTCATTGCTTTCGATTATCTATTCGACTGTGGTATTAGAGCGAAGAAATCAGACGTTCAAACTCCACAAGAGAAATGCGGTTATGTTCATTTTAGGCGATGATATTTAAAAGATTACAATCGTGTTTACGGGTGCTCATCGTGCATGGGGTCGGCTTTACGTCTTGTGTAAAGACAAATAAAATGATATATCTGTCTAGTTATGTGAAGTGGATCAACTTATTCTTTGTGTTTTTTTTTTTTTTTTTAATTCATTTTCATTGGCATTTTATTTTGCATACAGCCACTAAGTGTGCAAGATGATGACATTTGTTAAATTGTTATATTGCTAACATCAATAAATTTAACCAGTTCCTTATGCATCAAAATATTTCTTGATGCCAAGACTGAATTATAATTTGGATGGATACCTGTTTTTCTGAAGATTTAATAAAAGAACACTGATCTCAGACCATCGCACACTGGACACTCCATGATATTGTGTTCTAGCGTTCCATTAGGTGCTCCGCACTGATGACACTGTGCTGTTTCCCTCTTGTTGATGCGATACAAAAATGTGTCACATACTCCAACGTTGACTCTTAGGCGGCACATGATTCTTACTAGACGTTTATCCGATCCTTTATTGTGAAACCAGGGTACAAGCAAGGGGTTAGGTTGAATCCTTTTATAAAACGGGGCATCGTAGGAACTCTCGAATCTGTCCTTCCAGTTTTCTTTGTGATGCCTGTTGATCTGAGGAATAAAATCTTCCGCCATGGTATGAATATTTAGCAGTGGTCCATTACTCGCCCCCTCCTTAGCCTTCTTATCTACCAACTCATTCTCCCTCAAGCCCGCGTGTGCCTTCACCCGAATGAATTCCCATATCGGTGCACTGCTACAATAATTGGAGCACTCGCGCGTTGAATGTTGCATGTTTTGAGTAGCAGTAGTGCACTAAGAGAGTCAGTGCATATGAGATAAGTAACGTCTCTTCTACCTGAGACTACGACGTGCTCAATCGCTTTCACGATTGCGATTATTTCTGCGTTGAAACTGGAAGTCAACTGCGGTAATTTGAATGTTGCGTGATACATATTGGATGTATCGAGGAAAGCACAGCCAGCTCCATTCCCGGACTTGGAGCCATCCGTGAAGATTCTCTCCGATTTTGGCCATTTGGAGATTACAAATTCTATAAATTGGTTATTAATATTTCGATTTTCTCGATTCCTGTAATTGAACTTCACAACCAAAACTGGAACTAGTAGCTCTGCATAAGTCAATGTGAGTGGAGCCGGTTTGTTAGAACTTTGTGTTACTTTTAAAATTGGAGGCCGAAGTAGAAACTTAACAACAACAATTTTCCTCTCAAATAATCGATTGGGTATAAAAATTGTTACGAAGCTTGCGGACAGTTAATCTTTTACCATATCTGTTAGTTACGGGAATAAATATTATTGGGGTCAGTGGGACCCCTAGGAAGGTAACTCCCAACCCCGTCCATAGATGAGGTCATGGATTCCCTGTAACGTCCAGGATTACCATATTTCTCCCATGACGACCGATCCGATAGCCACCCCTCGCGAAGGCGGGTTTTTGCTGTAGCTCCCGCAGGCACAAGGCCTCAGGCCCCCGGCTTCCTGCCTGCCGTGAAGGTCCTTGGATTGCGGCGTGCCGGCACCGTAAAATAAGGACATGCTAAGGGTTGAACGAGAGAGCGGCGTTTATCTACGTCCAGCCGAGAACTGCATCTTATCAGGAAGGGTCGAGCGGAGAAAAAAAGTTGAGACTGTTCAACTTTTGGTTCTGTGTAGTTGGGAATTCGTATGTGGGACTGGGGAAACGGGTCGTAGGAACAAATCAAGATTTTGCGGTCACATTGTTAGAAACGGAGGAACGGAATGGAAAAGAATATGAAACACGCACGAATTCATTCGCTTCTTTCAATGCACGTCCATGAAAACTGATAGGGAAAATTCCATAGCAGTTTTGTTGGACCCATTGAAATTAAATACCTGTAAATACTGTATATTCATCATACGCCACAGTCTACATTAATTTCATAAGGTACGAAGCATGACTGTTCATATTTCACGAAGTTGGTCATGAAAAAACGAGGCCAATTATATTTAGCTGCCATGTATATGGCGTTGTTTGTATGTACTCGTCACATAAAGATTTGGCAGGGTAAATGACCTTTGTGATGGACATGGATAGTAGTGGGCCGCTACTTCTGAACATAAACCTAAGGTTTTTGCTTTAAAGGCATCTTCTGAGTATTGCAGACTTATATCGCCTCAGACCTTCTTGGTGTAAATTCCATACCAGAATGAACAAAATATAGGTACATTAATTTATGTTCTAGGGGAATAGTAAAACACTATAAGCTTCAAACTTCCAAGCAGTTTACATGTGTGCAAACTCCCAAGCAGTTTACATTTGTGCAAACTTCCAAGCAGTTTACATTTGTGCAAACTTCTGGAAGCCCGAACAAATTTTTCCAAATTCGAATCAAAACGTTCGTACACTATATAAAAGAACGTTCACAAGCGTCAGACTTTCTTCGAATGACCGCTGAAAAATGAAGATAGTGGTTATCTTGATGATCTTCCATATAGCGAGAAAGCCATAGAGCCCGTATACCATTTTCGTTCTCAACTTAAACTTATGTTAATTATCAACTGTTTCAATTACTTTGATTCCATCTTATTCTGGCAAATATTTAGGAATTGAGGTCATTATTGGCAGAAAACATTACATAGATGTTCAGTATTGAATTAATAGTTCTGTAATGCGCCTAAGGTTTATTAAGCCTCTTGAATCCTAATTCGAGTAAAGATTACCTACTACTCACCTGAATACGTGATACACTTATTTTTCAGAAGCGCAATAAAGTTAATTTTCGAAAATCTACCCTGTTACCAAATATAAACGTAATACATTTCATTATTAAGTACCTGGTACTAGAGTTTTTATATTAGTTATCATTCATTTTCAATAAACTCCAAAATATATAAAACTAAGGAAGGGTCTCTGGAAAACGGTCTCCAGTTGAAAAATACTCCCACTTAATGACATTTTATAGCTCGGAAGTAATTCACGAGAGCTTAATCCTTTTCTGAGTCATTAAACTTCCTCCTGCAAAATTTGCCCCATGAATAACTTTATCAAATAATTAAACAGTTTCTAATTATTGTTTCTAATTAGATTTAAAGGACCAGGACCAGGACTTATTCATTTAAAAAGTAGGAGTTCTTCTCCGACGATTCTGGTAATTTAAAGGGATTTCGGTCCAAACATATTAGTAATTGTATGCGTTACTCTTTAAACAGCCGTTCTTTTCACACTAAACTAACGATTCAGCATCCAAACTGGTTATATTAGATAGGCACAGTTGTAGTTTAGAATGGTTCCTGTCTTCGGAAATTTCAAAAACATTCCTATGTGAAGATCACTCATAAGCTACCAGAGAAGTCTCTTTCACTTTTTTCCCCTTTTTTGAACTTCCTTTTCCAAAATCAAAATTATATATATGTATAAACAACAATTACATCTCTCTCGTAATTTGAAAATGGCTAAGAGCCGGATTATAAAAATTATTGTAGACTAAAAGTTTGTACATTTCTATATAAATAGCAGCAGTGGGATTTTTTTAACTTCTTGTTGGGGGATCGGGGAAGTGAATGTTCAATGGAAATGAAAGTTCTTTGTGTAACCGGTCATTCTCAAGTGCTATAGTTAACTTCTGCGAAAACATCCTTAGAAATGGCGGAATTGCCGGTTTGAAGATGTGGTACATTGATTATTACGCGTTGGTAGATCTGCGCTGTTCCCACTACCATTGTTACCAAGCCTGAGCAAACCACCCTATCTCGTTAATTCCCTTCGTATCTTTGCCAGAACCCTCGGGCTGTTGTGCGAAGGATCTCAAGTTTCGTAACTTCTGGACGGAGGCCTGTTCCTACGTGCGAAGGCGGAAATATCTCGTGATTTGAAGTGATAGGAACCTCCTACTGCAGAAAAGAAAAAAGAACCGCAAAAAGCCAGGTCAGCGTGCACTTTCGCTCGGAAAAGGAATCGCTTTGAAGAATATCAGGTTCCCAACAACCATCTCGTAAACGGAATATGTCGCACCCACCCTATTATGTGCCCTGTGTTTTGTTCTCCCGAAAAAAATCAAACACTTCAAAGAACAAAGCTAACTGGAAGAATTTTCCATTGACATTGTTTTCAAAAATGCTACAAATTTTTGAGCAAGCTTTACATATCTGTATTATATAATCCATCTAGGTAAATTATTCATCTAATTTTATTAAACGTTGCCCTAATCTGCAATATTACATTATTTTACGTTATCTAAACTCGGGGCTTACATATCTGGAATAGTGTTCTAGATACCTAGAAAACTCCATTTCTACTTCACCTGCGTAAATAGATTTGGAAACCAATAAGCCAAACGCAGTATGAAATTAGACCACAGGGTTCCCTCATCTGATCAGTGTTTATCCTTCAAGCCTTCGCGCGGGCGGTCAAGTGACCGCCTTTCTTGAATTTCGAAAATACGAGCTCACCTACGATTTTTGGGGGGATGTGAGGGGCATGTATTCTCTAGTTACACTGCCGACTGTATATTCCACCCCTGAGGTCAGTGTCTTGCCTCTTCGTTTCCGTTCAGTACAGTTCCGAAATTGATAGTATTCAGTCAGGCGGTCAGGAGACATCCGCGCGACTCCTGACGGAATACTTTCATCGACATCATAAAATGTAGGTAAGTGGATTATAACTTCGTTAATAGTGTATAACTAAAATCAGTTTCATTCAAAGAATAAAAGTTTGTAATAAGTGGGTATCTATCTAGTAAATTAAGATTTTTTGCATAGTTTTGCAACTTAATTTGCCTATCTTGCCTCTCTCACCCTCTTCTTCTGTCACCCAAAAAACAAATAACCCGTTTCCATTTTTTGTTCAGTTGCTTGAGAACAAGGATAGCGAGATAGACTGAACAACCCTCCAAGACTGGAATGAAACTTACCTATATTGCGTATTTTTTTATTTTTTTGTGTCTTGTCATTTGTGATTTTTCTGTATTTCGTAATTTTGGAACAACTAGCTAATGTTTTTTCTAGTTTCCATCTAGTTAGATTGAAAAAATGACATTTTTACAACAAAAAGTTTGAAATAATTATAGTCCAAGTGGCCTTTTTGACACATCGCGCTTTTGTGAGTTACCTGTTCATGTAACATTCATACATGAGTTTAAATACCTATGTGTAAGCAATTCTATACCTTCTTATCTAGTTCAATTGAAATAAATAATCTAGTTTTTCAACAAAGAAGAAAGTAATCATTTCCCAAGAGCGTGAAGCCAATTGCGTGTTTTCGGAAGCAAGAGTTTATTTTTACCCATGAACTACAATTAACCGCTGTTATTTTAAATAATAAAGAATTTTTTGTGATAAATGTGTTTTTTTAATTGTATTTTAGTTCTTTTGTATTTACTGCAATGGAAAGTAGAGAAACCAGCAAGCTAATCATTGAGAAAGCAAGGGCGGTCAACAGACAGCTACGCGAGCGCCGGTGTGACTCACGTTGGCGCGAACTTAGTAACTGATGTCCGGATAAACCAAAACGATAGGATGACTTCGTCTTGAATATAAACTGTTTAAGTTGTTGTGTTTAACTCATTGAATAGTTGTAGATGGAGAGAAAAAACATTTATTGATCATTAAATGGGGTGGAATGTTGGGTTAGTTGGGATTTGTGAAAAGTATAATTGATATGCCAAAAGCCTCGAAGTGGTATGGAAGCCAGAAGTAGAAATTTGACATACTCTGAGGCACTAGTAAAGTTGTTTTTGACAGCTGTTTGACTTTTGTTGAATAAACCAAATGAAATTTGAAAATATAAAAGGAAATTCTTACCTACCCTTCATTTGTCCAAATGTTTTAACAAACGTTATGAAAGCCCCAACTCAAAAATGAACATCTGAAAAGACACTTAAATTTCAACTGCATCAGCTGGTTTGCTCGTCAAAATTTAATAGGCGGTTTTTAGTATGCTTCAACAAGTTCACAATCGCTCTCTTGTTTATGTTCTTTTTTTTTTGGGTAAAATTGTTAGCCCTTTTAGAAAACGAACGTATGAAAGTAAATAAGACCGAGTGATCGCATTCCAATCATGTTTATCGATAATGAAAATGACATGAAAACATTTGCGTGATGTTTTCAACATGCGGATTTTTAAATATTCTTTTGATTTCACCTTTTAACGTTGATCAAGATTGATGCCAATGATTTAAAAATATCATCCGTCAATTTGTGATTTATCATACAAGTTCCGTTAACTGAGCATTGGTTCCGAACGCGCACTGTGACAAAATGTACATCTATTTTATTGAAGCAGGCAATTACGAGTTAGTGAAAATTGACAGACCTTAATTATGCAGAATATTCAGTTAGAGAGAAATTATTCGATCAAAGTGATGTGAATAAACACCATGAAATGAGGATCAGCAACTTACTCTGTGTCGTACTTCCTTCCCTTGATCTGATGACGTTGTACAAGTCGTACAACGACTGTTTGAATTCTTTCTCTAGTAGAATCGAAAACTAAAATAAAAAAGGGGAGTCAGGAGGTAACCTCAAGTTTCAATCGAAGATTTGAGGCACTAAAACATCGAAAAATGAAAAACGGGTCCCACCTTCTTCAAGCAGAAATATACTAAAGAAAAGGACGAATTAAATTTTTTGATAGCTCGCGAATAATCCCTTAATGGGCCCACATAGTTGGGACACTCTGTAGATTACATCATGCGAATAAGACTATAAAGACCTTGCTGCACACTCAAGGGTCGATGATAGAGCTTATTTCCAATAAAAAAATGCCTCACACACTTGTTTGTTTGGAGGCTTAATTTTCGAGTTATTTCATTCTTAAGGTTTGGATACTTTTCCCATCTTCAATTGCTAAGATGTCCACAACTTGCTTAAACTACTCTCTAAATTCGATTCTGAGTACTTGCACCATTGGAAAGAGCGTTAAAATTATTTTCTTTTTTAGGGCAAAATCAAATTTTTTTAACATGACTTAGAACGTGGCTGATTTGCCCGGGGATAAAAGTTCAAGAATTTATGGAAAGAAACATTTTTATGTGTTTTCTCAAGCTCATAGTAAACTTTCGTAACTCCCACTTTCCGGCAAAAGGTGTAAGGAAAAATCATTTTTCACATGTAGTGAGGAGAAAATGGTATTTGACTCCGGAAAAACATTTTTTTATACCGTGAAGTCGACTTTTTTCGACTAAAATTAACTTTCTTCAAAGAAGAAGAGTTTGACATCTAGTTGTATTCATATTTCTTTTCTGAATCGAGTAATGACTCCCTCGGGCATCTCGCTCATTAAATAATGACTTTTTAGGTGATTTCCCATCGTTGAAAGGGCTGAATTACTGGCTACTTGAGTTCAGAGCGAATATTGTCTTATTAATTGAAATGTTCAACTTAGATTGATCCCTCATTTGTTGGTGAAAAGAAAATTAAATTTGTTGAAACTCGAAAACGAAGCCTCTTAAAGGAGAAGTCCAGGACGCATTTTTCATTGAAAATGATCTCTAGATTTCTTGAAGTTTGATGAACTTGTTGCGGGACACCCAGTATTTATCTAAGATTGATTAGTCCTTAGCTACAATTTGTAGTCTGGATAAGTGTGTTACTTCTTCCTATTTTTGGAAGTATAAACGGGATTATGGACGCAAATAATGAACGGATAAAACCATATCGGGTAACGTGTCATATGACATGGTCCATTACTCACTGAATTTTCACCTTGAAGCTGTTAACACCGTGAAACCTGCTGGATATAAAAATTCAAGAAAGGTCGGATGTATATAGACAAGAAGAAAAAAAAACTGTGTAGGGCACAACTTTTTTTCGGAAAATCCGCGACCTTTGTAGTATAATGCACATAAGTAGGTCGAGAGGGAATTTCCTCACGATTGTGACATTCTTTCGGTTCTCCATAGCCAAACAACACCGAGAGAGAAAGGTCGTTGGTCGTTTTACAAATGGAACTGTCTGTGAGGAGCACAGACATAGGGATCGCCTTCAATCGAAGAATCTCTTCTGAATACAACTGGGAACCTCCCTATGCGGTTGCATCACGCACCTAGAGACACTGTGCACGAGTGGATGAAGGTTCTGTCACGGTGATTTCTGCCGTAGAAAAGATCCGATTACCATATACCATAACACCACCGTCGTCCAACAGATTCAACATTCTGACTCCGGACCGGGTTACGCCACGATCGGGATCTTCTAAAAGTACGAGTACGCTCACAAAAGATGTTTTTTCCCAGTGACGAGTTTCAAAGGCGTGCCTTCGTATGATGAAAAGAAGGTTTTTACTTGGGTAGAACTAGTTAAATGGCTATATCCAACGAGCTTTGACGGACGTTTGAAGGAAAAATTGTAACGACAGGGAACCTTGTCCCTTTATGAATGCAGAGCATGTTTTGACAACGGTTTCATTGGCGGGTTGTCAGCATTACGTAAATAAAGATTGGTTTAGCAAGGAAAGTACCACTGACATTCATATTCATATTTCATGGAATATGCATGAGTATACTTCCATCGCTTGAACTAAATCCATTTTCCCATAAAACTGGTAAATTGGTAAAACTGGTAACATTAGCGAATTGATCAAACTTAAAACCGATTGGGTATTAATAATAGTACTTTAATACTTTGGAACCCAGAACGCTGTTCATTACAATTATTGTTCTGATCGACTCATTGATTGACTCCGATATCGAGAGATGAATCAGATTGAACTAATGCGCCTCTACTGCTAGTTCATTGATGAAAATCCTTCTTCGCAAATAGGTGCTACTTTTAAGGAAATGCAATTTCTCTGGTTTCACGGTGAATCTAACGCTCTCACTTTCCTTGTATACATTCAAAAGCCCAACGATGCCCGTAGCACAAAGATGGTTGCAGTGTACGACCACCATTCCACAAATTGTCAATTAAATATGCCTATGATGCACAAGGCAATCGACTTGATAAAAATATATTTAAACGACATTGTCACTCACTTAAATTGTCCATCATTCAATTTTTCACTATTTTCTATAATGAACGTTTTTAATGGTCCAAGAAAAAATCAACCACTCCTTAAAATTTGTTGTACATTTCAATATTTGCCAAATAATGAGGCACATAGATGTGCTTCATTTTATCTTTAAGCTTCAGTTGTTCCATACGTGGATTTCGACGTCGTGTAGATATAAATTAAATTGAGCCATTATAGGTATTTAGATATCACGTACTGTTTTGTTTCTATTTCAAGGCATCTAGACTGCAAGGCAAACTGCTCTAGTTCGAACGGAGTGAGATATCTCCAATCCGATTTCATCATTATGTTCAGCGTGAAAAAACCTATATAAAAAGGATGGTCACCTGCTTGAGGGTTTTTCGGGTAATTTTCCCCCAATTGAGATGCCCGAAATCTTTCCTTATATTGAGGTGATTATACTCATCTTCAAACTTAGCCTTTAAAAAGCCTATATAGATAGATTTTTTGTGCAAATTTGAGCTATTAATCTCAATTCTATCGAGAGTCATCGTCTGGAATGTGTTTTTGGTGTCTTTTGACAGTGGATTTAGAATGCTTTGAAGCGATTTCGATGCAATCATTTTTTTTAAATTCTCATTTTGAATATTTTGGACCGAGAACAATATTTTCTCTTTCATCGAAAATTCGCTAATACCATAGCAGTTGAAAGAATTTTTTATATTTCTTTTTTTCACGTTAGGTATTAGGTAAACTAGATGAAATTTTCTGTGAGTGAAGAGCAAACCAAACCGATGTTTGGAGCCAAACTATCGGTATATAGATATTATCGAATGTGTGGAATCGATGGCAAAACATCGTAATATCGCAGCAAAACATCGATGTCGATGTCCCATCTCTACCACTGGCTGAATGAGTTACGTTTAAGGGCGTAATTCTGTTCTGTAAGGGCTGATAACAGAGATAATAAACCGTTGTGTAATAATTTGCAGTGTTCGATTCTTCATCGAGTTCACATAAAAACACGGAAGCTTTCAGGAAGTTGCTCAGAGTAAAACGCGAAAGATAAAGAACGAGCTAGAGCGGGGGAGCTGCAACTTCCAGTTCACGAAGGAAAGGTGCCGTTTTGATCTGCCAACGATTTAGTGGTCGAAATGTACAGGTTTACCCAGCCTTCAGCAGACCGGTTCCAATGCCGGGTTAATGTTGGAGTGGAGAGCTGAAAGTATTGTATAATATGAAAGAGGTGCCGTTTTTAAAGTGAAAGTCCTGCCCATTCTGGCTTCCTGTGTAAGATGTGCAGCGGTCTCATTTAAATGCACGAGATCTTCGGAAGAGATTATCGCTTTCGGAGAATTTTTTATTTTCTATTTCAACTCATTACGTACACTACGCGGGTAACTAGTAGATTCGCATTCTAGTGCGGCGTATGAAGGGTTATAAAGTTATGTAAAACTGACGTAAGAAAGTAACTTAATTCTCCGAGAGTAGATTAATCATTTGGCACTGCGTAGAACGTGTAGACGCCAAAAAAAATGTAAACGTATTGTAAGTGATGCTTGCATTACAAGAGACTTCCATATCTAAAGTTTTGATGAGACTGAAGTTTTCATACATACTCTTTAACGTAATTACCTACTTATAAATTATAAATAAAACATAATTGTGAACACGTCAAACATTTCAGAAGATTTAGGTAATGATGTATAACTATTACTCTCTCCATTCACCCCCCTCAAATTAAATTTGAAACATCTGAAATACGTTTCAAAACAAGACCTCAGTTCTTAATCGAACTAAATCAGATGCAAGAAAATCGGCAGTATGTGGTATACGAACTGTTCATTGAACAGCTCTTGAATGGAGTGTCTACTCCCCTCTCCTGACAGAAAATTTAATACGAGCAAAGTTTGTTGCACTAACCTAAAATTGAGTGGAAATAACCTAACTTAACGGTGCAACTGTTATTTTAATCTCCAAAAATACAACAAAGAGTACGCTGGCAAGTGGAACTTAGTCACACATCGGATTGGCCCACATGATCAAATCACCTACGTTCAATGTACGTCGTAAAGAGGAGGCAAATAACTTCCTTGTATCCATATTATCTATCCATATTCTATTGAAACGTTGTGAATCATCTTTTAAGATTCCATAGTGAGTTTCTATCTGAATAAATCACTATCTATCTGAATGAATGACGATTTCTTCACTATTTCCCCCTCTGCGCACCTTCTTTCATAATGAAAATTGAATGTTTAGAACTTGTCTAAATTCTACGCCAAAATCTTTACAGAGCAAAACGAATTGGTCGAGATTGTCACTTGAGCACCGATTGGAAATGATGGCTATTATTACCTCTATAGTCCCCTCCTGCCTGCAAAAGCAACATATCCGAGGTTCTTTGTACCATTAGACCATAATTTGGATCGAACTAAATTAGAATGATGAAAATCGGTTAAGAATAGTTGGCTGACCAGCTTCGACAACGTTAATCACGCACACACACACACACATACTAGGGGTTTTATTTAAGAATCTGCATGACACATTGTTTCTCATACACATCTCCTAAGATTAAGGTCCTTTTAGTTTAGCAACTTTTAGAATATAAATTTGAATCTTTGGTAACAATTGTAAAAGTTTCGTACTTTGCATAAAATGGGCTGTTTCATTCAAGTTTATTTCACTGGAATCATGATACTCACTTACTATTTTCTGCGCAGCACAACCAATTTCTATAGTTCATTGTATTTCAGCAAAATTACTGTCCTTCAAGCTGGATCAGAAATCTGCCTTCTCACCTCACCGTTGCAATCCATTCACATCCCGGATCAACGGCGGGCATATTGTGTAGTCCGCAGGAAAATCTTTCATCAAACCAACGGCCAGTTGTTTCATCGACGCATGTGGACTGAGCGTTGAGAGCCGGGGTGTGACGGATGAGGCGTGATACCGATAATTGGGCGGTGTAGCGCGTGCCTGGTCTCGATGATTCGTGAAAGAAGACAACTCCCTCGAACAATTCGGTAATCAGAGATATCCACCTTTCAAAGTCTAACAGATTGATAGAACTTATTGCAACGAATGACTAAATGGGTATTTATGATACATATGTTTCGATATAGATCAATGAAATCTTAATGAGGAGCTACTTGGTTCCTTATTGGCAAAAATATTATCGTTCTGGTAAATTTGGCAGACAAAGAAAAGCAAGTTAGCTCAAAATTTGTTGGTATGCTTTTCAATACACGTCTTTTCCAAGAACCGTATAAACACTGTTATGGTTAGTTATTTTTAAAAAGTCATCCACATAGCTGTGTGGCTCAATGGTTTATTCTTTCTTATACCACACTCAGTAGAAATATAAAATTCCAACCAGTTTTCACATTTTCATGACTTTCTCAAAGTTCACCGATTTCGACGCTACAAAATCCTGACCCTTCCCGGAAAATAATTACTTTGCTAAGTAATTATTTTGCTAAGCCTTTGTCGCTTTTGTTGAAAGCATTCAAAATTTCGGATTCTACTTGCCTCAAAATGCAGAACAACAAATTTTGAGGAATAATGAAACACATTTTGGGAGAAACACATTGAAAAATTAAGGATCAAAAAACTTTCCCGCGTTTTAAAACCTCCCGAATCTTTTGAAGTACGAGGGAGGCTGACCAAAGAAGTCAGCTTGTATTATTTAGAAAAACACTGGATTTCGGAGAATGTTATTTCCTTTGGGAAATAGAAACCAGATGTAGTGCAAAGGCTCCTAAAATTAGGGGGGTTTTGAGCATTTGTTACGAGGAAATTTGTTTCTAATTAAAATATTTGATTGGAGTAAAGACACGAATATGGGGGTACAGGGACATGGTACCTCAGTATGCAATGCTGTATTCTTCTCAGATTATTCAAAACAGTTTACTGTGATTATCATGTGCATAGTAAGTAGTCAATTCATGGCTAGTAGAATGTGAATAAAGCCTTACAATCGTTTTGCAAATACCAAATGAAGTTGAAGTAGATATTTTCCGAACACAAAACATTCTCCATTCGAGGGGGATCGTCATTCTGAAAGTTCAATATCTGCGTAAATAAAAATATCATTAATCTCCCCTTTTGATCGCATAGGACAATGATCTAGTTTACCTTTGTTCCCCAACAGAGTGTACTCTACACGCAGTGTACTAACGCCTGTGTTCAGTGTTATCAAGCGATGTCCTTTACGCTTTTATGCGATTTCTTAGCGTTCGTTTGTTGGCGTTAACATGCAATCAGAATCGCACAAAAGCACATCCAACGCGTGAGCTATTCTGAAGGTATGCAATAAGTTGTCCGCCCTGCCGACGGCAATTACCTAGATGTTAAGTAACAGGGCTTTATCGACCGGAGAGGAATAAGGTGTTCAACCAGTAGTCTCGCTGTTATAATAGAACCCTTGGAACTCTCTAATAGTATAATAGTTAAAAGCAGGTAACGTTGAACAATGACTCAGTTCATACTTGCGTCTCACGACTAACTTTGTTTTTTTTTATCCTTTAAAACATTTCGAGCTATTATGATAGTGCGGGTCTTTACAGTGTTTTGTGCATTCAGTTTGACAGAGATCGAGGTGGTCAGTTGAGTGTACGCACTGCTTGGGTGGTTACAGTAATCAGAGCAACAGCTCAGTCCTTCGTTTGATCTAGCGTGGGAAAGAAAAGGCGTTTTACTACGCCCCTCGGAGGTTTTCTTTCGGGTTGGCATTTTACGTCTTCAGCGTCATTAGGTTGAGTAATATCACTAGTTGCTTGAAAAACAATATAGGTAAGAGACCAGCTTTTCAACTGTACCATAGTGCTCGTTCTGTAATCTAAGTAATCGTACCTTTCAAGAGAGAAAAAATGTGCTATCGGTATAGTTACAAAGTCTAATAATAATTAAGTAATAATGATTACAAATACTCGTCTCTTCACCGTTCTCAAACATTTTTAACAAATCAGAGTAGAATTTTAGGCAACCACATGAACGTAGTTATGATATACAATAATCATTCTTCGTTAGTCACACATTTCACTGTTCTAATATTATTCAATCATGGGTAATCACTTGTGATAAATAAATGGACCTGCTGCCACTACCTCCTTACGAGGAAGAATAATGTGTAAAATCAAATCAAAAGTGAACAACACCACCAATTATAATTTCAAGATAAATATTCTGTTTAGTAAATTTTGTAATATGTATAATAGATGCATTTGTATTGTTACTCAGTGATGTGTCATCCATACTGACAACTTTTTCTCCCCTCAAAGGAGAGACCCGACGTCGGCCCTAGGGATTCAAGAAGTTGATGATGATGGAAGGAGGTGATAGGGGTGAATCGAAGCGCCCCTTAAAATGACTAACAGTTGAGGACCTCCAATGACGTGGGGGTGACACCACGAAGCACTCCTGGTGACAAGCTCAACTCTAGTAGCTCCGTGGGAACCACACCTCGCCACTATGACACGATCGTGATCATCACATTGATGCTACATTAGGCGCAACTCCCTTCAGCTCAGATGTCGCTGGTCGCAGGTCATTTCCATCATATATGCATACTTATTTTAGATCCCCAGGCTCTCCATATCCACGCTGCTACTGAAAAACTTGAACGTCCAAGATTATAGCAGATCCAATGGACTTGTTGACAACGGTTTCTGGCTTCTTGTACTGAGCATAGGGCACGTCTACATCCCAACCGCAGGCTGAAAAAGCACCTGCTATTTGATTAGCAACTGCAAAATGACAAAGAATGTAGCCACCTTGACTTTGTGGAAACTGCTTCGCCACATGACACAACTTCTCGTAAGTACCCCGACGGGCACGGGAAAGGATACCTACTGTCCCAATAATGTCGAACAGAGTAGCAGCAAACTCAGCAAACGAGCTATGTTTGGAAACAGTTAGAGTTGCCCGGTCCCACCACTAATGCCTACATATCCACCTCAAAACCAACACCTATAAATACAATAAGTAACATCACAATTTGTTTCAGTTGTTACTCTACTTCCCAACCGTAACGAACAAAGTTGCTCCATATTGCTCATGGATACATAACATTATAAATGGAACTGGCCACAAAAAAAACAGTAAGTTATCTACAAAATATGACCTGCTGAACAAGTATAACCCGCTTTAACCTGTTGTCTATAAACGCAGATCCGAGGATCTGCTATATATTACTTGAAAATTGATAATGTTGACGTTTTACGGGCATGAATACCGTTCGTCCTACAAACTTCAAATGTTTAAATCTATACAGTAGATTCAGCGAAGAATAACATAGTTTGGTTGACATAGTATATTATACTATGTCAACCAAAGAATGTTATTCTCCACTGAATCTACTGTATCAGAATATTATTCTGATTAGCTCAGTAAACTCAGGTGGTGTTAAGTTCTTCTGTACTAATCGCTCTCGACACTGCTATCTGAAACACATCTTCTCTGAACAGTAATTATAATATGGTTGTAAAGCGTTGAATTGCCCTGATCAGCTGAATGAACCCTGAAATTAATTGCATCAATAGTCTAGGGGCAACTGCTGAAGTTAAGGACGGTGCCTATTGCCTAGTGCAGACCCACTAGTCTGTAATAAAGAGCAAATACAGACCCTTTCCACTACCATTTAATGAAGACCATAAGTCTCTAGGTAGCCAGCGGATTGACATTTCGATATGACGGACGGTCGGACAAACAGCAAAATGCTGTTTGGTTACTCGAAAAACGAAGTTCGTTGATGAGGACAATTATTAGGCCATTGACTTGATATATCCTAATTACGAATAGTTTAAGATTCGTAGATGAAGATAAAAGGTACTCTAGAACAATGGAAATTATGTTCCAAGCAATCTACTTCAAAGACATAAAAACTGTACGTTACACATAAGCATCTTCTAGCCTTCCTTACTGAACCAAGATAGTGGAGACATGCGTAAAACAGGCTTTGAGCTGTCTCATTCACAAAATAAACTGACCGTGACCCGACTACGCAAGGACCCGAATGACACATTAATACAAGTAGCTACTTGTAGGATGTCGAACATAACGCACAACGGACGCTAATTTCCTCGCTCCTTTGGTCCACGGCCCGTCGATTTAGTTTTGTAAGTGGTCCCCATATTTTTGTATTATGTTATAGTGAATAGGTCTCGTTTGGCGTTTTGAGGCACGAAATTAAATCCGACAAGGGTCGAGAGTAAAATAGGCGTTACATTACAATATGTAGTTCCAGGATGTGTGAATAGATAGAGCGCAGAAAAAGTATTTCACCACTTTCGAATAATAATCATGTGACAGAACTCCATTCGAACGTTTGAATATTGGAAAATGTTTTTTTGCTTCTGAGTCTACCTAGGTATGTGTAGCTGATGCTTTGTTTTGAACTTCAGGAGAAGACAATGTTTATTCTCCAAAATCAACATTTCCACTCGCACTTCTAGTTTTATACCATTTAGAACAACTCTCGTTCCTTGTCTTTTTGCGTGGTTGTGCGTATTCTTGTAACAACCTCTATTCGTACTCATGTCATCTTTCGAGGAATGTGCCGGTCAGTATGAAGATGGTTCCCAGTGTGTTGCATTGCTCAGATCAGTATATCAGTCTGCTATACCCTAGAGTGACATCCACCATCAGCATCATTTGTCTACAGGTTCTACTAGTCCGATCTCACTCAAATTTGGAGGGTTTCGGTGAAGACCGGATTGATAGTCTCATGTCAATTTCAACTCGAGAGTATAATTACTAGATGCTGCGCATCCGTCAATGTGAAATCCTCGTTTCACGCCTAATTTGTTCAGTTTTCACCCAATTTTGATTAATTTACAGGAATATGTGGAATATAATGAAGATGGTTCCCTGTCAGCTTCATTGCTAAAGAATCAATACATCACATTGCGCATGAGTAAACGTAAAATCCACCGATCATCATTTTCTCAGGTTCTTCTAGTTCCATCTTGTCCAAAAGTCAGAGGGCAGTTGTGGAAGCCGGTTTCATCTCGAAGACCTGCAATACCTGGCGTTTCAGCTCTTGTTAACGTTTTCATATTGTTGCAATAGAATTTGATTAATAACATCAATCATAAAATTTATGATTGATGTTATTATTCAAATTTAATTTAATGTTTTAGTTGAAGTTGATAATTTCCAGGGATGAGGTTTTCCAACATTCCGGTGGAGTGTTCTGGAGGCGTAACTAGTTGATTACTTAATACAAAGGGAACACATATCATTTATTTACACAACTCACTTCTATCAAAGAAGCCAAAAACCTCGGTTGTTTTCAGTCGATAGTTTTCAGGTGTATCCAAGATCTTCATCATTTTTATTCACTCCAGTGGAGGTAATTTATGGTATCCATTGTTATTTAGCAAATTAATCAGTGAGGATTTAAAACATAGTCCACTCGGTCAACCAGCAAAAGTGGAGCTTTTCTATCTGTTTAAAGTGAAAAAATATTACAAATTTTCGTGAAATCAGGTTACCAACATCAAAAGTTTTGCTGCAGAACATCTAGGGAATTGCAAAATCAGTGAGAACTGCAGTTTTCCCAAATCATAATCAGAATTGTTATCAGGATCCACCCCTAATTAATGAATTCAATAAACCTGATTAAAAGAATATAAATAAAATCTTGACGATATTGTTTGCAACTCCCGTATGCTCTAGCGCAACATTCCAATGGTCCGGTGCAATTTTTAAAATGTTCTAAGGAAGTAAGGATTTTTCTTCTTTCTCCAGCCAGTAAGTGTTTCAGGAAATTCGCGACCATGCACGTTTTTTTTTTTTTTCATTTAGGTGCTTTAAACCAGTAGGTGTTCGTCAGGAAGCTAATCCCCGGAAATGTTTTCAAAACTGGACAGCAATTTATTTAATTTGAGGATTTAGCGTAGACAAACAGACAAAGACAATTCGTCTTCTACTCTTTTTGCTAAACATTCGAGTGACTGATATTCTTTGACCAACTAGCAGACTTATTTGAAGTGTTTTTTATCATGGTAACCCAAACCCGAAACTTCACTTGTTATAGACAAACAGACCTAATCACAGACGTACAAATAGATACAAGTAATACATACAGATAAGTAATAAAAAGATTAAGTGAAATGAGAGAATCATAATTATAAGAGAGTGAAGTACAGACTACTGATAAGGTACTGATGGTATCTTTGCTTTGAATGTGGTGCATGGATGTGCAGGATAATAGTATGATAGGTACAGATTTGTGAATGTATGCTGCACTTTTCTTTTTGTAAAATTTGTATTCCGTTCCATCCAATGAATTCGGGGTAATGAGTGCCTTCGAAATATGCCAACGGTTGAATGTGATGTTATCGACCAGTACAATATGCGTGAGCTCTTCTGTAACAGGGGAAATAGGGCAGGCGGTCGTCTCAGCCCCTAACCACAAATCTTCACCTTGAATCTTCACCAGCAGTAATAACACCCCCAGTTTGAGGGAGCGAGCTGGTCGCGCTAAACGTGCCAGGCACCGACTATCGACTTTAATTGTCATCTTGCAGCCAACAGTTCAGTTCTGTGTGACGCTTCCTATCCGATACAACTTTTAAAACGAAACGCGCTTTTACAACCTGTAAAATGAAAACAAAGTGAAGAATCGTAAAAAAAATATGACTAGGTGCCGAGTTTTTACTAGGAGAAATCGTCTAATGTTCACTCCAGGATTTAGCATCACAGCTTGCGCCTAGAGTCCGTCAGATCTACCGAATTGAAAATTGTGTTTTCGCTGGTACTATTTTATGACGAGTTTTTCTCATTCGACCGTAAAGCCAAACTGAGCGACCTCACGGATCTTTGCATTTACTTGGGTGGTGTTTAGAGCACCATTTCGTAAGATCTGTTCAGTCTACCCAATTCCTCCAACCGATGACCCACTTTCTGTTCCGTCAAGGCTGTAGCAATAAAACAAAAGAAGAAAATTTCCTAAAAATCAAGATTATTTCTTCTACTTTGTTGTATTCACGTCAAAATCGTACATGGCTGCACTCTAAACTGACTTTTGTGCTATGAAAATAACGATCCTGTTCTGTACGTCGATAGTTGTAAATATGTACCTAGATGATGAAATCTCAGCGACTAACGATTCCGTTGTGAAACCTTGAGTACATGGATTTCCCGGGCTTGAACTGTTTGAGGGTGAGTTTGAGTAAAATTTACCGAGCTAATAAAAAGAGGGTGTACTTTCTACGAAAACGGTTTACCGGAAGCTACCGACGTTTTTTAAAGTGCTGAAGATGGAGTGCGTTTGAGATTGAACGTTTCAGAGACAAAACATCAACCTTAGTTCAGTAAAAAAAAAGAAGAGATAAATAGGGGTAAGAAGTGACATTAAGGATACGAACAGAATCAGTTACATTGGGATCTTAATATGGGTAATACCGAGAGTAATGTGGTTAGCGGCGTCAAGAAACAAGCTGATACATCTTCCATCAAGATATACAAGCTGGTCGACCTCAAAGGTGATGTCCAACATATCTTCTGATTTTTCTATTTCATTTGATTGGCACTTTTTAAACTAATTTCCCATCGTTTATCGTTCTTCAACAAAATTTAACCCACCCCCACCCCCTTCGAATCGAATAAAAAACCCTTTGAAATCACAGGAACAAACTTAATGAAATTTGGGTCCAAAATCACATTTCGGGTCTATTTTGAACTAAATTTCTGTGTCACATTCTGTCAATCCGAAAGGGTGGAATCAAAGGGCTGAAATCTTAAAAATGTGCATATCAAAAACTTTCGAAATAACACTAACGTTTTTGTGTTCGTTATTGATAGACGTCCTTTCTATGAATCCAATGAGCAGACTCGGATTTGTTTACGTTCATCCGTTCACTCTCCCCGAAGGCTGAATGTTGTCAGAAAAAAAGAACGTCAACATGAGTGTGAATGAGAACGCAATTGCACATAGTAAAAATCTCCCAGTATTTTGTGGCGATCGAATCAACTGATAACCAATTCCTTGTCCTTTCAAGAGCTCCTTTTTAAATCAAGTTTTTGTGTGTTCGCAAACAATTAGGGCTCAGGTAAGTGTATTATTTTTTATCGTCAAATTTCAATTGTATTCCTGGGTGTTTATGTCGGGTCGATATTCGGTATATTGCACCATTGTAGGCATTTTGATATCAGCTTTCGTTTTGTACAGAGTAAAGGTGGCAGTTATATTTATGATAAAGCCATCCAACGATTTTTGGGAGATCTAGAAGTTAATCACAAGGTTAGGAGAGACGTTGAATAGCTGAAGGACCCCTGTGACTAATTTCTTCCCCAATCGATGTGCCCGCTGAAATATTAATGGAGCTCTGTTTATTACATCTAAATCGCAATTATAAGGTATAAAGGCGCATCGCGCCAATTTTGACAATACACCATAGAATACGTAATAAACATACATGAGCGATTCTCGTAGAACCTACCTAACACATAAATGATAAATCTTTGTATGATAATTCGCACCGTTATCTTAATATATGAATAAGTTGCTGAAATCGCAAGTTTGAAATTTGAATCGTCATACTCAAAATTCTTCTTATCAATCACATTTCAATCAGTTTAAGGTAGTTACGCAAAAATAGGTGGACCTACCTATACTTGGATTAAGAGAAGTAAAGATGACATAATATTAACCTTTTCCTGGCAAGTGTTAACAAGTTTAGGTAAATCGGGTTTCTTTTTATTCTAAAAATATGCTTGCAGTTTTTCTCAATTTGTTTCACAATTATTAATATAATTATTAATGATTTGTCCTTCGATACCGATTTTACCGATTAGTGGCTAAATACCAAAGTCTGGGTTTGGATTCGAACGATCTCCACTCTTTTCTTGGTTCTGATTCGGAGCTTATGGTCTCTTACCATTTCCACATAGATCGGCATCCGTGGGGACAGGCTTCGGAACGTATTTACTCTACGAGACATTGCCGCCCTTGGCCGATTCGTTGGTGCACACCGAGGACACACGACCGACCTCTAAATTCCATGCTTTTCTCCTCCAACCATTTTACTTTTTGTTTTCCATTTCGAATATCCTTATACGCATCCGTATAAATATGGATGTTGCCATCAAACTATTACGCAGCATATCTATTGACGTGACGTATTCATTGAAATTAAATTAAATTAAATGACTTGAAATAAATTTACAAGCATGAGCTTACATCTCTTTAAACATAATATGGAAATATTATCTCCCAGTAAGAGTATAAAGACCGCTTAGAAATTTAGAATGAGCATGTATGAGAGGGTTTCAAAAATAATAAGCCTTTATAAAATAATTTGCGGCGATTTATATATTTATAAATAATCCTCGAAGGTGTGAGAGCAAGTCAGAGGTTCGCAAAACGTTCTGTATGTGTACCAACTGTCACGAGCACTTTTCGTTCCGCAAAACAGGTCGCCCACCTCGATCCCCACGGGTAATGACCGTAACTGTAATGACGGCAAATGGTTTACTCTGAACAAAAAGGCATATTTGGAAGTTCTGCCGCGAAGTAACATTGATTCACTCGCTATCAAAGCTAATTGATCTATGTGTAATACTACTAAAAGCTTCATTCACACCAAGGAACGAGTGTTACCTATATTTAAAGATGGTAACGGCGATACCGTCTTTAGCAGCATGAAACATCAAAAATCGATTTCAGATGAACGCGGAAACAACTAAACCGTTGTTTGATTCTCCCACAAGCGGCAGTTTCGGCAATTCTTATCGCCACCCATCCCGTAATGTACCGACCTATTTCGGTTCGGTCCGGCCAAGATGGAAGCTGGAACATCTTTTTTCCCGGTTTGATTGATTTTTCCCGTGTTAACGTAATCACTGAGCGGTCACTGGTTACGAGAGAAAATGTCAGGAGGTTTGAGACTAACGTAACATTAGTTCCACACTGGTACCCGGTGAACTGCACTACTGCACATTCTGTGCCATTTAACTTGAATGCGGAAATCCTATTTTTCTGGTTTTCTAGCTCGTGAGCGAAATATGACTCATTATTTCGATGGCAAAACAGCAGTTAATTTATTTTTTGCCCAAAGTAGCCATTCTTATAGTAATAGTAGCCACTCCTATAAATTTGTGGATATGTCTTATTTGTAATGTTTTCTTTCTCCTTTATAGGTAGCATTTCATTAAAGTAAAATTTTGGAATTGAAATTCGAGTACTCTTTGTTATATTCATGTTCATATATAACTTTGATTTGTTAATTTCAATGATGAACCTTTGCAATCGACCAAGAAAAAAGTTAAACCCTCCTCAAAATGTATGGTTTTACGTTTCCGAGATGAATATAATCCAAAAGTCAAGTTTAAAAAAAAAATGTGTCCGTCCCATCCGCCTTCCAGAGCTTTTCTCCGATACTAATGGACTAAACTTAAACTTGTATCGAAAATAACAAATTTTGATTAGTATCAAAATCAAGTTGGGACTAAGTTTTAGTCAGTGTCTGTCAATTCTGTCTGTCAATTCTGTAATGTATCTCCGAACTCGTAACACTAATGTTTTCATGTCCGCTGGTGATAGATATCCGTTCAACAAACATCAACACGAATGTGAATGTAAACTTCCTTCCACATAGTAATTATCGCCTACTAAATCGGAAAGAAAGAATCAGCTGGTATAGTAGCAATGGAGTTTCGTTATGAAGAGTTCCTTTTGAAATCAAGTTTCCGCGTTTTAATCAGAATTCAAATTTCCCAAATCACATTCATTCTATCACATTTTCTTCTCCTTTTTATCACTAAATATATTTTATCGTTTTCATTAATCCGTTATCTTTCGCTGGAATAAGATCTGAACTCGATTAAAGATCTATCTGATCGTCTATATGAGAGTATCTGGTTGGAGCCAGCGTGCTGTAATAACTGATGTAAAATCATTTTGAAACCATACAAATTACAAGGGGGCTCAAAATTCTCAACCAAATTGTATGACGCAATAGATACATTTCCTGGCCCCTTAATATCTTTAACCAATAATCTGTACAACTTTAATGCAGGAGTCGGTAGCTTCACAGTGAATGACTGAGATGATACAGGGGAAACGCGAGTGTCTGAAGGAAGTATCCATTTCATTCTTCGCTCAGTGAGAATGTGCTAGAAAGATATGTGGAAGCAATTACTCCATCAAAAGAAGATGAAGATCACTTCCTCTGCGGATGGTGAACAAGTATACCCGCGGGTGGCTGAAGTAGGGCACGATCAGGTCCAGTGCAAATGAAAAATTTGTGGCGTCGACGGTTTGCCGGAAGCTGTAGCGATATCAACATACTGCACTCCAACAACATACCTATCTATACGAACAAATTTTAATCATTTTTTCTGCCTCATTTAAGTGCAATTTTTGTGTGGGGACGGTAATTGTGTGCATTTTTATTTGTGTGTGTGAGTTCACAAGTGTGCCATGGAGTAACTCGAGATGGGTATCTCTTCAGGAGTGCTTCGTGGTATCAACACTCTCATCCTTCGGATCTCTTCCCTAAATTCTTCTTTGCCTATAATTCCTAACCTATTCTTAGTGATGTTTTTTTACCTGTTATTAATAATTTTCATGACAGACGAGAGGAGTTGGATGGATTAATGCCGATAGACGTATTTTTTTGACAAATTTTGTCGACCCTACTACTCAGGTTACAGTTACTAACCGATTTCCGTCATTTCTATTTTGTCCGATCCCAATCCAGTTTACAACTACCTTGTAAATTTTGCACGTCATTAGAAATTTTGCATATCCAGTCTCGATGGGGAATGGAGGCCACCCCATTCAATCGGTGCCGAAGCAAGAATTGTTGACCGTTCCATAAGATGATTTTTTATCTCACGAGTCAGTATCTTTGTTGAACTGGAAATAGATTAGCCACAGGGAACAAAGCCTTTTGGAATCTGAACTCCGTAGCTTATGCTCATTCCCCACAATTCGACGACTCTATCAATTTCATTGCTGCACTTTCGCGAACACAAATCCTTTCATCAAGCATGACTTTTACAGTTTTACTCCAATTTCTTGTTTGGAAACGAGATACACAATAAGACCTAGAGGCACCGAATAAAATATCTTCAGTGAACCTGAAAGAAATCAGCTAGATTGCTCATACAGCCGACAGGTTATCCATCTTTCATGATTATTATTAACTTTATGACTATAAATTTCATCAACGCTGAAAGATTGGTACTCAAATTTGTATGACATTTTCGCGACCCGTGTCCTTAAAATTTTACTCCAATCATCATAAGGATGAATTTCAATATTTAAGACTGTAATCGCTCAATGGAAGATCAATTTATCAAGATTAAGGAGTACAAGAAACCGACTAAATGCTTAGGAAAATTATTTCTTCAAAAAAGGAATAGGTGGGAGTTGAGAAAGTAGACTTTATGTTTAGACAATGTAGTTTCTATACATATCCAAAAATTTGTTCGTTTTTTCTCGGTTGACCTGTCTTTAGCACCCTGCTGCTCTCAACACGAGGAGAAGCTTGGTAAGCAGTATCGAAGATTAGGTAAAGCACTGCGAAAAAGGTACCAGTGAAGAATCAGTGCTTTTCGTGACATTAAAGACCGTGATCCGATCCCAGATAGATTCAGAGGACGGTGTTGAGGATTGATCGTTGATGTTCAATTAATTTTGCCATTTCACACCAGTAGCTGCTCAAATGGTGTTAAAGTGCTTCTGATGTTATTGAACTGCCAAGACGGACACGGGTTAGCTGAAAAATTCATCGCTTGGGAATCCTCTACTAAGGCAAAAACCCAAAATACCTGCTCAAATCAGTGCAATATCTAGATTTCAGGATATACCGACGAAAGCATGTTCCAGTGTTTCTATTATCTAAATAATCATGTTACAGGTGAGAGGAAGCTGTATTTGCAAAACTGATACAGGTACAACTATCCTTCCACATCGATTTCACTTCCGAGCGGATGTATACCACCACTGTACGAATCCACGTCCGACTGGGAAACCCTAAATTACCGCCTTGAAGCATCTGACCCTCGTTCAAACGGCTTTCTCTTTAAGATGGTCGTCGTCCCTTTCGCTCAACTGGATATATCAAAAGTAGATTCTGGTTGAGTTAATTACCTCCGGACGGACTCCTCAAGTGGTCGGGGTGCTTTCGTCTCTCAAGGTTGCCGTTTCGTATCTCAACCCTGTTCCTGGGGTCATTCTGTATTGTTTGGAGTTTGTCTCCTGAACAAGACAAACAAACTTGATGGTGTAATGATACAGCCAATACATTTAGAATCAGTAGATTTCAGTGTGTGATTTTTAAAGTTGAAAAGAGGAGAATGTTACGCTATTATTGTTGATATTTATTTCTTGTACAGTAGTAAGTATTGTGTAATAATTTTTCCATGCGTTTGGTTTACTACTTTATCAGTGGATTTCGGTTTGTGGGATTTGAATTGGGAGGGCTACTGAAGTATTTCCTAGAAGAGAAAAAAGTTATGAAATTATTATTGTTATATTATTTTATAATATTACACGGTATGTAATAGTTTTTCCACTAATAGCAGTTTCCTGAGTAGGTACCTAGTATTCTCCACAACTTTTCAGTGTATGCGTTTCGTTTATCATTTTCAATACTGAACCTTTGTAATCAACCAAGTAAAACCGCCAAGTAAATTGTAAATATCAAATCAGCTGATATAATTCTAGTGGATTTTGTTTCCAAGAGTTACTTTTAAAACTTCGTTTTTCATAACTTGATTGAAAATGCAAACAACTGAAGCGTAGGTAGGCGTTTAAGGAAATCTCATTAAATTTCACTTGTTCCACTCACGGGTTTCAAGGTCTGTGTCGATGTCCAATAAATTGTAGGTATTTAGATACTAGCTGTTACGTACTGATGTACCAGTAAAATGTTGGTGTTTACGGAGTTATATTTATGGCGAAGTCAACCTATTTCCTTCGGGATAGCTAGAAGTCAATTATAGGGCACAGAGCTGAAAGGCTCTTGTGGATCGATTTGTTTCCTAATCGATCTACGAGAGAGAAGTATAAATTGGTGCATTCTTAAGGATTCTAGAATACAATTACAAGATATGAAATTGCTCAGTTTAGATAATGTACCTCAGACTACGTCTAATAAACATAGATAATTGATTTGTGTAGGAGGAAGTACATAATAAACCTTTGTGAGATAATTTGCAGCGTTTTTACTTAGCATCCAGTATTCTGACATCACAATTTGCATGGTGGTGGAGAGGGTGCGTTCAGCTTAGGAATGCAATACCTACCGTTAGAATTATAGGCAATTCTGTAACACCAAAAACAACACCGGTACAAAGGATACAAAATTTATGCGGCCCCATACAATCTCTAAAATGTTGACCTAAAGAACTGTAATGCCAATGTTTTCTAAATTGGTACTGTCAATATCTACAAACAAACATCATCTCAGAGTGAAAAAATACAAAGAAATCATCTGCAAACATGGTAAAATTGCCACAACTTTCAATATTTCCAAACCCCCCTTTTTTGAGTTAATGAGTAATTTGAATAATTTTTTTAAGTCACTAAAATCGTAATTATTTTATAGTTTTTGATGAGACGTCGTGCATAGGTTTGATCAATACTGCATCTACGGATCAAGCTCACCATCTATTGATCCCTGGAAAAAAATATGCCATCAGGGTAGTTCTTAATTCAGCATGTTTATATATCATTCCCAAACTATATCTATCATTACCAAATCATATGGCTTTTTGAAGCGCAGCATCGGCTGAATGGTCTCACGCTTATTCGGTGTACAAATACTGAATGGATTGAGTGCAAAACAAGTTCCTCTGGTATGTGGTTTTCAAGATAGGCAATACCTTCGGTCGGCACCATACATACGGCAGTCGATATCTTACATGAAAAAATGCTCCGAAAACGCCATTTGAGTTCCCTTGAAAACCTTTATTGTTCGACTGACCTTGAACAGCTGTTGAATGTCGCATTCTTTCTATTGTATTTGGTCTTGCCCGTCAATAAACGGATAAATTGCTATTCCAGGAGGTGGACTTCTTGTGGAGTTGATGAAGCGAGCCGCACAAACCAAACAATACGCGGAGCTAGATCACGCCATCAAAACGAAAGTCGAGCCGTTCTTATACAACAAAGGGCAGGGAAAGCTAATGCCCATCAGTCAAATCGTGTTGATGAGAAATAAGGAGCGGCCAAGGCATAAAATGGTAGGTACCGCTTTTGTAATCACACAAGCAGTATTACGATGCTATTTTAAAACTAATTAAGTCCTCCCAAATGTCAAGATTCCGGTAAATGTCAGAAGTGCATTGGTGTTGTCGGTAGCTCCCACCTTTCATCATTTGAAAATATTAAAAGGCTTTGAGCCAATTAGGCTAATACTCAAGTTGAATTGTTTTTTAAGATGTATTATCTCTGGAACTCCCTCAAAAACTTAGTCGTGCGCTTAAACTGAACTCTACGAATGGATGAGTATAACTACATTTAACCATGAATTGATTATAACGAAGAATGATGGAATGAACTATCTGCCCCTTCCAAGGGCTAAGGCGATATAAATCTGCAACACCCAGGGGATACTCCTAAACATTATATTATATTATAATGCTTGTGTTTATGCTCAGGGTTAGCAGTTTCAAGATACGGGAATGAGAAACGATCTATATCCTATATCCATAACACGGTTCAACTCAAGTTTTAGGTTTGTTTGCGATAGGGGTATTGTTACAAAAGGTTAGAAATGACTTCATCAATTACAGATTTGCACACCCTGATTGTCTGTGATTCGTAATGGCAGATAACATAATTCCTGGCATGACAACATAACTTTCTTTGAATCTTCTCGTTTTGGAATAATAATAATTGTTATGAAATATTTATTTATGAAAAATGTCCACAACTTTGTCATTGCAGCTTCCTCCGTTGAAAAATTTGGAAAATCCGGACGACTACGATATTGAGTCATATCCAGCTCCAGAAAGCAAACCAGGAGAACCAGTAGGTATAAACACAGCATTTTCTTCTTTGGGATAAATGAAACGATCACTGATACAACAAAAACTATTTTAACGATGTAAGGAATACTGAGTAACTTTTGTTACTTAACCTACCATTATTTATCAAATTCATCATTGTGTTATAAGACGTATCTGTCAAAATTCAAAATTTATGCAAAGTTTTGAATGATTTGAAAAGAAAAGCATGTGATCAAATCATTTCTGTAGTCATCATAACTACCGTTACCCAAAGGGTTTTCTGGTAGGTATAGGTCCACGCTTTACAAGAGGTATTTATATGCAGTATTCACTATAAACATTACACCGAAGCTCTCAATAGTTTCAAGCTCGATAGATACTCGTCGATACGATAATAGTTAGAAATTTAGCAATAACTGTACCTACCAAGTCCTAGAATTGACAGTTTTTAGAACCTACTTGTACAAGAAATCTATGGAGTGGGAAAAGGTTTCGAGAGATAGCGAAAACCAAGTTATACTCGCATTATCTATTGATTTTTCAAAGAACAGTAATCCCACAGAACAATCCCACGAGTTGTTCCCCCCCCCCCCCCCCCCCCATCCTATAATCGTCCAAATAATAATTTGCACAACAATGTGAAGAAGTTTTGATAGTGTTCTTAAAACAAGATATGCTGACGCAACTGACTAGGCATTCTGTTTATAGATCCATAGATATATCCATGAAACGGAAGACCACGATTAGGGTTATTTTCAGACCGAAGCGGTTTACCATAAAATTCTCAATGTAGATACTTAGTTATTTAAAAGCAATTTGTGTGATGACCGGATCGAGAAACCTTTTCTAACTACCTTTATCCCTGCAGTCTTTCAGTATGTTACATGACAATATTTCTGCGTATATTTCAGACAAGAGCAAATTCAGGGACGTCTGTTGGGATTTGAAAGAGCGGGGAGCTGTAGGTGAAACCATTTTGCACCTTTGCTTGCTCAACGCAACTTCAATCCACGCCGACCTCGCGAAACGGCTTTTAAGGTTCTACCCGAAACTTATTAATGACATTTACATGTCCGACGAGTACTACGGTTAGTATGATACGAAAGGAAATTCACGAATTAGCCGGAGTTTTCTCAAGTCAGAATTGTCATTCCTCCTCTCTTGAAAATTTGTTCCATCCGGTCTTTTCATTTCAATTTTTTTGTTTACCTTTTTTTAATTTTAGGCACTTTGTTACCTGCGGCATCCCAAACAGTACATTTTTACCAACATCCATGGGATCTTTGGTTTAAAAGAATAATCATTTAGCCCGACTGATCTCAGAAATCTGAACAAAACATCGAAAAACACAAATATTTTGGAGTAAAAACTCAAATAGATTTGAATAAATTATGAGTTTGTGCATGAAATAGTATAATATGCAAGATGTGTAATTAAATAGAGACTACAGTAATGACGGTATATCAAGCTAAATCGGAATTTACAGTTTGGGAATCGTCAGAATTGGAGCCCAGTAATGAAATTTCATTTTAAATTTATTCCTCTTTTCTTCTAATTATATTATAAACCTAATTAGATAGGTCCCCTACTAAATTCGTTTTCCATTAGTTTATCATTCTCATATATGAATTCTAAAATGAAATTCGTTAATGGGTTTCAATATATTGACACTTTCTGAACAACCTGGGAGTTCGTGGGACAGTTGAATATCATTCTAAAAGAATGTACCTACATGACTAAACCTGACTAGAAATAAAAAATAAATTTAGATTTGAAAAAATAGATTAAATTCCAGAAAACATAGGCATTTACCACTTTGAGGTTTGTTTTCCAGTTAGTAATAGATTCTGTAATCGAAAAATGTTCATTTTTTGGCCCATATTGATCATATTTATGTTGATTGTATAGACTATCTATACTGACTCCTTACAATTTTGCCCTAAGGCCCAAAAATCGAAAGAATTGTGCCAGAAAGCTGGAGGAATTGCAATAATGTCAACTTTTTTGTAAATTTGCTCAGCAGGAAATTTTCTGTTGGATTTGAAGAATTTAATTTCAGTTATTGAATGAGACTATCCGAGCGCGGTTGTTGTAGAACCAAACCATTGGTGATCCTGGAAGATTAATTTGAAAAATATGATCTACGATGAGAATCTCAAGTAATTTATATTAATTAAATAAATATTACGTCCATAAAAATACTAATGCTTCGGGATACAATGAGCAGCACTAACGTATTTGGAACATCAATCAAAAACTGTAACATATTAATAACCATAAGCTAAGTTAGATTTTTTAAAGTTTTCCGTTTTCCAGTCATAGAAAATTATCCATGTTCCTAGCCCTAAACCTAATAGTCTAACAATTTTCATGAATACGATCAAAATCGTTTAAATGGTTAGACATGAGATTATTTCCAGCAGTACGTTTTATAATACGCAATTCTCAAGTTTTCAGGAGAAAACGTATTGCACATCGCAATTGTGAATGAAGATCCATCAATGGTCAAATTTCTCTTGGACAGCGGCGTTGATTACCATGAACGCTGTTTAGGTAAAGTAATTGTGAATTTTTAATAATTAACATGTCGTTAGTCTTTTTATGCAGTTTACACGCCCGTAATTGATTGAGATGGTCGTTTCCAGGCAACTTCATGTGTCCTGAGGATCAAAAGGCCACGAGAACCGACTCCTTTGATCACGAATACGTTAATTTGAGCCCGTACACAAATTACGAAGGGTAATTAATAAAATAATATATAATGTTTCACACAACTTGAGGCAGACACCAGTTGTGCGCTTAAAACAGTTGGCAGTTGCTGCAAAACTAAAATGTTGATATAAAAATTATCCAGAGGAAATAAAAAATAGAAATAAAATTCATTTCCTCCTGATTAGGCAACTGTCTACCTTACAAGAATGTCTTTCTCCTTTAGACAAAATAGGAATATTCCAGCCGAACAAGTAGCAATGCACTGAAAAAACAATTCTTTCTCAGCTCCTGCCACCTGAAGTAGCATCTATTTAATAACATGAAATCAGTGATGTTAAAAGAGGTTATGAACTTATCTATCGACAGAATGGTTTCACCAAACTCAATTTCAGGTACGTCTACTGGGGCGAATATCCGTTGTCCTTCGCAGCGTGCTTAGGGCAAGAAGAGTGCTACAGACTGATGTTGGCCAGAGGAGCTAACCCCAACAACCAAGACACTAACGGAAACACCGTTCTGCACATGCTAGTAATATATTCGAAGTTGGTGAGGCTTTTCATGAATATTGAATGAAATTCTTGATTGTTGAACGTGATGGTATAATTATTGGTTATGAACTTGGTCGCCGTCCAGGTAGTTTTCACGCTCCTGTATGGTGAACCCTTAGAACCCTAAGAACAGCTGATGATCTTGCTGAAGATATGGCAAATTTGGTTTAACAGTGTTAGGTAGATCACACCAGAATTCAATATGGAGAAAAAGTTCTTTATCGATCCATACAGAATTCTATAACGGTACCTACATTGGAAATTAAAAAACGTCTTTAGTTGCTTAATGATAAAGATTCATATTAAAACTGCAGGAAACAAGTTGAGGACGATGCAACTTGGAACAGATAGCCAGAACAGTTCGCGCATAATAGCGTTTCTTCCTTTAAGAACGCTAATCCAATAATTAGTAATTTGGAATTATATTGGTGTGTATAAACATTTGGTACCCAACAATTTCAAGGCAGTTACCACAAATGTTTCTAGTGCCAAGAAGAAGTACGAAAAACCTAACGCTGCTTGACAGTTTTCGAAAGGCGCTAGTCTACATCAATTCCTCTCAGCAGTTCTTTACGCCTTTCGAACTCATCCTAACGTAGATGGCTAGTTTGCAAGTGCCAAAAATCAAATCCGGATAATTTCATCAAACATTATAGCCAAAAGAAAATTCTATTCCTCATTACAAATTATTCTAATTTCCCTTTCTATCCATGAAGGGTGCATAATACCCATTCAGTCAATCAAAACTGTCCAACGAACCGCTGAGTACCTTGGTGCTTCTGCCATTACAGCTATGTCCATTTGATTTGAATTAACATTCTCCAATAATTTATATGATAAGTTAGCCATTATTCACAACTTATATCAGTACGATGGGTTTATGTTTTGAAGAAGTAAGCAGCAACAGAAAAGAAATGCGAATTGTTACGTTCTTTCAAACTCTCATAAAAGTACATTTTGAATGGTTAACTTGATTTTCCCTGACACTTCAAATATACAATGTATTTTATAATACCACTCATTTTTATTCTGAGCTTTATCGTTTAGCTTTATCTAGCTTTATCGTTTTTTGTTTCAGTCAACATTTGACATGGCATACGAAGTTGGAGGAGATCTATCCATCATAAATGTACAAAATCTCACTCCTCTCACTTTAGCTGCCAAACTAGCCAGAATCGAACTGTTTTTCCATATTCTCAACATCGAGAGGGAAATCTACTGGCAAATTGGTAATTCACAAACATATTTGAATTCATAATTTGGAGAAATTTGTAAATTTTTCGTGTATTTGAGGAGTGTGCTACATCTAATATAGCGAGGGTGGTTGGATGAATAGAGCCAATGGCCTCAAAATATTAATACTTCTTAATTTTTCCATGATTATGTACCAAATACTTGGGTTGTCAGCATTTCTGAGGGACTTCCACGAGACGAAGCATAGAGCTATGTAGCTCCCGACTAGGAACATCCTTCGCCACGCCTGTTTGCTTTCTCTTCGTTTCGTGATGAATTTCAAAACGTCGGTTTGAATTTCGTGTTTGTCTCTGACGAATATGAGGAGGTAGCGAGCTTGTATCAGGTTGTTATAGGGGACGTAATAGTGGTAAGGCTTTCCATAGCAAGCCGTCTCTCGGGAGCAGGGCTTGTTCTTGTCGCGATAACAAACGATTTTAGGGTTGCTTGAGATGAATTCGACGACGGCCACCGTCTGTAGCTGGGTCCCCATCGTACTCTTTCCCCAAACCCAAGAGGGCGGAGAGCTATCCAGGCAGCTTTTCAGATCAGACGTTAAATAAATGCCATGACCCAAAGGGCCGGCGACTTTCTGAAAAGGGTACAATCCCAAATGCACCAGGGAATGTATATGCTCCACGCGTGCACCGTAAAAAGCAAATTTTGTCGAATGCTTACCCCTAGAAGCCTGCCACTGTAAATGGTTTGATGACAAATTATTCACCATAATTTTGAATATGTGCGTCGGATGTTGCACATTGATAGCATACTCAACTCGTTGGAAGACCGAATCATAATTTTCCTGCGCAATATCAATTAATTTTGGTTGGCGCAATTGAACAGTTAGCCAATGTACAAGGTTCACCACATGCTCACTTAACTGGATAGAATTGCTTTTCTCAATAAATTGACGCAAAACTTTCACAGGAGGTATGAGATCGTTTATCAGTAACAGACCTTGCATTCCTTCAGGCGATTCGTCCACAATATGATCTGGGAATGGCTTCAACCTCACATTATTGCACGCCGTGATGAACAACGAAATCTTGAAATCCACCATTTGATGGTCGTGCTCTAACTGCCGAAGCACTTCAAATTTCTTTCTCTCCAAATTTTGGCAGGGTTTAATGGCCCGCAGAGCGTCTTCTTCCTTGATGATCACAACCTCCAACTTATTTGGCTTTTGCAAGTCCGTCTGAGACTCCTCGTCGGGCTCGCCCTGACCGAAATCGTCGAACCTAACTGATTTCTCGCTACCGAAAAACCTCATGTTAGCTGGTTCTCCTTTGACGGTCGACAAGAGCGTTTTCTCCAGAAACGTAGCCATGATTTCCGAATGGTCACCTGCTACATAAGGATCGAAATAGTGTACGTCGTAAAGCTGAGACGAGAAATCGAAAGGCTTACATCTCTCCCTCAGCAAATCAGAAATCAGCGATTTTCGGAGTAATCCAAATAGACTGCTGTTATTAGCTTTATAGTCTGTGACCTTGAACCTCTCACTTAAGGAATGTAGTACTGTTTCGTTCATGAGTTGAGGACAGTTATGCTAAAACTTTTACTTTTTTTTCTACGGATTAACTTGATATCAAAAACTGTTGGTTATTCGTTTCTAATAAAATTCCCTGCAATCAGTCGTTGTATAAGATCGTACACAATTTAATAAGTTTTGGAGTGATTCAGTTTAAAAAATCATTACGATCCTTTTTGTTGGTTGGTATGTTCGTCTTTTTTCTACTGGCATGTACCACTTAAAGGTTTTGTCAAGCGTTATATTGATATTCTGGAAAGAAAATGAATCGATGAATCAAAACAATTAATGATGAACGGCAAAGTTTGTGGCTTGAGCAATATTATGCAATTATGCTTTTAATGAACACTTTCTGTCAATGCCTGCCCCCTAAAGAGCTTAAGATCTTGGGGGTTCTTATTGTCTAAATGAATATGAGAGGTTCCGTTGGCCCGTGTGAGCAGTTCGGGTTTTGCTTGAATAGGTATCAACTTTCTTCCTTGTTATTGGAATATACTTTGTGAGGTTTACATACCAGGCAACCCGATGTGTGATTCGAGTGGTGCTATCTTCTTAAGATAACTTTTGTGTGATTTTGCTTGGCGTCTCCTCAATTCATGTATGGTAGAATCAGCCCTTGAATTTTCCTAGTGACAAGAGAAATATTTCTCCCTTACTGACATTTGTGATGATTTTTTCAGGTAGCATCACTTGTGCAGCTTACCCTCTGTCACAAATTGATACCATCGATATTAAAACAGGAAACATCAGCAAGAACTCAGCTCTCAACTTGGTCGTCTTTGGAGTCAGTTTTTGTCTTTTCTTGTTAACAGCATCTTACAAAGTAGTAATACGATATGAGCTGATCTATGACATTTGTCATTATCATCATTTTATGGAACGTCATCAATCAGCTTTCAAATGACTATGTAGTTATTATTTGTTCTAAATATTATTTCAACAGGAGAAAGATGAGCATCTAGAGCTAATGGATGGAGTCTTAGTCGACCTGCTTCATGCAAAATGGAATGCGTTTGTCAAAAACAGGTAGGTATCTATTAACCTTTAAATAACTATAGAAAGTCAACACAAGTTTTGGTTGATTATGTCCAGCGATGTAATGGTTTTGCGCACACATTCTTAAAGATTCGATTGGTATACTTACCAATATATAACAACAATTCTACAGTTTGTTTGATTTTTCCATATTTTCACTAAATTATTTTGGTCACAAGTCCACCAAAATGTAAAAAATTACTAATAATGATACGTGTAGAAGGAAAGAACATTCATATGCTTTATATGCCAGCAAAAAATTTATTGCCGAGGTCGAGATCCCCGATCAATTTGCAGAGATAGTTATGAATTTTATTGAGTGTAATTATTTTCCTAGTTTGCTCTTTTAGTCGTTTAGTTGAGTTGGGGTTTGGAATATTTTAGCATGGAATAATAGAGTGCTGCTCTAGGTCAAGAGACGGTGAAATGACAGGTGCCGTCCTGAGCAGCTGAGTGAATTCATTCTTCCGCTGATCATTTCTCAAACGTTGAAGTGTTATATGGAAAACAGTTATTGATTCAGGAAATCGGCAAGAATTCGGATATATCGAAAGCCTCAACATGAGAAAAACATCTTCCTTGTTGTTCAATATTATCAGTAGAACTTGGTAAGGTCTGGAGGTAGGTCTGAAAGCTCATAGTCCAGAAGCCCAGGATCAAAAACATGACTGGTTTCATAATTTGTGTCGCATGTGTAAAACCGAAGAATCCCATCCACTGAGCAAATAAATGTTTGTCTATCATGTTAAACCCAACGGAATACGAATTGGCGGCCATGTTAAGTACAACCAACCTGACAATTGAACCTGACTGATTCAATACGCATGAAACTTGAATATAGAAAGCTTTGAAGGTTGTCTGCCACCATGTAATCTATGGGAACTTGTCGACAGACAGGACTTAACTTCTGGCAATTAAACAGTTCAAAAAGCAAATACTTGTCTGCTGGTGAGTTCCCAGTGGTTGTATAATTGCAGACAGCTTCGCTAAATTCATTCCCGTTTCAGAGGAACCAAGTGTCATGAGAATAGAAATCAGTCAGATTTATTCAAACGGGTTGTACAACCTATATTTAACATGGCCGCCTTTTTGTATTTCATCGGATTTGACATGGCAGAACAAGATGTATTCGCTCAGCTGATGGGATCCTTTGGTTTTTATACATTCGACATAAATAGTGAAATCAGTCATGTTTTTGACGTGGGCTCCTGGACTCTCACCCTCAACGAGGCGTGGACCTTTACGACCATTGTTTACGTACATGTAGGTACGTGCTATTTAAATACAATTTTCGTTTATTGATCTCGTCTTCATTCAGGTTCTACAGACAGTTCTTTCTGTTCTTCCTCTACTTCTTGATCTCGCTGGTGTGCTTTACACTCCGACCTGGACCGCCGCCAGTGGCTCCAGAAGAAGAAGCGTCTCCCTCGCCACCTTCCAACTTCACTGACTTCAACGCCACCGATCCGACGGCAAACATCACCTGGGAGCCGACCTTGTCCACTCCGACAGAAGCTGTGACTCTCAGCAAGCTTGAAAACATATCAAGGACGACTATCATAGACTTAAAGGTTCCAATTTAAAAAAATAAGCTTTTTTTCTTCCTTTCTTTAAAATAGGTAGGTATGTCTGAAGGTAACTTGCAAAATATTTAAGTAATAATTCAAAACCTCTCACTCTTTACAATTAGTTTAATCTTTGCAGCATTTTTGTAGGAACATTATCGTTTATAAAAGATGTGAATAATACCGAATCGAATGAGTACTTGTGCACTACGTATCTACTTTGATTGGCTACACAGCAATACTCGTACACCATAGATCTAATGATTCCCTGAATAATGGAGGAGAATTTACATATTTTTGAGAAATTTTGGGGTTTTCTGGATATATTCCCGAATTTAGTTACACATTTAACGCGATTTTTGGATTAAAATTCCAGGCTCTAGTAATGAGACTCACACTAAATGCGCTAAGTGATGTGGTAACCTCACTAGACCTAACTGAACTTGGTATCTAATGGAAGTTAAAAAAAAAAACGGTATTAAGGCGCCAATGAATAAATTGTATTCCATTTTATTTGGGTCCAAATAGCCTCCGGACTTGAGCGGTTTAGCGAAGGCGTACGGCACAGGCATCGACGGGGAAGAGGAGTCTAACAAGAAAAGGATCTGCTTGGACGGTATCGTCAAAACAACCTGTAACTTGGACTCAGGAGTCATGAAAGGAAAAAGCAAGAGTCAAGATACTTTGGGCTTCAACTCCTCATTCTTCAGAACAAGAGTAAGTTGGTGGTAGATATAAAAAATAACATAATACATCAACGGAATGAGTCTGAAAATATTGTACAAATTGTTTGCAGAAGCATACAATTATAAGAGATTATTATTAAAGGTTATTAAATACCTAGCTTCTATCTCTCAAGTGTAAGCGTATAGGCAACAGTGTTGACTGTAGCTTGGCGAATTCAAAAAATATACCCACATGGAAAAATATAATTCAAAGGGGACCATCTGAATCCCAATCTTTCTAATCCTTGAAAATGTCAACACATGAAATCGGATCATTTGGAATATATTTTCCATTTCCAGGCGCACATAAAACCATTGTCCATTCAATTTTGAACTAAATTGAATTTTAAATTTAAAGATTATCAACGTTATAAATTGTTTAACCTTAGGAATTGCAAGCTTATACTTTTCTATTGATACTAAGATAAGGAAATTTATAGGAGACCGTCTAGATTCTAGGATGAGTCCTCAAGAGTGTCATCAAAATCGAAAGAAAACATTGTACAGCTTTCGGCTTGCCAAGAAAAAGCTAGACAGGCCCAACAAAAATTGGTCAGTAAGCGCTGAAAAGATAAATACAAGCGAGAAATTTATTTTTCTGAGGAAAAACTTATCAACTTCTTGCACCAATAAAAAGCTTTCCTATTTTAAGCAATGAAAAAGCAAAAATACTTACGTTAAAAAAACGTACCTCTATAAGGAAAATTGATGAATTAAAGTAAAAAACGAGCCACTTTTCACTTTTCCGGCTAAACGTACTATCTGCCAAAAATTATAATTGGATAAAAATAATGTTATTTATAAATTTTAAAGCAAATTAACTTTTTCCAAGTAAGATATTTTCCTAATTTTCTGGAGTACAAATAAATTTGTGGATTTTGGAAATTGTTCGTGTTCCTTTCAACCTTTTTTTTGTGGAGTTCAAGTATAAAACTTTTTCAATACAATTTCGTGCACACATTTTTAAATATCCAAAAATTATAAATCTGTCGAAATTTTTTGCCATGTTTAGTGATTTTTTGAGATTTTACCAACCTAAATGCATTCCAATGAACTCTGCCTTTTTTTGGAATGATTTTTTGGCGAAGGAACGAAGTTTTAAATCTCATTCCTATTGAGAGTACCTAATCGTTTACTTATCAATAATTTCAATGTCTGATTAAGCAATTTAATTAAACATTTATTTTTCTATTGCAGGGAAGAGTTGAGTTGTGGTGGGAGGACTGGGGGAAGTGCAGACTATTGCAGATGGACACGACCCAAGATATGATTCGACTCGCCGCAGAAATGGGCCTGGAGATCGGAGCAGTGCTCTACATCCTTGCAGCTCTCAGAGAAGCTCGATTTCTCGGGTACAGCATGTTCGTCGAAAATTTGGTAAGTAGACGAATTTCGAGGGAAAAAAACAAACAAAGTAAACATTAAAGAATGATGCAAGAATGAGGTCATTGGGTCTTTCTTTCATTTCAAAACATAGGTCCCCACTAAACAAACTCGACTTACAGCATCTTATTCAAGGCCTTCTGAATTATGGTAGGCGACTTCACTAAAAAGTTACAAATTACTACACACCGGGATATTGATTCTGCAGTAGCTTTTCTGCGGCGGCACATCATCATTTACGTTCACCAACAAAAACAAAAGCAACCACCGCAAGAAAATTAAACGAAACAAGAAAAAAACTCGATTTCGGAATTCGAGAAAGGGAATCCCACTGATTTGGTTTTCCTCCGAAAGGCTTCATTCTCAACAACTCTTTTAAAGTTTGCAAAACACTTATCTGAAAATTCCTACCTGTTTCAAGTTGACCTAAATTTACAAAATGAACTTTTCGTGACTTTTTTTGGACAATTTCTACGTTCTTGGAAACAAAATCAACATATCATGGGTTTTCTGCTTCCAAAAGTATCTACATCGCTTATTCGTCATAAGTTATGACTGTGCAAATAGATTGCTAAGTCCCTACCTAAAATGAAATTTTCACCAAATTTTTTAGGACTATACCTACATACTTATTAGAACGATTTCCTAGCGTTCTTTGGAAATGCTCTGTTCTTAAAGTTAATTTTACTAGTTATATCTGTCAACGTTCATTCATAATGTTCCAGATGACAGCACCGTCGAGAGTGATGTTTCTCATCTCCTGCGCTTTAATGTTGACACTACCATTCTTCAGGTTCTCATGCAACGAAGAAGTTGAAGACGTAATAGCAGTAGTCATTATGCTCACCACGGCTCCCTACTTCCTATTTTTCTGCAGGTGAAAGCAATAACATAATAATAACAAACCCGCAGTGTTATTTGTTGATAAAATCTCAAAACATAACGCATCATCAAATTGGTCATTGTGTCTGGAAACTTGCAAAGTCCCACACAATGATTCAGAACTAAGCATCTGTGCAGTATGAGGAATATACATGGATTATATGGATCAAATGGAGATCGGCACACCGTACTTAATAAATTTCAGCTTCAAGCCCGACACAATGCACCGGGAAACTTGTAGTAACAATGGATATCGTAAAATGATTTATATATCTCTCTTTCTCAAGCTTTGTCGATTCAGGTACAAACGGAAGAGCAATCCCGACCTTCATCATTTCATTTACTTCCCTGTATAACAAACAAACAATATTTGATTAAATAACAATATCTACTTGGAAAACTCTGCTCAAGAATCATAATTTTAAAGAATACAGAAACACGCTGATTCTACATTCTATATTTGTAATCGTGTACATGTTGCTTTTCAATATATTTCGATCTGTATGCATATATACTACTAACGCGTATGTACTATTATTTCTATATCATGTTTTTGAGATTTCATCAAGTAACCAAAGTTGACTTCCTTTTTTGTTTCAAGGGGTTTCAAAACTGTCGGTCCCTTCGTAGTAATGATTTATAGAATGATTATGGGGGATCTCCTTCGATTTGCTACGATTTACCTCGTTTTCGTCATGGGATTCGCTCAAGGTGGGTGATCATGTACCTACATCATACCAAAGGAAATTATAATTCCCATATCACGATTATGTTCCTTCATTTAAATCATTGTAATATTTATGTTTGTATTTTAGTAATTTAAAGTTTATTTGAAACAGGGAAAATGGGAAGAAATTTGTTAAAACAATTTATGATTCACTAAAATCTATGATTTATACGTTGACAAAATTATAGATGTGAAAATTGAAATTAAAAGTTTTGCTACAATGAGGCTTATAGTGAGCCTCCAGAGGGTTCCTGTAGACGGTCACTTATCAATTGTTAAACCAATGAAGAAAAGAAAACGTTTGAACGACAAAACTTCTTAGGTTTTGCAAATTAGTATATATTACCCCATTTCATGATCCTTTAACATCTTAATTTAGAAGAAGATACCTATACTTGTTGGAAAAGGAATATCAATAGTTACGGAATGTTGTAAAGAATACCATAATACCATTTCAGTTCCGTTTTTTCAGCTTACTACATAATATTTCTAACCTTCGACAACCCTTTAACGCCGGAGGGGGTGGACGACTCAGTCTCGAATCCCATTCCAAACCCAGTGGAAGCCGTAATGGCCATGTTCTTCATGTCAATGACGAGTTTCGGTGATTACTATCCCGCGCTGGAGAGGACGGAACATGAATTCAACGGAAAGGTACATGTTTAAAACTATGTTTCATGAACATAGGTATTTACAATTTATTGAAATAATGTTCTTACCGACATAATTTATATTGGGTGGTTTCTTTTGATTGAATACCTATAAAAACCTTCCGAATTGGAGCAAGATTAGGAAAGACGATTTGGAAGAGAGAAAATTGTGCAGGATGAATTTATTGTGAGAATCCAGAATGTATTAAGAGTATTTTAAGTATTCTTCATGAGCAATATAACTTATAGTGGACCTTCCGCAGCCCAATCCACACAATTCTTGAAATTTTTATCGAAATCAAATGAAAACTTTAGCAATTGGGCTTGTTACAAGGATTTCACATTCACGCTTGCGCAGCAGCTGCTAGTGACACGACTGTGTTGTAATTGATATGAGATGACTATGCATTTATTTCCCAACTATCGTCAAAATTTGAACCAGATCGTAACTCCAGAACGGGTGTTCATGGTGCTAGGTAGGTTCTGCTTTAAGTATGCACAGGGTGAATAATTATTATTGATTGATGAGCAATGAAACTCAACGATGGCGAGCCATCTTAAGTCTGACTCATATCATTTCTGAAAATTGCACGAGAATTGTATGAAAACAGTAGAAGTTATACATGAAATGCTTACGCAAACAATACGGGTAAATGGGGAACACAAATAGATCATGAGAAAGCAAAGAGAAACCGTAAACTTTTGTCCTGTTTTTGAAGAAGATGGTCTATTAAATTTTTAACAATAATTGTGTCTGTAATTATTACAAAACTAATTTTCGAATTTCAGCTGTGCTTTGTGATCTACATGGTAATTGTTGCTATTTTATTGGTCAACATGTTGATTGCAATGATGGGAAATACGTATCAAAAAATTGCCGAAACTAGAAACGAATGGCAAAGACAGGCAAGTACCGCTAAAACATTTCTTGCATGAATTGGGGAGCTTGTTTCCAACTTGCCTCATGTCAAAAAACTTTTTTTTTTTAAATTTATTCCACATTTACCTAATATTCACATTTTTTTAAAAAGAAGCAAGTTATTTCGAGAAGTCAATTAATTTAGGTGGAGCTTTGAAATTTCAAGATTTTGTATATATTTAGTACTTTTTGGGGTCAACGGCGTTTAGTACTTTTTTGAACCAAACAAAGTGGATATAGAACGTTTTGAAATCAAATCTTTTTCCTCCTGTCAAGGACTTTACTAATCTTCCTAAAGGTGTTGTAAAGACATTCCGAAGCTGTTGCAGTTGTAGTTGTACGCAGCTGCCGCCCTCCTCCTCTTCCATCCCGCACTCTTTCTATAGAAAAACAGTTTCTCTTCCAATTCACACAAATTCCTTCATCCTCCGCACTCTATATTCAGTCGAAATTAACGAAAAACAAGGCGCCAAATATTAAACTTTACCGAAGCAGTGCGTGGCAGTTTTTAATGGTAACATTGTAATGGAAGCCACCTCAAAGATTACACCTTGGTTTTCAACATTTTTTCTATTAAAACTGATAAGAACAAACTAAAAAAATAAGGTTTTAATTATTAAAAACCCTTCAAAAATGGCTCGAAAGTTGATAAATCCTGTAAAATGATGGATGTAGTAGCACTTTATGCTCAAAATATTGTAGCCAGCGTGATACTCTTTGATGGAAATTGTTCTTTTTGAACCCAAACAGATGGAAGTGCTCTTTTGTGATGGATATGGCACCTTTTGAAACAAAACTGAATTTTCAACCTAGTTTTTCAAGGGGATCTAGTACTTTTAGCTCCAACTTGATTGCATTTTTATGAAGAACTCGGTCCCAAAACCCCCGGGAAGTTAATAGCTCGATTTTCAAAAAACGGTCTTTGGTAGGTACCTTTTGGAAACAAGCTCCACAATTAGGCATGTTTTATTTTTCTACGGATTGTAGTGGTTATATTTACTTCTAACACGAGTTAGTATGTTATCAATTATTGCTTGAGAAACCTAAAAATTTAATTTTTAGTGGGCAAGAATAGTTCTGGTGGTTGAAAGAGGAGTGAGTCCGAAGGAAAGATTAACCAAACTAATGTGGTACTCGCAGCCAATGTCCGACGGAAGGCGAGCTCTTGTACTTCGACTGAATCAATCAGTAAGTCATCCGTAGTACAGTGAAACTTGATTATAATCAAGATATGTAGCGAGCACAGTGATAACTACATTCTTTTTCCGATTGTCACTCCTAACAGAAAAAAAGATAATACATTATACAAAAATGTATGATTTCTTCAATAGTCAGCCTTTCTACGCAGACGACCGATGTTTAGGTTGGTTTAGGAGGAAAGATAACAAGATCTTTACCACAGCTTTTTTCCGATAAGGGATGGGATGAGCCCCTGGTCACTGAAACCGCTTGGATCTATTGTGTCGCTAAATTATTAAAATTATACCCAATCAACCTCATTACTACAAGATAAGTATTCATGATTCAATGTTAGGTAGAGACCAATAAATATTAAAATTCAAATTGAGAATTTTCAAAATCAAAAAATGTTGAACTAATTTATCTGTAGGACACATTTTATTATTAATATCACTTTTGTTTAACGCATTGGTTGTGGGCACTAAATAGGTTTCAGATGATAGCGTCGTAGCATGGGGATTTTAAATAAGAGAAAAAAGAGAGAAAAAACATTTATATAAGAGAAAAAAGAGAGAAAAAACATTTATTGATCATTATATGGGGTGGAATGTTGGGTTAGTTGGGATATGTGAAAAGTATAAATTGATATGCCAAAAGCTCGAAGTGGTATGCCAGAAGTTGAAATTGAGTCGCCGAAAGTTTAAATTGAGATGCCAAAAATATTAAAATTGATTTGTGTCAAAGGTTCAAATTAATTTGCCAAAATTTTCAATTTGTTAATATGCCAAAAATTCAAATTGATTTTGCCAAACTAATCTGATTTTCTTTTTTCCCTAACTATTTATAGATATGTATGTATGTATGTTGTGTATGTGTGTGTGATTTTATTCTTCCGGTAGCCAAATTGCTGCTCCGTCCTCCAGTCCTAGCCCTCGTACGTGTTTCCTTGGGCCCCTTATCCTCATGGAAACTGCTCGAAGAACCGAGAATTGAGTTTTCACTCGTGCCCACATCATCACCTGGGAGTAGGATTTCGACCACTTGTTGGCGAGGCCGTTCGTATTCTTTATGTAATGCGCCATCGCATGAAACGACGAGTGGCGTGAAAGACCCTCTCAGGTCTTCAGCGACTCTATCGTATTTTGTGTGTTTGGCTTGGGCTGCATGCCGGGAGATGGTAGGCCAATCCATGGAGGAGTAAGAGACTGCGTCAGCGTTTATAACGCGGGTATCGAAAAACGCAGGTCTCTCACGGTCCCACACGCCATGGACCTTCACGTAGGGCCAATGCCTACTTTCACAAATAACCGATAAAGTCTGATTTCATGAACTTAAAATTGTGTATAATGCATGTTATGAACTGAGTGAAAGAGTAGACGACCAAGCGTGTGGCGCGAGGGCTTATATAGGTACAGCCCGGGGGATTGACGTCATGTCACCTGACCGCAACGGTCGTTTGGGAAGGCGTCGCTTCCGCACGCTTGGTTTTCCGAGATCGTTTATTCGGTTGTAATATGTACAGTATGTTGGGTTCACAACAATGCATAATCATGTTCATTGTGTAGCAAAAGGGTCAGAGTTTTCGGTCAACATGGACAGTTTAAGCGACAGAATTCAACTGCAATAGTAAATCAGCTGAAATGCAACATTGCCTTGGTTCTGAAGATCGCTTTGTTTTATTGCTGGTTTTTTTTTTTTTTTTTTTAAATCTTTAAGTGCTTATGGGACGACTGGTTGGACGTGGTGAAAAAGGCACATATTTAAACATTTGTAATAGTTTGGTAGATACACATTACTAGTTTTTTTCAACAGTTGATGGAGCATTCCTTGTGTGGGGAACGTTTAGAATATAATACGTATGTAAGTATGCCTCCAACAGGCTCGAAAAGAATCTCTTGAATTGATACTCTAAGCGTTACGTTCTTTTTTATCATAACAGGAAGAAGACAAAGAAGAAATGAAAGAGATTCTTGAAATGAAGAGAGTGCACAACAGAATGGAGGCAAAAAGGAAGGCTAGGGACGAGAAAGAGAGGTTAGAGAGGGAGGCAGCGCAGCCCCCACAGCCACACACACCAGGAAAGCTGCAGTCGGCTAACAACATCAATAACCTCATTGACCTCAACAGCCCCGGCGTGATCGAGAAAAAGAACAATCTCATTAACATATCGTGATGTACAGGCTGAAGAATCACAGCATTTTCGATCAATGCAGTCGTGAATCGTTCAGGCTTCGAGGAACCAATATGTCTCCTACACTTTGAGGAGTGCTAGTTATACGAAATGAAACATTAATGGTGAGACAAATTAAAGAAAAGACAAGCGTAAGAAACTCCAGCTGTGTAAACCCACCATATTGTATGAATGATATAAAACCTGTCCAACAACGTAACAACTAAGCACCGTCACTTTTATTTCCAACCTAATCCCATTATTAGATTCGTCTTTCCGTAGACATAGAGAAACATACAACAATGAACAGCTTCTGCGTTTTTAGTTCCTTTCGCTCTTGGTAGAGCAATGGGCCTTGACAAATTCCTGCCACCTTCCTCTATCCCTGCTCAACATTACTTCCTCATTCCATGACGCCCAAGCTTCTCCTAATTCAAAATCTACAGTTCTCTTCCAGATTGTCCTTGATTTCAGACTCCTTGGGGACTACACGTCAGCGCTCTTCTTTCAATAGATTGTCAATCTAAAGTATGGATAATTCGGCGTTTGAGAAAGCAACTGACCAGGAAGACCTCACGATTCTTTCCATCACCGAATTATTAAGGTCTGAAGCTGTGTTTCGAGCTCTCTGTTCATCTTCCAGGTCTCACTGCCATACAAAAGAACAGACTACACGTTACAGTTGAAAATCCGGAGAATCACTATTTCAGAGATAATGCGGCCATTCCACAGCAAATAATGTTGAATGAAGGCACGTTTACCTTTCCTGATGCCTCTTCATTGCCACCCGTACCGATTATCATGCTCCCTAGGTAGATAAAATAATCCACTATCCCCAGAAATCGATCTCCAACAAGGAGGTATTTATTGGTAAGCATATTTATACGTGTTGGTTTAGTTTTCGGCCCATTTGTCTTCTACCCAGCATTCTTTGCTGCAGTCACAAGATCATCCAGTTTAGCTGCCATGCCCGCAAACCTTTGTGCCAGTAGACACATATCATTGGCGAAGTCTAGGACCTCCAGTCTTCCACTTAAGCACCACTCTGTTTCCTCCACACAACTCTTCGCACAACCCCGATATGAACCAATGTAAGCATGGTTGGCTACAGCAAACCTCTCTGCTTAACACCAGCATTTACTGCAATAGAGACTGTGAACTCTCCATTGTGCAACACTTTGCATTTATAACAATCATAAACGTCTTTGATGAGGTTCAATAGCTTTGTATGAATTTTATAATCCATCAGTGACTTCAACTTAAAATTATGATTTACTTAATTGAAAGCCTCTCAAAAATCTAGGAACGCGACAAACAATGGGCTCTGTCATTCCAGACTGTGCTCTATTACTATCCAGTGATACAAGAGTGCAGACTAATACGGCCCTGGTTTTCCCCAAAATCTGCATGTTCCTTCCTTAGCTTTCTCTCTACATGGTCTCTGATGCGGTTTAATATAACTCTACAAAATGTTATGGATGGGGCTGACAAGAAAGAGATTCGTTTATAATTGATGCATTTTGTCATGCCTCCTTTCTTCGGCAGCTTTCCTTAGATTCCCTAGGTTCTCCCTTAGGTATAAAAAAATTATAATGAACTGCTTCAGCAACTGAAATTAATTGTTCAAAGATGCCACAAACTAGAAGGCACTAGGTAGGGTGAAACGAACGATATGCACATGCTGAACAAAGTGCAAAACACAGCCTGTCTAAGGTCATACAGTTTAGTATCTTAACGGAGACAGAATATAATGAAATCAATTCAGTTGATCCTTCACACCTTCAAACTTACTTATCTCACTACAAAATTTTCCAGAACATTTCGTCGTTTTACCAGCAAATAACTCTTAGCGTAATGAATGAGGAGTGAAATAAAGTCACATATTAAATCATTCAGATTATTTTTTATATTATTTCCACCTTAATTATTATCACAGATCACTTTAAGATCAGATAAAGCAGTGCAGAACAAATATTTAATACGCACTCGGGATATCAAAAATCGAAACTTCATACTGTACAAGATAACAAGACTCAACACTATTGCGTCGGATTCACAATAGCATAAAACAACAAAACAATAGCAAAATATCATTGTTTCATTCAGTTTCGTTTCCCCCCTAACTAAATGAAAAATCTTCATTACATCATACAAAAGGGCAAGAGAGTTTATTTTCGTATGTATCAGAGATCCCTATCAAGCCTAAACTTAATGGACTTTCCAAAAGGATCGAACGGCTTGAGTCATTGCAATATTACATTGGGAATATATCAAATTACTTTGGAGCATCAAGGTATTGGCAGTGATAAAACGTTAAGAAAATTACAATAGAATACAATTTTGAACGAGGCTTATCGGTCACACCTTAGTAGGCAAGCAATTTTATCTGCGTTTTAATGCAAAGTTTAATTTATAAATGTATGAGTTTGTTTTTCAATTTTGCAACGTAGCCGATAATTGAATGATTAAATGCCACCAATTGCTCAATTTTCGAATTAAATTTTCCAGTTTAAAAAATTGAGACTCTTTCACTTGGAAAGACAACATGTAACTGCCAGTGTGGGCGTTTTTAATGAGACAAATCAAATAAAAAACAACTTTTCTCTTTTGCCAACATTGAGACGTTTGCATAAACATAGCTGATGTAAAGATAAACCAATAATATTCACTCTCCAATTAGGTTATTTCAAGAGGCAATGAATTACTGCAGGAATTTAGGAAATAATTTTTTCCAAATCTGAGCTTAATGAATATTTTTCAATTGTCTTCAACTCGTTCGTATGAATAATGTAACGTAGTAACGTGGTCTCCTACAATTGGGAAGACTTGAAAAAAATCATCTGAACGATCAAAATCAAAACAAAACAATCAACCAGAACTGAATAAAGTTGAAAGATATTATTCCGTGAACCTTTCAAATTTATGTACAAATTAGACAGAAATTCTACAGGTATAAAAAATATATTTGTTCACTTCTGAAATGAGCTAAACTTAGCAAAACATATACGACCTATCCATCAGATTGATCAAAGCCTATACACTGCAAGAGAGATGAATGAAGTCATAATCTTACAAATCACATTAGAAACATAATTTGTGAACAAAACCGAGAAAGTGAAGATGGGTATGGGAATATAGTGAAAATAAACATCTTTTAGCAAATAAATTATGAAATTCCATAACTGCAACAATAAAAGAAAGAAAAGTGTGTAACCAAATGAGCACATCTCCAGATTGCAGGATACAAAAAAGATGAGCAGTCGGTAGGTACTCACTAAAGAAACATCATGTGTGGATTGCGCATAAGCACATCCAATCTTGACGGTTTACCCGTGAGTTATGAGCTGGATGATGGTCTCAATGATTTGCTTTCCTTTGGGGTGGGTTTGCAGGTTCATCCGCGGTTCTTTTATTTTCTGGTCGAGGAGGAGAAGGAGCTCTTTCTTGATGGATTCCAGCAATTCAGCTACCTACGAAAGAAAAAAGGCCCATTTTTAATCAGTTTGAACACTACAGTTTCGCTCCTTCATCACCGAAGAGACAATAAAGTAAAACACCTTTTCTAGCAATCTAACGAACCGTATTCTTACATTCCGTAATGAGGGTTACCCATGAGTCTGAATTTATCTGATCTTTTTCCAGATCTGTTTGTAATTAAAAACCTGGAATGGATCTTGAACCGCATATTTACTCAATTTCATTATAGCATTCATCCACTTCGATTTTATACTATCTACGTACGATTGCGACTTTTAAGTAATCAGTCCAACAACATCTACCTTCAATCAACCCATGGATCATACATTTAGCATCCAGCCAAGTGACGTCATCAAAAATTCAGAATTTAATTGAAAATTAATAACGCATGCAATGCGAAAAAATCTTAAAAAACACGGCGCAAGGCGCCTCGCCAGGGAACAAGCCCTCTGGACCCCCGTACGCTTACTGCTCAGTCAAAATCTCGCGTCACTCATCCTGCGTTCCACTTCTGCGTGACATTTTTTGGATAGTTAGTCCAGGGCTAAAGCATATTCCATGCTAAAAGCAGGAGGACAACTCTTATTACATCATGATTAAATTGGTTAGGGAGGCCCAAAGAAAGCTTGATCATTAAAGAAGCTTGACCTACACCGACAAAGCATTAAACTCACATTCACATAGAGCCTAACTACTAAGAGTACTCTTGTGATGATCTATCTGACCACCAAATGCCAAGCTTAGTAAAACATTCCATAGTATGGTACTTACCTTATTGGAGTGTACGGAGAATAGGATCCAACCGTCATCGATTGATATGACAAATTCTCCACAGTGAAGCTCGACTTTGAGAGGTCCTGCCGAGAATAGAACGAGGGGGAGAATAGGAACCATTGTGCAGTCTCTAACGAAAACTCGGGAGGTTTTCACTTTCTCTTGATAGACGAGGTAAGGACTTGGGTAGTAGCTGACTTCATGATTGACGGAAGATGGATGGATAAGTACCTAAAAAGAACGGACCACAATGAGTTTACAAGAAGTTCACAAACTTTGCACATCAACAATTCAAAAACCTAGTAAATCGCTAAGAGAACTCTCTTTACAGAAATGTGTAAGACAGTGCTGATTACGGATGGAGATGGAATAATTCAGATCAAGAAGGTAGGTAGGCTGTTCTTTGGGAATAATAGCAAAGACAAACATTGTGCCTATCTACGAGTATGTTGGTGATTGACTTCTTTCCCCTCACTATTACAGCCTCCAAGTAGTCCCACACTTTCTGCGGCACGTAAATTATGACATGCACTAAAATGTAACTAATTCTTCTCACAAGCTCCCGCATCATGCTCAAGAGTATTTAGAAGTAGAAAACAATACTTACGGGACCGTCTGTCTTAGTCCTGAAAACAAGATCTTCAACCCTCACTGGGGTCGGAATCGCTCCAGATATGCTGGCGGAATACTGTTTATCTGGCGTGAACACTTTCACGATATTAGGGGATAAGGCAGCGCACAAGATGGCAGAGAGGAGCTTCTGATTGTCACCGTGAGCATTAAGCTGAAAAATAATCAGTTATTTAAATGTTATCTACAAGAACTAAGAGACTACTTATCAAAATTACACAAAACAACTACGACAAAAATTGGGGCGGTAACAACTTCAAACATAGCTGTATAATTGTATTCCTAGCTTCATTTATTGTAAAAATCACAGAATTAACGAAGCTCTTGGTAAAAGCTAATAAGATTTAATTTAAATATGTCATACTTTAAGAGAAGTTGGCTTTTGAAATGTGAAAATGAACTACAGTGGATGGGAAGGAGGCATAACATTTGTTGTAGTTTTAATGTGTACTACAAAAACGATTATAATGCTTTATTGAATAATAATTACCAAAATGTAGATTATTGGTATTGATTTTGCAAATTGAATAACAGATTGAAGATATCCTCAGCCAATTTGATCCTGAGCCAAGTTGATGATTTTAATTCAATACTTCTGTGGTTCTCAAAATGGGGGGGGGGGGCGCGATCCCCAAGAATCCCAATGAAGGCTCATGGAGGCGGGGAGAGATAAAGCTTGTTTGAAAAGTTAGTCAAATTTTCTACAAAAACTTAATAAAGCAAACTTTTTATTTGTTAAATCACAAGTGCATGGGCATGTTTTTAAAACCCGTTCAAACCCTTAATCGCGAGAGCTCCCTCAACATGATGGTAAAAGAAAATCTCATGGACCTCCAAGGTGACACTGGGATTGAATTGAATTTTAAAGATCTTATCAGTCATCTTTCTGAATATGTGCACCAAAGGAACAACCAATTTTGTTTGAGAATGCATTGAAAATAATCATTCGAATCGCCACCACTCATTTTTCGTAAAACTGGGTTTTCTGCTGCAGTTCTAACTGCCATGAAGATTAAATGAAGAAGTACCGCTAGAATGAAGAGTAGGTGCAGTGATTTCAATAAAAATAAAACATGAGCACATTAACTTTTAATGACAAATTCTGCGCAAGAAATCGCAACTTACACCAAATGCAATGCGATGTACAGGTCTCAAACCCAATACGTTTGTTCTAAAATACTATCCGAACTGTCAGTTTACTATATTAACATAAAACCCGATCTATTCAAGAACACATCGTTATCACTATTACTCACGTCTCTTCCAGTTATTTCGAGGATTTTATCCTGAGTAAATTTCCTCCTAGACACCCGCAGATTACCAGGGACGAATCCGATGTCCATGAGAAGCTCCAGAAACTGGGTCTTGATATCCGCCAAAGTCAGAAGAGTTTTGTTGGACAAGTAGTTTTCGTTGGCAAAATTTTGTGCACCCCGGTTGCCAAATTTACTGAAGGCATTTTGCCACAACTGAAACAAGTACAGAAGTTGATTATGGTACAAAAGATTACGCTCCAAATAGATAAGTCACTGTTCTTATACAATCAAATACAACTAACATAAATTTCGTTTAGTACTAGCAAGTGTTTAGTTTCATGCACCTTGTAAGCTTTGAGAGTGGTGAGATGGTCACTGTATCCAGTGATGAATTGGGTTTTCTTTTTCGCAGCTTCTTCTCGTCGGTTGAGGGGTGCGTTGAAAGGCGTTTTGAATGAGAGGCAAGCGGCAATCGTCAAGGCTGAATCCAGTGCAGAAAACATAGCACCTGAAAAAAATATGGTGACTCTTTGATTTTGAGATTTTTTCGACATGAGGTTTGTTACACCTCCAGCAACATCTTTTATACGCTCCAGCGATCAAAATGGATTCCTAATATTTTACTCGGAAAAGGAAACATTTTTAGACTATTTAATGAGAAACTGGCTGCTTTCCTAGATTTTCTACCCAACATGAAATTGAAGACGCGGGGGAATTGAAACCTAAAAAACCTTCCAGGAAAACGTCTGAATATACCCATTCTGTTGTACGTTGAACAGGAGTAGAATCAACCACAATGCGATTTAGCTAGAGGTTTTTCTTCTCTCAGAGGGCAACCACAGTGTAGCTAATGTGTGGTCACTTGGTCCGATGATGGGCAAAACTGGAGGCACGAAGTGACTCCTGTACCATGGACCTGTACAAATGGCCTGAGGAGTAGAAGATCTAGCCAAGCTGGCTCGATGCCTCTTCTATGTATCTGTCAGGAGGTTACAGTGACAACAGCTTTTTTCTGCCAGAATAAATCGAAAGCTGTTCCTATAAGAATCCTATTAAGTTTTCATTGCTTTGTGATTCAGTGGAGCTTGAACTGGAGATCAGAGATCAGTATTCAGGTTCCAAATGTAAGGTAACAACCCACGCTGGTGTGTTCACGTGTCACGTGTTGGGAAGACATTTGGCGGAGTATGATGGTCAACATTATTTTTATTTCCCTAGGTCTAGAGTCACGGTTTCCAGGTCTGCCATGGAAAGGAACAAAAATATCTTATTTGTACCTACCTAACAGACTACATAATGGTTCATTGCAACAGTACGCAGCTGTATGTTAATAGATGGAAGATATCTATGTTATATTTGTGATGTACTTATCAGGTGATACATACCGAAAAGAATGAGCTTTCCAACTCTAACGTCTACAGGTAGCGACGCAAGATGTTTGCCGAGTGGAGTAAGATTCGAGTAATCATCAAGAGCACCTACGTTTCTCAGACGTTCCACTGCACTGGTAATATTATCATCTGCGGGAGGTTCGATCAGGCCCTCTAAGAAAATAGACAACATTCAGATAAATACTATACGATTAAAAGTATTCCATTTTTGAAATAGAACAAACAATAAATATTTTATGATAAAAAGAATATTTAAAGAAGTTATGATACATATCATGTTCATCAGCACATCATTACAAACCGTTTATACATTGTGTGTAATTAAATCCTTCTTACTTATAACATGGTGTAGTTCTTTGGTACTCAAAGCGGGAAGCATTTTAATTCTTAATATCAGCTGCTCAAGAGGAATTCGACAAATTTCCGGAATTGGTTGAGCATTGAGAACAAATTCGTACCTATAAACAAATAAATAACGCAATATATACTTATTTTGTAAATATTTCAATGAACATTCCTATTTGAAATGCTGGTTTTCTTTCAACACGCGGATTGCAATGATTATTGTCATAATTTCATTCAAGATAATGTAATGTGCAGCTATTAATAAGGACCTAATGTTGGAATGAAAGCGTACAATGTATGCAAGATTTAAATGTTATTACTCTATATTGAATAAACTACGTAATTACCTTATTATTACTTCAATAAATTAGAATACCTTTGTTTAGAGAATAAATGGAAGCAAACACCAGGCATAACTCGTCCTGCTCGACCTTTTCTCTGGTCAGCGTTGGCGCGGGACTCCCAAACGACTTCCAAGCTTTCCATGTTCTTGTTGGTGTCAAAACCTTTCTCTTTCATTTTTCCGCAATCTACGACGAACACGCAGTCATCAATTGTAATAGAAGTTTCAGCGATGTTAGTGGACAAAACCACTTTTCTCATTCCTCTGGACATTTTCCTGAAAATGTAGAGTATAAACTAAGTGGTAGGAGAAAACCCAGTTCAACAAAGTCGTGAGGCTGTTCACTTCAAATGTCTCAAGATGTCAACATCAGCACGGTTCGACTCCACTAGATGGGGTCGCACAGGGTTGACGGCATGAGCGGGCAAGTTGGGTACATGAGGGTACATGATGTCCACTTAGTGTGGGGCACTTGTAGCAGCGGCCCCGGTCGGTCTAGGCGTATATGTACGAGCGGCCCCACGGAAATATGGGAAATGAAACCAATAGCACCAACTCGAAACTTTCTTCTTGCGTATAATTTATTGCTCTAAAATGAACACTGTCAAAACATGCAAATACACAATCACAGTCACATGACTCCCGACCCAAGTACGTACTTCTCAGTTATTCGTTCTGGCCTGGTACTTATAAGAAGCGATTTGAACATACTTGGCTAGGATAACCGTTTACCAACATCATATCTCGAATTTTTCGCTAACAAGGCTACTTCGGGTTCCATCTTCGCTCGGATTCCTTCTAATCACTGGATTCAACTGGCCTGCGGGCCTTCGCTCGAGCGGGGCCGCTCTCGAGCGGGGCCGCTCGTACATGCCTATGACTCCAAAACATCGCCTTCGCTCCCTACGGGGATGCTCGTACAAGTACCCTCGCACAGAGCTGTCTGACAAGATGTCGATGGAGGTTGGTATCAATAGACATTCGATTTAGGGTAAAAATCGAGTGTTAAGTGGAAAGGGGTTGAAGCCACATTTTAAAAACAAATCCTTCAGAGTGAGTAGATTTACCGGTACCTGTCATCTCAAAAACCAAATTGATCTCAGACTGCCTCACAAACAAGGTTAACATCGTACATTCTCACATTTTCCTCCTATAATTCCTAAACCGGGTGCCCCAGATATTCCACCAGTACCTAAGTTGTGGGGCATTTAAAAAAAAAAAACAATTTGATCCCAATAACTATAAATTACCTCTGAAACAAGGAAAAAATGGGGGCAATTTCAGGTAACACCCCCCCCCCCCCTCCCATTTCCATTCATAGGCAGTCTCTTTCAAACTCAGCCTCTTTCTCATTGGGTTACAAACAAAATCCCGTTATTCGGATTGTATTGCATAATGTCAAACAAAAATTTAACTCTGAATTGAATTATCATTGATAAACTTCAATTACAGGAGCGAAGGAAGAGACATGCCCAAAATTGGACTGAAATTCATTTAGTTTCTGGCTCCCATAGTTTAGGAGGTAATTTATTGTTTAGAAGATCAAATCGCTCTATTTTGTTTAACTGAGGTGCACGTGGAAATTTGTGAAAGGCACACGGTTAAGGAGTTAAGTTAGTTAGTTAAGGAGTTACTTGAAAATGCAATGTTCATATCTTTGTGAGTTCATCATTTTGCATACCACCTATCCCAAGATGGTAGACAAATATCTATCATTTCGGAATGAACGTTTTCAAAACAGTCTAAAACCTTTTTTGTTTACTATCCGAATTTGCCCCAGCAGGATCGTGTAGCATATCTCCACCATAGTGCATATCGAGAGAACGGTCAAAGCGAGCAACTTTCCGATTTCCAGCTTGAAAGCACTAAATAATAATTAGTAACTCGTCAAATTCCTATTGTTTCACAATGACTATAATTAACTATACTGTGAAATCAAAGCAATATTGCTAAATAATTCGCTTGTGATCTGGATATGCATATATCATAAAGTTTCGATCATATTGTTTTCCCGTACATTATTCTTAGACTTGGCGAAATGGTTAAAAAATAAGTGAATAGTGGTAACACATAAAGGAGACAAGAGTTCTACAAACAAAGCTTGGTATGGGATGACTTACTTGAAAACGAGTGCTTGTTCTTCATTTGTCAGAGTAGAGTGGAGAGGGACGATTAGAAATCTGTTATTCCTTGGCGAGAATATAGGGTTTCCAAGGAGTTGCTCCTGTAAGGACATTATCTCTCCCAAGCCAGGCAAAAACACCTACACAAAAACAGCAAACTAAGTTAAGCAATTCGTTAGAAAATTAAGTTTACAATTTTCTATCAACAATCCGAAACTAAAGGATGAACTTGTGATGTTCAACCAGCCACACACGTCAACCATATTTTGGAAAACTCATTCATCAATGACCTTCAGCTGTAGAAATGATTGATATGATTATCAACACTTCTCCACAGAACTTCCTCCAGAGAACGTTATTTTCCAATCCATTCACCACATTAGAAACAACTCTACAACAACTCATTGTTACATATTGTTCTGATTACTTACTAGAATGGAGCCTTCCCGTGGATAATCGTGCTCTCCTTCAACTATATAATTGAGTATATGCTCAATTAAATCTAAGTCTATCTTTTCTGAATCCATGAGAAAGAGTGTTTTTACAGTTTCGCGATCGTAATCTGGAATACACAGAAACAATCATTAACATGCACAGAGGTACTACTTTAGTTAAAATTATTCCCCTTTTATCATGTAAAAATAGAAAAGCAAGAGTACAGTATAAAACTTGCCTTTATATCTATAAAATATTTGTTTGATGGGTAAATGTTCATCAGGAGTTCGAGGATGCGGATGCATAATGCCTTTTATAGGGAGGTTTGTCACATCATCAGCGTCCATAACCATTTCAAGCTCTCTGCTCTGCTGTTTACCAAGTCTCTTAGATGTAGCTGAGTATTCTTCCAGAACAAATTTCGACATTTCTACAGCATCTTCTAAGAAGATTTGATCAACGGGAAAAGTTCGGCCTGAAATCAAGAATAAACAAACCATCAATAAATACTTTGATATTTGAAAAAATACACGGAGCTTCAATATGCAATACACAGAAGAATGGGATAAGCAACGAAATGCCACCCACCAGGAATTTCGATGACAGGGGCTCCTGGAAAGTACTCAGTGAACAGAGCAGAGTTCAAAGTGGCACTCATCAGTAAGATCTTCAAATCAGTCCTGATTTGAAGAAGATCTTTCAGAACCAACAGCAAGAAGTCACTGCAAGAAAAATACCAAGTTTGATTATTGACAAATAATAAGCCAAAACTAAACAGTCTTAACCATAACCAAGAAACGACAAGAAAATCGTGTAAGCGGTAAAGGAGTTCGCTTTGCTAAATCAGCATGACCATGTAAATGTAAATGACCATTTAGATTTCACATCCAAGCGGCATTGTCAATTAAATGAGAGCAATAATGAAGGTCTTGAGTTTGGTTTCTCTTTCTGGACAATCTTGTTTTATCTATACCTTTCAGAACTTCTTTCGTGAACTTCATCCACAACTACATGTGAGATAGAGCTAAGCTTGGGATCTCCTTCTAATCTCCGTAGCAATATTCCAGTGGTGCAGAACGTGAGGCGAGTTTTGGCACTTGTGCGGTTTTCAAGACGAACCTGTAAGGTTATTAGAGAGAAACCATTTTGTAAATGGAGTGTTAGGACCTTAGCATGAATAAGCAGGAATGCTAACAATCTCAAAGAAAAATGAGAACAGAACGAAAACATAGTTGTAGACTAACGATTCACATGTGTTGGATGAATGATAGGTAATTGGAAATAAGCTACGAAGCAGATTTTTTCTGAACATTTATTATGAACTGTCACGGCCTTGAAAAAGAAAATAAGATTCAATGGACAGTTGGAAAGAGCGATAAATTTCAAGTCTTAGTCCTTGACTTCTCCAGGAAGAGAGTTAACGAGCTGCTTAGCCTAGGAAGAACCGAGATTAGTAACGAGGCTCTTAACAGGCACTGTCCACTTGGATATCATCTCCACAAAATGCGCAAATCTGACACCACCCTCCGCCGGTTCTGTGGGGCAGACGATAAGACTGCGTGTCATGTGATCTGCAACTGCCCTGTGCTGGCGGAACAGCGTTTTCTAATCTGGGGACAAGCTTCCATTGATCCTCGGGTTATTAAAACGGGAGAGGCGAAGACTCTCCTCTCTTTTGCCAACACGTGGTGGGGAGGGGTGGACCTTCCAGTTTTGGCTGGGGTTGACAACATTAGGTCGTCACACCAGACTGGGATGTCAATGCCTAACCAGTAATTAGTGCTTGGGTCCCAGGTAGTTCTTGACGATGGGTGCAAGTGCTGTACACTGGACATATACAGCGCTCCGGCAGGGTGTCCAGGTCGGGCAGTCAAATGTGCCTGGGAAGGAGTTGGAGGTAACGAACTCCTTCTCCAGCCACAATAGGCCCTCAGTAGTCTAAAAAAAAGTCCTAGTCTTAACAAGATTGTTCTAAGGTAGTTGCTCAATTTGGCAACGGACTTACAGCACCGGATTAAGAAAATGTTGTATTTTTTCTCCAAATTCGTTTAATAATTTCTGAATGTTTTAAATATAGGGTAAACTTACTTTTGGGATAGCCTCCGTAGACTGTTTTAAATTATAAAATGTACATCCTGTTTTACTAATGGAAAATAGCAAAACCCACATAGTGCCAAACCAACAGATGTTTGAGTGACCATTTTCACCAATTCGCCTTTATGTAGTTCAATTTCAATAACTTACTTGATAACCCACGCAATCCCCAAGGCGCTCTGCTCGCTCTGCAGCTACTCTTTCGGCAACCCCAATAGCGGAAATTTTTCTCGGCTGGGTACAAATTATTTCAACATGATCATTGACCCTGTTCATCAACCAGTCATCTAATAAAAACTGAGGAACCTGGAATTTTAAAAGAACCAATCAACCAAAAGTCATAATAATTTATCATTTCCTTACTTTTCTTTCCATGAAACACAATCAACCAATTTCAATATTGTTGTTAAACAGAATGTATTACCTGAGTGGATTTGCCACAACCTGTTTCACCACTAATGATGGTGACCTGGTTACATTGAACCACCTCAACGATGTCGCTCATCCTTTGATAAGCTGGAAGATCCCGACGGAAGTTCAACATGTCTGAGTACTGCCGAGACTGGGGTTTCTTTTTGAAGTCTTCAGCAAGTTTGGAGTCTATCCTGTAATTCAACAGAAATTGGCATTTATAGAAGAAGTGAAAATCTTCAACGACGAGTGGAGGAGGGAGTTTACAAATTCTTGTAACTTCTTAGTATTTGGGATTAATTATTAATTCCATTGCAGAAGAACATCAGTCAACTTCTGATATCATCTGTTAGCTACATAGAAGTTGTACTATTAGTATTAGTTGTAGGTATTGTATAAATAGTTACCTATCAATACTACTGTCCGTATGTATAAGCTGTTTCTTCTGGCTAGTTCCTTCAGAATACATATGATCACTATCGTCCCCTTCAGGTTCTTCTCGATCTCCATCAGCCATATCTTGTGGCAATAGCGACTGCCCTGGGTCGTATAATGGAGGTCTCGGCCGTTTCAGTTCTGCTATGATTTCTTCTTGGCTGTTCTTAAGAATATCGATCAGTACAAACACGCACGGTTGTTCTTGGGAGGCACACTTTTGCGCTTCTTCCATAAGCAGCTGTGTTACTCTTAGGGCAGCTGAAGCAGGAAAGTCTTTGGAAAGAGCTGTCAGCGAGACCATAGGTGGATCTAACGGATACTTACAACCTGAAAATTCAAGTAATAAATAAATGTATACCTAAATCAGAACTCGTGGGGGTATTCAGGGTTTTCTCACCAGACATTTTTTGTTTCTATTAGATGAATATAAATAAGAAATTGATAGATGATCCAACAATATGAACTGTTCAGGGCAAATTGAGAGGATTACGGAATGTTTCAATGATACATCAAGGTGAGCCACTAAAAAGGCTTTTTTTAGGACATTTAGGCATGCAGTGAACGCTTTCAGCCCAACCTGACCAGATATGACTTAACAAAAACAGCATAACAACACTTACCAAGAGGGAATCTGATTTCCAAGTCGAATTTATCTCTTTTCTCGTCAACTGGAATGTGCTCATATCCCCTGCGATTCCTCGGAGTGTGGGAATACTTGCAAGTTGAACCGAATCGGCACTTTCCACGCATGAAGAATCTGCACATTTCCCTTCCGTCATCACGAGTTCGATTTCTGGGTTTCTCGAGATAGAGATCAGCGAGATAAGGCAAGTCTAAATGAACTATCCACAGCTGATTGGGAATTTTTTCATCGCAGCAATGTTCATAAATTGACCTGATTGACTCAAACTCTTGGGAACGTTCTTCAAGAAAACATTGATCGACTTTGGTCGGTTCGAAGAGGTCAACGTTGAAATATTTGGACATGAGTAATTCATAAGCGTTACCCAAGTGTCCATCTGTGATACGGAGCGCTTCTCTGCAATGATTCTGGTGAAAGCCGTACCTACAAAACCAACAATGAGATGAAATATTAAATCACTGAATGATGTTTAAATAAATAGGTACTGACAATTTATAATTCTCAGGAATGTCATATATGTGTGTTAGAGCGAAACGCTATACCCACGACTAACATACTTCTCCAGTTTTTCTAATGCAAACTGCGATATTTCTTTTGGAGTTCCATCGCGAGATGAATAATTGACACCACCTTGGATGACAAGGTGACCTCTATCCGTCCAGTATTGTCGGTCTAATTTCTTGCCTTTATCCTTGTACGAAGACTCATCTTTATGCGTGAATTCCTGAAACCATAACAAATCAATTTGAACAGACAGTAATCCTCCAATCAACTATTCCCAAATTAATTTGAAGAGAGGCAAACTGTAATTTCCCTGAAATTTCTTCCTTATGAAGTGCATACGAACTGAACTACAGTGTCTACACATTTACAAGTGCAACAGTAGTAAGTAGGCTGGGTTTTAGTAATTTAACTTTCATAAAAGAAACAGCTAAAATTCAATGTAAACATAAATCTTCCCTAAGAATCTGATTCCATCATCACTGACTCATTTCTCATTGGTCTAGTAATTTGAACATTCAAACAGTTTTCTTACTTCTTACAATCAACAAAAACCTGTTCACAGAGCAATCTAGTGGATGTAGATGTGGACTAAAACTCTTAGGGCGGGGGTTTTGGGCCTCCAGCAGGGAGGAACGTTGGCTTATTGTACTTTCCTGAGAGTTTCGCTAAATCAAGGAGATTCAGACCCTTGGTAAGCCCTTTTTAGCTCCCTACTTTTTGCCAAGTAGCCATTCAGTAATTTTTGTTTTGAAGCAAGGCACACTCTCTCTTCATCACATACGATTTCGTCTCCGCACCTTTGAGGTGATCCCTCTTATAGAAAACGATGCAAATTAACCTGTGCGCAGGCTTATTTTTCCAGTTAATGATAGATCCCCAGCGCAATTTGTGCGCCTACTAGTGAGAAGTTCACAGAGTCTATAGCACTCAAATTAAGCATCACTGAATGCACGAGGCCACCTACCGAAAGAAAACCCACGACATAACAACCAGAAGAGCTAAATGAATTGTTATTGCTTGTGGTGATATTTGAAAAACCCCTGCAAGCAATTGAACCCCGGCTCCTAATCGGCAGGGCAATAAATCTCAACTTAACAGTCTCATCTAAGCCTTTTTCCTTGTAATTGTCTATCTTATTCCTATTTTTCAGACCCTACCGATTGCAATAATTGTTACAATCTATCAATGCAGATATATGAACATACCTACGAATATTATTAAGTCATTTTACGTTTGACCTAAACTTTGACGTGAGTTACTGGACATTCGACCAACAAAAAAAGGACAGCCTCCCTTCTTTCCTGAAGAGAAACCAAAGACAGCCCAAAGATCTTGAACTAAAGCAAACCGCATTTCTCGAGTATGACATATTTTTAATTTCTAAAAATGAGTTTTAAGCATATCCCCCACCACCTCGGTTTATCAACTACATTTTCAGCATCAAGTTAATGACATTGGTTTTATCAACGAACAGGTAAGTTGTGCTGTGGGATTTCGGGACATGGGTTCTTTATACCACTTCTTGAGTTCAATCCTCGTGCTCCAATGCCTTTGGATTCAATAACTAAAAAAAGCACAGGGTACTGGGGTAGTCCTAATATATTAAGCATCGCCGTACAAATGATAAAGTTTTACTTCGTGGTTGGGATTTAACAAGGATTCCACGATCTCCAGTTCAAACCGACAACCGGTATTCCAGATAGTCCTCCCAAGAGGGAATTTATAAATCCACTTAAAATAAACATGACAACTTTGATTCACTCATCTAACTTACTGTACCCAACGTCTTGTTTTGACATTTATTTATAGAGCTATACTCACAGCGCCATGCAAATTCTTCAGGGTCTCAAGGATCATCTTCGTTGACTGATCACTCAGAGTCAAAGTTTTCATTTCCACCTTGAGCTGTGGATATCGAGGATCACACTCTGACATGATGTTTAGAACTTGTAATATTTTGCAACAGCACAGATTTAACAAAACGAACCAAGTCAAACGAACCAAGCTAATGGCATTGCAAGGGTATTCCGAACTGTTCTCATTCGGTTAACGTGCGAGTTAAAAAGAATGGATTAAAACCTATAAACACTTGTTTAAGTAGTTCTTTCCATGTATGTAATAAGTTGGCGCTAGGTAACTATAAATAACAATATAAAAAAATGAACCGGAATTGGAAGGTCGGCACATTCAATCCAAAGTTTCAAAATGGAAAAGCATGATAAATACGTAAATTTATATTTCTCCAAGAGGACAGAGGAATCGGAAATCTCAATTAACCAAATATGCAGTTGGTTTGTGGCCTCTGTCTTTCTCTGCCTGGAGATATTCCCTGCTATCGTCTGTAAACAGTGTCGTCTGCCTTCGAAACTTCTCATGACTGTTTTTCTCATCCACTGTGTCCCTATTTTCCTTTTGTTTCTAGTTTATTTAGCTACTAGTTCTCTAGCTTGTGAGGAAAATGGAAATCATTGAAAGTAAACGGCAAAAATGATTTTGCTAACCCTATGGAGGACCTACTGGTCCAATGGAGTTGACACTTATTGGTGTCCTTTCAATATGTAACTCTGCCAATTTCTGCAGTTATGCTATCAAAGAAGATAGACCCCTGGAGGTGGGCTATGTTTAACACATGCACTTTTTTCACACCCCTTGATAGTATTTCTTAAGCTTCTCAAATGGCAGTTTGTTCAATTTTTCTCCAAAAAAAAAAAAAAAAAGGATTGAAAATGGCTGGGCGCCTTGGCAGGGGGCCCACTGGACCACCAGATGGTTACTGCTTAGAGCCTGTGACTGAAATTCAAAAATATGGGACATGCTTCAGCCATGCTATTCTTGCGATTTTCCTTTCTGTAACTTGTAATCATTCTGCTGGTTTCAATGTGCTATTCTCGTGTCAGCTATTTTGGCTTAACCCATGGGACGGATGTGCCCTAATATTGCTGATATCTGTGGTCTGCTGACTAAATTATATCGTTAGACTGATTATGTAAATGAGGACCCACAGGTCAGGTTCTCGCAGAACTATTAAGGATTATAGCGCTTATAATCATAAAATCTTGCTTCACCAATCACCCTTCTACATTCCACTTCTGCGTGACATTTTTCAGCTAGTTAGTCAAGGATTAAACATGTTCCATGCTCAAACATTTTTGCCAAATTTGTTGTGGAAAAACGCCAGAAACAAATTGTAATCAACTAATCTTCATTTTCATACTAACTAAATGTGTACCGTTGTCTTTGTTGCGATCGCAGCGCGGTTTACGGTATTTGAAATAGCAAAATCCTCTCCTGTAATTCTGAGGTTTTTTACGTACCAATCCTTTGTTCCTCATCTTAGTAGTTTTTGAGAGGAAGTGTTGGCACCACTGTTCCGAATATGAGAATTTATTTTGCTGAAAGCTTGATAGCCTGTGCTGGGCGATTTCTAACCGAGTTTATTATTAAAAAATATTAATTTTCCTCATTTCTTCCGAACTTTTTTCGCACACAAATCGCTTGTTTTTGTTAGTTTAGTTGTTTCCGTTTTATTGTAGGTAAATAGTTTTTCGAAAGTAATAATGTCGACTCCCGCGAGACGAAGACTTATGAGGGACTTCAAGAGGTAAGAATCAATCGTTTTATCTTTTGTTGGTTTTCTCGCAATGCAGTCTGTAATGTTGCACAATTTCCACTATAGGTTAAATCAATGCCTATGTTTGTTAGGACTTATGTTTAATGACGGATTCCTACAGTTCCCGAGTTGCGTGCAAAGCAAGTGCTCGGACGAGGTGGTCATATCGAACTTTCTACTGTTCTTACCTTGATGGGCGCCATCGTGTTGGATTTCCCCTGACTTTCTTGAAAGTCGTCCTTTATCCTTCTGCATCTCGATATTTTAAAACTACTATATCACGGGTTTTCCATATTTCCGTGAATCCACTCGACTTTTGATATAATGTTTTCCGTGGCCGTTGGGATTCAGGAAAACCCGTTAGTTCTATTGGTTTGATTCGTTGAAATCTCGAGTTTTTATAGGTCAAACTCTCGAAAGGGTATCAGTTTTTTTTAATCGCACTGCTTTTACATTACTTTCTTCGTAGTACGGCTGAAACAAAGTAGAGACTTCATCTGTCCTAAATTAAGATATTTATCTGAGAACTCGTACTATCTGCACCTCAGGTGAATGTCGATCAATAAAAATGTGATGATACGCTCCTGCGTTTACCTAGAATAACAACTTTCATAATTTCTCCCTGACCGTGAAACCTTACTTTCTTCACGCCCGGTGGTTATTTACGCTCATATCTACATAAGTCATGTGCACATATATGTCTCTAAATGCTTGAAAGAATTAACAGCTGAACTGTTGAAACTCAGGACAATACTGATGAATCCACCTCAATTTTCTATCATGAAATGATTGTAGAACTTAATTCCTCGGTATCAATTCTCAATTTTACACGCTGCTCTACCTACCCCAGGACGTAACTGATTCTTTGTTACTTGTCTTCTTGAATTACGAAGATATGTGTTCTAACATTCGGCAAAACTATGAAGAATAACATGGTTGGTTCGTCCAGATTCTTCTGTTTGTTGAAAATGTTTTTTAACTGCCAGTGACAAAATTCTCATGCTAGAAATCTGTAATGATTTGGTCGTAGGGCTATATAAATGAGGTAGGTAGTGACAATGAATTCGTAGAAATGAATTTCAGCTCTGTCAACGATCTCCATGCAATAGCAATGAGCATTTATTGCATGAGTATTTACCCCTACAGCGCTTCTCCTTAGGTTACACATGTGTAATTTGTAGTGTGTTAACCTAAGTGCGATTGCAGTTTGCCTAGTTTTAGGAGTACCAACCTACTAGGAAATTCAATGTCAGGTTAACTGGAGAGCGTCCCATCTCTGAAGTTTTTTCCCCGGAAAATGGTGTTACCCAGTTGAACTGGATGCTGATGAGGATAACTTATCAAGGTTTAAAAGAAAGGGGTTGTCACTAGGAGGACATATCCTAGAAGAGCGACTCATCTGACTACAACACAGGATTTCCCAAAAAATTTACATGACCACTATTTAGCATCCTGAACTGTTCATGCCTTAGTTTCTTGCATTAAGAATCCTTTGTCTCCGTACCAAATACAAGACCCTTTACTTGCACTCCTCTACTTGTGATTCTACACTCAGCATCTGTTGTTAATTTTGAGCTGGCGGGAGGTCATTCTATTTGAGTTGCCATTGCTTTGTTGCTCTTTGTGATTATTCCCACTAGGACCCCTTAGAGATACAAATTGGTCTAATCATACAGTGTATCCTTTGATAAAAAATTATTAATGATAAGCTATAATCATTGGCAGAATTGACACATTTACTGAATCACCATGAGCTATTTTCCCTCCTACTAAACGAGTTTGACGAATACTGCACTGGTTTATCGTGAGGAATCTACCTTTGCACCTGCAGATGGTACTATTGGAGTTGTTGATTAATGACCTGGATCCAAAATTGTTTGGAAAACTTTGGGACGCAAACTGCGAGCGCCTTTGTGATTTTGGTGACCCTTTACTCCTATATAAGATCCCCTTTCATGTCATCGGAGGGGGTAAAATAGTTCAGATTATCACCTTTGGAACTATGAAAAATCTTCACTAGCTGTTCTCTAACTCCACGGTCTTCACTGTTCCACTGAGGACAGCTGAAAGTTTCTCCCTTCGGTTCTAATGGTTATCTGCAAAAAATTGATAAATTGTTAACTTGAAAATAAGGTAATTTTTATATTTTACTCGCAGGTTGTTCCATTTACCATTTTTACTGATAATATTCATACTTTTTTCTATTGAACTTGAAGCACATTGAGATTTGTTGAGTTTAAATGTATGACAAACATGATCTTCCAAATAGAATTTTATATTTAAAGCAAATTTTCGTCGTACGTTGTCGTTATTTTGAAGAAAATGGATCTATTCTCTTCAAACTGCCTGAAACGTTCCCCTTAGAATCGAATTTGTATAGTTAGCTGAAACAATCCCTGAATTTTGAACGTATCTTAATTTTGAATGCGCCATTTCAGAATAAATCCAACCATGAAAACAAGAGTTATTGCAGTCGTTTTCTATTTCCACGTATAAAAGAGTTTCGCTGATATTCGGCAGTTCAATCAGCATCCGTAACGAACAATGACTTATTGTTTGTTGCTGTTGGTGACATAACCGAAATCGATTAAACATTGTGGACATTTCTTTACTCATTGGAAGACTTCTTCCGTTTTCTTCGATGTGGTTTCCCATGTGCTGGTCTTGTACTCATAAGTGTGTTCAAAAATCGTACAGGAAATTAGAAAAATGGGAGCTTTCAACTTGAACGTTTATTAATTCAGCAGAATATTATATACAAATGTCTGTTTCCTATAAATTTCAAGGTTGAATTTTTTTTTTTTTTTTTTTTTTTTTTTTTTTTGTACAAAAAGTGCTCAATTCGTTCATTTGTTGCTTCATTGGTTCGTTCCTAAGAAAAAAAACTAAAAATGTTTAAAAGCCTTGAATTTGTTTTTATTGACGGATATAATTTAGAAGAAGTTGTTTTCCCCTTGACTATAATTTGAAAATTATTAATTTTGTGTAAGATTCTGCTCAAATTCAAGAGAAAATGTATTCAACCGTAGAAGAAGAAGTAAAATAGGGGAGGGGGTTGAAGGAACGATTTTTAAAGGGGATGTTGAACTAAACAATTGTTTGGAATTTATATTTCTGATTTTTGGTCTAATGTTTTTTCTTTGATCTCAAATGACAAAATTGAGCAATAGCGCATCCAACATCACCTTTTTTCCTTGAAATCCCTCCCCCCTCTTTTAGTTCAAATTTGGATTCTTCAAAGAATTCCACCCCTCATTCGATTTTTTTTGGCTGCACGCTACCTACGAGCGAGCGCGCGAAATTGCCACGTCAGTGAAGTTGTGCAAACAAACGTTAGCAAACCCCAAGTGTGACACATCAATATTCATTGTTTTTCAACTATGATTCACGTGATCCTATCTTTTTTTTTTTTTCATTCGACTAAATTATTGATTAGGTAATTGTTATCTTCCGAAGGGGTTATTTATAGTAAACATGAATTTTCTATTTCAAAAGAGGATGGAGAATGATCCGTTATACAGCCTGTAAGTACATGCGAGGGATGTATTGATTTATTATTTCCTATTATGATGAAAATAAGGTTGCGGACCACAGGCCTAAAAGAAACCCTGGAACTTGGTCTTCAATTTGCTCCCGCCCGCATAGAAATTGGTGCTAAGTTTTTCATTACACTTTCACCGAACACATATACATTTTATATATTAGATGATAAAATGTCATAGAAGTTTTTCTCAGCTAAAATTTCCACTATATGATTACTCTCAAGGCTAGTCGATTACAGATCTGCAGAAAAAACCCCCGTGAAACTGAAATTAATGTGCTTTTGTCAAGGTTGCCTTATCTTTCGCAAACTGTCCACCCTACTTCATTTGATGCCGTAGCATCATCATATTCTTAGCTTGTTCTAACGTTATTGATTCCTTCAGTTATCGTGATTGATCAAAAGCAACCTAAAAATGTTGATTGATATACATCAGTGAAATGTTTTCAACTAACTGATCTCCAATATTAAACAATCGTGGAATATTAGTGTTTGTGCACGATACTATAGACGTAGTTACAAATCCGAAGAGTTGACAATCTTGACAAGTTTACGGAACATTGTTCCTGAATTGAATTGCCACCACGAGTTTAATCTAACAATCGATCATTTTCCTTGTTTCAGACTGCAGGAGGATCCTCCCACCGGAGTTAGCGGAGCCCCTACCGATAATAACATCATGATATGGAACGCTGTTATATTTGGGTGAGATTTTAAATTTACTTGTACCTCTTATTTTAAATTTTGCTAACACTGACAGTACGGTGATTTTCTCCCTTGCCTAATTGTCTGATCCTACTGATTTTTTCCTCTTAAATTTCAAGTTGGTACATAGGTATTTGTGTCTGTGTTCGACTTGTATCAGAAGATTCTGTTGGTGGCAAGCCTGGTGGAGAATTTGTAATGAATATTCCTCTTCATTATCTGAGATTCGTTACGTAATTTCAAAGCGAAATATTACATAACTTCTCGTACTTTTTTCGCGTATTGAAAACATATAATAAAAGTTTCGAAATGATTAGTAGATAATTTCAGATTTAACATTCAACTTGTGGTTTGTTCGTTGTGATTATTCATCGTAGTACAAATGATTCATGCACAGGTGATTTCCGAATTCATACTGCAGGCCTTAAACATTCTGTTGGTTTCTAAATGATTTTACAATATGACAGCCTGTGATACGTATATGTTCTTATTTTATTGAGAAGCATTCAAGAGCTCACAATTTTATCGTTCCCTTTTTCTGCCGTAATAGAATTTAACTGCACATTACAAGAGCCGTTAGATCAGTAACGAGCTACATGCTTCAGTTTGTGGGAAATTATGTGAAAACTTGTATCATATTACCTTCTTACTTAATTTTGTTCTTTAATGTTATCAATATATTGTTACGTGATATTTTTTTGTAATCTGATTAATCTTTTGTATTACATATGTTGTGTTTTCTCAGGCCTCATGATACGCCTTTCGAAGATGGCACCTTCAAGTTAACAATAGAGTTTACAGAAGAGTACCCCAACAAACCACCCACAGTTCGATTCGTATCTAAAATGTTTCATCCGAACGTTTATGCCGATGGAGGAATTTGTTTAGACATTCTGCAAAATAGATGGAGTCCTACTTACGACGTTTCCGCAATTCTGACATCAATTCAGGTCAGTATTCCTTGAAACTTCATCACAGAACTATTCAAGCTTGTTTTGATGGGTTGGATTGTGATGGTTCAGTAACTCAATGTGCTTCAATCTTGAACAAAAAAACAGTAAAATGTGTAGAAACTTAAGGTCCTTCTTACATCTTGAGTTTTCTATCTTTAAAGGGAGTTGATCTTTTCATGAAAGTGATTATTAGTTTTAAAAATACGATGTGAATGCAAAAGTGCTGGTGAGCAGAAGACTAAGTGTGCTTCCTGAAACTTATGTTAGGCACTCTTATTTCTTCATTCTTTGGACCTGAATAGATTCAAACACTGTGTTCTCCTTGCAAGATCCTCCCGTTCAGGAGCGTGGCTCACTCGTGGTTTACGACTCTGTCCCATCTGACAGCAAGTCCCTAAACCCCCCACCCCATCATCACCAAACTCACGACTCCACCATCCTCTCACATATTCTTCTATATTTGGTGCGTGGACTTGAAAATATTCTGCTCTTCAATGAGGATTGATGAGGTAGAGTTAGCAAACATGATAATATCGTTATTATTATCCCCTGCCCCTGCCCCTGTCAGCGGTTCCCCCTGAATCAAATCGTTGTAGTCGTTAATACTTTTTCAATGAAATAATTCGTTTCTGTTTCTTTACAGTCTTTGCTAAGTGACCCCAACCCGAATTCTCCTGCGAACTCGATGGCAGCGCAGCTGTACAAGGAAAACCGACGTGAATACGAAAAACGAGTGAAGGCCTGTGTAGAACAAAGTTTCGTAGACTAGCCATATTTGTTTCTTTTCATCCCGTTTGTACATTTTATCAACAAATTAATGTCTTACAATATTATTTTAATTTAAAATTATATGCAAAAAGGAAAAAATCATTTCTTTTGTTTGTGTTCAACGGTTGTCAACACATGGTTCAAATTGTCCCAAAATTTTTATTATGAGTAGGTAATCGTTTTGATCGAGAGAAATCGCCCAAGCCAGGTTAACTATTTATTTTGTTTTATAGTTTAGCGTACTCGTCAAATGTTATTCATCCGCTTCGTAAACAACGTACTGTGAGGGCGTGTAAAAAGTATCGTTAAGAAGTAGGTACCTATACCAAACTATTGGCTAAGACATTAAAAAAAACGACCTAATAAATTATCACGATGTTATGAAATCGTTTGATCTTATTTTCGTTTCTTCGGGGGATGCAGTCATTTCTATTCGGGGTTTTTCAAGAAAAATGTATTTATTTATTTTTTATTTTCAGCTGGAGGCTGTCGGCACTCTTTGTTGAAATGCTCTCTTTCTCAAAGTAAAAATTACTTGCCACTGGATAACAAAATCGATGAAATACACTGACAGTAGGTTGTATAATGTAGGTCTCATTTTGCAATTGTTTTAATATCGGTATTTGCTGAATCAATTCGAAAGACCCCGTGCTTGAAGCGACGCAATTCATTAATGCGCTATGTGTGTGCCAGCATAGTTTTTTCTTACAGAAATGTCGAAAGAAATGTTGAAACTTCCTGATAGTACTTGTGTTACATGTATCCATTATATTTGTTTTTGAGTGACTCAGATTGATTTATTAATCTACATACATCTGTAATTTATTTTTAATTTCATCCTAAGAAATCGACCCTATGAAATTGTGTGCCTCCTTGAAGCGAGATTTCAAACTCAGTCTGTTATTCCGATTTTTCTTTCGTATTGGTAATTAAGAAGGGCCGAAGCATGACCATTTTTTGCCATTCGATTATGAAAAACAAAAAAAGTTGGTATTTTCACTTGTAGATCGTTGTTACCTTGCTTGTTTAATACTACTTTAATTTAATACTTCTATTATTTAATTCAATACAAGTACTGCTAAAATTACGGATTTTCTTTTATTGACTGCACGACCGTGTGTTGAGAGGAAGGGATCTGAAATTTTGAAAAATGATGAACTTATTGAAAATGGCTATTTACAATAGATTTATTACGTCTTGGTCGATCAGAACATAAGGTTAAAACAGACGAATTAACAAAAGTCCCAGTGATACAATCTGACCCTGTGAACGAATTTTTTATCACGTTCTTGTGCTCACAATTCGTAATGTTCAAATGTATGGCTTACTCAGTTTTTCTAAGTAATTTTGCGCTAAGTACAATAAATATGAATTTTGGTCGTTTATCGTCTGTTTTATTGGTTCATACTGATATTCGTATAAAAAAAAAACAGTACCTACACCAATCGTTTCTAAATAATATTTTATATAAATGTAATGATGAGGTTAAATAAGACCAGTTCTAACAATGTTGGGTCCTTTATTCAGCGACCCTCAAGGATGACGCTTAACATGAGTAGGGACTTATATGCCTCCTCCCTTATGTGATATTTACGTTATATTCAAGGAGAATAATCCACAGTCAAAGAGGTTTGACTGAATCGACCTCATAGCTCAACCCAGTAGTATTGCAACTAAAGAGAATTTTGGCGAAAACAGTTGAGGGAGTCAGTAGGACCCGAAATAATATGAATAATAATTAATTGGATCCTTCCCTATCCAAAAGACTGTAAACATCACATTCTCTTACGTAAGCATCTTTCACTTCCTCACTCAATTATGTCAAAACATACTTGTGACAGTGACCTCTTGACTGCTGACTTATTCCAGCAAGCATGCTGCAGTTTCACTTCAACATTTCTCGGGCAGTATTTAGCTCCGTGGCTCAAGGAAATAACCTACAGTTTGATTAAATTGGTTTCATGCCTCAACTCTGTGATGGATATGATTAGTTTGTCCTATGAAGCTATTTGCACCTTGACAAATCAAGAGGAACATTTCCAATGACCTTCAGAATTTATATGATTTTCTGGTTCACCTTACAAACGAGGATATCTTTTCGTAACTGGACCATTTAGTTCATTCCAACAGGTGTAGCTAACAGGTTTCAACTGGTGCTGGCGTGTTTGTTCCTACAAGTTGTGATTTATATGGTTACTTCCCGGTTCTTGAACCCGTCGCTCTGGGAGCGTCGTTTGCATCACCTCGCAAAGTCAAGCTGTAACAGGACTGAGTGTTTGTTCGGCTGATGTATGGAACCAGATGGCACTGAGCGGCTCCATCACTTGCTGTTAAGAAAGGAAACCATCGATGATTAAAGCCTTATTGCTTAGTGAACATGGAGAAAGCTGCCATAACGTTAGTGGATTTTGGATGCCTCAAGATTTCCAACCATATGTCCACAGTTAACGGTTGAAAATAGTAATCTTGAAGGCAATGCACAACTGCTGGAAGAAACTTAAGATCGTGACAGTAGGCGTAACCTACTTTAATATCAATACTTTCTTCGGGACAGTAACTACCCTTATTAAAAGGTGAATTAATGCGACAGTGAGTTAAGTAGGACGGGAATCAGCAGGAATAAATGCCAAAAATCATGTATTAACTGATAGGGAGTAGTAGATGTGAGTTGCTCTTCGACAAAGAAAACACATATGTTTCACCCCTCCTTCCAATATTTGTTGGTTTACGTTTCAAGATGCATAGAATCCAAAAAATAATGATAATTTTATATTTCGTCTTTCTGCTGTTCGTAGTTATTCCCTCAAACAACTGGGGCAAAGTTAAAGTGTTAATATTTTGACCTTAGCTCTACGAGTGAAAGAGACAATTTGTTTGCTGAGATTCACTAGGTAGATGGTCTGATAATCATGACTAAAGCCATTAAAAAGTGGACTCATGAGGTCTACAAACTAATCAATGCGTACTAATTAATGTCGTCATGTTAAACACTGTTTCAATCAACTTTAACCCCCCAAAAATTTGTTTGGAACCCCCTCCCAAGAATTTCAATGACGCAGTCTGCGTCATTAGCCCCCCCTGTAGGGGCACCCCTGGCATTTGGAAACTTTTCCCAACAGTTGTAGCCTTGATGGGTAGAAGCAACGAGGGAAAAGATGTCATTCGCCAATAATTAGTTTACATTTAGTGGGTAGGTATCTACTCATTTGCGAAGATTTCTAGAATTGTATCTTCAAGATGTTACCATTAGAGTCTAATGATTAGACTATAAAAGTATTTACGATATTTGAATTCTTTGTAGAAATTTAAGAGGGCTTACATTAAACTGTTTTATACATTTCCGAAAACAAAGGGCACCTGTGAGAAATATGATTGTGTACTAATTTTCAAAATAGTCAGTTTGCACCTCATTTAAACTTGATCAAAATTATATTTAAGAGAAGTCATCTAACGGAATGGTCGTAGTACCGGTAGTTACAAATCATAGTTGTTATAAGGGTAATTCTCAAAATATGTGCAAATTCGTGTAAATTGTACGATGTGCCGTTTAGAATCATCTAACTTTCAACTTTTCCCCTTATCTGCAAACATTTATTACGTACTGCATTGAAAATAGAAAACCCTCCGAAGCTAATACAATTTCCATGTTTTAGGGTTGAGAAACCCTGATTTGTCATTGTCACGACCTGCAACTGTATTGCCCGACTGCGAGGTTTCCAATTTCGAGTTGGTTTTTCGAATATTCTTCCTGAGATTTAAAATGACATGAAAATTCTCTCGTCTTTAGTTACATCTGAAGAGCAGCTGTGAATGGTTTTGCAACTCCTGCTTCGAAGTTTTTAATGTCATAACACTGTTCGTTATTCAGGTCACTTAAGGGTCATTGTCATGGCCCAAAAAGAATGTGTTCCTGAGGGGACAAAACGGGGGTTTTCGAGGAAGTTTTTGTTTTGGTGGTAGCAGCAACTCACAAGCTAGCAGGCACACCTTACGGCCTTAGTTGGTGGTGTGTTTTCTGATTGAGCGAGAACAGGTTAGTGTTTATTCAATGTCATTTTAAGCCCTTGTTGCTCACCTATTATGTTTGATCCCTGAATGTTCTTTCTACCCAATTATTCGCTCAGAAGGCCGTATCACGTTAATACTGTAATACTGGAAGAATCTCTGTTGAAAGTCCGAATAGTTATTTTCATGTAGGTTAAAACATACCAAAATTGTCATTCTCCTGACCAAAACCACAATGCCATTGTTACGGCTTCTATCAAATTTGAATTTCACGGAGAATAATGGGATGTCTTGAATGACTGGGCATTAGAAAGACATCCAGGGAAGCCAATTAAGTGAAAAACATCCAAAACCCTAGCAAAGGAATCACAAAAATCTTTAAAATTTCATTACCTGTCTAACCCGTAGTTTGAGAATCATCCATAATTCCAATGGAGGCAGTTTATGATTGCTTCACTTTCTTGCCGCTAGAGGCTTATCGTGATATGAACTTCTGTCAACAACTAAGGTAACTTCCTCGTGCTCCATGATTTAAATTCCAGTGTTGGGCGAAACGTTGTCGGGGTTAAAATTAACAAAATTAAAGCTTTCAAAGCTCCATTATTAGTTTTGATATTTTTCTTGAAAATTGAAATGAAAATGTCAAAGTTTCCAAGTCACTGAGAATTTAAAGAATAAAAATAGACTACTGAAAAGTGGGAAGAGGTCATTTTCTGACAAAGAAGACAAAAATGGAAGAAGATGAACTGACTTTCCGTCTGTGTTGTTGTTTTGGCTTGGGGGTTCTCATCTCACTTGAGATTTTTTTTAAAGTTTGACGTTTCTAATTATAAAATTTGGCCCCTTTTTTCTTCTGTTTCGCAGTGAACGGAGCGGCTATTCGGCTATTGTCGTATTTACACACCACAATGAATAGGACTGTGATTTTCCCCATAAACGCTTTTAGCGGGGAGTTTACGTTCATTCCCCTAGTGATATGCTTGTTCATCATACTGATTTGTTTTCTAGTTTATTTATCAATATTCGGCTTTTAGACGGGAGGTAAGCGATTCAATTTTATCACTACAGTAAGAATACTACATTTTTATGTAAAGTTAGAGGTTATATTGGTCTGAAACAAGACCCTGGATACTGTGGTTTTACAAACTTAGTTGATAACATTTTGGGGAATCACTGTAGGAGCCCCGAATTTGTAACATGCTGAGTATTCCATGGATAGGAAGCAACGACGTAGTGTATCAACTTTCAAGGCTTTTGGTTGATTCGTTAGGAGTTGGGGCAAATTTCAGATGTGCTGATAAAATGGGACAGAGGCTCTGTTGGAGTGAACCTTGACGCACAATATAGTTAGATTGTTCAAAACTGATACGAATTATTACTACGTTTTACTGATCTGTTGGGACCGCTTTCAACTCGTAAAACGATATCAGAATTCAAGTAACGCACGTACGTGGACGGCGACCGATATTCTACGGTTTCGGAAAATGTCACCGTCTATTATTTCAATATGGAAATTACGTGCATTTTCCTGCTGTCTGGGTGACTACGTTATCCAATGTGGTAAGATCTACTAGAAGTAGTCATGGGGCAGTAGATACCCTCTGCCGTGCCTGTCAGAGTAAGAATTAAAACCTGTATCATGTGGTGCACGGACTCCTGGTGGCTGCATTATATGACATGATGGGGTTGCCAAGCAGATAGCAGTGCTTTGCGTTTAGCAGTTGAGATGGAGAGATGCATGCCAAGCGACCAGGGCAAGAAGCCAGATATTGACAGCCACTAAACCGGAAAGGTCTGCCATTATCCAGTTTGTCCAAGTTGTCAGTGGCATCGCGGTCATGGAGCAGACCTGGAAGGTCGCTGTAGAATGTCGAACTCATTGTGGTTCTAGCAAATCTGATCTCGCCATTTGAGAATTCGCTCTACCAAATGGTCTCTAGACTCAATTCTGACCTTATGTACCATTCTTCCAGAAGTTGAAATCCAAGGTATTCGTGCATTTTTGTTTAGAGGTGCAGGCCTCAAACTTATCACCGAAAATGGGAACTAATAATTTTCAAGAATTGACAAAATCAACTTTTTGGCCGTATTTTCAGCCTCAAAAAATGATTGTTCAGGACTAAGAAGACAGACAATTTAAGGCTCTTTCCAATGGCGTACTCAGATTTGGTGTTACTCTTCATATTTAAGGAGTCATGGCCTTTTTAGTTACCAAAAGTTGAAAACACTGAAAAACGTGTAAGTCGGAAGTATCGGATTTACAACTAAGTTGAGTAAAAGAAACAAAAAGAGGCACTTCGCGTCTCAATCCAATTGGAGAATACGAGTGCGTGTACGAAGTTGTATGGGTGCAACGTGATACACCGTGTATATTGGGCGTTGAAAATAGATTCATCCGTAGTAGAAATACTTGTAATATACTTTTTATGTTTTCACTCACGTAATTGTCTCCATGTGGGTCTCAATTTTCAAGTCCAATTACACCAGAGGATTGTGAAACGTAATTGAATGATTATCAAGTCTAAGACAAGACTCGTGATCACGTACATACCACCTTTTTTTTTAATGATTGTTTGTCCCTCTATCATACTTACAAATCTGCTTGATCCTACCAGAAAACCATCTCTATTCAATTTGAAGAAGAAGAAGAAGAAGAAAAATAGTTTTATTTAAAAAATCGCACTACTTCAATTAAACAAAAAGTAAATATAAAACAAATAGGATTGGGCTAAAAAGCCATGAATAAAATACTGTGAGAAACCAAGACTATATGTAAAACACATACACTGTGCGAAAATACGAAGCCAAACACGTACTGCAACCGTATCAAATCGTCAATAGAAACGGGACTCGATGTAACACCGGTTAAGACTCGCGGCAGACTCTCTATTCAATTTGTTCGACAAACATGGTTGTCAAAGACATTTTGTCATTGTTGGTTTCAATTATTGTTCAGGATGTCTAAAACACAATCATGTGCCTGCACACATTTCTTGATGTAACCGTTTCACTTCCCTTCATTCCGGATCAAAACCTTTCACGGTGATGACCTTAAGCAACCAGTTTTTCCGGCAGATTTCCACAAATTTTCGAAAACGTAGCCACTAAATTTTTCAACGCAATTTAGCTTTCAGTCATAAAAATTAGCTAATTTAAGATAAATGAATTAAATTAGAGGGAATACATTAATCAATATAGCAATATTATCGTAAAGGGTTAAGTATTTTATTCGCTTTACTCATGGACAAGCCGTTTCCAGTGGTAGTAATGATGCGTTACTATCTACTGGTGATGTAAATTCTTTATTGCACTCTTAGATGAGTGATGATTCATACGTTTATTCCTGTTACAGATTGCTGGATGCTGAAGTAAGGTTGAAAACCTATACATCTCATAGAATCCGCAAGCGCAAAAAGTCTGCTTTTTTTAAAAATAGCCTTTACTGATGTTTGAACTACATCGTCCCATTTATAACATTTTAAATAACTGAAGTATTTTATTGTTGAGGTGAGTTTATAATGTTCCCCTTTATTACCTTTTGAATTGCTCTAGTTCGTCAAGTATTTGAATTTGATCTCAATAATAACGTTGCTCCAATAATAGTAGCACGACCATGTTTGTTTTAGATGAAGGATGGGTGACCGTGACCTACAAAGAGTAGGGTATGAGGACCTACTCAGACCTCTCAAAGATGTGCTCCTTAAAAACTGGAGGATGTCTTTGGCTCACGTAAGTAGAAAAACTTTCAGAAAATGATTCAACTGAGTAACACGATGATGTTAAACAAAAATCTTAGATGTTTCTTAGCTCTGCCCTCCATTTTCAAAGTATGACTTCTCCCCTTCAAGTAATTCAATAACTGGATTTAAAATCTTTAAAGTGCTCTCATTCGTCCTAATAAGAGTACAACTTGAAAATGGTTAACATCAATTCCATTTTTGATGCAAATCCCATAACCCTTAATATCTCAAGATACAACGCTCTTCATGAGTTTCAATCCTTTCCACATTTTCTTTGAATTATTTTTATTCTTTTTTTTTTAAATCTTCTTCTAATTTATAATTTCTTTAATTAGGATGAATGATAAAAATTCAATTTTATATTTTATAAATACCTTCCTGGGACGCCCAAAGTCAAGGTATCCTTTAGTTCTCCTTAACTTCTGTGATTTTTTCGCATTTTCAGAAGACACTGTCGAAAGGTTGATATAGTAAGTTTTGTTAGGTTCAAAGGTAGCAGTTTGAGAATGGAACAGGAAGAGAGGCATGTCAGTTCATGTACTCTAGCATCTGACTTAGAAACCAGAAAAAAGGAATTACAACCGTTGATAGATGATTTATCATGCCAATTTGGTTTCAGAGTGAACTAAGAACCCATGTTCATTTATATCTTTCATTTTCATTCGTGGGAAATGTGGTTGAAGGGGAGGTATCCCGGAAGATACCGTGCGTCATTGTAGGTTATTAATACTACTTCCCCACATGAAAACAGTTTTGTGTATATAGATACAGAGAATGATAAAACTATGATGTCAAAGCAGTATTCACAATCTTTATAAGTAGGTACTATTATTATAATACTCTTTAAAAGGAAGAAATCTCGTTTCTGAAATGGGGATACTAATGTGCTTAGGAACCACACTCCAAGTCTTTAGGACTTTTGCATGCTTTACACCCATCAGATTATATTGAAAGTTTAAAGGTGGGAATTTGAAGGCTCAGTAACTTTTTTCTTTTTTTAATTTTTTTTTTAACCACTGAGGCCTTGGTGGGTCTATTGTGGCTGGAGAAGGAGGTCATTACCTCCAACTCCTTCCCAGGCACATTTGACTGCCCGATCTGGGCACCCTGCCAAACCAAGCACTATAAGCCCAGTGTACAGCGCTTGCACCCTTCGTCAGGAACTGCCTGGGACCCAAACACTAACTGCTTGGTAATTACTGGTTAGGCATTGACGTCTCAGTCTGTTGTGACGACCTAATGTCGTCGACCCCAGCCAAAGCTGGAAGGTCCACCCTTCCCCACCACGTTTTGGCGAATGAGAGGACAGTCTTAACCTCTTCCGTTTTAATAACTGGAGGATCAATGGAAGTCTGTACCCAGATTAGATAACGCTTTCTTGCCAGCCCAGGGTAATGCCAGATCACATGACACGGTCTTATCCTCTGTCCCACAGAACTGGCAGAGGGTGGTGTCAGATTTGCCCATTTTGTGGAGATGGTATCAGATTGTTGTACAATGTTCGACTTTGTCATAGAACTTGATATTCAGGTATGGCTCACAGGTGGTTACGTATTTGTAGGTCTTTGCAACTTGCTAATCCGTAACTTGAGCTTTTTATGAGCCTTTTATCCCCCTTCTTTTCAAAGACTTTCTTGATCCCTCTTACAACTCTTCAGCACATTTTCATTATTAGTTCTTCTATGTTCTAGTTGTATTATTAATCAACTTCTAGTCTGCTGTTTTTACTTGTTGCAGTAATAGTTTATGAAGTGTTCTTCAAATGAAGTGCGAGGTATAATGCTGAGTGTTAGAGGGAACTGAGGAAATTACAATTGATTTTGTTTGAATTTAATTATACCATCATTAAAAGTTGGATTTTTAAAACAAATCCTTTCTTCCTCTCTTAAAGTCTTACCTATTGACCATTAATCGTCCCTTTTTGTTACCCACCATCATGTTTTTTTAACTTCCTTAAAGGTGGATACTAACCCTTTTGTAATCCAAACCTTCAAGACCTGAACCAACAGAAGAATACCTTTCAAAATCACATGTGCTTCTCCTCGTGTCGATCCTATCTTCCTTCCTCCAGGTTCCTTGAATAAATCCCGCTCCAGATTGATCCAATATTGTGAGTAACCTTGACTTTATACACCTCAACCCTTCTGAATCCTTTCATGCTATTTTCTATTTGTGTGTACAGTCCATCAGTTACATTTTTATTTCAGGTCTTGGACGAGTTCATATCACATTTACAAAACGATGGTATTGCAATGAATTTTTCCCAAGCTGCTGTCTTACTTCAAAACTCTACCACCTTCTATTGTAAGAGGGTCGATGTGGTGTTTCGGATAATGGAAGAGCTCTCTGACGGAGTAACCCACTTGTAAGTCTCAAAGTATACTTTGTGTTTGATATCTTTGTTTTCCTTTCCATGTTATATATTTGTTGTTAACGTGAAAATAGTACAGGTCTCAAAACATGTTCTTTTTTTATTTAAGATGATGTCAAAAGTTTTTTTGGGGTAGCCGATGGATTTTAGATGCGATGCTCTTAAGGAGGGAATACCCTTGGTCTGGTGGAAATTGTGAAGTTGGAATAGGGGGGGGGGGGGGTTGTGCAATTATCAATGTTCCCCCTTTTGAGGGAAGGTTGATTTGTTTAGGAGAGCTTTTTCTTCTTGTACTGCCCATCTCCCCTACCTTCAAGCAGACAGAACAACTACTTGAGCACAGAGAGGGGGAGAGAAATGGTACGGCTCACCATTTTGGAAACCTTGTTTGGGAATTAGCTTGTAAGGCACTTGCTCGCCAAGGCACTGCAGGTTTAGTCGAACCTTCTCGCTAGTTCCAATAAGGATGTTGGTGCCCGGGTTTGTAACAAAACCCACATGCTGAGATCCATAACTGGGGTACAAGACCTTGGTGGTGCATTCCACCCCTGAGCCCCCTGGGTAGATCGCATGGGCTGGGGTGTGCTCAACCATCCCCAGCATAGAATTTCTGGAAGGAAATTGCTTCTCTAGGAAAATGAGAGGATCATTCTCTCCAGTAGTTTGTTTATGCAATGGACCTCACTCGTTGTGGTGGAAAACGGGTCTATTCCTTTTATGGATGGTTTTTTCCTCTATTTTAATCCTAGCTGTCTCCTTCCCCTCACGTGTTATTTAGATAAAGGGTGAAGTATAATGAAAGTATTTGTGTTTTAAGCGTTGTACGACGTTCTAGTGTGAGGTTTAGGTGTTTACACTTTTTTTCCTGTTTCTTTTAAATACTCCTTATGTTATAAAGAGATCACATTCAGAAAACTATAGTATATTGAGAAGTATGTTTTGTTTACAAAATGGTAGTTATTGGTGAAATTAATTTTGGTCAATATTAGATTGAAGAAAAAGTGATTTTCGTTTTTATACTACATCAAATAATATCTGAGCACAGTGACTATGCGAGGTTAGGCTTCTTGTGTTTAATCAATGCTCACTCCTCGACGTTTTCCTGTTGAAATTCTTCTCCAGTTGTACCCTTTGACCTTTCTACCTGTATGATTTTGTGGAAAGATTGCCGATGAATGATATTCAAACAAATTATCTGAAAGGAGCTGACTTGTAATTATAATCCTTCGCGCTTCAGAAAAAAACTTGAAAGTTTGAAAATAAGTTGCTGAATTTTGAACTGCAAGCAATGCCCTAGTATTGCAAATGGATGGTGATTGAGTGTAAGTGAGTATTCGAGTGGATGTAGTTCCAGTACCTTAAAGATTCACATGTTGCGACACGAATTCGTGAACTGAAACAAAGCAAAAAGCAATGCTCTTTTTGATTGTCAATATTGATTTCCGGTGAAATTGTAGCTTAGGAATCTAAACTGTGAAACTTGTATTAATGAAAATGAGCAGCAGAAAATATTATCTTAGCTGAATTTGCCATCCCATTTCCCTGATAATTTCTTGATGGATCTCTTGTGATGCTATGTCAAATCAGTGAGAGCCGATGTGCTGGTAGGTATTAGGTTTGTATGTTGAAGGTTGGATTCATGTTAGATGTTTACCCAAGAGGAAAATTCTTTTTCTGATTGTTTAGCTCAAAAGGTTGTTCGATTCGAGCTCAGATCATCAAACTCAGTTAGGGTCACTCGCATCACACTGTGACACTTGTGTCTGTTCGTGAATCCCCTGGGATTGAAGTCAATTCCATTCCAAAGGTCATTCATAAAGACCTTCATATAATGAACTGATTTTCGTCGTATAAACATTGCTAACATTTGTGGTTTATTGTTCTTCTATTTGTTGCTGGCAGTTTCTTAGAACTTCTTATAGTAAAATCCCTCCCAGCTGATCTATTTACGTCCTGGCTCCTGCATGGTTGACCCACTGCTTTATTTTCATTCAAAAAGTGATATCCCACAAGTACAGCCAATTAAGACGATATTAAAACACAATAGGCCAGTAAGAGGAAGTCCAAAGAACCCATAGCTCCTGGTCGAAAAAAGTCAAATCAAACTTTTTCAACTGTGGGTTATTGTTCTTGAACATTACAAAATTCCGTTCTACACTTTCTTCCTTGGTGCAATGGAATAGGCTTACTCTAGTTTTGTAATTATTAAAGACTAATTCATGTGTGGTGACCACTGTGATTCCATAATATGAGTATATTTGCGAAAATTGTGTGGGTATGATATGAATTAAAATCGATATAAATTAAATAATGGTGTTAATGAGAGCTGAGTCTCATTTTCTAGACAAAATTTGAAAGGAGAGATGTGGAGGAAGAACTTTTTCATTAGGTGTTACCAGTAGGCAATTATAGGAAAACTAGGAAAATATTTGAAAAGTTTTTTTCAAAACATATTTTGGTCAGGTTAATCTGAGGTCGTGTTATTTTCATTAGTTGAACTTCGAGGTGCACTGGAAGTATTATTTATCGTTACCGAAGGCAGGGAAAACTTGTGTTCGTGCTAGGTCTCAAAATAATGTTTGCCCTCCAAGAATAGAATTGCCATCGGTTTTTGGTTCTACCTTTGCCACATCCGAATCTATTCTAAGTTAAAATTCGATACAATTCAGGAATTGTGCAGGTTACCTCATAGAAGATCATCTATAAAATTCCTTACGGTCGGATAAATCGTAGCTTTTGAAATGGGTAACGTGAATTTCATATAATCTCCATTTGTCTTCGATTTTTTATGATCTATCCGTCCGATTTCGTTCAAAATCGAGTGCTACTTGGGTGTAGGTTTCAGAATGGGGTCCCCTACGAAATTTATCAAAAGCGAAACTCCGAAACTAATGGACCGACTTTAGGATATTCTGAGGCATTAGTCGGTTAATGCCATCCTTACACATTCCATTGCGTTGGGTGAATAGTTGCGTGTTCGCATGCACAAACGTGAATTTCCTGAAGCATTGATTTCCCACATTTATAGATTGCTGAATAATGTGTGATGATCAATACACACTTTCATTGATTACTTGAACGAATCGGTTTGATTGAATGTATATGTTCGCATGTGAATCTTATCACCATATATACTCGAAATTCAGAACAATTTTGTACAATATTAAGAGGTATTGTTTCTATCATGCAATGCCAGTATAGTGTTTAACATTGTTATCAGATTTTAGCCACTATTCTCAATCCGCCAGACATCAATGTTTTGTTGGTAATTGTTTGAGTGCTTCACTGTTTGCATGTATGGATGAGTTAGTGTCAGTACCCATGTGTTTAATACCGAATCGGACTTTCTGTGCATGGTGGAGGGGGGAGTGGTGTTTTATGTTATTTTTTCTGGAACAATGGTGACATTTCCTCATCCAATCCACATCAAATCTCTCGGTGGCAGATCTCTTCTCATTTTACATCCGTCAATTAAGACTTCTAATATTATCAATCTCTTTTTTATTTATTTTTATTTTTTTGTAGATATACGGCCGTATACTGCCACCTCGTTCAACGAATGGCATTTCTGTGAGTTATCGCTATTCGCTTCTGTTAATTTGTTTGTTGCAAAGACAGCAAGTCAAGTCTCAATTCGCGATAGGAATTGTGTTCACCTATTAATGACTCTCGTTTCGTTTGATCTCTAAATAAATATTGATGGAGGCCCAAACCAGACACAGGCCTCATTATTTTCAATTATTCCTGCAGTCATTACAATAATTCATTCTAATCAATAGCGATCTAATCAATAATTCATAAACTAATCAATATTTATTTAACAAAATGAAAAAGTTTCTTTCGAAAAATACCGTGCCTTGTTTCTGATAGTATGCATACCTTCACACAAGAATTTCCTCTCGACTAACTCTTTACCGGTTACGTGATGACAAAAATCGAATACCACAGCATGAAAATGATTTATAACCAATGATGGGGCTGGGATTTGGCTGATTTATATATTTATAGATATTTCTAAACTTCTATTTGGGACGTCATTTTCGGCCCTTCAGTTCTTGTTAGAGTTATCACTAAAATCAGTTGTGATTACATTTCAAATGTTTAATTAAATTTGGTTTTGATTTGAGCCAAATTTTACCAAGGTGTTTCCTTGGGTAACACACGAAAGGTAAAATGAGTTCTATACTTTTTTACCTGAATTCGGTTTATCAATCATAATTAATATTATTGTATATATCTTCACCTGAGTGCAAACTCTCGCACTGACTCAACATTTTCGCTTCTACACATATCTCTTTAAATCTCTTCTATATAAACTGGTTTCCTAACGAATAATGCGAGTGGTTTGAATTTCGATGGGTTTCAACAATTTCAACCAACAAAACTATCATTAAGATAGTCATTTTGTTATTATTATTCATTTATTATTAACATATTAATTATTACTCTTGAAAGGAATTTGAATATACAGAATTTGATGTTGATTTTCCAATTTCTCCTAAAAAAAGACATGTTTATTCCATTTCCTCCTCGTACAGTTCATCTTGCGCAGTTCTTAGTAATTATGATGAATAAAATCCACCGCATAATGAGCGTTACCCTTGGTTTAAATTTATTTTATTTTTTCTCAGATTATTCTTTTGTTTGAAAATAATGGGAAAATTGAAATGGTTTCGTTAAAATCTCGAATATATTACTTATAGCTTGGCAACAAAAATAATGGGCACAGATGGGGAGCCCTATCGGGTAAAATTTGGTTATTGCTATTAAGATACTCTTCACACAAATCTTGATGGAACCAAGGGGGTGTTGCTCTGCACAGCTGAGATCATCTCAAGGGTAACTACCAGTCTGCATTTCAGAGAGGGGGAATAGGGAAACTGCTCTCCTGATAAGAGCTGATATCTAGTTCTGCATCCATCAGAAGAATAAGTCCTTGACCTCCATTACTTTTGTTGCATAACGATAATACCTGAATTTACCTACTGCACATCTCGAGCTTCGTGTTGCTCATCAACTTCGATTGTATAGTTTTGCTTATCATTACCCTTGCATACAATCTTTTAACTAATCAGTTTTCTATCTAGTGATAATCTATTATCCTCCTGCATCTGTTGCCTTGCCATATGCAAAAAACACTGCATCAGGACCGTATCAAGATCAATTCTGGCATTCTCACTTCTGCTTTGAAAGAACTTGTTTTTCACTTGACTCATTGCATGATGAAACGACACAGTTGAATAGGAAACATTACAAAACTCGGATGTTTGATGTTGAAACATAGATAGGTTTGTTGTAACTACAAACCCAATAGCTTATCAGAACAAGGATGTTTCTATGTAGAGGCTGTAAGGGAACTTACCTTGAAGACAAATAATTATGCCAATGAACCAGAGTAGCGCATTGATCAAGGCGCAAGGGCCCTTCATACTCAGGAAGAGGAAGGAGGAAGAAGGGATACGACCAGGTATAAAAACCCGGACACTGACCCAGGACTTCACTTGGTCAGAGAGCTCTCTCTGAAGCTAAAACCCTAGCTGTATTATCGCTAAAACCTCCAAATAATCCTTCTTGCGAGTAGGTAATAGTAGGTACACCTTTTAGCCTTTAGTAAGAACTCTGATGTACGCAGAAGTGCATTGTGGAAACATTGAGTCACCTCCTCAACCTCCTCTCTTCACCTCAGAGGTACGAAGTCTGATGCTGCAGACATGGTTCTAGAATCATCGACTTTCTACGCTCAATATCTATCATATTCCAAGTAAGAGTGACTGGTATACGCGGACTATATGTCACGGAAACACCGCCACCCGTAACTTATCTTCCATCCTCTCTGTTGGTTTGAGCTTGATGCTGCAGACGTACTGTCCTCTGGAATCACCGGTGGAATCAGTCTGGAATCACTACAGAAACTTCCTAAATTTCCCTTGCCAACTCCAACCGATCCGCTAACCAAAAACTTTACAAGAACCACTATCTCCCCTAAGAATAGGAAGTAAAATACGAGGAACCAAGATAACAAGTTCCCTACAGAGGCGATTTCCAGCTCCTGACCCACTGCGGATAGAATGTTTCATGTCTGGGTCTTTGAAGGTTCTTGTTACATTGCCTGAACCAACTGATGAATTACAAATTTCGTGTATCCAACCATGACCAGTGTTGGCGTCATCAAAACCTCCAAATTTAATCAACACTGAACAATACATGTCTAGCAAAAAAAATGTATAATCTAAACTCAATATCATTTTCATTAAACTAAAAACATGCATGGGTAACGCTCATTCCTCTCCTTTCAAATTTTGCTCAATTTTGGAGTTCAGCATTTTCATTGTAAATAAGACTTTGGCACCTATCTAAGAAAAACGCAGAGCTTAGAGAAGAAACGTAGTCTATTCCCATCAAAATTGAAGAAGTTACAATAATAAATCGATTTCGACGGTTAGATCATCATCAGTCATAGAAGAATAACTGAACGTACATTCGAGAGAGCAGTGGTTATATAGTGACGGGTGAGAGGGAGCTTCAATCCCATTGGTCAATAGGTGTGGGGAACATCCAATCATGTGGTTCCTGTGAAAGTGAAAGGAGATGCATCTATTGGTCAGGAAGTGAAAGGGAGGAAAGGTTGGAAAATATTGGTGTAGGTTTGTGGGCGGAGGGGCTGACGTGTTTCTAAGCTCAGTTTTATGCGTGGGCTATTGCATTGTTAAACAACATTTATTGTCTCTATGCATAATTCGTTTTATATAGATGAAGTAAGTCAGCTCCGTTTGATTGTTATCAGTCATTGATCTGCTTAGAATAGCTTCCCAATTCAGATATGATTAACCTTTGTTTTGTAGTTATTGTATTGTAGAATAAAATTATATAGTGAGGCTTTATGGTACCTATGGGTGAACTGCAAGTTTTATTTTTATTTTTACTGAGGAGGTCTGCATGAATGGATGCTTCTCTCACTTTAGCATTTGGTTTGGGCCAAATTGGATTTTGGATCACTCATTGCCAATATTAACAAAATGGGTGAGCTGTATTGTTTCTACGAATCGTGTATATATCAGAACTTGATACTGGCATGTATTTCCCTTGGAAGTACAGTGAAATTGTCTCCTTCATCGGCTATGTGGGCACTGGAACAATCACCAACATAATATATTGGGGAAGGCATTAGTTATGGAATTCATTAATTACAAGTTTTCCTAAAAACGCTGCAAATTCTTTCACTGGGGGTATATTATTCAATGATTCATGATTTGAATTGTGCGTGTTTCACAGGTGATAGAGTGTTTATTGAATTTCAGGAGGCACACAAAGATGATCATCTGATCAATCCAAATAGGTATTTTGGTTGAGAACCGATTTAGGTGCTCTATGCATATCTCCTGAAATTCAACAATCGCTCTATCACCTGTGAAACAAGCACACTCCAAAGCTTAGTAGAAATTCAAATCATGAATGATAAACCCAAGTGAAAGAATTTGCAGCGTTTTTCAAGAGCAATTACAATGGAAAAATATTCTATTTGAAAATTTTAAATTTCGTAAGACGGAGCATGCATATCAAAATGCTTCAACCTGTGTAACGGTTATAAACCTTTTAGGAGTTCACTCCAGTATCCACATTCACTACATCACTAAGTTACTGCAATTTACAAAAAAAAAAAAAAAAAAAAACCGCTGTTGTTTTTGTTTTGATCGCAGTAACCTAGTGATGTAGCGAATGTGGATTCAAAAGTTGGGACCATAAATCGGCCCATACATCGGGAATGGTTTGAGGTACGGACCTGGGGAGGGGCTCATTCGATTCCTCATGGAAAGTTCTTAAAAAAAAAGTCCATATTTAGGCCGCCTTGACTTTTTTTGAGGTTTTTAGGGATTTTACAAAACTTTGACAACCCTTAAAGGGCACTTTAAATTAAGTGAGAGAGTTGGCTAAAGAATTGGGGCGTCGTCGGACCAACATGGATTTTTCCTGAAAATTTCACCTCTTTTGCTTCAGCCGTTTGGGAGAAATCGTGCGTACGGCGGACAGACGGAAAATTTTTATTGCAGATTCGGATTCTAGACCCTTTGAAACGCAAACCATGAAAATTTCAGGAAGGGTTAGACTTTTTTTTTCAAGAGCGATTACAATGGTTTATTATTGAATAATAAACCAAAAGATAAAATCCATTTAATTCATAGTTTTAGTGATGAGAAACTCTGAATATTCAAAAGTACACTTACACATAAGATACGTTATTATATTTTATTTAGATCATGATGAACCAGAAAAAGTCTCCATAGTTCTTTCAGAGATTTAGGGTTGATTAAGTGACGATTATCATCAACAAGCAAGCTGAAGATGAAATTAAATAATTTCATCTAATTATTAGTATCATTTTGTTATTAATTATGAATTAGTTTATAGAATTCCAAGAATACAGAAACCATTTTTCTGTTTTTCTTCAATATTCAGTTTTATTTTTCGGCAAAATATTTTTACTAAACCGAAGCTTCTCAAATTGTAGAACGTTCATTCATTGTGCGTATATATGTTGATAATCAAGTTCAAGATTGACTAACTGCATCCTTAATATCAACAATTTAATTCAATAACCAACAAGCACAAATATTTAATCAATTGAAAATCACAACCTAGTCCCATCATTTGGTTCAAAATCATTTATGTATATTGATTTTCTCAGAATCGTTTTGAGACTTGACGGTGCTGCTATCCAAGTTGATTGATCCAATTCTTTCATAGTCTGATTTTCTAGAGAGAACGACAAACCCTTGATAAGGGGGACCTTTACCTCGAAAGACGCACTTTTCTGAGTAACAAAAAAATTGTAAATCACTAGTGAATTTGAACACATCGAATTGTTCTCAGTTTGTCATTCTTTCTTTTAAATATTGGTTTAAGTCAATTTTGTAATTTGATTGCATTTGTATTTTGGAACTCATGGCATTGAGTACATTGTTATACACTTTCTTTTGTCCAGAATGCTGTTATGAATAATATAGCAGTTCATGATTTTAATTCCACGAGTACTTTCTTCAATGTGAGCTAAATGTAATCGGATTTGTTGGATACCAAAAATCCAACCAAAACTGCCGAGTTCAGTCTATTTCTGAGAACTCTATGTCAGAAGTTCGACGGGGGAAGTAAAATTCATAGGGTTGATATATAAAGGGTGGGATCTAGCTTGTCTGAATGAGGGAAGATGAAAGAGTAGCCTTCCATGGTTTTGTTATACTTTTTTAGCCGTAGTTTACTCAACATGCAATGGAATTGGTTGAAAGTTTTTCCCTACCTACTCTCATCCGAGCGATATTTTGCTCGATTAAAAATTCGAAAACCCAATACCTTGGCTGATGACACACTCTGGTTATTATTCAACTCGTTGACTAAGTAAGATCTCAGGTGCTTAGGAATATCAGGTAACTAGAGTTACAGATGTTGGTGAATGTCGTTTACAGACTAAATTGCACTTCTTTTGGAAAAGTTAGTGGTGTGGAGCTGCTTCATTGCTGCACTGTAACAAAATTGCGGGCGGTTGTACACTTATTGGTTTCCTCTTTTTTTACTAATCTTCTGCCTTAATATTAAATCACATAACTTAATAAAATTGAGAGAGGAGTCGTCCTTCATTATAGTCTCGGAGCCAATACAAGTCATCTTCTTCCATCAGGAAAATAAGCTACAAACTCCTTTAACCTATGTGAATTTGAGCTTAGATATCAAATTGTAAATATAGAGTGCCCAAATGAAAAGCCTATGACCATACGTGTGATCAAGTGAGGATTTTTTATAATTGGGTTATGGGGGATATTGTTTAATTAATGTTCTATATATGAACATCAGGTTAGATCTTGAAACAATTATATTGAAGACGAGGGTGATTAATCACAGCCGATTGGTTTTCTCTTAGACTTCTTTCAAGATGCTCATTTCACATGAGTGTGGTATAAAATGCAAGTATTTCCTGTTGAATCACTTTCAAAAGCGTGAAATACTAGTTTTAATCATCTACTGCAAACAAGAGTAGTTACAGAATAATCAACGTTTGCCTATTTGGCGCTTCAAATAGTAGTTCAGGGGATCGCCACCTTGTGCACTAGTGTCGAATTTGTGGATTTTTCCCCTCCAAATGAAAAATTGTTTGCTTTTTCTATCCATTACCTTCAGCTAACTAGTTTCTGATGTAGAGGACGTTTTTATTTTTATTGATTGTTGACAAAAATTTCAATTGTTGAGACAATAAAACAGTAACTTCAAATGTTTGCTTTGGTAATCTGTGGATTATTCACAGGGTTGCCTGGGGATTTCAGAAATCCTTAGTCAGGGTAGCCAATACTGCTAAGACGTCATAATCTGCACTTGTCTGCAAAATGATGACGTCAATCGCTTTAGTTTGACTCTAGCTTCCAATTAAATTTTATTTTTAAATCCCTTATATGCCCCATTTCTGTGTTGCCCACAACCTTGGAAGTACTCGTGAATTAGATAAAGGAAGTTGGTTTGCAGTCGAGCATTTTTGGTTTTCACTGCTGATTCAAAGGGTTAAGGTGAACTGTCACCTGTTGTTTCGTTTTCTGCTCTGTTGAGTGCTTCATGTGAATGTGGAGAAGTAGTGTGGAGAATCTCATTTCCAACCCAAGGCTGTTGAGTATCACTCAATTTGAGTCTTAATACCAGATCCTCATGCAAAACAGTGGATCTGTAAAACAGTAACATCTATTCAAGTTTAAAATATAAGTATAAAGGATCTACGCCTTTATTACAAGAAACCAATTTTATTGATTGGTAGACTGTGTTTCACGTTTTCCTGATAAATAATTGAAAAATGTGGCTTCAATAAAAAGGAGACAAGGGCCAACTAGTTTCCTTCAAGGTCAACGGAGGTACAGACTCAAACTTGCTTTAGTGTGGTTCCTTTCAAACGTTTAGCTGAATCCAATCAATATCCTTATTCTTGTTGATTCTCTTTGATTCGTATGTTGAAATGTGCAAAAATGGTGCAGTTGAAGATGAATCGGGGTATTATCTGCCGTAGACTTGAAATAGCTTATAAAAATCAAGTTTTTTTGGTGTACTTTTTAGTTAGTATCGTACGTTTTAATTCCTTTGTAACAGGATTTCGTCTAGATTATCGTTTTTGCTGTGAAGTCCTAAAGCTTGTTCTACAATTAGTAAGATACAGGTCAGGTCTTCTAATATTCAGATAAGTAATTATTTCACACGTTTTACTTTTTGTTCACTTGTAGTAAAAATGAAGCAGAGCCCTCTTCTCAATCGTCAATCAAAAAGAGAAGGATCGCTCGAACAATGGAGAATGACGATCTCGATCTTCTTGGTTTTGTGCATACAGGTATGTCGATTTTTACATTGTACGTGGGAAGATAAGTGCAACAATAAGTAAACTATTATTCTATTGAATAATTCTGACGTAAAATTCTTAACAATGTGATCTAGTTCGTTTATCGATAAACATTCATTTTGTTATGCAGATCACAATATTGATTTGAATTGGCGAAAATTCGTCAACGCGCCTCCGCCTAAACAGATTGTTCTGAACAGAGATGTAAAGGCTGTTAAAAAAGCGAAAACCACCATTCCTTTGGTAGGCTCAAATGGAATATTCATGGGCTACAAAGACGATTACCGGTACGTATTGAAATATTCCAGTATTGCGTTATGTGTACATCAATTCAGTTACTCGAAATAAATATTGTATTTCTACATGTCTCTTCGTAGGTTCATTTAAGGAAACCTTTTAGGAATGAAGGTACTATAGTGGTTTAAAAATGTTAGTAGTTATGTTTTGTTTTTGGTTTTCCATGAAAATCGGATTCAAATTTAATTATGAGACTTTTTAAACTGTTTTTCTTTTGTAGTCTTACAGGTATGATTTATTTATATGTATTCACTCGTTAGGCACTGTGATAAAGTGGTGAAAAAGTGGGATTAGCGTGGCGGAGCATTAAACCGCATGCAGCTCAATGGAAGGGGCAACTACCGTTCCATCACCTTACCTCACTATGTTACAGTAGCAAAGCATTTTAGTTTTATTCTAACATATACTTTCGTACGATTACGAAAACTTTGCTGGAATTCTTCTAAATCTTCAAGTTGTTCAGAATTTCCAGATACAATAATCATACACATAATAGCAATTTCCATTGTTTTAAGCGGAGAAACCAAAAGATTCTGGGTTACGTAGTTGGGGGCAAATATCTATCTTCAGTTTAATGCATTTGAAGTGATAGTATTTCTCCACTTACGGGAAAAAACTGCGTCTCATCCTGTTAATTTTCAACTTTTTTTTTCTTTTTTCAAGGTTACACGGTAAAACGTGGTCTGACGGGACGCTCAATGATGAATTCTTCAACTCCAATAAAGAAGTTAAATTCTGGAGAGCTCCCGACATTGGTAGGTCTTTTTATGATTATTCAAAGGGTAAAAATGCATTACCAATTAGTACGATAATGGTGCGAGTTTTGATTTACGCGAGTTAGGCTGGCTGTGCGAAATTGGAGAGCTTGACACTGATCATTTATCTGCAGACTTCCATCAGCTTTCGCTGTGGATTCTGTTTTACTGATTTAATGTTTAGTGGTTGTTTTTAATGCCGAATGGCGTATCAAAAACACCTAACTCCTTAACGTATCGAAAAAAGAAGACTTCTGTAAGTAAATTAGACATGAGTTAGGTAGTTTTTGGAAAGAAGAAGATCTGAAAACAAGATGAGAAGAAATTAGTTTGGGCGCTACATTTCTCCAAATGATTCAATGAGATTCAGTGTTACCTATCAATGTAGACATTTGATTTTAAGTAGGTACTTAATCTAAAATGGTCATTAATATATCTGAACAGGTTACCTGAAATGGAGCATGGGTGTACAGTATTCTAGTAAAAAGTTGATGTACAAATGAACCTGCTTAATGTAGTTTCTCGTCTAAATGGACTTTTTCAAAGAAACCGAAAGCTCAACATCAATTCAGACGTGCCGTGTTTGTGCCTATATAATTTTTCCGTACAAGTGGTGTAGTTATGTTCCCAAAAACTTATTTAATTGAACATAAAAAAGTCCTGATATTTTGGTTGGATACACGAGCAGTTGAAACTGGGGATTCACGGTGAATGATTGCCAAGTGATTTCAAGAAATTGAAGAAAGACATTTTGTTTTAGTTCTTGTCAATAATGTTTTAAGCATCGGGTACAATATCAGCACCTCTGTTTATAGAAATACTGACTATCTGGAGGAGTTTAGGCCGAGAAACAGCACAAATAACGATTAACATTAATACACTTTGGAAGATAAATTATTAACAAAATTACATTAAGCGCAGATTTGTTGTGAATCTTACCTTCCGAGCAACTCAATATTAAATAAAATTTCTTTTAGTCATATTTTTAAATTATGTTTTGTGCTAGTTTTTGAAAAATGTATTGCAATCACAATCCTCCCACCTCCCCGCCCCTATTTGTCGCCGTTCAGCAAGTATAACTTAAGTTTTTGTGTGTTAATATGTGTCACGCTACTGTTTATTGTTCATGTATCCCTCAGTTGTTTTTACTTTTCTTCTGAGCCTTTATTTTAAATATCCCTCCTGCACGCTTTTCTCTAAAACGGAATTTTGACTTCAAGCACCTTGTACAACGCGATTCTTTCTTGTATTTTCTTCATTGACTCGTAATCTTAAAACTTCAGTACCCTTGAAAATGTAGTGAGTATCTGTCAGACTGATCTATCTTGGACGAAAGAAACCAGCAAATATATTGAGAAATTAAACAGCCTTGCATCTAATAAATTACTAAGGACAGGAGACAGTACCCATCCCATGATTTTCGTGGACAATGTCCTTACACACAGACATAAAAGTGAGGTGCCTCGTGATTGGGCTAAGGATTAGAAAGGAGTTCCCAAAAACATTCCAATTAGTGGAGGGCACATTAATACCAAATAATACACACCAAGAGAGTATTCCAAGTTATGGATTTGTTTGAATTCCCCGAGATTCCAAATCATCTAATTTTGAGATGGATTTCCATTACATTGCAGCATCCACCTTCAATTATGTTTCAATCGATCCTTACACGCTGAAATGTATAGGGGAGCACCTAAGACTTCCACAATTCATAAAAAGTAATTAAGTTCTTAAATTGAAGTGTCAATTAAGAAACGTAGGAAGTAGGGTTGGTATGAACATGACTACAAAGTTACTAGGTTTGGTTGGGTCATAACCTTCCTCACTGGCAGTCCTGATTATTTCAACATCCACAAAACCAATTCAAGTCGGTTTCGTTTGTACTTCCCAACTTTATACCTGTCAATGACCCAAATGGTGCTTGAAGTCTTACAATCGCCACTTTTACATTTGCATGACTCTCAAGTTGTCCACGTCTACTCCTATTTTATTACTGAATATTTCATATGTGCATCAATTTATGTAATATTGGCTTGGGCGTCGTACAACTTCATTAGTTTGAGAAGTGTTACTATAATTTATTATTCATATTCTAAATGTGTAACATGAACTACTCACCGCTTGGTGAGACTTCCGCTTAAGAGTTCAGTTAAACCGCTTGCTTACTGTCAATATTAACCTGCATTCTTTATAGAGGTTAACTAATGAATAAGAATTGTACTACTCATTCTAGTTGACTGTTTGTTTTCTGCAAGCTGCTTATACTGACGTTGTGTTCAACTGTATTATGTATTTTTAATTGCTTCTCCCAACACTCTACTCCATTCGTACCACATCCACCTCATTGACACATTAAAAGAAACCGATCAAATGCGATAATGAAGGCTTACAGTTTTTTGACACTTACATTTCAAGATCTCTTCTTCAAAACGCTATTTTAAAATTAGATTTCTCAAATCACGATGAAATCAACTCAGTGAAGAAGGATGAAGGGAAGTGGTGAGAAGAAAGAAGAAATTCGAGAAGAATTGAAGATTTATCATGAAATAATTTTTATGAAGATGAATTGGTCAATTATTTTGAAATGATAAAATCAAGAATATATATATTTTTTAACGTGAGATCGCAACTCTATGAATTTCGAGAGAGATACAATCCAGGGACTCTCAGAGATGCTGCGTAAAATGTTATTCTTCTTTCGCTTCTCTTAATATATCAATGAAACAAAGCTTTTTTATTCTGAAGCAATACGCAAATTTATTTAATTCATTTAGAAAACGTTCTCGTGTAACATACATCATTATGAGTGACAAATCAAAAACTGAAGACTTTTAAAGAAGATGGACAATTTTGAAGTTTAGAAAAACAAGAGTTTTTCCATTATTTTTTGAATCCTAATCGTGTGGAATGACCTAGTTGGAAGAGAGAAACGATGACTCCAGCCTTATTCAATTGTATTCATCCCATGATATAATTACCTTTTTTTATCCTTTGTATGTAGGTATTAAGCTTTGGATACTACACAAAATCAAGCTTGAAACATCCATCGAACCTATCGGTGTACAAAACTATTAGCATTAAACCATATTTGGATTCCCTTTCGTACAAATTTACATAATAACCAATACAATAATGAACAATGCTCATTGAAAATAGTTTGTACTTTTATTGGGTTGAATATTGCAAAACTTGAGATAAAAACGTGGGCCGCAAAAACTGAGATGAGCGAAACGAAGTAAACAGCTTACAGTGACTTGAAATTAATAGAAATAGCGCTCCTCATTTATGATTGATCAAATAAGAACGTTTAGTTCCACCGGCTAAATCAACTACTGGTTAAGCTATGCTAACATTGGTTAAGTAATAATCAACGTAGTAAAATAAAGTTCTAAGGTCAGTGGATCAATCCCAGCTTGGGGTAATAATAATTTTTCGGTCAATTTTTGATTTTTAAAAATTTTTTAATACATGATAAGAAATATGATTCCACACCAGAGCAGAAATTAAGTAGCATAATGATTGATGTAGGATTTTTTAACAGTTTTGTCCAGTTGTTTTGGAAAAAAGCTTCGGGCGGAAAAAGGAAAAGTTTTTTAAAAATTCGGTTGTTCAAATTTACATACTTCGAAACAGAAATCAACAATTTTTAATGATGTTGATAACTCTTTTCTTGGTCGATGATTGAAAATAATTAACCAAAATTGATATTAACCTATGCTGTAGCATTTAAAAAATAATTGATCCGAAATATTACTGCCTCTTCTTTTTTTTTCTAATTTACTATGAAGCAAAATTTATGCATGAGGGAGTCCATTGCATGGAAGGGCTGACACAGTGGGAAGAAATGTTCGCTTATCATAACCCCTGACAACCTTTTTCAATCTCCATGCATGTGGTTAACAGTTATTAATTTCAATGTAACAATATTATGGGTATCGATTAAAATATTCCAATAGTTTAAACCATTGATGCAATGAATGCCTTCGAATAAACTCAAACGATTTATCTTCCTGAGAGGTTATCATCATGATTGCTATTATAACTGTTACTGTTTATGTTGATATTTCTCAGAAGAAAATGGAGTGTGTAACGACGATGCCCATTCTGATGAGCCAATGGATACAAGTGAGCAGAATAATGGTCTGACCAACGGTTTACCAGAACCCAAAGATCCTCCTGAAGAACTTGACGTAACTACTACCTTTGACGTCACGAAGTTAGTGGAGATTTTATATCTTTGAAACTTTGGGTATTTTTTTTCCTCATACTATTATACGTGTTCGCAAGGGTGTGACTCCCTTGCTGCTTCAGAAGCATTACCATTGGCGAAACCGTACACAAAAATCATGTCAACATACTCACTTGTGGTATAGCTACAAAACTGAAAGCAACTCATCGCAATCAATCGTAAAATGAACACAAACAATAGCCGTCTCTCGTCTCTTCGATTATCCTGACTTTGGCTGGACTTTTTAAATATTTATTTTTTGGTTTATATCATAACAACCTTGTTTAAAATGTAACTCCTTATATGAACTCGGTTTAAACCCCAATATCCTACAGCTGGATAACATTTTTGAGTCAACAAACATTTTACTGAAACTGAATTTGGTCAGAAACAACAAATTATCAACATTGCAACACCCAATGCTACCGCCAAATCAGATTGGGGTTGATAATACACGGCGCACAAAGCAACCCCTCCTTCAAGACCGGGGGGTCGTGCGGGTCATTGCATATCCTAGCCCCTGACCAAGACAATGCCTCCTCCGTAGCTTTCCCAATTTTATAACATTAGGTATTTTTTAGTTATACAGGGTGTCCCAGGAGTTATGCACAATCCGACTCCTATGTGTTGTACAACTGATTTCCAAACAGAAATGCCTCGTAGCAATTTTTTTGCCAGAGGCCTTGTGTTTGAGAGTTATTCGCAATTTAAAATTTTGTTCGTGTTTTCCATCTTTTGTCACTAAAACTGTCATAACTCCCTCAATTTTGAAGATAGCTTAAATTTGATGACACCGTTGGAAAGAGCGTTAAATTTTCTATCTATTTGATGTCAGAAAACATTTTTTTAATTGCATTGAAGATGTGCGATTGCTGCGCGAAATGGCAGTTTGGTCAAAATCTTGAAATCGCCTGTTTTTCATCTCGCCTAGAAACAGATACTGTGGGTGGTGAAACGTCAATTAATAATTAATTAGACGTTTTGGTTTTCGAGTTAATGTGAAACGTGCGCTGTTAAAAAAATCAGAAGTCTTTCGACGAAAAAAAGCTTTCAAACGGTGTCCAACAGTGTCGTCGTTTTGGGTTTTCAGTCATGGGATCGATTATTGAATAATAAACCAATATTATTGAATAATAAACCAAAATGAGAAATTATCAAAATGTGATTACAACAGTCCTCTAAAATCTGACCACAGTCCACATGCCCCAAGCAGCGCCAGATGATGGGCATATAGTGCTTGGTTCAGCAGGGTGCCCAGGTTGGGCAGTCAAATGAGCCTGGGAAGGAGTTTAAGGTAATGACCTCCTCCTCCAGCCACAAGAGGCCCACCAGGGCCTCAGTGGTTTAAAAAAGAAAAAAATGGTCCTCTATCTTAATTACAGTCGAATACAGCAGATGAAAACCACACTGTCTTCCATAGAGGTTAGGTCACTATGTGCTGCACTCTACCTCCAACTTTCCATGTTTGAGCTCCATTTTGTCATAAAATTATTCAGACTTATGAGTTCACCGAAATGAATTTGTTTCTAGTGGTTTACTGCGAAATTAATTTTAACAGTAGATTCAATGTATGCACAAGCCACTTTTTCCATCTTTGAAAAAAATTGCTATCTTAGTGTGGTGTACTTATGTGGCAACACTGTTTTTCGTTGTCTTCCCCAGCTCTAGAATTATCTGATCTTGCCATACAGTTCCTTAAATAAAAAATGTGTGAAGGTTTCATTCGTTTTTTTTCTGCCAATATTACAGTTAGTATCTTTAGACTAAAAATAATTCAGCCTTAAAAAATGACTTCAATTTCAAATCAAGAAGCTGATGCCTTTGGTTTTGTTGAAATTTTTTTACATCAAACTTCTTCAGTTTTCACGTTAAATTAGTTATTTGTAAGCATTCCTGTTAATGTAGAAGGGTTTAATTAATTTAGTCAATTTAGTTCAATCAATTAGAAGGGTTTAATTAATTTAGGTGTGCCTATTTAGTTTTGACTGATTCTTGCTGTAATTTTTGTAAAAGATCATTAAGATATTCTTGCATAGTCTTAATTTTAATAACGAGTAATATTTGTTTTCTAGCCCTCCAATTTTGAAAGAGCTCAAGATCAAGTTATGCAAAGCCGTCGACTGGGATCCAGTGACCATTGAATTCAAATTTCCTCTGAAAGTCTTGAAGAGGCGGCGGGTTTTTGCACTGCCTAAACAACTTATTGAAGAAGCAGAAGAAGTAAGATTCGTTCAATATATTATCGTAGTTTTAGGTTGAAAAGATTAGACACGTTGAAAATTGAGCGATTTTAGTCGATGATTTATTGTTTTTTGTTAACTGGCATCACAGTTGTTTTCTATGGTATCCGGAACTTGTGTTGTATGAATACATTTTGAAGGTAGATTGAACAATTAACTTAGTGATTCCAATGATTATTTTTTAAAACAGTACCAGATTATAAACCACATAACAAAATTATTGTTTTGTTAAGTGAATATTGTTTGCTCTTTAGGAGATGGAACGACAGAAGAAAAGGAAACTTCGCCAAGAAAAAAGAACTAGTAAACTCAACGGATTGACTCCTGCTGTGGTAAATGGTGAGTCTGCTCCTAGTTTTGTTTTCTAATACTAATATAAACAACATTTTGGATTATATTTACCACGTCGACTTAATCAATGATATTTGTGCTTAAATCACGTTGAAAAAAGGTTGTGGTAGCTGCTGAACACGGTTGGCGATAAATTCAAATATTCTAAATGCGCGATCAAGAGAGTATCATAAAGAGTCAATTAATTGGGATATTCACGACAGAACGTTAGATGGATGAGACTTGCAGAAATTGAGAAGTCAGAAGGTGGGCAGCTTTTGTCATATTGGCAATGCTCGTTTGAATTTTGCTAATTCTGAGATGGTACAGTGGGGGAGTTCATATTTGAGAACCTACTTCACTCGTTCCCTACTTTTATTAAGGATACGTGATCAATTTTTAAGTGAAAGTTACATTTATATTGTTACTTTTCCCTTATGTGATTCAAGTTATTGAAATCACTTGTATTTCCACGAAGGATTCGGAAGGTTTGATGATATTCCTTAAACTTGGCTAATTAAGGTACTTCACGTTTTGTTAACATACAATCGTTAGTAAGCCAAAGAAATTCCTGTGATTTGACTCCATAAAGTTACCTTTAACGTCTTTGAGTCCTATCTGACAAATTCCAATTTTAGAGAGATCGTAAATGAGCCAAAATGCGCGCTGTTCTCTGAGTTTGATTGGTTAGAAATATAGGGCTTTGCTGTATTTGCTTGAGAGTCTCAGTGCTCTTGATTCAGGTTGCTTTCAAGTGGAGGTGAAAGAGAAATCTCGCTGCCGAAGCGAGAACACTGATGACGCTGAAAAAAGTTCCCCTATCTATAGGAAGCGTTCAATTGAAGTCTGAAGCATGGTACTTTCTGTATAATCTAGAGACGGGCGATATTGCCCATATTCACTTTCATTGCTCCTATTTGTCCAGGGTTATTGTCTATTTTGGAAAATAGAAGGATGATCCTAATTCGGCCATTTAAAGGCTATAGAACAATCTCCCATCAGATGTGGAATTGCTTCTGAACCCAATTGATCTACCAATGAGGCTGCTAAGCTTTACCGGTGCCATGATTCTGGTACGTTCATGATGGTAGCCTTCTATTGATGATGGTAGGTCATGATTGTTACCAGTAAATAACTGGCCTCATCCTTCACTGAGAGAGACGTGGAAGTTCTAGACGATGTTAAACCAGTCTACGACATTTAAACAGATGAGAGCAAGAGTGAAAAGTGGGTTTTGCCTCTTTAGTCTACATGCAGAATAATGAGTTGCCAGTCAATGCTGGTAATTTTCGTCTCAATAGTAAATGGTTTAACAACCAAGCTGTAATGCTGGCAATACTAAGAACCCTAAGGTGTGTCCTTTCTGAGGATATTGACCTTGATTTCAGTTGTGCCGTTAGAATGGCAAATATTCGAATTCAGAGAGGTGATGAGAGACTTGCGTTCAAGGTCTCTGGAATTGGGTGGGTTCGTGCTCACTCTGGTACTGAGGAGGCTGATGCTCTAGCTGAATTAGTTGCCTTGAACTTGATGGCATCATGCACCCAGGTGCTTCTATCATACCATCAGCAGATGGAGAGAGACAGGATGGTGAAATTATTTCTGGCAGTCAGGAGTCATTTCGTGTAGTAATTTCCCACAACTCTCTGTATCATTCTCTATCAACTGGATAATAATGATGGTAGTTTCTGACTTCGAGAAGCACAATACTTGAAGAGAACAAGAAACGCACAGTGAATCTTATTCATATGGGGCTTGTGTGCGGTTGTGGGATCACCTACTGTTCCTTGCATTGTTCGAGTCGCAACGAAAATTTGTTCTCAGTGGTGATTCGTGGCCTCCAGAGCTGAGGTGCTCGATGACTGACTACCTCAAGGATTTTGAATATATTGTATGTAGCATGAGCTTTAATTGAATTTAAATTTAAGATTGCTAATTAATTTAAAAACTCATGTAATTCAAATTAAATAGTGTTAAATGTAAGTGAAAACACTTGTAGTTCGAGGGGGGGGGGGGGGCAGGTGAGAATAAAGTCCCTCTCCCGAAGGTTTACTAGTGGGGAAAAAACTGTTGTGCCTGGAAGTAAATTTGAACTAAATTTGAGAAGAGCAGTGTTCTAGGTTGGTGGTATTAGGGAAAACAAGGTAAAAAGGGGTTTTCCCTGGTGTTTTGCCTTTTCCATCTGGGTTTTTGATATTCATATGTCACTGAACTACAATGCCTTGTGTGGTAGATTCAGCTGCTAAAGCCAGTGTGAGACAGTGCTGGAAGGACAGGGGCACGTGAAATGGAATGCACGTGATCCAGATGATAGGCCTTTCATTGTTGTGGCATCAGTTGGCATTGTTGGCATCAGTGTGTGGTATTTTTCACAACCTGATTCTGAATTGTTTAGTTGGCTTCCTCACACCAACCTCAATTCATTGTACATCAGGTGGACCTATATATTTTTTTACATTTGCAGGTATTGATCACACGATTGATGAGGGTGTCGAGCACAATGCAGCAGCACCTTCCCCAGAAAATGTAGAGTTGATAAATGGAGACAATGAGATTTCCAAGTTCAAACAGCTGCGGCGGGAGAGTGTAAGTGTTTCTTAATATCTTGGTCATTAGCGAATACTGATACCATGGTAAATATATGGTTTTATTAGCTTGATTTATTTTAAATTTTGCTGATAGATTATTTTTTGTATCAACCATGGTACAGACAAATTTAAATTGGCATAATTGTAGAACTGTAATTCACTGTAAATTTTCCTGTCTTGACCCAACCATGATTATGACTTAATTCGCTACAGAAGTAGCTGTGGAACTCGATTGGAACGAATTTAATATGATGATGGCCTGAAGGAATTAATTTTTTAGAAAGATAAAATGATCCCATTCTGGTATTGTTTGTTGTTTATTATTGAACGTAATATTTAATTTTTTTAAACTCTCTTGGAAAAAGGAAACAACCAGATTTTGGTACAAAGATGAAATTGTTCTCGGCTCGTTTCACGACCGTGGCCTTTCTACTAGCACTATTAGTCTGCCTCCCTCAGCACTAAAGAAGCTAAAAAATGGTTTATCATCGTACTCCATTAAGATAACAGAAACTAAAAAATGGTTTATCATCGTACCCCATTAAGATAACAGAAGACTGTCCCATCATAAAAAATATTCGCTCCAACCAGATTGAAATACTTCAAAATCATTCACACCAACACACGAAAATCAACGACGTTGTAACACCATATTTTCTGTAGGGTTAATCACCGATGTCTGTTGATTCAATCAGACAGGGCCCTTCGTCTTATGTATAATCAAAGATAAATAAAATAGTCGATACTCCCGAACACTAATGACAACTTCACATATTCAATACACCTAGCTATGGAATTTTCGTCACGTTTAATGATATATCGATCTTTTCTACACTGTTCAGGCCCTACTAGCTACTGAAGTTGCCAAAAGGGTAGCTGATTGGCATGAAGCAGTACTTCCCAAGGTACAAGAAGCAGAGAAAAGGAGGAAATTCAATGTTCATGAGTATGGAACCAAAATTCTGGACAAATTTCCTGACGATGACCAAAGATTTCATAATTTTAGCGAATTAGTCGGTGGTCAACCGAAACACGAGATCTGTCGCCATTTTTTATCCTGTCTAATGCTGGTAAGTAAATTGTAATTACGAATACCCTCTTATGAAGATGTCGTTATTTTATGATTTGTTGGCGTTATTTTGGTAATGAAATACCCGTTAAATTCGTTAATAGTAACGTAAAATGAAATAATCTTTAAAATATAATACAGAAATTGGGTAAAAACACAGATGCCCAACTCAACGATTAGGACTATTGAATGAAGATGCCCCGGTCCATATACTACACGTCTCTACACTGTGGAACAACCAAAAACTCTGATTCTGGGGAAAGCACTTTTCATATCATCTAAATGTCAAATAGGAGGTTACTGGAGGGTTTAACTAACGATTTATATGTTCGAAGGGTGGGAGGGAAATCTATTGACCTGTCCCATGGAAGGTCCTGAAGTTGAAATGAAATTCTTGTAAGAGATTGTGATACAGGTTTATCAGAAGGTGAAGATAGATTGTTGAATCAATACCTAAGGTTGCGTCCTACGTGGAAAACAAAAGCGACGTGGTTGGGCGAATGGCTTAAGGTATGTCTACACTTGGGCAAGTTTTGTTTATCAGAGGCATGCGTGCAAGGTGTGACGCACGTGATGAATCCCAAGAGAGGTGCCTCGTCTGAGTTGAACGGGAGTGTTGAATGGTAGGGGAAGGGGTAGTTCACAGTTCATATCACGTGAGTTTTCCATTGAAAAAGTGCCGTCTTCAAGTTTTTTATTGTTTATAAAATGTCTTTAAATGAATCGGCTATATGGCTTGAATTCATCGAGGATTACAGTAAATTACTTGTTCTCTGGAATGTAAATAAAATGTACACTAACAAAATCTTGAGGAATGATGCGTTGGTCATTTTGGGTGCAACGTACAAGTTGGACACCAAAAGCGTTGAATTTGAAAGCTTGAGGTCCTACTTTTCCCAAGAACATGCAAAAAGTCTGCTGACTCCATCGAGAGGGTTGAAAGAAAACTGACGGGTAAATGTGGATAGGAATTGCTTGCTTCTAGGGCATGCGTCAGAGGCAATCTTCGTGAGGCAAGTTGAAAGGCGCAGATTGAAAGTTGAAAGACGAAAACGCAGAAGTGTAGACATACCTCAACGATTCCAAAACGTGTGTCTTATGTAACGACACACATCGCGTTGTTGCCAAAGCGGAATACTTCACATTCCCATCCAATCCTCCAGAGTTATTCTATACTAGTTTCCTCGAGCATTAATTTACATTCGGAAAAATTCCTTCTTTTTCCAAATGTTTACTCCTTTCATCGACGCCGTTGATGTACTATTTGGCCCGTAAGCGAAGAAAACGAAAGATCATCAATGAAATTTTTCAGCTCTGAGGAAAACTAGGTTATTTTCACCATTCGTTTCCCAAATTCCATCTAAATAAGTAGTTATTTCTTTCTTATTCTCGAATAACAATATCAATATCAGGTGAGCTCAATAGGTGTACGATTTTAATAATTATTCATATTATACGAGTATAATAATATTAATAGTAAATTATAATATATATATCCCTCCTCTCTTAGAAGAAAACTATACCTATAACTGCAAAACAATCAAGTACCTATGTGCAGTACTATAGAGAAAAAGACCATCGAAAACGCAAATATAGAGCAAAGTAAAAATAATAATTCATTTTTCAGAAAATGGAAACGTTTATCTATAATTCATTTTGTTGAAGCTCTCTTATTAGAATACTTTGAAATTCACTTCGTACTGTGACTTTTTGAAAATCGTTGAAATCATTGTTCAAAATAAATTACAAAGGCAATAATTCAGCCAAAAGGCAAAATCAACGAAGAACGATATAATCTCAACGAAAGCAGGTTAACCTACAAAGTGCAAACAAATGTTAACGCAAGCGACGCGAGCGCTTGCTGCAACTAGCGAAGTGTTACGTAAGACTGTTTTATAGAATTGTAATGTTTATTCGCGCTAACAGATCGCATTGGTTCGCAGTTTGCTCGCGTTCGTTTTCCCACGTAAGACACGACACAATACCAAAGCATCTTGCATACATTTCATATTCATTTCCTTGTACAGGCCAACACCTATAACGTGGAGATCAGGAAATCTGATGAGGCACCCCTCGCTACGGATTGCCTCGAGTTAAAGCTTCTGACCAAAGTGCGGCACCACGACGAAATGGATGAGCAGCTGGAAAGTTTGAGTTAAAAACTTTCCTTAGCGATAATTACCATTGTGGGAATAGGTACCGTTTTTGATCTCTCGTAGGTATCTAAGGAAAAAAAAAAATCAGTAGTCACTCGTACCTGACATCTTGAAATAAGAATTATGTTTGAGGCAAACAAACAATCAAAACTATGTATATACATTCATTCAAGGAGTAACTCACTGTACATAAAAATAACTGTATACCTTGTAAAAAAATCGTTAATGTACAAAAGGTTTTATCTTCACGTTAGGTGCAATATGTACATTCTAAGCTGTCCCAAGACGACTGTGTCAAAGTGTTCATAACAGAACTTATTTTTTTATTAAAATCTGAGCGTAGAGTGGACAAATATATTTTTTATCTATTGACTTAGAGAAAGCGTGAACAAAGAAATGGAAATAATTTTTTGGGGCGTTGTTGAGTGTTTTATGTGGCAATACATCTTTGTTGTCTATATTGTTGTTGCTTGTCTTTATTATCTTATGTGCCTATCATTCTGTATTATTATGCGTTGCTCCCCGACACATTCAGAGTGTAGAGGGGGTGACCTTACAAAACCCTCCGGGTCTCAGGTGACCTGGAGGGAAAAGATTTAAGAAAAACGGTTGGAACAAAGCTGGGCGTTATTGTGTATAATTAATATATAGCAAGCTTTGCAACTTGAAATGAATCATCATTGCAAAAATCATTCAACAATAAAGGTAGATTCTCGTGGATGCAGGATGCTGTGAAGCAGACAAGTGAGGAACGGTAGTGGGGGGATGCAGAACAGCTGTCACGTAGCTATGGAAACGCGGAGCTCACTAGAATGCGCTTTTCCTTCTAAGCAGCTTTGTGATTGTTTACGGATGTTAACCACGTCAAAAAACAACTAATTGGGCTCAGACTGTGCAAGAGGTCGAATACACTGATTTCCGTTCCACACTCTGACCTGTGGTACACTCAACAGCAACAAATCTGCTGGCTTTCTTCTCCCTTAGAGGGCATCATTCCGCATACATGTGATTCCAGCTTAGCAATAATCTAGCGGAAAACGCATTCTAAACAGAATCAAATGTTCAGCCAAGAACAACTGAGACTTGATTAGTGAGCTGAATGGGATCCGTCATTATCCCTCCAGTCTCGATAAAAAACGTCCCTACACTTTTCGGTTCACTTGTCAGAATCTTCCCATAGAAAAATACTATCTTCCTGCTTGGATTGTTGGTATTTCCTCTTAAGTTAAGATTAAAAAGGAGTTTTGGTAGATTTTCCGACTCCACCAAGGAGTCAATGGGAGCCGAACAACGCTCTCTGTGAAGGAAATCAGCAGTCTTTCCCGTCAGGATGAATGATGCGATGGCACACCCTGAGGGTATAGAAAGACGAGCTGATATCTTGATCTCGTCACATCATCATTCATTCAACGTTCACGTGCATCCAGCCCATCGGAATTTCCTCCTCTGACGTATTCACCTGATTCGAGTCTTGCACGTGAAAATCGTCCGTCAATGAACTTCCAAAACTCGGGTTTTCATCTCTTGCGTATCTTTCAGAGGGCAAAGTTAAAGGGTTAACACTAGATTATATTCAATTGTACATCAATTAATTCTCCAACTTGTTTTCGTAAGCATGGGTTTTCTGGTCAATGAAATCGAATCTCATTCTTTCATAGCTACCTCCTCTGAACCAGGGAGAAAGATCGACTTATCCAGGTAAATTAACTAACAAAAAGCATAAATCGAATCTTATCATCATCAGTGGAGATGACATCATCATCTTCATCTCCTGCTATTCACTGGGGAAGATATCTGTCACCCGATTAATAAAATCTAGTTACTTGCAGTTTCGTTGTAACTGTAGGTACACAAATTTGATTATCTCATCATACGAGTAGTATATGCTTATCCTAATTCGGTCTCACCAGTAGGTACTTTCAACAGAAAAATGTAACGTGATGTAGACAGTAGGAAAACCCATACTCTGTCGACAGTATTATTTAAAAACAATTTCTACTATGTTGGTCAAACAAACTGACGAGCTCAGTGATTTAATCATTTCTCAAAAGTGTGAAAAAAATCATAAAACTCGAGAAATTCATGTACTCATCGTTGATCCTGGGGTGAATCAGCAGCTCCCATCACTCAGTCTCCTGTTCATCGAACTAGTCAGTCGATGTCTTCGCCAGGGTTGAGTCACTAGCAAGTCTGGACTAAAAAGCTCCTTAAAGGCCGTTCCCACGACCTGTGGCTTGACGACACTATTCGGAAGTTTGGCAAGCCTCGCGCCGTGGGAACCCATCACCTGTTCATCGAGTGAGTCGGTCGATGTGTCTTTGCCAGGCAGGTCGAGTCACCTTAATAGTGGACTTAATGTCCAGACTAAAAAGCTCCTAAAAGGTCAATTTCTTTGAATAAGTTTCTTCACCATCTATTACTAGTTGATTTGTTCACTGCTTTCCTATTATTAAATCATGTATAACGTCATCCTCCATGTGACAACCATGAAATCCTTCCATTTATAATTGCTGCAGAACATACCATTCATAAAAAGTATATACAAAACAATTCACGCACAAAATTGCACTGAAAACATTTAGAAATGTGTAAAAATCCAACAATTTGTTTGATAAGCTGAATGTAATTTTTAAAAAGTGTTTTCAACAATTTCTTTTCGCGGAAAGTGCTCACACTTCAAAAACAATATATAACATGAAAATACGCTTAAGGGACTTCAAGGAATCGGATCCACGAATTCATCATAATGAAGGTTCTTCTCTTATAAAGTTGAAGAACCCAAATTTCGTAAGGAGAAAACCGTCTTTATAATATCGTATCAGCTTGCACAGAGGATACGAAGGAGAGCCACCAGAGACATATAATACCAAATAAAAGATTTACATACTTATTTATTTGTAAAATTGAGCTATATTTACAATTCTTATTTACATTACCGTATTTTCCTTATACACATTGTGATGTTAGTTGAACTTGTAACTGTAAGATTTCTGATTTGTGAAGAAATCCAAAAAACTTGTAATTAAAGCCATGGAGAGCTATTCATCGACCATGGGTGGGAAATGAATAGAGGCCTCTATTCTGGGCAGATGCTCAACAACGTAAATAGCTCCTAGGACATGGGGAAACTAGGATTACCCAACATATCTGGCCTAGTTTGTGATAAATTAACTACTGAGCACAATTTCTCCTGGGATTCATATCCGGTAAGTAACTAACTTATAATATCAATGAATATGTGTTGCATGTCAATATGAGATGAAATAAAATAACTTATAAATATGATGAACACGAAATAATCCACCACCGAAACTAATGCTAAAATATGGCACTAGTCCAAAGTTGATTCAGCATCGCTTTTCTCTGCTGCTGAATCGTTTGGTTCACTTTTCACACAATCCACTAAGTCCATGACTTCAGTACAGCGTTCGGTATCAGGATCGTCTTCCTGGGTTTCTGGATTTTCTTGAATCCTAGGCTTAACCTGAATGGACAAGTCATCCTGCAGAACCAGCATACTCAGGCGATCTATATTCTCATTATTTTGATTCGATCCGTCAACCAAACCTAGCTGCTTCACCATTACAGCTCTCAACTCGTCGTCTTCAATCTCGTTCAACTCCTCCGCCAGTTTAATGATTTCACTCTCGTTCAGTACCTGGCTGCAACTTTTGTTTTCATCAGCATCTCCTGATTCATGTTTGTCGAGTTCAATCTCTGACAAAGCAGCTGGCCATAGAAAAAGAGTTTTCAGTCGTTGTTTCCATCTGGCAACTGCATTTATTGTTTCTTCGTCCAAACTGCAATACAACTCATTCAATTCTTCATCCAATTGATCTTGAGTCATGTCAAAATCTTCAGGTTTATAATCGATATCAATGAGAAGGTTCTGGAACCCCACAAAGGACGTCATACAAGGAGGTAGCAACCAGTCAGCACCTTCCTTGATTTCATAATCATCCTTATTCTTTCTTTCAAGATGAGTGAACACATCTTTGTAATAAGGATCTGTACGATCAGCAGTGTACCACCAATCTGCATTTTCCTTGTTGAAGTATTTATAAGGCTTAAATCTCAATAGAGCGTTGGTTACTTCTGTTTCAAGCTCACTATCACAAACATCAGATGGTTTCACAGGATCCCCAATATATTCTGATATAAAAGAATAATAATTCAAAATTGCAGGTGATAGGTCTGCTGGGAGTTTTGGTGCTGCAACCTTTTTTGTTTTTGCTTTATTCTTTTTGCTTTTAGAGTCTTCCAGTTTTTTCGATCTATTTCTACTTTGTCTTATTTGATCAGTGGTAGAAGAAATAGCAACGTTATCTTCACTACTTTGTTCTATATTGGGGAGGCTTACAAAACTTTCGGAATCTTCATTATTAAGGACAACTTCGTGGACATTCGTTCGATTACTTACTTGCTTTCGTCTTGCACGTGGCCGCCCTTTCTTCGTATTTTTAATCACGACCCCTTCCACATCATCTTTGTGCAATATCAATGGTCCAAACGGTGTGGAAAGCCCTACAACTTTATCAACTGTTGCAGTGCTTTCATCCGGACTAATAATAGTCTTCTTTTCAAGTACGTATTTAATGTTACTTTGTTTTCTGTTTTTATGACCAGGCCTCTTTGGACGATGTAAATCTTCCAACTTTCTTCCTGGATTTTTATCAATTTGATTCATCAAATGTCTGTGACGATGCCTGATTTGCACCCTTCCTCTGCTCGGCAGGTGCTCAGCAATTACGGCCCACTTTTGTTTACCGTACTTTTTGACGAGAGCCAAAAGCTGTTCATCCTCTTCTAGAGTCCATTCTCCATACCGATGTTTTAGAGAACTCTTCAATTGGGAAAGCCTGTACCTAATCTGGCTTGGCAAACGATTTAAACGGCGAGCCACCCGGTTGACGTCTCCAGACTTCATTATAAGATAATCAATGATAAGTTGATCTTCTTCTTCGTCAAAAGGACCAACTTTGTTAGTTTTACCAACACAAGACAAGTTCCATTTACGGTAGACTTGAGCGAGTGAGCGAGTTTCAAAGTAATATGACACTTTATGCCAGAGCACTTTATCACCGTATGTACACTCTTTCACCAATTCAATCAGGAACTCCTCTTCAGCCTTGGACCATTCACCTTCCTGTAGTTTCATTAACGACTCAGCATATTCATGAAAACACTGGTAAGCAGAACGATTGGTGCCAAGGTCTTCAGCTATAGCGTCCCAGTCCTCATAATTTCTCTCAAGAGCACATTTCTTGAGTTTTTCCAATTCTGCTTTACTCCACTTTTTCTTGTTGATACCCGGCTTTAAGAAAATATCCCACGCCTTTTGACACTCGGAAGGCGAGTGATTCTTCTTCATTCTGCTAGCTACGTGACACCAATCAATGATTTTGTCAAAGTCATCAGGTATTAAAGTGTTTAAACTAGCTTTCCTGAGATAAGCGTACCTATTTATAATTTTTTCTTTCTCTGCCAAACTGTTAGGATTATTTTTCATCATACTCTGAAATGAGCGGTGAGTTAAGAATTTTTTGATACAGGACTCCAGTTCTCGTAATTCCATTTTCGTCCAAGGTGATGCCTTTTCATATCTTGCAGCAGAGAAAGGTAAATCTTTTTCTGGAACAATATTATAGCTAGCAAAGTTTCTGTGGTCCTTGAAGTATGGAGCTTTGAATTTAACTATATACTTCCCAATATCACCTTTGGATTCTTCGCTTTTTGCCGAGTTCGAACCATTTCCCAACTTGAAGATCTGAATATGTCTTTTGATTGATAACAGTTTAACTTCTTTCATAAGCAATTCGCTTTGGAGAGCATTGTTACATTCAATTGCTTGTGCAACTTGATCAAGGATTACGTTCAGCTCTATCAGCGTCAGATTATCCAAGTTAACAGCCTGGTCTAATTCATCACCTGAACAGCTAGGAGAAGGAGCATCCGAAGGATGGCGCAACTTTTGTAAATTATCAATTGACTGAAGAATGTCGTTCATCAGCTCAACATCTTTAACTTCGTCTTCATCATCGGAAATCGAAGAGTAGTCATCATGTTCTTCTTCGGACATTTTGATCTGGAACATTAGAAAAAATTTGTTCAGTGTCAACATTAGCACAGTAAGAAATGAGGTGTAACAAAAAATTCAGTACTTGAAAAAAAAGTTGAATGATACAAAAATATTTCTAATTTAGGTTCACAGAAATGAAAATACATTTGGAACGCGTCGTAGAGAAGCAAACACCTCTCGATTGCAGAGAAATATGGGCGGTTCTCAAAAAAAGCGCAAATGATCTGTTATTATAGGATTCCTTCAGATATATGAGATCTTGTGTTGCATTTCTTCTCTCAAAATATTTTAAATACCAATAATCTCGTATGTTCCTATTCATAAACCATTTTTTATTTGACGTTAAAAGCCCAATTTATCATTACCACCATCATGTTTGTGGCATGCCTCAAGATTGTTCAGGGTCGCGACAAGGTCTGAGATCAATTCGGTTGCGTAAGTTGTAAAATGGAATCTTCGTCATACGCACTGCGCTGTTGATCGTCATCATACTTGCTTGAACATATTCATTCATCTTCTTTCCATGAAGAACCAACCCCATTGACACAATTAATTTCTACAGAATGACATGACTACTGTGACTACATTTACCTATCTGCTGACAAGAGCACAAATAAAGAGGTGATTCTTGATTAATTCTAAATTCGTTGTCCAGATATCATCTTTAACCGAAAAAACAAAGCTTTCCTAAATACCTTTTGCTCTGATGGGAGGCTTCCTACATGCCCTGTCTAGAGAATAGGGAAGATTAACGAACAGTATTAATCGGGGCACTTAAACTTCTATAAAGTGTTGTTACGCCCCAAAAATATGTTTACCTCTGGGGTCTGATGAAATGAAGCTGTAGGCAGCTGGCTCAGTCAGAGGAATAATTCAGCAGCTGAGCGAGGTCATTGTGACGATGACCGAGGAAGTGAAAGATGCTATCTCGACCTATTGGTCCCGATTATTAGTCCTACAACTGCGCCAAATATTTCGGCTCAAAAACGAGAACTTGAGTCCTTACTACTGAGAGATAATTTCCTTTTAGTTGCAACTTTCGAACGGATTGACCTAAGAAGCCGATTAAATGAAACCTCTTCGGCTGTTTGGTTATACTTCTTGAATTAACAGTTTCATAGCTACCAAGCATATTTCGGCAGAGCCTTCATTCATGGAAAACATCATTATTACCAACTCAAGTCCTTAAAAAAAGGGAATTAAACGGGCGATATAGAAGAGCTTCATTCACATTCCTCAGGTAATTATTACATTAGACTTGTCAATGATTACGTAAAATTAGGCAACAAACCGAATTGCAGAGAAATTGTCAGTGTAAATCTACCACAGTACCTACAAAGATCACAACTTTAAACTAGAACATTATTATTCATTAACAACCTGGCCGTTATTCCACTTGACACATTAGAGAGTTCTTGCTTCACCAGTCAGTACTATATGGTGCTGTGACGTGATCCAAAGGTGACCAGTGACAAAGAATGTGGCCGAATGGCTCCTGATTACCGCAGGACCGCACTAACTAACCACTCTAAGAACGCTCAACACAAGAGAGTTCTTGTTCCACACAATTAGTTGGCACTGTGACCGTAAATCTAGGGAGAATGGGAGATGCTAACCTCTTAGCTTGGTATTTGCCATTGGCTTACTGCGCTGTCATGTGACCACTCCTATCCCCTGCCATTGCTCCTAACCCCATAGTGGTAGGAGAGGTCTGTGTTAAGAGTTCCTAGAGCAGTTCGTTGGTTCACCATAGGATCATGTCACAGCACCGCATGGTACAGACTGGATGAAGCAAGAACTCTCTACAAACCACTCCTACCGCTGTGGGGTAAAGAGCAACGCCAGGCGATAGGGGTGGTCACATGACACCGCAGTAAGCTGACAGCGAACACTGCACTAAGAGGTTAGCATCTTCCAGTATCCCTAGATTTATGGTGACGGTGCCAACTGACCGTGTGAAGCAAGAACTCTCTAATGTCAAGGTTTGTATCTTAGCAACTATGACACCTGACATCGTCATTTGGAAAGGCGAATTGATCTTAAATCTGATATTGGGGCTTTCCTGCTACTCTCAACAAGCACAAGGGTGACATTTTAAATAGACCTACTGGATATTGGCTCATCGTTCAACATGCTGTACACTTTTCTACATTTTGCAAGTAATATATTGTGGAAACATACATTTCCATAAACCTACAAAGACGTCTTTTGCCTGTAATCAAGATACAAAACCGGCAATGTAACACTTTGGCTTTGTTAAGTATGCCTCAAGTATCTGAGTTGCAGTCAAGTAAACTATCTAGTGTGCAATTCTGTAAGTAGGTAAACATTATTGAGCTACTCCTTGACAACTATGAACCACATACAGATCTAAGACGCTCAGCCAATATAAGGGTCCTCAAATCCTCGAACAATGGAAAGAGTTGTTGAAGCACACCCAGCAGCCAGGCGATACAAATCTCTTTCCCGTTCCCAAAAAAAATAACCTGATTTGCGCTACAAAAGAAGTGAAGTCCCGATCATTCTATAGTTCAATTATAAGGCTGTGAATTGTAAAACTAATTGCCTCCTACACAAAATGTACTCAGACATTTCGCCGCTAATGTATGACATCAGAAGAGACTCCGCAGCATCCGGTGTCGGAGTTTCCAATGCACGAAGCATCATGAAATCGTCTTCTGACGCCCATACAATGTATGGTGAGACACCCTGTCAACCTCGACACGTTGCTAGGGACCAGTGACATTATTGTCTATGAATTTACAAGTTCATGCGCGCAGAAGATCTATTAATTTGAATAACCTAGTTAGGACATGGAACATTAATTACCTTTTTGTATTTTCTCGTAAATAATTTGTACAATTTTACGAATTTCGCAGCTGTATTTTTTTCGAAGCTAATAAAGTTTAAGAAAAACTTCCATTGGGGCGTTTGTTGACGAGTATGCACTAATAATCCGAAAGTGGTGAAACTGCAACAGTGTAAAGGTACTTTATCAGATTTCTTACCTAGTACGTAATTTTCTTTCTAATCCTTGTTTCTTCTTTGACAACTAAGATAGGTTTGAAAACCCTCAAAAACGTCTACGAATTCTCCAAAAACAGGAATGAGTTGATTTCACAGTTTGTTTATTGTTTACAAAAAGAGGAAATCATCACACTTTAGTTTTGAATGTTGATAACAGATAAAGTGACATTTCATGGTTTGATATCACATAATTACATATCCTTATTCTCCGTTACGGTGGATTTCTGTGTGGGTTGGCAAGACCTAAAAATGGAACAGCTGACGTCATCAAGGAGATACCCCCCTCCCCCTTCTGTTGACTTCCCACCTCTTCCCTTTTCGCCATCTGTCGTTTTCGTTGGTTCCTCTCGTATTTTGTGTCAACATTCGCCATCCTTCAGAATCTCTTGTTTTTCTCGTATGTAATTCGTCCAATTTTGTCGTAATTATTCCCGTCATTACTGGTGATTAACGTTCAACTATCTCAATTGTACCAAACGCTCGGGGATCTTTTCGGAATCTCATTAACACAGGCAAGTACCGTTTGCGTCTACAAAATGTCAAAGCGTCTCCCTCTATTTCAATACCTGCTTTCGTTCTCATTTTCCTCGGTGTTGTGAAATACACGATTGTATTTTTAATCTCACCTTGTTCCTGGGCAATTTCGCAGATTTCATCTTTCGAGTGTCAACATGGGTTTAGGCGGCGGCTGCTATACCCTGATGAAATATCTGGTTTTCATCCTGAACGTCCTATTTTGGGTAAGTCTGACTCCTTATACTCTTAAATTAACCTGAATCTTAATCAATTCAACTATAATTACCAATTATGTGTTGGATGATCAACGCAAAGCCTGCACACCTATCATGCATAGGTAGGGCAACTGCCTACATGAATATTTACAAACATTGACCTACTGGTTCATGAACAAAGACAGGAAACAATCAATAAGTTGACGGTTTCTACTTGATTGGTCGATATCGTTTTTCAGATCGAAGAAATCAGTTGGTATTCCGTATTTATGCGTTACTTAGCTTTTGAAGTCATATACCCCAATCTTGACAAAAGTTGGTGGATTATAATACTGTTAAAACATTAATTTTATGTTGGCTTGTGGTTACCTTGGTAACTTGTTGTTCTATTTAGTTTATTAGTGAACTGATTATTCAGTCATAATTCGTATTGGTATATCTGTAGTAGCTTCAAAGTACACCTAAATTGTGCTACCATTTTCGCTTCGCTCCAGTCAATAAATTATTCACACTTCTCAGGGCTATTTGATCAGTTTGGATCGATCGACGCCCATAACAACTGTCACACTTCGAACTGAACCTGCCAACGCTTATTATGACGTATGAGGGTTGCCCCCTCCCCCTCTCATTTATACTCAACAAAACTTAGTTACTTTTCACGTAAGAATACGTAGTTACTTCTCTCGTAATTTAAGTAGAAATCTATTGGAGCTCATGTTTTGATTGTTACTAGGAATCGATATACACTCATTTCCGACCGTTTATCGTAGAAGGAATGAGACTTACCAGCAGTAATATTTATGTATTTTTAACTAAAAGTCGACAGTATCCCCAGAATTTGCATACCGACCGCATTCTCGTACAATTTAACAGCTATGATTTTTCAAAGCTGCGGCCTGATGGCAGAAAGGTGGTGTCACTAATAGAGGAACTTTGAAATGTCTTGACCATTATTCTAAATACGTTTTCTTAGGTGAGTGGAGTTGATGTTGAAATTATTCATGAAAGAACCAACTTTGATATCACAATGTAAAATTGGGAAGTGGTTGAATGATTGTGAAGTTGTACCTAGGCAATTCCTCATTGAAGGCCGAGGAATAAGGGCTGGGGGCTTGTCATATACTTCACCGATCTCTGTAGAGAGTTTCAAAAATGATTTTATTTCTAATTACATAAATTCATAAATGTTGGTGTTAAGTATGACTAATTTCATGGTGGTCTTTCGCAGGGCAGAATCTCAGTCTCGCCCCCTAAAAAGAATCATTTTTTTGATAGGATGAGAATTCGAGGTTCCTCACTACCTACTACATAATTGACATAAAAATTTAGGTGAAATATAATTTACCGTTCATGAAACTAATGTGATATGTTAAGTAATCTAATGACAGAAAATGATTTATGTATATCACAAAATCCTAGGCAAACAATTTTTAAGAATAATGTACACTAGTAAAAAATATATCCGGACACCCACTTGGCTTTTCACGAATATTGTACCTGCACCTCACGAGCCTAGAATAATCGTATACTAATTTTAAGAATGTGTTTACAGAGGGCTTAAATAACGTATTTCAAGTCAAACAATTTTCCAACTAAACAAACCAGGCCAAATTGTCATCAAACGTACGTATTCATTTTTATAAAGGCTAAAAAATGTTCGTACTGTCAAAAAACACTAGAAAACCGAGCTCAAAAAAATGGATTAATAGCTTGATAACTTCCAACAAATAGGATCTAATCGACGGGTTTCTTAGTCATACTGGATGGTATGTGGGAGCACTCGTGCCACGTATGGAGTACATACAATACCATAACAATACGATACACCAACAATAACGATAACAAATCACGAAATTGTTTAAGAATTCTGTTTTTGAAAGTGTTTAAGAACACTTATAGTTTTTTTCCATCTTCGGTCATAGAATGATTTGGAACGGATTTGTATTCGGTTATTGCTTTTTCTCATTTGACCCTCACTAACCTGGATCAATTCTATTAGACTTCCCTGTACTGTGAGACGTCCATGACCGTGACCGAAAAAAATGCTGATCCAGTAGTTTTTATGATTCTATACCTCAAGTAGTTGCTATTGCTTGTCTATTTGCTGGATTGTACTAATTTACATGAACTCCAGTTTGTTTGTGGAGAATTTTTTCTTCCCCTTTTGTAAAACAAATGGCTCTTGTGTTCGAGATTCCCATTCAGAAAAATAATGTTATACATCAGCTGGAACCTTGATATCTGAATTAACCTACCTGAGTAATTGAAAAAATGACACATTCCTGGGTTGTACGTAATTTTTAGGAGAACCAAGAAAACGAGGAATGTAAGTTGTAACCTTGGATGTTAACCTGCTTATTCTCGTGTTCTTTCTCCAGGTATCGGGACTTGGTCTGGTTGGATTGTCAATATGGATGTTTACCGATCCTATGTATATCAACACCCAAGACCAACTGAACTACAACATTGGGGTTTTCCTTCTGCTCGCCATCGGCATCCTGCTGTTCGTCGTGGGTTTCCTCGGCTGCTGTGGAATCGTTAGGAGCTCAAAAGTGCTTCTCGTATTGGTAAGCCGGCATTTTATCACCTTGAAGACAGCTTATTTTCTGTTTCATTAGCTTGCAAAGAAAGGTAGTTATGGATTTTACATATTGACGATCCTATTTTCAATCTGGACCATTTGCTATGCCAGCCTCGGCAATATTTACCATAGTTGTACTAGATAAGGTTCATCCCAGAAGTCAAAAATGATACACCGTTCGATTAATTATCAATTAATAGAAAAACTGGGTGAAAACCAGTGATACTGCTAAAAAATGGGTACACTTACTACAAAAAAAAATTTCAGACTTCTTTACATATTTTGTTAAAATATGTAAATTCCATAAGAATTTATTTTGTGATGATGAGCGTTAAGTGCCCAATAAACAATCTAGATTTTGGTTCTTTGTACTTGGTTATCTATTCTTGTTGCTAACTTAATTATGGGAGTGGTCGATAACGTGCATTCCGATTTTTGGTGTAGTTTGTTTTTTTTTTTTTTTTTTTTTCTTTTAACAAAGTTTGTTTTAGGACAAATTCATTGCAGTAATCGAATATTTTCAAGTTAATATTTTTGGTTGTAATTTAAGCTGTATTCCCCGTTAGCCAAAAAGAATCTGTCTTGTGTAATGTACACATTATAAATGAGTTCTCTCATTATGTAGGCGTTCCAGAAATAGGTCGATTGGAAAAATTTCTCGTTAGAAATAGTAGGAAAATATGCTGAGTTGTAACTATCTATTTTAGGGTGATAACTCATACTTTTTCCCTTATTACTCAACGAGAAATGGCAGAGCGCTATTAATAGGATGATGTCGAGATGGTTATTTTTAATCCATTGACACGAAGGGCTACGAATTCGACAAAAAATTGAACGTGTCGATATTTTTAGGTCCCCTCCCTTACCTTACGTAAATAGTTTTTGTTGGTGAGTGATTCGGTCTGATACAGAACTGCTCGGAGGATTGACAATTTACTTATCACCTTTCTAAATGGTTCAACATCCTAACAATACTGTTATGTCTGTTGATCACCCTCTTCTATTAATTATGGGATAGTGGCTGTAAAGCTTCAAATTTCCTCACTTATATTTATTGGGAGAGAACGTTGACTTGCCCTATGTTGGCCGATGAGGCCAGCATACTCGGAAATAGTGGCCATTCGCTCCAGAGACACTGAAGAACTAAAAGTGGAAAAAATGTTTAGGCTCTATTGGTATAACTTTGAGTCCCTTGACATAAACGAAGAAACTACACTGATGTTGCTTGTATCTCACTTGTCTCAGCGAGCTATGTGCTGATAGGTGATGGTAAAGCCTCCTTCAGACGAGCAACTGTTCACATCAATTGTAGCTGAAACAAGTGTTGCACACGTCAAATTAAAAGTTGCAGAACAATTTTTCTTTATCCGTTGGCAGCCTTTCCCCTGTGTCCAGTAACCTCTACCCTGTTCAAAAGTTGCTTAATGTCGCTGACAATAATTGCCCCGAGTGGAGCGATGTTGTCGGAGTTGCTCTGATGTCAACGACTGTTTTTCGGGCAATATCTGAAACCCATCAATAGTGAGTTTCAATTGCTCGTTTCCAGCAACTTTCTCGAGGGAGATTCAAAAATTTGGAGGGCAGTCATTTTGAAAATTCAAATTTTTTAATTTTGTTTTTTAACTTTTAAACTATGAAATATGTAAAATACCTACCTACTTGATCTTACGAATTTTCAATAATGTAGGTTGTATTGGCGCTACAATCAACATCGATGTAATCGGAAAGATAATATTGTAATTCAATCGAATCGATGATATCTTGATTGATAATACACCGCTGATGTAAAATTAAGACAATACCTTTACTCTGTTCAAAAGTTGCTCAACGTTGCCGACAATAATTGCCCCGAGTGGAGCGATACTGTCAGAGTTGCTTTGAAGTCAACAGCTGTTGACCCGAACCCAAAACCCATCGATAGTGAATAGCTCTGCCTTTATCTGGAATTTTTGTTGTCAGTTTGATGAAGGTGGAAATGCTCGAAAATCATGTTAGTAGCCGTTGTTCTAAGACCTAAATTCAAGACAGCATTATTGTTTCCTTTTTAAATCAGTCTGGTGATCCTCTCCCTAGGTAGGGGAAGCAAATCTTGCCAAAGGGCGTGGCCGTCACAAAATAGGATTAACTTATAATCAGAGATTATGTTTCTCTTCAGATACCAGGGAGTAGGGGTAATTCGATATAAAACACGTGTATAGGTTTGAATAGCAAATAAAGGATTTTATTGTAAGAGAGAGGGTTGAACGTCATGCGACTTAAGCTTCTCATACGAGACTGCCTACCTACTTTGTTTCCCTACAACCAGTCACATTCCTCGTTGAGGTTTTACGCATGTGCGTCTATTGATACCTGGCGAGGGTCGCCAACGTATCAAAAACATGAGGTTTCTGCTAACAAACTCATGATGGTTGATCTACCTTGGTTACTGGATCAATGTGCAGTACTTTTTTAGGGTTCCGAGTGATCTCTTGGCCTCAAGGTCAGATACTGGTATCGGTTAAAAAGGAGGGAAGTGGTAGTATCATTCTTAACTCCACTCGTAAAACATTGTGCTGCCCTAATAAGATCGTTACACGTTTCAAAGCTTCCAATCTCTCTTCAAAATTAACCAATATAAGTATGGATCGTTTACGCTCAAATTCAGATGGGATTTAGCCATAATCTATTTGAAACTATTTATTGATAGTTTAATCCTTGGAGCTTTTCTGGTCACTTTGTTTTTTTGCCCAACTTTTGAAGGTGTGGGGGATAAATGATAATCTTCAATTTCATTCAATCAATAGTTTTATTGTTTGAGTTGATTGAACAAGGATATGCAGACCTGATCACGCTTGAACATGTTAATTTATATCTGACGGGTTCTTGCCCAATAAAAATGTAGGTACTTCAGTATCAGTTATGTAAGTGAAGAATCACTTTTTTTAATTTAGGATAAAATTTGCCGTTTGTGTCTTGTTCTCCAAGCTTACCTGTTCAAGTTGTTTCGCCTAGTTGCCGTGTCCGCTCGCGTATACCCTCGCTCCAATAAATAACGTCAAGACAGAAAAAAAACCTACTTAAAAATAGGATTGACCCTAACAAAACGATGGCTTTGACCCAGATGGATTTAAATATAAACTGAACCGGCGATATTTACTGAAGCGGATTTCGGCACTTTCTATACCGCGAAGTCTAACCTAGCCATTTGGAAAACTGCCTAATGTGAGGTGTCCACTACGGTGGAGGGATCCTCCCACTGCCACCGGTGAGACAACTTGGTCGAGCCCAGCGAAGGTCAGGGACTCGACTTCTTCATTCTGTGTTTATATTCACTGATTTAAATACGTTATAAAACTAATTGCAAAGTGTATTTGAGGGTCTGTCTCCCTGGGAATAGGGTAAAGGAATAGGTAAAGTTTGTGATTTGGTCGGTGGTACTATAAAAGAAACTTGTGGAGTCACATGTAACTTAAATTTGCGGTAACATTATTAAAAGAGAGATGTAGAACGTGATGAATGAATTAATACCGATTTTGTATTCATACGAGTTGCAACTTGCATGAATGTTCTAGACCAAAATGCTGCTATGGGGGCTGCCTACATCGTTTAAGATGTTTATGTTGATGGTAACGAGGGTAATAAGTAGTGTTGGTGGATGATGGTGCGTAATGAAGTATGGGGCTTGATCCTACTATTCCATTCTTATCTCTAATGTGTTGCTACACATAAACCAAACATCCTTGTTGCAAAGTAGTTGGTGATGAGGCGCATTTTCACGACTGCCAGTTGAACAGTTGCACCAGTACCGTTTTAATGAAGATATAGACGACCGTGGAATTGCCGGGGAGATGAATGAAGAGAAAATTATATTTTGTGGCAGAATGGCTGGGTGAAACCATCACAGGTTGGAATATAACCGGTGTTGCTGATATTTCCAAAATTTCATTGCATTGTATGATGTATTTGAATTTGGTTGATGTTCAGAAATACCAAATATGTGCAGATAGAGAGGTGAACCGAGTAGGCGGTTTTCGCTGGCACTAATTTCATATTCGGGTCAAGAGCCCGAGTGTTTCCACCGAACACACCAGGGCAGCCCTTGATTTGGGTATGCTCTGATCTAAACCTGACCAGTAAACGTGGCCTAATCACATCCAGAATGTTGTGTTGCTGAAACTGTTCGATCAAGGTTTATGAAACGACAAGAAGGTGGAGAAATTGAGTACGTACTTACCCCTTCCAACGACTGAAGCAATTAACTAACAGCAATGGGGATCTGTCCACAACATTCAGTGTGTATGAAAATATTTGTTAATCTAGTAAAAATCGCCATACTTGTAAACATCGACATTCTACCAGCTTATTTGCAATCGAACTCTCTTCTGGATAAATCCTTTTAGAACGTCGCTTATAGTGAAGTGAAAGTAAGTCCTGGGGGCTACTGCTGTGAAGGTATGAACAACGTTGAACCACTAGTCCGTTTTAAAAATTATTCATTTGGGCGGAAGGGCTTTACTTCTCTAGATAATGATTTGCAGCGTTTTTTTCTGGTATTTAAATTAAAGATTATAAATTTAGAAGGATTTAGTGGGTGCAGTATACATAATCCATATGGTTTTCTTATCCAAAATAAAGAAAGAGGGGAGATTGGACATTATTTGTTTGCCTTATTTGAAACTTTCGTCTGTTATAAAACTAAGTTATTTAGATTATTTTGTTATGAAGGTTGAAAATCATTCCACAGTTTCAATAAAATTATAATGTTGTCTTTTCTTTCAGTTTTCGTGTATTCTTTTACTTATACTCGTGGCAGAAATTTCGGCTGCTGCTTGGGCTTATGTAAACAGGGAGGCTCTAAAAACTCACATCGAACAAAGCGTACAATACACAGTTGAAAAGGAATATGGTGTGGACAACGCGAGGACTGAGGCATTCGATGTCATCCAGACCGAGGTAAGGACTACCTACAATGTAAACTTAATTGTACTAAAGTAGGTACTCGAAGATCTGATAATACGAGAACTGTTGCGCTTAGGTCTAATACGATCATACCGGAACAATTTTACTATAATATTTCTTATATTGTTGATACGTCGTAATAAAGTTCTTCTAGACTACAGTTTGAGGTCCAGATACCTATGCCACGCTTTTATTTGGCCTGCTTACAAGTTGCTACATGTAGGAATAACGAGAAATGCTCTCACTATTTTTCTTACAAAGCATTAGTTTTGCATTTATCACTGCCTATTCCCACTATTATCAACTTGTTTTGTTATCTGAACAGTTGAAATGCTGTGGAGCCTACAACTGGAACGATTGGCTAAAGAATGAGGCGTTGAACAAAAATGAGGGGCTCGACCTTAGTTCCAAAGTCAAAGAGTACCAGGTGCCTGAATCCTGCTGCAGCGAACAACCTGCTGGACCTGCATGCATCCGCAAATTTACTGCTGCCAAATCTGAAACTTTCCCTTTCCTGAATGATAAAGTTCAAGGTATCAACTCTGAGGTGAGCTTCGAAACCAACCTATTCAAATATGTTGGTTTGACGAACAATAATCTAAAACCGTTATATACTCGTATCAGGGGTGCCCACAGAGGGGGGGGGTTCCAACAAAAATTTTGAGGAGGTTTAAGTTGATTGAAACAGTGTTTAACGTGACGTCAAAAATAATTACATCACTAAAACGTAAATATTAATGAACCTAGTAATTACGAGTAAATTAAATATGGTTTGCTTTTCTATCTGGAAATGTATAAATGACAATGGCAGTGCTCGAATATTGTCCGTGATTTTGGAGCCGGCACGCGGCATGGTTTTCAATACCTACATAAATCTTCTTTTAGTTATAGATAAAATCAGGGGTGCTTACGAGTTTCTTTACATTTTTGTTTTGGAAAGGGGATACCAACTTATATGGGGGGCTGGTTCTAAGTTTAGGGAGGGGGGGGTGCGTCATGATGCTCAGGGGGTTGGACACCCCTGTATATATTATATGATTAATGTCATCTGGGTGTTCTAGAGTATATTGATAGTAGTAATAAACTATTGTCATAAATAACGGATCTTTTAGATGAAAGAGTCTGGATCATCAAAGTCGTTCTACTTGTATTTAGCTGTTTATCAGACTGTCTCACGACATTCTACAGGAATTTATGCTGGGTTTGTTCCTACAATGAGAGGTGCTGTTAACAAGATGTTCACAGTTTTAAACTGGCGCGTGCGCAGTAGTTGCAACTGCTGTTCCAATAAATCCAGCCATGCAACAGCTGTTCCAATATAAAGGAGCCATCCTTTTGTTGTTAACTAGAGAAACTTCTGGCAATTGATACCTCTTCAGTGGTTGTTAAGGTTAAGTGGATTTGGATGCGTCAACTGTTCCAACAAACATTTATCCTTAGTTAATGGGTGTGAACAGTAATCTAGAAGGCCGTGCACTGTGGTCAACAGCTGTTGGATGGTACCGTCGTTGATGGAACAAACCTATTTGTACATAACAACATGATCTTGGTGTAAATAGTGCCTCTTGTTCACTCACAATTATTTATAGGGTTGCGCCCAAAAGTTCATCGATGGTATTGAACGGTACAGCCTTTGGATGATCATCATTGGAGCCATTCTCATCGTGACGCAAATCCTCGGTCTCATCTTCTCCCTCATCATCTGCTGTTCGATCGAGAAACCTCACTATCGTGCCATCAACACTCGCAACAAGTTGTAAATATGTTCGGTGTTGCGGAAAGGAAGTAATTCTCTCATGCAAGTATATTTTATTTTAGGGGGTGTATCATATTATACATAATACTATACGAACTAAGACCAGTGCCTAGATATCGAATCTCAAACTTGAAATTTTTTAGATTTGCTCGTTACCTTCAATGATAACTCTTTGAAATTCCTTTTAATGATTATTTTTAATTTGTTCGACAATCCTTTTCTGAGTTTCCTTACAATGGTAGCGCAGGAATTGCGGACGTGGAAGTTACAAACTATGTCAGCTGTGAACAGAGAGAAAGAACAGTGTAGTTTGGGGGCAGAATTTATTTTCCTCGTCCATACTTAGGACCGGCTGTTTTCTGAAACCGGCTTGTCTAAAAATTTGTGTCACGCATTGAATGGGTGACAATTAATGTCAAATAATACAAGCTAGTTGTGAGCTCCCTAGCTGTTGGACAAGGGCCAACGTTTTGAGGTAGGAGGAGAGGCCCTTCGTTTCGGCAAACCTTGTGCAACCTTTCGATGTTTTTGTCTATTAGGACGTAGGTTTTATCCTTTTGGTTCCAGGTTCACTGTCCTCAATAGATCGATATTTGAATCCAGCCTCATGCGGCTCAGTCTTCAATTGGGACTAAAACACAAAAACGTTGGGTTATTTACCCCCAAAAATCGAATTGACTTTCGGCTTCGACTCTCAGCAGCGTTGTTGGTTCGGTGTCGCTGTCCAGAGACATTCTACGGGGTGGGCGATTGATTCCCATTTCCCAACCAGTGCTTTAAAAATAATTTGAAAATTTGTTCATTTCACTGGCCGTAATCAGTCTAAGGCTCGTCCACAAATCCCACATTCAATGTCCGCAACTCCCAAGGAGCCCATCCATTCCTGGACATTCTCGATTCCATATTTTTAATTTCGTTTTATTGAAATTTGCTGATTAAAAAAGAGTTCATCTGACCTCACTCTGTAATGATGAGCGTATACGAACAATTCTACAATATCGTGCCATTACCGATTGCTTCAAATTTCCAACAGTGTATGGAGTTGACGAAAATTTCTTATTCTTCGAGTGGCGAATCATACCTTGACCTTTTTCCTGGTTCCAATGTCTGTATCTCCTACAGGTAATATTATAATTTGGATGAGTCGTAGGATACACTTTTCAACCCACTAAGGAGTATGATGCTCATACGAATTTCGGACCTGCAACTTGTTTCACGCGATTTTAGTGAAAACCAGTTTTGCTGCTCATTCAACAAAGAGGGAGGTGCCACTCACATTTAAGCAGTTTGGGTAACATCTCCTTACTTACATTTGATTTGCTGTCATTTCTTAAATTGTCGTTTTCTTGCTATCTGACACATGGAGGAATCGAGTAACTAACCAGCTAACTCGTGCAGTATATATTCGTGCGGAATGTATTGTTTGGCCATCAGCGCCTGCGTCTTTGTAGGAACAAACATAGGCCGTTAACTCTCGTACAAAATCTTTACATCTTTTTATTGATGTTGATTTCTACATCTATGTCGTTTAATATCAATGTATGTTTGAGGAACCCCTAGGTAAATTAATTGGATCTTTGTGGTCATAAGAACTTTATTTGCATTCTGCCACTCACAACTTAATTTGTATCCCAATAAGAGTACCCATACTTGCATACTCTCGTAAATCATCATATTTTACGGCTCGTTCACATCGTATATATTTTTTTTACGAGCTACCTCGCTGTATATTCCTTTTTAGAGTTGACCGAAGTGTCAAGTGCAGTGGACCAAAGATACATTATCGTCAGGTAAGAATCCACAAATATGGATTCAAGTGTCCATGATTTTCGCCTGACCTGCTTTGCTGCTGAAATTGTTTCCTGGCTTGTGGTAGATTCTATTTGATTTCAGTTGTCTCTCGTTGTTTCCCTCTTCCCTTTGTGTTTGATTAATCATTTTAAATAAATGCAGTGTTTTCTCCGTTAATCATGATATAGTAAGATTTTTAGTTAATTTGAAAAACAAAAATTGAAATGAATTCGATGTCTAGCCCTGGAATAACATCCTAACTATTGTTTTAATCTAATTAATTAATCAAATTCCAATTCATATTAGGTTATTTAATGTTTATTTACATCGCATTTACTGTTGACACCCTCTTTTTCATTCCACTTTTCAATTCGCTTCAGTACATTACCTACTTATTTCCATGGATTATTTAGATTGTCAAACACTATGTTTTTTGGACGTTATTTCTACTTTATTGCATTCGATTTTTATTTGATTATTTTTTAATCGATTATTAATGGTAATTTCTCGTATTAATAATCTCCCTCATTGATCATTTCTAATCTCAGTACCTAAAATTACGCTTTTGTTGTCCATTTACGTAATTTATAATTAATTTCACCTAATCTTCAAAAAATTAGATGCGTAATGTACTTATTTTTAACTCGAACTGGGAATAATTAAACTCAATTACTTTGAAATGATTCGATTTAAAAAAAAAAAAAAAACTTTAATATAGTTTTGTGTGTTATTTACCGAATTACACGAATTCATCTAACCGTTTTATATGCTCCTCATAAGGGAATTTCAAGAAGTATTCATTGGCCATTAGTTTTTCCTTCTGGTTGGAGTTTTACAAAAATAATATAAGTACCTGAATCGAAGGTCTGAAAATTTTACACTGCCTTTTACTAAAAAAAAAAAGGAATTGTTAACGAATTTGACACAAGTAAATCAAATTTTAGTATTTCCGAAGTATATCAGACTACCTGATGCGTGCCTCAATTTAAATGTGTAGACTGTATTAGTATTGAAAAACCATAACATCGAATGCACAAACATGAACATTTACCATAAGCGCACCACCTTGCAGCTATTCATTGTATTTTACTTATGTATTTTTTAGAATATAGATTGCAATGATATATATTTTACTAAGATACCTACATAAGTAAGATTAATAAACTTGTTATTGTATTTTTGAAAACTATTATATCTGCGTATTACAGTTTAATTGAAAAACTGTTCATTTTTAGAGAGAGGAACCTTACATTATCAATATGGCACTCCTTGTAATGGCTTTAAATGTTGTGTGGAACTTCGGTGTTTGTAGGATTTTATGTCATTCGCACTGCTAAAGAGATAGTTTTAGATGTAAACAGAGCGCTGTTTCGTAACCAATTCGTAATATGACTGATGTGAACACAACAAGGTAGATGACTCATCCCCAACTATGAAATTAGTGATCTTAGTTTTTCAAAACAATAATAATCTTTAAATACTCATTTTTGGAATTAGCAAAATCTTGAATGTGGTTGAATTTTATAATATTATCCGTTGTTTGTATCATCTTTGGGTTACAATATCAATTTAAAAGGTCGGATGTACTATAAAACGTTGGTAGAGATGGAAATGTGATACTTTGCACATTCAGTTGGATTATATCAATATTGGCAAGCTCTCATGTCACATACACAAAATTCGGAAAGGTGGGGTAACCATTCTCAATTTGGACAATTCCAAATCATTGGGCAACTCTCATAAATTCATTCTATCATCACTTAGATGCCTTACCGCATTTTTTCTGTTCAATGGTCACTTGTAGATAGGAGAGACGTGTTACTAGAAACGAGTATTGCATTGCTGTTACTTTTTAAATTTTATTTCATTCTTATTGCTCCTGGAGTGACAGAAAGTAAGACCTTGGCACGCTATCAATTCAAAAATGCAACTTACAACACAGTCCGGATAATATTTGCCTTTTGATTTTGGATTAAAGAACTCTTTAGTTTTGTAATCACGTTAATATTAAATGTAAATCAAACATTTTCAGCTGTCTATAATAACCCAAATCAATGCCTAGTTCGGTTCACCTTTTGAAATCAATGTTGAGGGGGAAAAAACATTTAAAAAATCTCATTTATCTTTATTCTCCTTTGCCCCGAATCTTATATGTAGATCTGAAATATCGTACCTGATTCTCTCTCGGCATAGAATACATATTCTAGAAAACATGTATTCTTTCTCAACATTCTGTGGCAATCTCTCATTGACACCTGATTTGTATATTTTTTTTATTTATTTCGAATATCTTTGAAATAAATTTTTGTTACATTTAAGGATGCCTTTTTGAAAATAATTTTTTGCCACAATACTAGACGAATCTCATTGCAACCTCACTTGAATCAGAACATTCACACACATTTCACACAGGTATCTTATAATTTCATAACTCATTTCGCACTTTTGACATTCCATGATTAATTTGATTCCTTCAATCACGTAGTATATTAGAGATCCTTTTGATGCGTACGATTCCTGATTATCTCACGTAGGTGTTATTTTGTAATCTTTTAATCTGAAATTTGAATGAAAAACGATTAATATTGTAGTCATTAATGTTCCTTGATTAGTCCTATAATTTTTTCCTTTATTCGAAAAACGTTCTCAAAACTAACAAATCAAAAGAAAAATTGAAATGCCAATTGAAACCTGTGCCTTTAACTGAATTTTAGTGAGCTAGCTTTCATTTCTGTCATGATTAGCTTACGTCAGTAAATTGTAAATTATTTTATTTCCTATATTTTATAGTTTATTTGACATGTATTGTGTATCTACTTAACTAATATCAACCCTTACCTACTAAATGTTTTAATATTTATTGTATTTTTGTACTTGGATAATATTTATTAAATGAATGTTCAGTCAAGCTTTAAATGTTTCAGTGATAAAAAATTACTTGTTCAACTCGTAAATGTGCTGTAGTTCATTTTCCATTTCTGCGCCCTTGGTTGAATTGAACTTACGAGGGGCACCCGAAAAATAAATTAACCCCATCAAAACAAAAATTCAAACATGCTTCGAAAGATTTGCCACAAAAAAAATTTTGTTTACCTACTCAAATACCATTTTTTTCAAGTAGTTGTCATTATTTTGTACACCTTGTTTGTACCGTGTTATGCCCTCGTCCTGCATTAGCGGTGGCCAGTTCTGCTCAATTACACTTCCATTAGACGTTTGCAGAGGCAACCTTCTGATGGAACTTATCAATGAAGGATCGAATTCGGGATATCCATGACTCTCCAGCCTATTCTTGAAGAGCGAATCCTTGATGCGTTGATAAGTAGCTACAACATCGTTCTCACCAACCTTTCCAACTCTCCAGAAACAATTTTGAATCCAACAGACTTGAACAACTCCAATAACCTTGATAACAGGTGTAAACAATCGCGCGTTTTCTAGCAAGAGTAGCGAGAAAAATCGGACCGATTTGATTTCAAGCCGCGTGTTCATGTTAGCGATTATCGATGCAGCGTATCCTCGCAGGACACAACTCAGTTGTCGTGGATCGGAAAATCGCAAGTCCAGTAGTTTTTTCGATCCGGTGTTTTACCTGCCCGCCAGCAAATTGAACAAAAAGGTTTCCTCTTCCTGTTTGTGGTCCGCTAGATGATTCTTTAGATTCACTACATTCCTAGAAAAACAACCCATAAGGTTATGAAAAAAACCTTTTTTTAGGTTTTTATTTAGCTTCTAGTCGATAAAGTACACACTCCCAAACGGACGGATCAGAGAAAATATTCGTCACGACAACACGATCCTCTTTTTCAACGCCCGTTGCAGTTCAGCACATCTTTGGTAGTGTTCACAAAATGCTTGGTGTTGAGATCTTAATGAAAAAATTTGGCGTTGATTGATTCTGTCTATAAATTGTATTATTTTCCTGTCAAGTTATTGTAGGTTTGTTTTTTAATATTTTGCGGTTCACTCAACTTTTATGTAAATTGATTATCTTGTGTTCTTTTATTATATATTTTTCTGATTGGGCTCGCCCGTACGTAGTCTTGGCGGAGCGGATGGTGGCATTCTACTCTACTTGATATTTGTACTTAGGCCTAAAATGTTTTGTGACACTCAGTCGTATTCACCAATTACGGACTTTTCTACATTCGTTAAGGTTATCCAGAATAATTTTATGGTTTTATGTCTGATTTTATTCAAGGAGTAATTCAAATCAATTGGTGTACCTATGTACCAGACAGGCCCTGAATTGTATTTGGAAAGTGTATTTTTCCAAACAATTTTACGTGTTTACTCAAGTTCTAAGAAATGCTATTCAGTTCTGGAAGAAGGGCTTCATAAATACTGATCCAAAATATAGAGGGTATTCCACGGAAAGTGTAGAGAACGCTGTAAATAAAGAAATAAACGAATGTGGTAGGTAAAATGCGATTGGAGGATCCTTTCTAAAAGTACAGGCTGTAAACGATAAGTCTTGCTTTTCCAACACATTACCCTCTTTTCCCTTTTGGAAAGAAAAGGGATTCAGTTCTCCGACAAACAACGTAGGGTTTCTGAATAAACAGGGCTATAATTGTCAATTTATCCAGAGACTCGGAGAGACGTTTATCACTCGACCGTTTTCTCGGTAATTGCGGCTCCTTTCCAGGGGAATAAGGTCCCCTTAAGGGGTAGGTTCGAGGTAAGAGGGGGTTAAGTTTAGGAGCGAATGGTGGATGGGGGGGAACTAAGGTTCGAAGGCCGGGGGAAGAGACAGTCGTTCCTGGGATGTTGGAAAAGCTCTCGCAAAACCCCTTTGGCCGGAAGGCCATAAATCCGGCTTCACCACGGGAGAGGATGTTTATGGTTCCAGGGCCCCGCCCACTGCGGTCCCCTAGCCAGCGGTTTTTTTCTCCCGAGCTATCCCTTTGATTGGAACGTAATTCCGTATCCCCCCTCACCCCACGATTTTTGTTTTTAGGGGAACGGGAAATTCGCAATCGGTCAGCAAATAGTATTTCTTTGTCAGAAATCAAGAGGTACGCACAACCCCACGAAGTGTACAACGTAGTAACACACAAGATTGCCAAAGATCTTGCCTCCACGCAAGAGATCTGCATAGTTCCCTGTCTACCTAATCAAGCACTACCTAACTATGCCCTAAACCAGGGGTCTCCAAACTATTTGCCCCAAGGGCCGTATAATGTGGAGATGGTGGGGTGGGCCAACGGGGGGGTCTGGGGGACCGGAAAATGTGGAAAATTTTGAAAATTAGATACTCGAAAACAGTGCTTTTAAGTACTCCTAGACGAATTTGACAAATTCAAAATTAGGCCTAATATAGGAACCAAAACTTAATTTTTAGTGATTAAACATATATTTTAATTCCATGATTATTAATTTTTCATTGTTCAACAAGAAATAATAACAATTTCACTTTCAGGAATATAAAAAGTATTAAAGAGAAATATATTTTGTATTTATATATTTAAAATTATTACATTCAAAAAATTATTTTTGGAAATCAATCTAGTGCGAAATGTGCAATTGTTTTTTTCCTACAATGTCTTTCCACTTAGGATCAAAGTTTGTTGTTCCAATCATAAGCAAATTTTTCAAGTGTTCCTCTTAAAGCATGGCTCGATATTTGGATTTGACATCTGTCATTTTTGAAAAGGGTTGTTCGCAAACATGCGTTCAACCAAAAATGTTTATCATTTGTCTGGAAAAACTCTTGATTCCCTTGAAGTCATCACGTTCTGACGGTAGCCTATTTTCTTCCATCCATCCATTTTTTCGGCGGGCGGCGGGCCGGACTAAATCCTTCCTTAGGGCTGTAGTTTGGAAACCCCTTCCCTAAACTAACTATCTTAGTGGCGTAACAGAGGGGCCCGCGGGGGTGCCCGAGAGGCGGGGGGCCCAAGAGCGAGGAGGGAGGATGCGTACATTACTGAATGAACAATGAGGTGTTATAGTTTCAAACTCTTAGTTGCATTCACTTATGTTGACATTAATTAGGTAATGAGTAAAAAAAGAAAAACACTGTTGAGTGTGAAATAATCAATTAAAGGCGAAGAGGAAGTTGCCAACAATGTTTCAAAACCCATTCCCAAATGATATAAATTGGGGCTTTTGTTGTAGAGACCCGACCGAGCATGGCCGCGATGTTATGCCTGCAAGCTGATGCCAACGCAAGAAATGTATTTCCCTGTTATTTCTTGCTCTTTCCAAAGAGTGGCAAACTTTCGTAATGTAACATTATGATCAAAATACTTAAATGTGATGACGATAAATGATAATTGCGCATATACTACATTGAAATTACGAAACTGTTTCATGACATTCTATCGATGATCCAATGTTCCACAAATAATTGAACAAATAGCAGAACTATCTGCTAATCATCGTATGCAGTTTGGTTTTCTAAAGTCAATCCGATCAATAATAAACATGATTTTTCAAAAAGAAACAACACAGGTACGTTCCTGGGTGAATTGATCGAATGATTTCATGGGTCCTAGTCGGCCATACTCGGAGGGAGATCTTCATTTAGTCAATTACCCAATCACAAAGGTCGTGTGTTATTCCCAACTAGAAATTATTAGTCACCGTTTAGGTGCTTACATTGTACGTAGCACAACAAGCAGGGCCGTACGCACACTTTGTTCTATTGAGGCTGGCGTTAATTTGACATGAACGATGTAGGCAGAAACATCCATGAACAACATTAGGTGCAATGCAATGCTAAGTTATAATTCATATAAAATTTAATGAAAACAACTTGAAACTCTAGGGGTTTCCACACTTCATCAACAAATTAATTTTTCTTCTCAATTACCAAATTTTTGTCAGAAGGGGGGTTTCTTACAACGTTGACCTCCATCATGTTTATAACTTTCTCAAGCTGAATGAACTCTCAACTCTTGTCGTGAATAACACGACATTTTTTTTTGGTAGGCAGGTGAGGACATCTTTAAGATCCTAAGGAGAAAATCAGATCTCGTAGGATACCCAAAAGGGACCGCTATTCGGGATACGTTGGATTCAAACCCACTAAAACTTTACCTTCCTTCCCCAAGTTGGAACTCGTCCAGGAACTGTTCAGCACATTACTTCAGGCCAAGTTGTATGTGGTATGTATTTAGTCTTCTCCGTCCATTGGTAGCCTCCTCTGCCTCTCCCGTCCTTGTATGATCTTTCTCTGCAAGATGCCTTCGACATAGACAACTACAGAGGTCCAATGTTGCTCTTTTTCAAGCATTTTGGCTACTATATTCACCGATGTCATGTCCTCAGATGGCATTTCCAGGTAATCCTGCAGATGGCAGTGCGAAACAGATCATCATCTCCTCCATCACACTACGGACACGTTGTGCACGGCTGTGAGAGGAGACGCGTAGCGCTGATTTTACCCTCGGGTAAAACCCCTTGGTGTCTTACAATATATCGATCAGATCCAATTATCAGGTACCTGTTGCCGGAAGTAACTAACCGAAGAGTTAATTACAGAAGAAAACGCGTATTAATTTTGTATCGAGATAATTTTAAAGTAGGCGGTGGACGTCTGCCCCAGTTACACCTCCCCTGCGTTACGAGAATGCGTGGCACAAGGAACAATAGGGATTTTATAAGTTAACTACTGCTGACGTTTGCTATTGGTGAATTTTTACGGATCTGGAACCTATCCCAGCCGATGTTTCGTCTAAAACTACTAGGAAATGACAACCCACATGTCAGTAAAACCCTAGAAACCTTTTCTGCCACGATTTAGGCTTCAGCATCTATGCATCTGAGGTCTGCCTAGAAATTAAGACCAACCAGACCCATTGTGGAGTCATGTACGAAATAACGGATAGTTTACATCGATTCTGAGACCTTTCGTGCAGCGACGGTGGACGGACAAAGCAGATTTCGAATTTATACCAAAACACACCAAAATTTTACACCTTTGCAACATAAAGTTACAAGGATTGAGTGGCGTGTGCATACCATTTGAAGCTTATCACTGAAAATAATAAATCTATTCATCGTATTGAAACTTGGAATCCAGGGATTATTGACGGTGTGGTAAAAGAATTCTAACCTTCGAAAAATGAGTTATTGAGGTGAAAAAACGCTGCAAATTGTTTCACTGGGGTTTATTATTCAATTGGCTTGCGTTCATGTTTTGAATTTATACTAAGCTTTGGAGTGTGCGTGTTTCACAGGTGATAGAGCGATTATTGAATTTCAGGAGGCACACAAATATGATCAACTGATCAATCCAAATAGGTATTTTGGTCGAGAACAGATTCACGTGCTCTATGCATACCTCCTGAAATTCAATAATCGCTCTATCACCTGTGAAACACGCACACTCCAAAGCTTAGTATAAATTCTAATCATGAACGCAAGCCAATTAAATAATAAACCCCAGTGAAAGAATTTGCAGCGTTTTTTTATTGAACCTCAATACCCCCCACAATAAAAACATCTATAATTTATCAAGTCCTTTAGCACTCGTATTTCGTTAAAACTTCCCCAAATCCAAATTTAAACGATGTAGCCAAAGGTAGACTGATGTAGAGGAGGCACACAAATATCATCAACTGATCAATCCAAATAGGTGTTTTGGTTGAGAACCGATTTACGTGGTCTATGCATATCTCCTGAAATTCAATAATCGCTCTATCACCTGTAAAACACGCGCACTCCAAAGCTTAGTAGAAATTCAAATCATGAACGCAAGCCAATTGAATAATAAACCCCAGTGAAAGAATACTTATTTACCCCAGTAATAATATTGAATGATAAACCCCAGTAATAATATTGAATAATATTTACCTATATATTATCGGCGTTTCATGCATATCAGAATGCTTCAACCCGTGTATCGGCTATAAACTACAAGTATACACATCGGCTATCACTCCAGTATCCACATTCACTACAACTCGACGATATCGGCCGGACATCACTAGGTTACAAACAAACAATAATAAACCAAAAAACGAAAATGTTGGTACCATAAATCTGGCCATAGATCGGGAATGGTTTGACCTACGGACCTGGGGAGGGGCTCATTCGATTCCTCGAGGTATGCTCTTAAAAATAAGTACACATTTAGGCCGCCTTGACTTTTTTTTAGGTTTTTAGGGATTTTACAAAACTTTTACAACCCTTAAAGGGCACTTTAAATTAAGTGAGAGAGCTGGCTCCAGAATTGGGGTGTCGTCGAACCAAGATGGATTTTTCCTGAAAATTTCAGATCTTTTGCTCCAGCCGTTTGGGAGAAATGCGTACGGCGTACGGCGGACGGACGGAAAAATTTTCATTGCAGATTCGGATTCTACACCCTTTGAAACGTAAACCATGAAATTTTCAGGGGGGGTTAGAATTTTTTTCCCAGAGCGATTACAATGGTATTATTGAATTATTATTGAATAATAAACCAAAAGGGAAAAATTGGAACGCAATGAAGGAAAATATAATAAAATAAAAGGTGTACAATATAGTAGCATAGTGGGTTCAGAGACGGGAAACGAGATAATTCGATTCAGGATTCTTTTTCCTTCCCTAAAAAACATTCTCCTACTTGAATTGGGTACCTGTGCAATAGTTTATTTTAATAACATACACAATTTAACGTAATTGCGGGACGAATCGTCCAAGAGACTTGTGTTCATCGTGGTTCCAGTGTAAACGGCTTATGGGCGAGAGAACGAATGGCCGTTGGTACATAATATGCTGTCCAGAAGTTTTCGGGGGGTAGGTACGTGTAGCCGTCTTTATTATTTTGTGTACCTATTGGGTTTTCTTTTCAGACAGTTTTAAATTAAGTGGGACAAAGAGCCATAGGCAGGTTGAAATTCGTATTTGGCAAAAAAAAAAGCTTCTCTTCCGTCTCCTGGTGGTCTCTGAGCACAGTAACGAGATGAAAGGTCCCCAGTAGCCGGCTATTTATCACCGTGCTAGTTTTATCATAGGTTCGGATCTATTTGTCAAACTAATCTATACATTACTAGAAGGATTGGTTTGGCATATTTTTTCGTTTTCGAGAATTAAGCATAGTGGGCATCAAGAACAGCAAATAAATAAAACACTAAACGTAACCAGCGGGAACTTTTTCGTACCTACAGGGGCTGTTTTTGGTAGATTCCTGTGCCCCCCTAGTGTCTTAGAGGAGGATGAGCCACTGCTTGTGATCCTAGTCACAACCAAGAAGTGTCTTGTCCCGTAAGGCTTGTTCGAAATCCCTACGGGAAGCCCACAACCTTAAATTCCTGAAATAACGTGCTACTAGAGTATTAACAAGCTCCCTCACTACGATTTTGATTAGCAATCATTGCAAGACACCTCAGACCTTACCATTGGTTCCTAGCGACTAATCTACATAGCTACCCATAGGCCTGTTCTTCACATCTTCAACTCAACTTCCCCATAACGAAAAGAAGACCCTAAGATATCGATGTTAATCTGGACTTACGTTCAAGTCCCTTTCTCATCCAATTTATACATGATGCCTTCAGGGATAGGTTATGCTAAACACGCACGACCTCTCGGTCTTGAAGGTGGGTTGATCGCTGCGCCGCATAACTAAAATCGGAGGTACGTATACAAATCCTTCAATTTTGCCAACAATAATAACTTTAATCCATAAGCTGCTGCGGACCTCTTTTGGTCCTCATGTCGTAATTAGAAGACTACTTACTAAACACGTTTCCAGTTGGAATACAGGACCTTATTATTCGGATAAATGAATTATTCGTGGTTATGCATAATTTTTCCGGGAAAATTTGAACGACTTTCACAATCTATGAAATAACCCTCTTATTAAAACTACTGAAGAGTTTCAAGTCTTTTCATCCATTTACCAACAAAGCAACTCCATAGGGATGTCTCACAAATAGTGATCTACCACAAAAATATTTGAAATAATTTTTCTGAACCAAGGAAAACGGTTGAATAGGGTTCATTTGTTTATTGCTTACAAAGATGGGTATTCAACTTTATAGGTAGGGAAAGCAGATAGTTCTAAACTAGCTAATTTCATGGCACAGCATGGCTCGCACAGATCCCCCACGATTTTAATATAAATTTAATGCTCAATCATATTGGAGGCAGTCTGACAGAGAGCGTGTGAACACATTAGTCCCATCTATAACAATATTGTCCCCCGAGGATACGCTCCCATTCTATTTGACTTCTGAATTTTGTATTCATATTAAAATAATATTTGCGCAGGTTCGGCTGTCGGTGGAAATTTTTTCTAAACTGAGCATACCCGTCTTCACAGTAAAATTTGATAGTCAAGTGGATTGCCCATTATGTAACTTGTCGGAACCTGATACAGTACTTCATTTCCTTTGTGTATGCCCCGTCCTTCGGGGTGAGCGTATTTCATTTCAAAAGACGTATCCGTATTAAAAAAGTGGCTTGCTTTAAATAACAGTATAAGAATTCTTTTTAAATATTTTAATTGTCTTGTTTACAATCTTATTTTATTTTTCGCTGTATAAATATTCACAGTTTATAATTTATTTAAATTTTAATGTATGTATATTTCTCGCCAACCTTGTAACGCCGGAAGGCTTCTACAAATAAATAATTTCATTCAACTAGCTAATTTCTTGTACACTGTACAGGTATTAGTGCTGAAAGGTGGTACCATAGACAACGGTAACACAAAAGAAAATTACTTAATAATTCTTTTAAATATTTTTGTTTGTTTATTACGCGGTAATGTTAAACTGCGTGTTTGGGTTTATTTTAATATGTTTGGGGCATAAAAAAAATATGCCTCTCAGTAAGTCATAAAGTCAGTTGTTGTTTGATAAATATTCAGAGTAGTAAATATTACTTAATAAATAGGGAAATGTATTAAATTTATTAACATACTACACATGACAATTTGAGTAGAAATGCATCTCTGTGTGTTTTCACTGATTTGTTCCCAAATCCCAACGTAGCAATCTCTCAGGTTTAGAATTGAAAATTATTCTAGTTCAGGAATATCCAGGCCCCAGGGATTTAAGATTTGAATCAATATTGTTTTTTTTTTTTGGACTTAGTAGGATTAAACTGTTTATCCCTATTGCAGCCTAGAAACATCCAAGCAGCAGGTGCTTAGGTTGTAAATCAGTAATGGTTTTGATGGCCTTAGTAGGGGTAAACTGTCTATCCGTACAGTAGTTTAGGAATCTCCAGCCCCAGGGATTTAGAATGTAAATTAGTATAGGTAAAAGTAAAGTAAGTAAAGTAAACAAGGAATTTCACCTTGGATATTCGTCCGACTACCCGGAGGTGTCGCGGACGTCGCCAGCCGTCCTCCAGAGAGGATCGGAACTAGGTCTGACGATTTCGCTCGTGGCTTCCCATTGCCTCACGCCCCTGGGTTGGGAGCGTTTTGGATTCACGTGATATCGAGATCAGAGGTGAACTGTCTAACGACAGGACAGGTATACAACACTTGATTGGATATTGGCCCTAATCATTGGTGCCAGCCGGATTCGAACCAGGGCAATCAGTACTCCCACTGAAAGTAAACAGCCAGAGGACTGACGCCCCAGCTCGCTCGGACAACCTGTCCCCAGAATTAGTATAGGTTTTGATGGCCCTGGTAGGGATGTACAGAATATCCGAACTATTGTTTAGAAACATCCAGGCTGCAGGGATTTAGCCACTATTCTATTAAGCGTTGAAATTTGATAATAAAGCTGAATAATTTTAGTTTGAGCTTTCAAAACTAAACTTTTTTATGAAGAGTAGCAGAAATCCGGTCAACTGAGTCGGATTCCCTAGTCATCTATACTATAGATTCTATAGTGCATCCTGTCGGGATGCAGCTCCCACAACGGTGGTGTGTTATGTTGAAGGAGAATAACCCACAGTTGAGTATGTTTGATTGAAAGGCCTCATAGCTCAATCCGTCAGAGTGTTGCAACTAAGTTGAAATTTTCCCTTAGTTGTGAGGATAAGAGTTCGAACCCAGTCTAAGGTCTAAAGTATCGATATTTTTGGCCCTTCCCAGCTGTGTGGGGTCTGTAAGTGGGTGGGCAGTGTAATTATCTCCAAGTAGGTGGGTGGTATAACTACCAAGGAGTATGGGCAGGTACCAACTGCTTGAAAAGTGTAAGGCATTCGAGTCATAATAATATGACTGATATTTGAGTTTGAGAATGATATGACTCAAACTACTCACAACACTCAAGTTATTAATATAATTAAATAATATGCCGAGTGTTAACACTAGCTTAACACCAGTATTTTCGAGGAATCAACAAGAGATAACCTCATCTTTGGTTTATCATGATAGAGAAAAACAGAAACCAACAGTACTACTCTACGATTTTTCAACGATTTCCAACAGTTTAACCGTAATAAAATCGATTCTTTCACAAGTTTTATTGCGCCACGAAATTACAACTTGTAAGCAAAATTCACATGATACATTAATTCACGTTTTCGTAAGATCTAAAATACTTCACTTTTGACTTATTTTTTTATAATTAAGCCACTAGCTTTGATGCTCACTTTATTTTTCTTAGTTAATGCGGTTTTGTTCCTTCAAATCTTGTAAGTGTGTCTTTGGTTTGAAGTAGCTGGACGACATCCTCGTTGCCATGAACTCTGAGTTAAAAAGGTGACTGACAGCTTGTTTGCGGATAATTCTTAAAGCTCTGAATTATTTCGCGGTTACTTTGCTCAGCGCAGTCCTTCAGTTGAGCACTCGACAAAATAAGCCGTCTCATTTTGCTGAACCATCGAAATAATCACTGAAACAGAGCGCAGAGCAGGAAAGTGCGGAAAGAGCTCAAAATTCATAGAATAAAATATTTTCATTTGAAAATAGTGAGTGGAAATCTTCCAGATCAATTAGTAGCCCTCATTCCGCGCTCCCTTTCTAGACGAAAAGTTCCTTCAAGAGAACCTATCCGTTGTCTTTTCTGGGTATCTAGTATTTCCACTTCTCTATAGGTTTTCCGTTTCCACGGCATGTTGACGGATCAGATGCTGTTATGAATTGGCTTGGGAAAGCACTAAGCCGACTGACGTATGCAAGAAGAAGAAGAAATGACAAGTTTTCTAGAATCCAACATCTTTAACGGCAGTGCAGCTCGGGTTCAAACCGTGGAGAACTCCTTACCTATGTAGTAAGGAGTAATCGCTCAGTTTTATAAGCTATCCACAGAAAGGATCATGCAAAGGCTAGAGGTATAGTTTTCAATGCTCATCAGTTAAGTCTCCCCCCTAAAGCTACTAACACCACTTGAACTGTCAGATCTAACTAATTGGTAAGTTTACGTTGCAACCGATCAGCCACTAACTTCTGTTGATTAATCCTCTGCCGAACGTCTATACTCCTAATTTTCTGCTGGCGGGACACGGCACGAATTTGACAGCAGGAGTGATGTTAGACAGTTCAAAGACCAAAAGTTTCCCCTCGCTCAATTGCCTAATGATTGTGGCCAAAGCAGCATTACAGGTAATTTAAAATACACTAATCAACTGTGCACACGTAGTGTTTGAATTAAGTTAAGCAGATCGCTGCCCCAACTCGACTAAACATGGGTCATTCTCCAAGTTCACCCATCATTATCCATCTCTAACATTTCCAATTTCTCCCTTTTAAATTGGTGTTTAATTCAAACTAATTGATGGATCTCATAGAGAAAAGTTGCTAGTACCTCCCAGAACTTTGTTCCACTCCGAAAACGTAAACATCGATTTTCTAAACCTTCCGAGCTCGAATAACTAAATATTGGTCTGGCAGTATCAAAAGATTGCGTCCTGTGAAGGTATACCGAAAAGCATGAGGAAAGGGGATTGAAAATTCAATTATATACGGTTATCTAATATATTTTTTCTTGACCCATTTTAATTTTTTTTGGTGAACATCTATGGTTAAAATTACATAAGCAATACAATATTTATAATTCATACCATATTATAAATTTCCTCACAGGAATTTCTTTTAAAATTTATGATTTTTATTTTCGAAGGGCGATTTAATATTTTACAAAGCAAGACGAAACCCTCATTTTCTAAGGAGAACGCCTCAAAATTTATACACCTTGGAAAAAAAAACATTCCCTTTTATAAATATAGTTATAGTATATACAAAATTGATTTTAGATTTTTTCTCCTTTCTAAGTAGAATTTTTCAATCGTAAAAACATCTATGTACATAGGGAGTTAAGTACAGTAAAAGTGTAGTGCGTAATATTAAGGATAACTTGGTTACAAATGTAGTTTGCTGTTGTGGACCAAACCATAGAAAAGGTCTAAGTATTAAGAAAGCAAAATAAACACGGGTAGGTAGGTTGTTATAGAGGAGGGTGTTGGCTCAAATGCTCTTTGATTTTACGTCGTTACTTCAAATTTAAGAAATGCATTTCCAGTTTGTCAAACACAATTGACATTGGTTACGAATACCCCAAATTATTGATAAAAATAGAGGTAAGGTGTAAATAATGTTTGTAAAAACATAATTCGTTCTTATCATTGTAAGAATTGCGTAAAATAAATAAAAATAACACATAAAAATACATCGGAAACAATTGGACAATCATTTTTGGAGATAATCTAGAATTCACAAGTTTCAAAAACAAACGTATTTGAGGGTATATACTACTTAACTAGTTGACTAATAATAAAGAAATCATCAACAAATCAGTTTAATAACGGACAGTTAAGAAGTAGTTAGCTTCGAACGAATGATTGCCAAGTCGAGCTTGGTGGGATGAACAGGATGACACAGTTATGGAAATGAAGTAGGTAATTGTCCTTCAATGTATTGCGTCTCACGTTTCATTAGGATTCAAAATTCGTTCGATGAAAGTCTGAATAGAATGTAGTCTTAAATACAAAATAAAGTTATGGGATTTATAAAAAACTTGATTTTAAATTGAAATGTTCAGGGCAGAATGTGAGTCCAGTAGAGAGAGTGGCAGAAATGCGACACTAGCAGTTGACGGAACTTGCCCTTAATTTGATCTATATTTGGAGAAAATTAAGGGTGGGTTGATTCCACTCCGAATATTCCGCATATTGCTTTTAGTTGCAACTCAGTCCCAACCAGTTGTACGAGATGGGGAAAAACGAGTGATGCTTGAGCGATAATGAAGATTATGATTTTTGATTATGGTCGCATGTTGAAATTTCATGTTACGGACTAAAATGACATAAAGGTGACTTCGATCGTTAGGTTCAAGTTACTCAGTGTTCGATCCCCCCCCCCCCTCCAATCATTATCAAATCCCAAGTTACATGGGGATAGAACTGAGCTTTTCATATTTACAGGTTTCTTATTCATCCTGGATCGGATGGCAAATTTTAATAGCGGGGTCATATTTACAGAATTTCATCCAGGACCAGATGGGGGAGGGGTGGAACGGGTGCGTTGCATTAACCCCTCTGTGGGTAACGCACCCTTCTTTATATCCATATTAGGAAAAAAATTGGGGTGCACTGCTCGGGGAAGGCGACAGTGAAGCACGTTACGGTTGACTCTCCATTCCAACCCGTCTACGTATTTTCATAATCATATAGGAATAGTTTGTTGTGCGGTAACACGTAAAGTCCCAGTCTGAACTAAACATTTCTCAAAATATTGTGATGTTGAGAGATTTCTAGTGTGCGGTCAGACATTCAACTTGGTGTACATAAAAAGAACTGAACTGAAGAGTGTACTAAATGAAGGCATAATTTTTGAACCATGAGCATAACTTCTCATTTAGTAATGAAACGAATTCAGAGAGTTATTACATGAAACGAACAGTTCGGTATTCTTCATAAATATAACTTAAAGCGTAGAACCCCGTCACCACATCGATTCAGACTGGTTTCAATAAAGTGATTTCTGAAAAGGTGGAAACGACGTAACAACCGGTTTTAAATTGTACCGAGCTCGATGGTAATGTACGTAATAACGGATTTTACGGAATAGTGGAATTAATTAAAATAATTTAAGACAATTCGTTTGAGCAACGAAATCAAACAGTAGACAAATGAAATCACTCAACTGGACCACTTTTGAAGCATGTCTGTTCCATAACATCTCAACACCCCTTCTGTTGGTAGACTTCAACGAACCTTACCCGTTCTACAAAAAAGTATCTTGTAATAAGTAAATAAAATAAAAAACATGAAATATACATACATCCCAAGTTAATTTTCTGATTAAACGAATATACGAATTTCGTAAAGATCCCTCCCCTAATAAAAAATATGTAATGAGTTTTGTTGAATAGGAAAATGAAGCACCTGCTACAATATTATCTTCCAGTAGAGTCGTTGTAGTGTTTATGAAGAAGAAAATCTATTTACAATTACACCAAAATATACAAATGGGCCGTTTTCACTTTTTAAATGTAAAATATTGCACTGACGATAACAGGAAACACTTGTTTTTTTGTTGTTGTTGTTAAACACCTATTTACAAGTTCAAAAGTACATTTTATAAATATACAGCACCACCGATCTAAAGAAGGATTTATAATAATTTTTACAAAACAAATGAACAAATCATATCTTAAAATTTAGAAACAATTTGGTATGTTAAACATGTTTTAGGCAGCAGGAACGAACAAAATTTGGGAATCGTACCCCACCATACATAAAATTTGTGGGCTAAATTCTTTGGATGTGTAATCAACGTTTAGCCAGAACTTCAGTTAAAACCAAAAAGATACTCGCACTTGACACTTTAAATTTTTTACATCTTCATAATCCACATACGATATTAATGAAAAAAAAGTCAAGTGTCTCCCAATCGGGAATGTCAAAAATTTTCGTTTTTGCGGAAATAAGTATACATTTGTAAGTATGGTGGGAGCCCCCAACACAGAATGTTGATTGTCAATAACGGATTCCTTGCGAATTCATTTAAAAGTTGGGATGGCTATAAATTGTCTGATACTATGTATAGTGCAAGAATGTAAAGAAAGAAAGAAAGTTGAAGAAAAAGCAAAGAAGATAATCCATTTACATATAGGTTCCGAAGTATGCCATTTTCAAATATACCATAGCATGTTATGTCATGTTTAAACGAGGTTTGTCACTTCGGTTCTAGTACAAGCGAAATAATTCTATTGAAATAATTCATTTCAAGAAAAACGTTGGAATATTGAACATTCGTTTCAAATATATGGTCAAATTCGAGTTTTAAGTGGCGGGTTGGTATCAATAGGACGATAGATTCAGTCAAGATTTTGTGGACACATCGAATTCGCTTAGAAATGCGTAAAACACCGAATGAAACTTGATATTTAGGTATGAGAGTGTAAAAATGTTTTTTATGCTCCTACCATCACAAATCTTTGTCAGTTCGGAGTTCTGTAAGAGTGCAAGACTTCACGGCTTTCAAGAAGGACTGTGCAGTGAAAATTTGAGTTGAAGCAAATTTGATGATTTCCACTGAGTGCTCCTGGCAATATGCTAAAGTTGGGAGACTATTTGGCCGATTTATCTCATCACGAGAACGATTGACGATTTGCCAATATCGTTTTTGACGCCTTTATAAGATTGCACTTCTCCGCGATCATTGCTCAAGCTGTTAGATGTCAAAATTGTGAAATCGCTATGTCCTCCCTGCTAATCCGTCTTTGAACGAAAACACCCATTCCTTGCTTCGGCGTGCTTAGCATCAACTGTAGTCAAACAAGTTCTAGGACGGACAGTTTTCGAAATGTTTGGGTATGTTAGCTGCAAAGTCAACGAGTTCTTGAAAATATGTTTAACAATTTTGCTAACACTATTTTTAGATACCTTATAAACATACCTACCAAGTAATCAGATTTTTAGTAAAATTTACTAAAAATCTGATTACTTGGTAGAATTTAATTCTGATTCTTCTTGGAATTGTTAGATCAATCTATGGTCTTTATCGTGAGAAATATAAGAAGCAAATTTTGGATTTGTGAGGTGTGTTCCGACTAACGCTTTACAACGAAAAAGGATCTGAAACAGTTTTGAACTTTAAAAGTTACTGTGGACACGTTTACAAGAACCTTGATTTATTTTCCTATCAGCAGCACTATAAGTACGTTCCAAACAGAGACTAATTCAAACTCTTAACTAACTCTTAGGGTTTGTAATGTAACAAGTCATTAAAAGTTAATTTTTTTTTTCACTCGCACTTAGAATTTCTTCCCAGAGTGCTGAGGCAAGCACCAAAATCATTTTTCTTCATGAAGATGAGATACATTGGCGAATGGAACGTTCAAACTAAGGTAGACCAGTACTTGAATTTTTGGGCAGTTTCAAATTAGTTTTTCGTACCTACCCGCGCCCTCATGTCATCCAAATGTCAAGCTAGATTTTTATGGGCAATTCTGTCAATTACACAGGGATTTTTCATGTTCAGGTTGAGGTTTTCCGTTACAAATGCGTCATCTATTAGAACTAAAGGGCGATGGAATATTTTGCATGCATATTCAACATACCATTGAATATATCTCATACGAATCTGTTTTTCTTGGAATTTACCTATTGACATGCAACTTGCTTCATCGTGGCTAACGGAATAAATTCCCAGTCTTACCCAATGTTTTGGAAGTTTATTTGTTTGCAAGTCGCGTAGTCTTGAACAATAACTCTTATCTTTACCTTTTCCCGACTTTGTTTTCTATAACCTCACAAAACAATAATTTGAAATGTAGCATCTCCGGAAAAATCCCACCTGTTTACCCTAGAAAACTGAATTCGATATGGAGGCATTGGTGAATGAGACTGCCTAGAACCTCCTTAGCTCTAAGGCCGTAGGTTTTTTATCCAAAACTGTGTCAGTTGCAGTGATACACCTTGAGACCTAGTTTGCAATTGTATTTAGGTTAGCAGGCATGACTTACATGTATAATTGAAAACGGCTTTAGGAACGTTCGTTTGCTTAAAAAATAAATAATTTAGTTTACGAAAAAAAAAGTTTCTTTAGTAAATGTGGTGCTGGACGAGGGTACTGTTTGCGTTGTTGTCAAGGCGTGGGCTGCCGCCGTCCGAGACGCTCCCAGGCGGCGCCCCCATCAGGATTTTGGCCGAGTGCTCCTGGGCCTTGGCCCTGAGGCAGGCTATACTATTGTTGCGAAACTGTTCCTGGTCCTCCGGGTTGCCGCCCCCAGGGGACTGGACGGGGCCAGAGCCGCCTCCGCTGCCTCCGCCGCCCCCGCTCTCGCTATCGTCTTCTCGCTCGGAGCCTCCGCCCGAGGTCGTCGTATCGTCTTTGAGGGTATCCGCCGCCTCCAGGGACTTTCGGTGCATACCTGTGAACATTCAACAACGAATATTTCTATAGTTTTTAGTTTTATTTCTTACAATTCACAGGATTATATTGTGAAAAGGAACGGAATAATCTTTATTCGTCTTCTGAATATTAGAAAAGGTTACATAATTCTGTGCAGGAACCTCTTGATTTGGGTTTGACGCTGTTCGCAATAGTAACGTTTCCACATTATTAGGCTCTGTAAACACTCCTAAATCGTTGCTTGCAGTTAACTGGGCCGCCTTGAACCAGCCATGTGAATATTATTTGCTTGAAGGCAGATCTTGGGAATATTTCGGGGGGATTGTACAGTATGAGAAGAGGTATGGAGAAAAATATGAATGGGGGGATGACGGAGAGCGTGGAAGATAGAACGGAGTAATCATGTTGCTGTCAGGAAATGCAGAAGCAATCGGGATGTTTGTGGAAGAATGCCAGGGAAGACTTTATGTGATACGGTCGACTAAGACTGCAAAGACGATGCCTCCCCAAAAAGAGACTCCGGGGAGAAACGTGGGGGCCTGCGCATGACGACTGTCAAGATAGACTTCTGGAAACTCGCCGGGGGTAGGGGATAGAATGTGTCGTACATTTCCATATCATGATCCCGAAGTATAATGCACTCTGCACCAGGGTCTGGTAGATGAGTCTTAGCTGCCTGAAGGTTGAACATAGCCGAAGAGAATAGGATAGTTGGATAAATCTTCCTAATCCTTAGATCAGGCCAGACGCGTATGACTTCCAACGCAGATCTTTATCTAGTGGGATCTCAAGGTATTTAGCATCCCTCGTCCGAATAAGCCTTGGACAACAGAGAACCTCCCAAAGGAGTGGATTGTCACCGAATTCGCTGTATGTTCCCGATCATTGAATAGTGAAAAAGTTTGCCTCATTCATACCTATGCTCAATGAATGGACTGAAAGCCATCGGTAGAACATGTTCGTGGAGCCGCTGGCTTCGTATTTACCAATCAAATAAGCCCTTCCCACTTGTAAAAAATTCTTTTTAAAATTTGAAATTATTACTGTTTTTCAATATATTTTATACATTTATGGTCTGATTTACATTTTTTTTAAACATATGAAATCAATAGAATTTGGGAATTGGGAAAACAGTCTCCGAAAACACGGAAAAAAATAAAACAGGTGGTAAAGAAATGACAAGAATACTCAAGGGCTAAAAAAAGAGGGGAAAACGGCTGGCAAGTTGGGTAAAATATTTAGGCTCGTCAAGGTAAAATACAACGTGTAGATTTTTTGGAATGTCTTTATACGCAAAGATGTTTGCTCTTGCGTAGACTGACATATTGATTTCTGAGCGATGAAACTTTAGGGGCCATCCATAAATTATCCCGCCCAAGAGACACGGTCGAAGACACACACAGAGAGAAACCAAACGAATGTTGTTCAGAATGGTCCACAACAAAGTAGGAGTGGAAATTTTGATTTATGAGAAAAAAATGGAATATCTTTTCCAAGATGAGACAAATCTTCCAGTACTTATAGGTAGACACGGGTGCAAAATAGAAAACAAATAAAAATCCATAGTTTTGGAGAGCACGGTTTACTAAGGAGACAACGGACATTGCATAACCGAAACCCAGAAGCTATTTGTGACTTGTGACTTATTCGAGGGGTCAACCCTATTACATCTACATTCAAACTTGCTCTTAAAAACTTGAAAACATCTAAAACTGAGGGCATTTTGTTATTTCTGAGACAAAAACAAAACTTTGTAAGACAAATTTGGTATTCAAAGGGGAAAAAAGTAGACGATTACCTCTGTGTGTACCTTTTAGTCAGTTCTTGGATCTATACCTACGTTTTAGCGAATTTTCATCTTCTGCCATTTCTAAACCATCTACGAGTAACTACGTATTTTTTCTTTGGAGTTTTTTCCAGGAACGGAAAATGCTGGTGATTTCGTTGGCATTACAGTTGATAACAAATTTATAAATGCGCTTGAAGTAATTAACGCTCTTAGTGGATAATCATTGTTTGAAATAAAATGGATTTGTCACACCGGATAGACATCGCATAGACCTAGAAACATGATTTTAAGTTGTTGCTGGCATGATTAGATCTTGGAGATCACCCAAAGGGTCTACATTGAGGGGTCCATTGTTTGTTAATGCAGTATAAATACTAGTCGAGGATGCCGGTATTTGCTCTCATTCGGTTAATAGTTCTGTAGAAAGTTTGGTTTCAACTAATGAGACTAAACCACGGCTTGTAAGAAGGAATTGGCTGAATCGATCTGTAGGAGTTCCCTTTGTGACCGACCGCAAAGGCCGTTCTACATCTCTCTTTAAATAAACGTTTGGAATGAGATAGATTTCCTCTTTAGGAATCGTTGCTGTTAATATACGACTTTCTTCTGAACCTCTCCTTGCTAGACGGTCAACGATGATCGTGGTGAGCATTTTTAGATTTCCAAAATTTGAATCTTTATGTATACTAATGTACATACGTAAATACTTTACGTATTACATTTCCTATTGCACTATTAGGTGCTCCCTCAATCCTTTGAGGTTTTAATACCATCAACACGCTTTTCGAGTTTGAACAAATTGCAATAGTACTCTCTAATACGAGTATTATCTTTCAATCATGAGGAGTCATCATCCCATCAACCTGCTGAATAATTAGTGACTTCACTCGTGAGCTTATAGCATTAAATAATTACATTCGCTACAATTGAAAAGGCTGCATATGCTCGAAGCTAAAATTCAGCATAAGAAACAATATTGTAAATGCCAAACTGAGATATTTCCAACAATTTATGAGAATCATTCAATATGTATTGCTAGATTAATATTGTTCACAAGTTTCTTGTAGAAATTATAGCTCTTGAGCCGCAGTATTTCAAGTTTATTTTAGTAGTTAGGAGTATTCCTTGCGCAGCTTCTGTGAAAACCTACATAAAACAAAGCCGAAGAAAATTGAAGTGGACATAAGACCAGATGAGATGTTGGATGAGCTTCAGGTATCAATTGTTGCATTCAGAAATCACTTAAAACATTGAATCAAGTAATTGGATCAACTACTACATGTCAACAAAATGCTCTTTCTGATCATGTAGTTAACAAGTCGCCTTCATCGTCTTTTATTTCGGTTAGTTTCTGTACGAGGGACACCTGACAACCGCAACTCATTTTAGAATCAAAGAAGGTTTTTAAACATTTTTGATTTGAAAATGTAAACATTCTTTAAAAAGATTTCTGGGATTCTAATGCTTGAGAAATCTTGCTCAGTTTCAAGAACGGAGAAGAAAACTTAAGAACTACAAGGTAACACTAGGTGCCCATAGAGCTCCGATTGAACAACGTGGCGCTTTTCATTATTCAATTTTGGGACAAGACATTAAAGTTGTACTGCGTTTAGTCTTAAATGCCTCATCTTGCAGTGAATAGAGGGGTAATCGTTTAAATCGATGTGTACTATCGAAAGGAGGTAAATGAAAGGAGTAGGAGAAACCAGTTCATGGATTGAAAGTAAGATGAGGGAGACAATTTTTGGTCTTTCCACTGAGAGAAGAAAAAATTAGTTCATATCTATGATCCCTGTTCTCAACCCTATGAACGGTCCTCTATAGAGATTAGGGATGGAAAAGTTAGACGACAGTGTTGCGTGCTTCCGAATTCTCATCGACTGTCTGATATAGTGTACATTAAAAAATAATTCATAGATTTTGAGATGATTTCTAGAGAAGGGGACACAAATGTCCAATAACCAGTGGCATGCGACTCTTGAGGAGTACGCGAACAAAGACGATATATACAGCACGTGCAAAATTCCTGGACTTTTACCAACTGTAATCAATCTGAGAAATCGGTAATGAGCATCATGGCGTGAGATGAGAATAATAAAAACGAAGATGATGCAAATTCAGCTATAAGAACACAAACGGTGTGGTTAAAGGAAATATACTTATGGCAATTTAAGGTGACGTAATAAGGTGCAGGTTGAACTCATCATTCGAAACAAGCTTCGGTTATTCTAAACACAGACGGTATGAACTGGCGAACGATATGTTTACTAACTTCAAAATAGTAGCTTCGTTACAAATATCCCTCACGACTGTGAAAAGTTCTTTTATCGAGACAACGATTAGCGGTAGTGGATATCAAACGATTTACGCATTCACCGAAACCTGGAAGTAGTACAACACTTTCCACGCCCACCAGCCGTTAGTTAGAGTCAACCCAACATTGGTAAGGACCCCTTTCAAATGAAATAGAAAACTGCCCAACACATGGGTTTATTATTATTTTTTTAATAATGTGTGATTGTTTGTGTCATTGGGAGGTTTGTGGGGTCAGAGATTGCGATTATTTTTATTGGGTCTCCATTTTTACGGTTCTGAAACATATTCCAGTCGGCTTTTCGTCCAAAATTACTAGAAAATGACATTTAACCGTATCAGTAAGAGCCACGTTCTTAACCAGCATTTGGCATATGAGGCGACCGGGCTAGCTAAAAGTTGGAACTAACCTGGAGGACCAAATCCAAGTGGAGTACATACGCGATATAACGCATTTCTTACTTGAATTCCAAGATCTTTTATGGCCAAAGTGACGAAGTTAGAGGGGAGAGGGGAGGTGATAAAAAAAAGTTGATATACGATTATAAAGGCTTATTTTTGAAACTACTAAACTAAAAGTCGAGGAAGTGCTTACAAGGAATAGAGATGTTTGATACAAAACCGCTAAAGTTTATGAAAAGAAATAAAATTCATATTGAGGTAAAAGATGTCGCGGTCCCTGACGTCATAACAGGCTGGTCCCCGTAAAGTGCCTTTTGCGTGGACGGACGAGGTGAAAGAGGAACTTGACGAATTGGTGACCAAAAATACCATGAAGAGGTTCGAGGAAGCCTCAGATCTCGTCAGTCCATTTATAATTGTGCCTAAATTAAATGGCAAATAGGAGTGTGTTCATACTACAATAAGATACAAGTATCTGAAACGTCTAGTCCTTCTTTTTAGGGCTCCATGGGGAGCATTAACAGAAAAAGACGTTGAAAATAACTTTTTCTACATCGACGCAGCGTAACGATAGTTACAGTTGGAACTTGGAATTAAAACAACTTTCTAGACGTGTGTCAATTTCTATGGATTCCATTGCAATTTTTGAGTTTGAGTGATGAGGCCCTGGGAGGCGGATCGGTACTATGCAAAAGGTTGACTCGAGTTAGACATAGGGGACAATTGAAACGAACATGATTTGAAGAATTCGTAGAGAGATATTTTCACTACCAAAGCGCACACCTACATAGATTGTATTCCTTGCAACCGGCTCATGATCCCTTTATTTGTATGCATTTCAAATAAATTCTATTACATATTGAGAGCTAAGATGTTGCCGAGAATCGTCTTTTAAACTACTGGCTGAAAAAATGCTTGTAGCTGCTTGTAACGTATATGTTCTGAGTGGGAAGTTCTGAAAGAAAAATGTGATTTCCTCGTGAATTCCTATGAAGACTTGAGAATATAGATGTGAGGATATGTATGATTGTGAATGGAAGAAGCTGTGTTTTTGAGCGAAGGACACCTAACCCACAAAACCGTCCCCAGTACTCGACTTTCAGGTACGAAATTTGTTAACAGTAAATGGCTTTGTCCAATTCTATTGTGATAACGCTCGAAGAATGTTACAGCTCCTATAACTCTGGATGGTCCATTATAATATAACATTACGCAGCTGTCAGGAAATTCCTTCTTCGAATGTCCGAATTAGGGCTATCCCGAACAGGATAGTTTCAGGTCAATTGATATGAACGTTCGCCCTATGACAGTTCGCAGGGTAGAGGCACTGTCCTAGTAATGGCGGAAACTCTTACAAAATCAGAAACCGATAGTCAGATACTGTCTAGGAAAATGTGAAAGTCAAGATGATCAAGGCAATCGAGCGGTTTTGGACACGTCAAGTTGGTTATGTCTCATTTGGGATTCCAAATCAAGGAAAAACAATTATACAACTGAATGCTTGATAGAGTTAAGTAGCTATGGTTTAAAAGCCTGGACAATACTTGAAAGGAAGAGGGTATTACGGGCAACGTGCGTATGAATGGTCTGAACATGCAAGAGCAAGGATGTGAACTGCGACAAGTTCTTGCAATTTCTATCCTTCAAGATTGTTACGGTGGTATTGATTCGATGCTTATAGGTCCTCGTTCTTGTATTGTGAGGATAAAAATCCTGTCATAAAAACAGTTGTAGCACTTGGCATTGATTCGATGCTGATTGAGAAAAAAAATAACTTTCCATATTCAAACGTTTACACTTGTCTTGGAGGTGGTAGGTGCCAAAACGCTATTCGTTCAGTAGGTGTGTGGAGATTTTACTGTTGGGAGTGGAGTTACATCATCAGATTATGCTTTCGATCAAGAACGCAGGGAGGCACCAGGAATCTTCTAGTCGTTAAAAGTCCCCATTGCATCAATTTCTTGACCGTTCTTCTTATTTCAAGTTCTTTTCAGCTTTACTAGGAGTGAAAGACATGTTCCCATCCTTGACAAATGATTATCTCACTTGTGATTATCAGTCTTAATTAACTCTACCCGAAGTAATGCATCTTGACTCCGTTATTCTTTATTAAGGTGCTCGAATGTTATTCAAGTCGGAGTTGGACTCGAAATTCTCGCATGAATAGCGATGTTTGTATTTGTGAAGTGCAGGAGCATCGATAGTTAAGATAGAAAAAGTTGAAATATGTATTTGCCATTACGATAGGTGTGTAAGTAGTTATGACTAGGTATTCGGAGACCGTTCAGCTCTTTAGGAACCATTTAAGGATCTCAAACTTGAATTCTATAGCATTTAAGAAAGGAATCGGTAAGAAATGTAGAGTTTTACTTTACAAATATTGACAAAGCAGTGGCTACAATTGTTAAGTTACATTTTTTGAATAACAATCTACTCGTATTTCAATTCTCTGAACTTCTGAAGACCACTCCCCAAGTTCAAACACAAAGAATTTCGAAAATAAAAAATTCATCGAAATCTTTAAAATTCCAGAGATAGTAAAATACCATAAAAATTGCTGAACTAACAAGTCTTGAAGCGGCCTAGCGATTTCGTAGAAAATGCAAGTAGGAATGGGAGCGAAACATAATTCAGTTTAGGGAACAATGTAAGAAAAAAAGCTGTCCAATATTTTTGCACCTTCTAACTGGAATTTCTTCATAAAATCGATTTGGAATCGCGAAGTAGACGATACCACAGGAAAGTGGACAGGAAATAGATGAATTTGCAAGTTTTCCTCACGTTTGATATAGACTATCACGTTTTTTCGAAATGGAGTTAAAGCTCAATTATTTTAATGTAAACAGTTAATGCGATTAAAGGTTAAACTGCAATTGGGGTCCTTGGTCGTTTATTTTGATAAGAAAATCCACTAGACGTGAAGGGATTTTAACGCCGAAAATATGGAAAAAGTTGAAACGAGTTATTTTCAAGCGGGGAAATTTAGTTTTTTAGGGCATAAAATGTCGATTTCTTGAAAAAATATTCGGAAAATCATATATTGGGTACGAGTTGAGATAGGAGAGTGCGGTTGGCTGCATTTTGTTAAATTTTCGGTCGATTTTCACTCAAAAACAATGTTAACGTCAAATGTTGGATAACCTGTATTTATTAGTGCCACAAGTTCGCCACGAACCAGTAGGAACATTTTTTTTGTTGGTCAATATCCCTGAAAAAGGTCATTTTGTCCCACTGTGAGCCGTCGCGTTGGGGTGATATGGAGTTTATCAGGAGGAAGTTGGAAGGAGTTGGACACACAGGGTATTTACCAACCTGCGTATTCAGAACTGAGCAACAACAATAATATTCATTCATTTCATGACAAGTGGTAATTCTTCCATTGTCTGTTTTGGTTGGTGGGTATAGAGGTAGAGGAGAGAAGCGTTTTCTCAATGTAGGTAGGTACCTACCTGCCTAGTTCGGTTCATCCCCACCTGACGCAGGAAACCAACGGCGTTTTCCCACCAGCTTCCGGCAATTAGCTAATTATCACGCCGAGCAACAATCGCCCCTCCGTACGCCTTCTGCCAGTATTTGAATACCTCCACCGCCCTCAACATCACTACAACTGAATTTCCTATCTGCAAAAGGGTCGACAGTTTTATCACTCGGCATCGTTAGTCGTCAAAAAATGAACCTCTTTTTAACTGTTCCTCTTTTTTTCTCTCAAAAGGGGTAACAATGTCTCAAAAGAAACGTACCGTGATAAAAACGTGACCCCTGGACGATCGTAAGGATTTTTAAGTTGGGCCTACGTACCGTTGATGTACATCTCCCCTTGGGCTTTAGCAGCTACCGGGCACGCCACATGAAATCAAAAACACAAAAATTAGCCGGAAACCGGGGAAAAATGGTCTTTTATTCAACTTTCCTTGAAACAAACTAAAAGAAAAAAGGTAACTGTGAACCGCGAGTTGGTTATGACGGTTTTTTCCCCCAAATGATGCCATTGACGTGCGCCGAAAATCCCCAGGAGCTTTAAGCACCTACCTTGTGTTGGTAGCAAACATGAAAAATCTCTGAGACGAAGGATTTCTACCTGTACGCTAGAAATAAATGTAAAATAGATACCAGCCCACGATTGGGACTGGGTAGAGAGCAGACTAAACACGTCCAACCTATGTGCAAAATACGTAATGCAACAAACTACTTTCTGCATCTTTTGGTCTTCAGAAGTACCTTTGCCATATACAAAATTTCCTCAAAATGTAATTTCTTCCAAAATAGATCTCAAATCTGTTGGTGACTGTTGATGTACGTTTAGCAGTCTCAACACAAATTGTTGATCTGATTTTCTCACGTTTGTTTTCATTGTTTTGCATCCCAGCGCGCTGTGCAGGCCTCGTTGATTTACTACACTCCTTCTCAACCGTTATTAGAAATGTACTTTACTTACTAGTTTTGAATAGAAACAAATCGTTGAGTGAAATCTAATGAACAAATGAAATGGATCCTTGAAGTTTTTGGTGGTATGGCCCTAAATCCTACGATGACAGATACTCCTTCTAATGTACTACTACATGAAAATATGATTATTAACGAATTGAAATGCATTTTATGAATATTGATTAGGGAAGAATGGATAAAATTCGTAATAATTAAGGGAAATCAGTGAAATTTATGTTCAAACAGTGATTGCTAGAAAATAATTTATGTCACGATTGCCAAAACACCAAAACAGCTGCTGCCGTGGGTCAGTAAGGTTTCGTAAATCGATATGAATGAGTAAAGGGTCAGAAAATTGCGAGCATATTGGAAAGATCTAATGATTTATACAATCTAGTAGATACTGCTGAAATACACGATTTCATGTACAAAACCTTTTGAAACCTCACCTCCATGTTCCAACACTAACCGACAAATTGGTAAGAGCGATTGTGTAAAAGTCTCTAATGCATTGAATATGCATTGACACGAACTTTGAATTTGGACGTATCAAAATGAATTGTCGATTTTCATTGAATTTCATTTATTGTACCGAAGGTCTCATAAGAATCTAAATCACGTATCAGTTGCACTTTTCAAATGGTCTCGTAGTTTCGGTCTTTAGCTTCGTTCAAATCGTGATTTAAAGAATAAACTACACTGACATCTTCTGACATTGGATTCTTCAACGCACCGTACAAATTTTTTCAACTCATTCAACTTTTTTGGATGTTTTATATTAAGTGATATAGTCACATATTGAACGTACGTTGAAAACTGTTACTCACAACGTAAGTGAGCCATTTTAAACCAATTTTATGATGTCAATTGTTCAGAGTTCATTATGGTTCCAACTTATCTTTTTCAGATATCAAGCTTTTAATTCAGTACAGTGAGGGCGTCTGATTGAGAATGCGAAATACGTATGCGATAGAATAAACCACGTTGTAGCCATATGTCTACTACGAATATTTGTAGAACAGTGTGCAAAAAGCGTATTGTAATTATAGTGGCCATACAAAGGATCTATAGATGAATAGTCTCTGAGTAGCTTATTAAACTTTTATAGCATTTAACATTAGATGATTTAAAAATAATTTTTTAAATGATTGATATTGATATTTCAAAAAATCACGTTTGTCAAACACGTGGAGGACCCCACAATTCATCAATGATGACACGCTGCTGGTTATTCAGCTCAAGGTGATTTTTGAAACAGAAATCGAAAATGATGAGGCAAAGAATTACCAATGGACTAAATAGGGGTACTAGCCATAAGGATGTAGATAATTCTTAGGCATCGCAATGACCGCGCTGGAGCAGAGAGAATCATTGATGGAACGGGAACTTTATTGATGGATCATCATTGGGTTCGGTGGGAGCAAGGAGAAAAACAGAAATTATATTTGGAAAGCGAGATTATGAAGTGGGTCGACACCTAATGGAAATAGTTGAAAACGGGCAAACATAAGTGGAGCTATATCAGAGTTTATGAAATAATTGTAGATTAAGAAGAGACTTCTTCACATGGTTATCAGAGAAGTTTGTCAGCCTCTGAAAGATGGAATAAGGTGGGGCGTTTGAAACACGTGCAGAAGAAGGAAAAATGGAAGGAAAGCTGAGAAAGACCCCGAACTATCACGGTTACTTAGTGGAAAAGAGCAATTCAACGCTTCGTTTATGATATTTCCAAAACTACTCATAAGACCACAAAAGTTTCAGCTGTGTCAATAACTAAAACGTGACTGCCGGAAATTCAAAGATCCAAAAGCTATCTTATCTATGGACTCCAGTTATGATGGTTTTGTAATGCAATGCTTGAATTTTTCTTGAATTTCTCCATCATCTCAATTTCTAGTTCATTAACAATTCGGAAGGAGAAATTCCTGAACTAATGAGAGGAGTTTTGTATCCACAAGATTCTAAGGTCGAGAGTAATAAATGAAATTGTTGTTTTGAGGAACCTTCAAGAGAACTTTCATAACCCACTTCTGGTGAAAAATGCATCTCAAAGCTCATGAAGTCCATATCTTGGTTCAACATTAGGATTTTCAATGATCACAAACGTAATGTAGATAACCCATGTTTTTTTTCATTCTATTGTGAGCTCGCTGTTTAATAAAACGTTTATTCATTATGTACTCTAAATCTAAAAAATTCTGATCCGCGAATCATAATTTTTTCGAGGCCTAGGCATTCGGTTTTGGTCTTATTCCGTCATTAGTCAGGAAAAAGAGTTTAATCATCCCACACTAACCATCGTTATCGTTAAATAAAAGCTGCACCTTTTTCGCTATTGTAAAATCCTTGTGACAAGCTTTACCTACCTACTTCTATAGTTTTCATTCAATTTTGATTAGGTTTTGGTTTACTATTCAATAATAAACCATTGTAATGGCTCTGGGAAAAAAAATTTCTAACCCCCCTGAAAATTTCATGGTTTACGTTTCAAAGGGTGTAGAATCCAAATCTGCAATAAAATTATCCGTCCGTCCGCCATACGCCGTACGCACGTTTTCTCCCAAACGGCTGGAGCAAAAAATCTGAAATTTTCACGAAAAATTCATATTGGTCCGACAACGGCCCAATTCTTTAGCCACCTCTCTCACTTAATTGAAAGTGCCACTTAACGATTGTCAAAGTTTTGTAAAATCCCTAAAAATCTCAAAAAAAAAAAAAAAAAAAAAAAAAATCAAGGCGGCCTAAATATGGACTTTTTTTTGAAGAATTTTCCATGAGGAATCGAATGAGCCCCCTCCCCAGGTCTGTAGCTCAAACCATTCCCGATGTATGGCATGATCTTATGCTGCCAACATCCGTCTTCGCATTGCTAAGTGCAGTGTTAGCTACAACTCCAATAGTTGTACATAGTAAACACATGTTGCAGCCACGTCAGAGAATAAATTAGTTACTTACTTGCGTTATCAAAAGTGCCTAGGTACTTCTTTTATTCATTATATATTCAGTTTATATTCTTCACATGGTGTCAGGTAAAAGTGCCAGGTACTTCTTTGTAACTATAAGTAAATAATCATTATATATTCAGTTTATATAACTTCACATGGTGTCAGGTAAATAATTTAGTGAAGTGACAATTATGGGCAAAGGAAAGAAAGATCGGAAACCCGCTAATAGGAAAGTGACTGACGATGATTTGAAGCAAATGTCCGGTGACGATTCCTCAGGAGAAGATATTGCCAGTACCTCGGTAAGACGATTACGGAGTAAAAAACGCTGCAAATCCTTTCACTGGGGTTTAATATTTAATTTTATTAATTTGGCTTGCATTCATGATTTGAATTTCCACTAAGCTTTGGAGTGTGCGTGTTTCACAGGTGATAGAGCGATTATTGAATTTCAGGAGATATGCATACAGCACGTAAATCGGTTCTCAACCAAAATACCTATTTGGATAAGTTGATCATATTTGTGTGCCTCCTGAAATTCAATAACCGCTCTATCCCCTGTGAAACACGCACACTCCAAAGCTTAGTAGAAATTCAAATCATGAACGCAAGCCAATTGAATAATAAACCCCAGTGAAAGAATTTGCAGCGTTTCTTTGAAAAGAGCGCGGTAGGCTGAAGATGGTGCCCTGGATGGTGAGGATGAAATTAACCTCTCAAAAATCAAGTTTTCATTGCTCATGCCAAAGGTAAAATCCATCGAACTTTATTTTCTTATAGCATATATAGCGTTCGTCCTATTTCGCTCCCATTCTGAGTTTAGTTGGGGAATTACGATTTGATAAGTTTGAATTGACTTTCCTACATTTTTCTTCCCATAGGCGAAATAATTGTTTTCTTTTAGAGAAAGACTTGAATTTTTACGATGTATAATCAGTAGCAGCTACGCATGCGCGACCCTCCAACCCTAGTAGAATGCATGCTTTTTACAGTTCTAATTTGGTTTCTATTAAATAGATGTTCAAGGATTGACAAATCAGAATGAAGAAGAATTGACGAATCAGATGTTCAGTGGTTGAAAAATCACGTTTTAGACCAATTTGAACAACTTTTGTTTGATTTCTGTATGTTTGGGTGTGTCTGGCCCCAGACCTTCGTCACACTCTTCATTTTTACCGCTTTCATCCGATTTTGATGGCATATTCAGAAAATGAGCGTCCAGTCTGTAGATGGTCCCTATGAGATTCATCACTCGAAAATGAATACTCCATCTTGTACGCGAGCAAACGTAAAACAAACTAGACATCTTGTGTTCCGATCTCGCTCAAATTTGGAGGATAGTCGGAGTAAGACGATTAAATCATACCACATAATTTCAACTTGCGGAATTCGCTGTAAGTGTACACAATAGACCCGCGATACAAGTCGGCTGGCCTATTTAAAGGAGCTGACGTTTGCGGGAACATGCACTATCGCCTTCTTCTCCGTGAATTGTTCTAAGAAGCTTACATTCTACAGCTTTTATGATTTTAAAATCTGTTTATTAAACTTGATTACTTACAACATTTTGACGATCAATACATTCATGTCATGTATTGGAAGAAGCTATGTCACACTTGACTTGGCAGACGTTTTTATTATGAACTGTTAAGTACTTATGCAAAGTATGATATGTTTCTTGACTGGTTAATGATAGCAGGAATATTTGAGGCCAACCTTCAAGGCCAACCTTTCGATTAATTCATCAAGCAACTTCAAGCCTTAGAAGCAGATTAAGATAGTAACATTTGAATGAACATGATGATGATGATGGAATAACATTTGAAATGTAATTATACTAAATGTGTCTGTATTATCATTCTGCAAGCCGTCTTATCTCTCTAGATACCTCAATTTCAAATGTCATTATCATCATCTCTACTTCTAAGCTCTGAATATTCATAATAAATTAAGCTTAGCTATTGGAGGAAGCTATGTGTGACACTTCGCTCGGAGACGTTTTTGTTATGCATTGTTCTAAGTAACCTACTAAGTATGATGCGTTTCTTTACTGCTTCATAACAGCAAGAATATTTAAGATTTTTAGAGGTTCAGTACATTAATTTCTTTTTCACCTTCTGGGCCAACCTTTCGCTTAATTTATCAAGCAACTTCGAACCTTAGAAGCAGATGATAGTAACGTATTCGAATTAAGATGATGATGATGGAATAACTTTTGAAATGGAAGTGTATAAAGTGTATCTGTGTTATCATTCTGCAAGCCATCTTATCTCTCTAGCTACGTCCATTTCAAATGTTATTATCGTCATCTCTACTTCTAAGCTCTGAAGATGCTTCATAAATTAAGCGAAACGTCAGTTTAAAAGACGGTGGTTTGAAATAGATTACTAATTGACTGAACCTCGATGAATTCCAAACATTCCTGTAATATCTACATATAAAGCTGTGTACAATAGAGCTGTGTACGGTAAACCAATTTGTTAGGTATTGTTATTGACGTTGTTCTCTCTTGACAATGGATTCTATAATGTTGTAAACCGTGTAGGTGGAATGTCGTCTGAAGGGTGAACGGAGAAGGTTTTGTTGTGAAAACCCAGGAAACCCCGGATGGTCTCACTCACTTTTACTCCCCCACCACAACTCGCGCCCCGATATGTAAATAGACGAGGTGAGAGGTTACGACAGGGCGTCGTGAGTTGTGGGAGGTTGGCGGAGGGAGTCGATCGTCTACTAGAAGGGAGGCGGCCATTTTGGCATCACCCTCGTGCATACAGCGCCCTTTGTTCTCCTCCCCTCTCTCTCGCTCTCCCCATCTTCCTCGATATCAATTAAGCTGGGGAAACTCCCCCTCTTCATCCACTTCCTTCTCCGCGTCGAGGGGTGAGAAGGAGGGAGGAAAAAAGGGAAAAAAGAGGGGAAGTGATGACTCTCCAAATGGGATTGTTTTTGCGGGTTTTTCTGCGGAAGGAGAGAAGGGTTCTTTAGCATTAACCCGAGCCAGTGCCGCCCTCGAGCTAGTGCTCTTGGCTTCCAGAACCAGTACCTCGCCCAAGTCGGGTTTCCCCTCCTTCTCCAACCACCAGGAATACATACCCACCGCCATTTATTCCCCTCTCCCTTCCCCCCACACCGCACCATCCATCATTCATTCACTCTTACCACCTACACTACCATCTTCCGTCATTTCGTTCCACTGCACCTCCTTACCGACACGAGACATTTTTACCTTTTTTTTTCTTCTCCCATTGTTCACAGACTAGGCTATTACTTTAACAATCTTTTCGCCAACTACCAACAGTAATATCCATAATAGCGCTTTCCCCTCACATACTTCATGAGTGCAACCTCCAGTTATCATTTTACTCGGTTCCAATATGACGATTTTCTGTAACACAGGTGAACCCAGTAAAAAGTTCGAAGAGCCAGAAATAAATTTTCTTACCCATCGATACTCCCACAATAAGTTCTATTTTTCAAGATCTTTGGTTTTTTTTGTATTAGCAAAACTTCCAATACCGATTTTAGTTATGCAATTTTTCAAATTTGGTGGATTTTTCAAAGACCATGAGTACAAGAGCGATTATATTGCAAAAGAGAAAGCTTCCTTCATTCAAATCCAGCTGTTATTATACTGTTAGATCTTAATTTAATTTAAGCTCATTATTCATTTACATTTGGTGCTGGAATTCCCGAATTTTAACATTGAACAACTGAGACCACTGTTTGTTTGTACAGCGCACAACTCACACACACACACACACACACACACACACACACACACACACACACACACACACACACACACACACACGCGCGCGCGCGCGCGCGCACTATGATAGATTATAAATTAATAGAATGGAGTTGAGTAGCTTAGATAGATACACCTACATTAAAAATCTAAAATTTCTAATTAATGTATAATCCTGTAATGTTTGTGGCAACAGGCAACTTGATAAATTCTCTTTTTGCAGGGTTATTTTGAAAAATAAAACACATCCACCCACAAACACACACACATACAGATGGAAAGGAAACGAACATTTTTGAGAGTCGTCTACAACTCAAAATTGCGAGTAGACATTCTGATTTTGAAGAAAACAAATTTTTTATCTTCCAAAAGTGAAAACATGTAAAGAAACTAGAAAAATATAACTGTGCTGTTATTGTAAAGCTATTTCCAAATGTTTAATCACTTTCTCTATGAGAGCTTAACCATTTTTGATTCTTGCTTGGTTGAAATTGTGTGGAAAAATCCGTTTTTTTAAATAAATAACTTAAACAATGGCGATGAAATGTGAATTTAAATATAGTCGTGTTGTTGATGACCTGTGATGCTAAAAACCTAAAGCTTTATCGGGGTGCGGACTATAGGCAAATATGCCTGTATTTATGTTGTTTGTGTGTATGTACTTGTGATGCGAGTACAGACTGAGCCTGGGGTGTGAAATCTAAATGAAAAGCCGACTGTAAAGCTGTAGATAAAGGTGTACTCACCGAGTAGCCACGGCGCGACGCACTCGTTTTCCTTGGCGGACTTGAGGATGGTCTCAGGGAGAGGGAGGGAGTGACGGACCATCGCGCCATACAGGCCATACTCCGCCATAATTGTGCTCCTTCCCCAACATTTCTCAGTCTTCCTCCATTTGGCTCTCCTGTTCTGGAACCAGACCTGCACACCAAACAGGACATGGAAAATGAAATTCGGCAACTGCTGGGAACCACAGTGGATGATTTATCCTTCTTGGACAGAATTCATTTTGTACAAAGCAAATTTTCACTGTGGAAATGTCTCAGCGGCGTCGCTGACATGACAAGAAAAGCTAGACTCTCCCCAGTTTTCAATTTCGGTTTCCCCAATTTAAGTGATCTTTGGGCTTGCCACGCTGTAAAAAGGTAAAACAATGTACAATCTTTTTCATTCAGCGAATCCATTGCATGACATTTAATCAGGTAGGACTACTGACTTTGTTTCGTGAGCTGATGAATTATTTGTCTCGATTCCAAGGGCAGATATTGCCAAAAACGAAGCTATGTGTTCCAATTTTAAAGTAATAATACCTACAGTTGGTTTCTGAGTAAAGACAGTTTATGAGGATATGAAGTTTCATTAAGTTAATTTCGGATACCTGACGATGACTCCAAAGTACCAAGTTAAATGAGTTAATAAATAATAAGTTAAAATAAAAGATAAGTAGGCTGAAAATGCAAGTTTACCATTTCCGTACAGTTTAAAAATACTGTGTCCAAAACTCGCAATAAAAGCATAAAAAGTGTTATTTTAATTTCAAAAGACATGCCATCAATTTTAATATTGGAAACTTTGATGGTTAATTATTCACAACATCGCGGTCAAAGCTTGTATGACAGCTTCCTCGTCCGTGTTATCCCTGAAAAGGGTGTATAGATAATTGAATTTATCTCAACCCACTCAATCTGAGAGAATTTAATGTAAATCAGTTGAAATATAAATAAACCAAATCTATGTTTGTTATAGGAATTTCACCTTACACATCAGTAGAAGATAAATTTAATCGAGGTATAATGAAATTCACGAGACACCATCTAGGGTCAACTCGTCCAGTTTCTGATTTGGTCGAACTTGGTCAGAATCTCTCCAGGAAGAAGATTGTTACACGAATTTGACGTTGGTTTATTGGTGGTGGTTGTAGCTGATTCACCAGTAATGAAGTTCTCAAGAGACCATGTGGAATCAACCCACACAATTGAGATACGTTTTATCGAAATAAGGGTGTATGTTGCTGTGGAATCCTGGTAAATAGCTGAGAGCCCTCTGTCACATCTCCTGCTGATATCATTTAACAATTAGCAATCCAGCGAGACTTCCAGCATTGTTTCTAATCTGAGTACTTACTTGTTGCTGTTTGGTCAACTGAGAGACAGTAGCCTGTTGTTTTTACGATCTAAGTACACATTGTTCAGCCACCAACAGAAGTTGATGAAATATTTTGACACAAACTTGGATGCTCCTAGCCGAAATTCTGGTAAGCTATCATGACTTCCAAACACCTAGAATACCTTTCACGGCATTTTGAGTAAGTAGATGCCTCATGATGCCATATTAGTTGCATGACAAACATTTCATTTCTGCTGAGCCTGATGGTACTAAGAATGCAATCCTGGATACCACCATGGCCTTCAACACTAAAAACCGTTACACTAACAGATTGTTGGTATTTTTGGTGTATGGACGCCTTTTCATTAAATCAACGTGATCGTCACTCTCCTTCAAACTAGTGATGGATCAGGTATCTCACTATTTAGGCGTGTGTAAGAGCCATCGCTTCTGACGATGTTTTCTTAGTTGCTGAAACATGTGGGGATATGGAATCCACTATAAATATATATGTATACTGGGAGGCTTGCTAGAAGTGGTTAGATGACACAGCTAGTTTTGTGTTGGTCCCTAGGCCTATCATTGTACAATGTCGATGAGGAGCTTTTTGTTATAGTACAATCTCCTCTCCTCTCTCTCTCTCCTTCTTGAATGTTGGTTGGTATACTCAGGTCAACCTCAGGATGTAGGATTAGATCAAGAAAATATACATCTTTTTTGAAGACACAGCTCATATTACCAAGATATACATTTTCCTTTTACAACTCCTACCTACAGACAGATCTTTTTCTGCAATAAAGGTAATCTGCGTCATAAGATATGTGTGCCCATGATCCTACAAAGGGATATTACTGAACATTGAGTCCAGCATGTTAGTTCGCCCTTACTTTGGCAGTCAGGACGAGCTACCCACTACCAGTTGGACGAGATGGGACAGTTATCGCCTCATGAACAGAATGTCATCAGCTGAAACGCGATTCTGATAGATGCTCTCTGTTGGTAATGTTTAACTACCAATGTTTCACAATCAGGTTTGGTGATGCATTTAAAACGATTAAATTCACATTGATACGAAATAAAATATTTGCACATCTGCATTAACTCGATAGAAGGCGAAAAGAGAGGAGTAAAACTCAAACCCTTCTCTGTTGCTGCAGTGGCCCAAATATTCATCATGCCAAGGAGAGTCTGCAATTTTATTTATTCCAACCAATGTAGTTATTACTATTATTTGCTCTAAATGCTTTGAGAGCCTTCGGGTCGAATGTTGGTTGGAGAGAAGTTCAATACCCACCTGCCTTCAAGCGGTATTGCGAATTCGTACCTCAAGGACCTTACACAGGTATGTAGTATATCCGATCACTGATTTTTGTTGTTTAACCTGGGATGGTTCCATATTTTCTTGGGACAATGGAGTACACATATCGTAGCCATGTATAATTGAAATTCAATTGATTATCATTGCGTACCCATATGCTATTTTATACTCCCAAGATCCCACTGGGATTTTGATTAACATCAAGCGCATATTATTCGGTCGGTAACGTCGGCCATCAGGACGATCCACACAGTGGCAATGAGACGGGAAGGTGCTTTGGTCGCATTAGTCCGAGCCAATCAAAGGGGCGGACGAGAGCGGGCTGTCATGAGCCGTGAGCCCCTTGATCAATCAGCGGATCGGGTGGCCGGTTTCGCTGATTAGACGCGATCCCTTGACCTGCCAACTGCTCCTACTCCTTGACCGCCTCAAGCCACAATCCCACCGCACCAAAGGCTCCTCCCTCCAATATTACCCTGACCATATTATATTAATTATTACCACCACTGCCGTTGTCGTAATACAAGTTGGGTTTCCTATCTAACTGTATAATCTTGAGAATTTTCGATTCCGTAAATGTCATTGTCCCTTACTAATGGACAGTAAGGCGCCAACAATGTTCTGGTCTGCGGTCGTATTGCAGTCCAAGAAGCATTGGTACCCTCTTTCTATCGTCTTATCTTAGTGGAACCTCGCGCCTTGTCCTCGCTGAAACGATCGGGGAACCTTAAAGAACGACGGGATGTGCTAATATTCTCGGTTGATCAATCGACCCTAAGGGATTAAATTTAACGATTTACCTATCAAAGAAAGGTTCCAGAAACGAAATCTAAAAACCTTCGGTTTAAGAGGGTAGTGTTTAAGTTTGATTCAGACAGAAATTAGTCCCATGGATCGAACTGGACCAGTCGGGCAGCTGCACAATCATCTGATCGCTCGCCATTTGAAAAATCGGTCAGCGAGTTGGCCAGGCTACAGGGCAGCGGTTAAACCGTTAAACCGTGAGGTCTGACCAAAATCAGTGTTCAGGGGCATCCCTAGTAGGACAGTTGATGCTAAACGATTGTACTATCTATAATGCCATCTCCCAAGCTTCAATTCAAGTTGAGGGGAATAAGCGGATGCTATTTTTTGGCTGTGTTTTGTTTTATCTCGTTGAATTTCAGTTGGATTTCTACGCGTATTACCGAGTATACCTATGAAGCAGTATCTCTGAATGTAGTCCAGTTTCAGTCGTAAGAAGATTCGCGTTGGAAGGTTTAAAAGGTATAAAACAGAAATAATAATGTGTAATGATTTGCAGCTATTTTTCCTCAAATTCGACAAACCCTTAGTAACGGGGGCAGGAAGGCCTTTTGGTGTCATGGGTCAACAACCTCCCTCAGAGCCCCCAGGGCAGTTTCCACGGCGCTGGCCCAAGGAGTTTAGTCCGCTCGGGTGGTCTCGGATACACGTTCGCCCTGTAAAGGTTAATGAAGCTGAACCCGCCACTTTGGAAGGAAATGGACTCTTGGACACCTCTCGCCCCCCATCTCCCCCTCAACCTTCGGCCGTTTGTTCGGGATGTGCATTCAGTTAACTGGCCACTTTTCCCTTCAAAGAGTGGCCAAATTCGGTCGGGTCGATGAGAATCCCACCGGGCGCTCTTCCAGTTTTAGATCAGCTTCTATGTTTCAGGAGTGTTTACATTTAGCTACAACCTAGGCGGAGGTGTTTCGGTATTTTCGGAATACAGTCGGATCTCGATTGGTGGATATCCAACATAAGTTGAACCAGTTCAATGGCATCCGATCCATCCCTAACTAGCTGAATTCATTTCCTCATCAGTAAGTCGAACTCAAGATGTGAACACAGTACTTGGCGCTCTTCCCATCTCCAAGGTGACGACGACCAGCTCGATGAACCGGAATTCTACTTCATCTCGAACACGGAGCTAAAAGTGTTTGGAATAAAACATGGATACTGATTTCGTTCACAATTCTGTTAACTTCGCCCATCGTTATGTCCTATTGATGATTGAACCTGCCAGCAGGACAGGTGATGGGGGGGGGGGGCTGAAGTCTTTCTCCCTGCTGTTTTCAAATTTCTGTCCTTGCATGTCAAAGTAAGACCAGAGTCATGCAAGGAATAATTTATGACTTCTACTCGTACAAACAATGAAAACCGGTTTATAATACTCCACGATTAAAAATGAGCTATGGTTGCATAACGTGGAACACAGGAAAGGCCACTGTCTGTATCTCGTTACTCCTTCAAGTGATTACAGTTCAACTTTTTCTGACTGCTGAGTTAGATATGCTGAAGCAGCTCAGTACAGTGACCTGTAAACAGTAAGTTAGCTTTTGTGTTCTGTTTTACTTCCGATCGGCTAGGTTGTTTTAAGTTGCTAAGAATCATCTTCATAATTCCAGAATTTGAACCTTCATAAGCCCAATCCATAGGTATAACTCAGAATGTTGTTTCTTATTGGAATGCGAGGTTCACAGAGATAAACCTAAAAAGAGTTTAAAACCTGAGCGCATCGCCAGGACCTTCCCCAACCAAACGGGGAAAATCCATTGTTGGGAAAGTAATCCAAAGCGGGTAGCTCAAGTTCCCAATTCGTACCATACACAAAGTATACATTTGTACCAATTTTGATTGAGTAAAATGTATCTATCTAATCGGAGCTATCGCACTCCTCTACCGTTTTTGATATCGATTTGACATTGACAGTTTACGTCGCAGCAATATCTCTGGCCTTCACCCTTAATTTTGTTTGCTAAATATGGACGTAATGAGGGCCCGTTCACCAACGGATTGATTATTACCGCCTACTTCTTTCATGACTCTTTACCACCAATTTTCACATTCAGCTGACGGAAAACTTATCCTGGAGTGAAAATCGTTTTCTATATATATTTTTAAGGATCCCCTTGGGCTTACAGTAATTTCTAGTAACTGATATTTCGTAGCGGTTTAATTTCAAATCGCTACTATCGATATTGCTATTTTCCCCTCCTTCTGGAAAGTGATCTCAAATGTGTCTTTTTAGGACGTCCCACTGAAGCAAGGCTTCATCAGTAGGGAGATGCCTATTAGGATTGATATAGAAAGTGTGTGGCACTATCCAAACATGGGACGAAATAACTGAATACAATTCAGACTACTCTAAAGCCGAATCCGTTAGAAAAAAACGATAGGTTGAGATTTTTGTGATGTAGTAAAACACATTTCAGGGCATCAAATTTTCATTATATATGATAGTGAATAATCGTTATTTCTTCATTAATTTCAATCAATTTGAATGATTACGTAAAATAACCTTTTTTGGACCCTAATTGTAGTCAAGTTGTCAAACGAACCTCAGAAATTTTGAATGTTTTGTCAGGAAGGAGGGTGGAGGAGGTAATGGAATATCCATTCAAGGTTGAACCATTACTTGGTTGGTAATTATTGGTGCTTTTCTTATTCGAAGCAAATTCTTGATTGGCAGTTTGATTGCTAATTAAAATGAAACGTGCTCGCGAGCCTCCAACGGCGAGGGCAGAGCGTCGACCGAGCGATGTGAGTCAAATCCGTCGGAAAACCGCCTAATTGGAAGTGTATAAGAGACAAAATAGCTCTTGGGGGATAACTAACTGGATATAACAGAACGGAGCCCCAAGGAAACTTAATCGGTGGGAAAGCTGACTGGATAGGGGATGAGGGGAGAGCTGCAGGCTGTAGCGTGCCGGGGGTGGCAAGTAACGAGGTAAAGATGCCACGTGAACACCAAACTCTCATTAGCCGGACATCCCGCTGTGAGGCGCTGTTGTGGCGTCCCCAATTTTTCTGTTCTTTTTCCCAGTTTGCACCGCTGGAGGGGGAAAAGGGGGCTGTTATTGTAAATTGTAACGAATCGACTGGTTTTCTGACCCTCGCCGAAGTGTCTGATGGGGTTGTACCCGTAGTCGTTGAGGGGGAGATCGTAATGAATATTGGAGCAGTGACGAAAACCTTCTCACAGACAAGGGATAACATGAATAGATATAACGGGAAGGCCGAGCATAGATCAATAAAACTTGTTGGACGTTTTAATGTAACAAAAGTCAATGCTTAATTCGCTGTAGGTCAGGAAATCGTTGTTCAGAAGTGAATGAAAAACCTGCTTTTGCCCTAAATATTTACACCTAAATGACACATCATTCTTATATCTGAGAAACAGATGTAATATTGATGTCATATACGTAACAGATATGCCAAACAGGTCGGAGTTTCATTGGTTTCACAAAAATGACTTTTTTTGACACCACGAGGAAACGTACCAACAAATGGAAACATTTTTTATTTGAAACCTTCTGTCAACGGTAAATCCAATCAGTGCAGGATTCACGGGACAAAGCTTCAACATAGTTTTGAATCTCTATGTGCCCACCTTTACTGTTGGAGGAGGCTTCGACACGCTTGTAATACCTACGCTAATTACATTGTTTCGTCTAGAAATTGAGAGGTTCATCTTCTATTTTGTTCCGATAGTTAAAAGATAATGAAGAGAGTTTTCGGAACAGGTGCAATATAGAGGCTGCCAGATGGTTGAAAGTGTCCGACACTGGGGTGAATAGTGTGACGACCTTCACCCACCAAACCTTACAATCATCTATGATTCAGTTCCATTATATCAGACTTTTGTCTAAACCACTTGGCGTTTAAGGTTGATAATCATGGTCGAGGGTTTTCCAGGGCGTAGAATGAGACTTTGGGATCAAAAATGAAAAATTCCAACACATGAAAGTTGTTCATTGGTAAATAAAATTTATGTTTATTAGTTATCCTTGTACTTAACTGTAGGAGTTCATCCAACGAAGTGGAAAACGGAATATTGTTTAAATTTTCGAGACTATTGGATCAAAGATGGTTATTACCCGGAAGGTGATTATAGTAGATTAAGCTTCAACCTTGAAGGTAACTCACCTTCATAAAGGATAAGAGCAGACGAAGTGTGAAAATATTGATCAACGTTGAAAAAGCTATTAGGTGGACGAGGTGGTGGAAGAAGGGTTTAACTTCTCTCACGATTCGAGTCACCTATAGCTTGAAAATATGAAACCGAAGGGGCATGATGTTCCGCTTGTTTTAAGGCCTGTGGAGTCTGGAGGTAGTTGACCCAGCCAATGGAGCGTAGTCGGGTTGACCAGGAGGTAGAGCTAGTACTTTGAATGCTAGAAGGATTTTCAGATCAAAGGCCCGGGGGCGTCCTGCTGGTTGTCATAGGGTAGTCATTCGTTCCAGCACGCATGGGATAACACCAACTAAAACACGCTTCATTCGGCAACCGGGAAGGCGGTCCACTGAAACTGACTGCATTCGGCGAGTTGGACTTGGTGTTGTAACTACCGAACCTGGACATTCACTGAGAGGAATGTTCTATGTACTAAATGATCAACAACTGGGGAGCACATTAGTGTGGAAAGGAAGGAGAGCCACTGGATTTCGGAGCTTACTACGCATACTCCCTAGTTTCCTGAAACTAGTTCAAACTCTCGTTTCGCAAATAAGTAACACCAAAGTGGCGGAAGCATTGTTTTCCAATTGTAAGATGAACGTTTCTCTCTTTGACCGATTTTGGTCTATGACAGAAGGTTTAACGCCTACAATGTTGCAGTTGACATTGAGAACAGCTTAAAACTTATTCTCGCTACAAGCAACCTTTCGACATTCGTAGAATAGAGCAATTTTCGTTGTCGTCACAAACAGTGGTATTTGACAAATTTCAACAGAAAAGTAATAAACCACTAAAGAATATCAAACAGCCGTAGTCAAACCATAGGATCACACCAGATTTCATTGAATGGCACCTCTTTAACGCTGTACAAACCAATTTCATCTTCACTTTTTTCTGGAACGCAGCAGGGTTCAGCAATTTTAGGGCGGCAGGTGCCACTTTTGGAGCCACAAACGGTGGTAAGAGAAAGTTCCTTCTTCAATGGCTTTAGGGAACTATATTCAACAAAGGTGAATGTCAATTTGGTAGGGCCTTGTTCATAAGCAGTGCACCACTATTCTGTTAATGACAAGCCTCGTGTTTTTAACATTAAATTTTCCCTTACAGTTGCATCTCATTCAATCGAGCTCAATGCATAGCAAAATCATGTACTATAACTCTTCTAGAAACTATAAGTAGATCCCAAATACATGCGATCATCGCGATAACTAAAATTTTAGTACGGTTTTCAGGCATCAATCATCGCAAAATCCATCGGTAAGTTTCTTTATAGATTAATGAGTTCCTTTCACCCCTATACCTAGTACAGTAGGTACCGCCCAGGATTCCTTCAACTAAGTAACAAGTACATGCATAGAATGTTCGTAAATTTTTGTGAGAGTGGTAATACCCTAAAAATGAAAAATAAGATTTCAGAAGTGGACAGTTTTCAATTTAAAACTCCACAAGACTTCTACCTAACACTTTTCTGCTGAATTTTGTGATACTTTTCAGTCTATGATTAATAGATCATCCTAATGGATCCATCTGTCAATGAAGGACTTTTCAAGAACGGCCCAAATAATAATAATAATAATATATGGTGTACTTCATGGACAGTAATTCAGGTTGAATCAGAGCTGTCAGTACAATCCTAGGAGCATCTTCGTCCAAACCGATCTTAGTCAGGTATGTTCAATTTCATACTGAAAATTTTGCTACTGACTTGTTTCAACTCATTGGCTGCATCAACCCAATTAGTCATTCGAATAAGCAAGCTCGATATCAAGTGTAAGGTCTTTCAACGTAACAGGAAGATATATTCAAGCCAAAGTGACTATAACCACCTATCCGCAAGGAGCCGAGATGAACTGTGAGTCGTAGGGAAGAAGTAAGTGAAATTACGAAAGCGATTATGGGACGTTTGCTCGGAGCAAACGACACCTGAATTGCGCACAGCGGGTCTTTATTGAGGAAGCAAACGAGATTATAAGATTTGCCGCGCGCGGAACGGATGCGGAAGGGAGACAAAAACCTATTACGTCCCAAGTTGGCGTCTGGAGTGAAGGGAAACTCGTCTTAAATTAACAAATTCAATTAGAAATCAACTCATTCATTGGGGGCCTTTCGAGGGGTGATGGGGAGATGTTAATTTCGGGGTTGTCACGTTACGGTTGTAGCGGGTTGGGGGGATTCTCCTTCCAGTTTCACAAAGGACGCTGCTTCCCTCGGGGGTGGGAATATCGTCAGCTAATGAACTCGTCTTGGGGATGGAGTTTACGTTTCTTCAGCCGGGAGACTGAACAGCTGTAGGTGTAACAAACCGCAGGAAATTCGCAATTAATTTTTAGAATAAGAAAATAACGTTTGTAGTTGTTCCAGGATATGAGTTTGAGGGGAACGAATAAACTGATTTTAAGCCGCAATATTTTCGTTATGGAAGGGTCAGAGTGAATTTCACTGGTTCAGTGTACTGGAATTGAATTGAAAACTTCAAAGCTGAACACAAGAACATTGGAAACACGAGTACTGAATTTGGATACTGGAAAGTATGTTACATTTCTGGACTATTGATAATCATCAATAATTAATTATAATTAAATGTCCGAAAGACGATTCCCAATATTTTGTACAAATGAGATGAACCAATAAGTACATGATGAACGTGGAATTTTGAATATTTAATGTTGCGCTTTTGATCATATGTGTACTCAGCATCGGTATTTTAGACATCCATTAGGTACTGCTTCTTCCTTGAGAGGTAAGTACAGTTGAAAAGGCGTCCAATGAAGATAACTGCTTGATTCTTGAGCTTCATGGCAGATGAATCATTAATAAAAATCAACTTTCTAATATTACTTTCTTGCACAGGATGATGAATTGTAGATTGTAAAGAAGTCCACATCAGAAGTGTGGTGATTGAGGGTCAAGCAGATCTCACCTCTGTCCTTTTTTTTTCCTTGGATCCTTCGAACATGGGGTTAATTTCTCATGGAGACGGGGACACACCAGTTGGTAGGTAGGTAGGCTGTTCCTCAAACAGCCTCAAATTGTTGGAACGTAACAAGTCATCGTTAGTTTTTTTTATAAAGTATGGCATTTTAGATTGAGGACTCAACTGTGGAACCACTTCCAATTTCACGTCCTTGATTGAACAGGCATGACATTCGACTCACCGTCCATTCAGCTTATAAGGGTTCTAATTTCAATATCCTTAGGTTGTCCGTGAAGTCAGAGCCAACACTAGTTAAATTTTTTTTTATGGTAGTCGAACGATATTTATAACAAATTAACTCTCATATCATACCAACTTCCACTACCCATCTACTTTTATATGTTTTAGACCTTTATACCAACCATGATAATCGTTTTCATGTGTAATAATCAGATATTTTATTTATATTTCTGGGTTCTGATTTTTGAAGGTGGTCCACCACAAAGGAACAAATAAGGCGTATTTAAGTGTTTTGTTATATCTCGTTCAATTATTTTGATATCTGCTTTCATTTCGTGTGGATAGGTTTCATGGAGTTATCAATCACGAGGTATTGAGGCACAGTGGTCGGCTCAAGCACCCTTGTAAAAATCCGTTCCTGATCGATCTACCTCTTTATGGCTCTTTTTATGGCATCTGGCAATCGCAAGATACGAAAGCGCGAGTTTAGACAAAAGCATTTTCAGACCACGACTGATATATATACAGACAAGTGATTTACGTAGAGGGGTTGTTGTAATACAGAAATGAAATTATCACGCCTCTATGTGATGATTTGCGGCGTTTCACTGTGTGCAAGGACTTTCATTTTAACATTCGTGTTGACGTTTTTTACCGTATGATTGATCGGATGAACGTGTAGCGGTCCCAGTGGGCTCATTCGATTCATTTCGTAATTTAATTTTTTCCCCTATCAACATCATACGTGGTGTCGGTCCTCTCTTTGGCTATGGGAAGCAGTGGATACACTGTGAAAATTATTGTACTTGAAACTATAATCTAGCTCGAGAACAACCACCGTGACATCCACTGGTTGTGCTGGCATGGGCCATTAGTGGATCAGTGTATCGTGTATTCTGGAACTAATATTTTGATCCGCTTAAGCAGAACAGAAGCAAAGCTGGCCGAATCCTCAAAGCGAGTAACATACTGAATTCAACGCACCTGCTAGCGAGGTGATGGTCGCAGTTTAGCTCTTACGATTCCGGCATAAACCTCCGTTTTCCGGGGAAACACTATTCCGAACCGTCGAACGTATGGGGAGTTGTTCTCTGGATCGTATGATTTGAGTTATACCTACGTCGGTAACAAACGACCGCATTGGTTGATAACTGTTGTTTGCATGGGTCGGCGTTCTGGCAGCTCTGACGGGCGGATTCCCGAGCGGGTGATCGGAGGAGGCGGACAAACTTCAAATGGAAAACGACGTACGCTTGGACTTCGACGGACGCAAAGGGTTAATAGCAGCATAGCCCATTGAGTTCTGTTCCCAGGTAATCGGTTAGTCATGAGTAAACGCGTAGTTAGTGAATGCGGCAAGCGAGAAACGATGCATTCAAAGTGCAGTCTGCTTATCTGTGTGATCGCAAAACCGTAAGAGAATAATGGTACACGATCATTTCCCTTCAATATAACCAACTATTGAATAATTATCTTCCGCTTGGCCATCATTGAAGCAGAATGAAATTATAAGATATGATTAATATAGTCATAACTGCCTGATTCACTGATTTATTGGTTAAATAAATACACACTTTCTAACGCCGTACACCGTTCCAAGCTTTTCTCTGTAATTAATGCACTAAAAAAATACAGTCAAAAATCACTTAAGGGGTCTGGTTGATCCTGAATCACTCTCAGTCGATCTCGCGGGTCAATACTGGCAAGCAGAAATCTTGAAAAATCATGATTTTGATTACTTTCAATATCAGACCGTTTTTTGATTGTCACTGATAGCTGTAGCTTACAAAGAACCCAATGAAACCACTCAACGTTAAGGGAACACAATATGCTCTCGCGGCTGCTCTACAATGTTTTCGTTAGTTGCAGTCTATTGTTCAGACGTAGGTCAGCGTTCTATCTAGTTTGATGATCAAAAATGAAAAAGATATTCTGAATTAATCCTTCTAGTAATGTACAGATTAGATAGTTGGACATCAAAATCGGACGGAATCTATGTTAAAACTAGTGTCTTCGCGTGTTTATATAAAAACAGGCCTTACGATGTTAAAATATGTAAACCAAAAGAAAAGTTATTGACATTTTACTAGGTTCGAATCCACAACCTTCCGTACAATAGCCAAATGCCTTTACATCACTGCTCACCACCGTTAGTCTACGAAGTTATTTATGAGTGGCCAGCTTACACCAAAGAAACACCATTCAAGAACAATATTCTCAAACAATCATCAAGAAGATGCTCGGTGTATTTTGTATTGTCACCCGGACGAAACAGAGTATGAAAACCCTGTTCACAAAAGTTCTTGAATGTCATGCGCGTTTTGCCACTTGTTGGTATACCTAGTTACTGTTCATCTGTAAACTGACGAATCGTCAAAGGGATTCGTTTGTTACGCATCCGCTATAAATTTCATATTGGCAAGAGAAGGTATGGCCGATGGTACGTACTGCGTTATTTAACAGTTTTCGTAGTAGTTACATATTGGAGTTTTTATTATTTTGTGTTTAATGCGATTTTGTTTTTATACAGTTTTATATGAAGTGGGAGAAGACCGCAGGGTGTAATAAAGTCTAATAGTAAAGTGTAAAGGTACTTCCAGAAGCACTTTTTTGCATGCTGCCATTTTTTTCTACTGAGACCTACTGGAAGGACGTGGTTTTTGTCCGTCGTACTTCCAGAAGGACACGTCCTCCTTCACTGCAGATACCTACCAATTATCCGCAATATTTTTTAAATTTATTTTTCAACTTTCCTCATGGGTACGATCCATCTGCCTACAAGGATGGTAATGGGTTTGAAAACGTTTATATTGTCCGTATAAAACGAGACAGATCAGAATACCATTGAACATAACATTGTACTTAGAGAAAGGTATTTAGGTACCAAAACTAAGTTGCTTTGATAAGGCAACGATCAGAAGTGCTGAATCCAATTAAAACCAACCCATCTAACTCGGGTGTTTGACGTCTTAAACAACTATAAATAACAGTTCTTTTTGCCATTTTCGCATTCAGAAACTCTGTTTTGTTGCGTTGCTATTCATTGTAATATTTCTGCTATTTTGTGTCTTTTTTTTTTTTGGTTATACATTTTGTAAGTGTTTTCCTACCTGTTAGTCTATTCCTGTATTGGTTGTTTTGAGCTAAAAAATGAGCGACTAACTCTTGATTACTGCATAGACCATTGAAAACGAGTTGGACGAGAATGATGCTGATTTTACTATTCGGATTTTGGTTTCGGCAATATTGATTCCTTGGCATAAAAAAACATCGAAAAACCCCATTGTAATGGTCATTTTATCTAGTTTTAATACAAAAAATAGTACATTAAGTGACAAAATTGATAGCAAGGGCGTACGGGTAAGCTACCTCAAATCTTTCTTCTTCATAGTGCAAATTCCACAAAATATGCAGGAGGCAGGATATTCTTTACTAGGCAAGACCCATTAGTACTCCTTTTCCGCCGTAATCAAATTTTGGTTCACGATTTCGATTAGGCGAAATACCGCTACTCCTTTCACGACTAGGCTTTGCACGACAACAACAATGTTAAAAAACGAACTATGAACATAAACAATACTATTAACGAACAGAAAACAAGGAATAAATTAAGAGAAGTAGTAAAGTTAAGCAAGCAGTAGTCTAACAAAAACGGGAAAACACAACAATTTTCAGGAAAAACCGTCTTCACGTCGTATAAATCAACGTTTAAACTTTAAATTGACATTTTAATTTTAAACTGACGTGTGATGGATACGTTGTCAGTCGATGTTTAATTATAACAGGGTAATGATTGATTACATTGGTGAAACCCGTTTGATTTCAACCAACGTTCAAACCTCTGGTTCTGTAAAACAATGATCCACTTTAACCATGGTTAGCGAGTGTAGGTGAAAGCGGTGATAAATAGGTATTTGATGGCAATCCAGAAATGTCTTTTACGAATAAGACACAAGAGTGTAGCAATTTACATGCAGCAGTAGTCTCCCGTCGCACAGATCTAGCAAATATACCAGCACCTGTGTTAACTGCTCGTTCTCCACTTCTAAGTATACTGGAAACGGAGAATAGGGAGGACGTACAGGAGGACTAAGGTTCGTTATTAACTTCCAAGGGAGGGAGGAAGAGAACTAAACTCCAAGTTGACCTCTCTCCGCGGGAGAAGTAATTAACGAACTACTTCACCCCCTTCGAGTGGGAAACTAGGAAAGGGGTAGTTCACTAACCAGAAGTTTAATCATCGCAAGTTAAGATTAATGTGTTAAAATAGGCGATCGGTGATTAATGATTAGTGATTTTGTCATCAGGTCGTTAGAGGAAGGTTGTGCTTATGGCCCTTGACGACAGCTTTGCCCTTCAGGGGGGGTGCACTTCCAAACGATCCAACTTCATCATCCTTCAAGTTGGGCACATCCTCTTAGACCGAGATGACTCTATAATTCTTCAGAATAATTCTTTCATTTATTTCGAAACAAATAAAACATATTAAAACCCTTCAACGACTTTTTTCTAGATTACAATTGATCTTGTATTGTAGGTGGATTCTTATCAAGTTTTATGAAACTTCTGTCCTCTTGTAAATTTATTTATTGGCTTCTTGATAAATACAGCAGTTACATTTAAATTTAAATATGGTCCCTATGAAAAAAAAAAAAAAAAAAATTAAAGATGATACAAAATAAACTTACGTAGTAGATGAAATATTGTGTGAAATAACAAGAAAAACTGATCACAAAATAATGTTAATTTCCAAAATTAATTCGAATAGTTTGAAATACACTTCTACATTCGATGGAGCCATTATGGTGTCCAGGTTAGAGGAGCCATCAACTATCTTGGTGATCCCACCTAAGAGCATCTCTCTGGCAGATGTATTCGCCGGGCATGATGATGTGTTCGTTGGTCTCCAGTTCGTTGCCACAGAACCTGCACTGAGATGACTGAACGACCCCAACCCTTAGGAGGTGTTGGTTGCAGCACATATGACCGCTTCTTAGCCTGATTATCGTTTTAAAGAAGGCCTTCGGTTTCACCACATTCAAATCGTTAAACCATGGTTTCATGTAAGAACTAGGAAACATTGATTTGTACCTATTCCCTGCAGGATATTCGTGGAAAGCTTTCTTCCATTGGTTCATTTAGACCAGCTTTATGCTGCGCCTCATGTCAGTACGGGGAAACATTCGTGAGGCTTGCGGGCAGGGGAGTAGAACTTCAGTTGCCATTAGAACTGAGAAGGTAAAGGCAAATATTGCTCAAAGTATGTTTAAAGAAGCAAATCACATTGCCCGTTACAAGGATAGCTCCTGGACCTCACTTGTAAACATGCATTACGCTCCACAGTTCGATGCTGATTCAGCAGGACCGGAGATCAATTACCAACTGCAGTGAAAATGATCAAATTCCATCAAGTCCATCATAAAATATAGAATGTCCTCCTTCTCCAAAGTCCACGTGGTTTAACCCAATTGATTAAATAAAATGTATAAGGTGAATAATTTCATTTCGAGTGACGAAAGATATTTACCTATAAGATCACTAATGAAGGTACACTTCTTCCATCCATCATCTAATGAGAAATTTTGAAATGTCAAGTGATCGTTGACGAGGAAGACTTAACTTTTACTTAGAAGTTGAAAAATTAAGTAGAACATCAAATAGATCTAAAATGTAAAGTTTTATGGGTTTTTGAACTGCATCATGAATCTTGTCGTATCGAGCAATGAATCCCAGATTATCTGCTATCTTCTGAATTTAAGGTTTATATTCGGGAATGACCCAAATCTTTAGGTGGTTGCTGATCACAAACTAGATAGTTTCTTGGAGCGCGTTGAACGTCCGAAGCCTTCACTGTACAATGAGAACTCAATCCAGGTGTAATGAATGATAGAATTGTCATGATTATGGAATTTGTGCCCAGACTGCAAGTCAAACTTTCAAGATTCGAGCAGAGAAGAAAAACTTGAACTCAATGCCTTGTGGCTTTAGGTCAAATTATGGGTGTTCGCCCTGTAATTTGCACACCAGAGAGGATTCGCTCCTCCTTCCGTATCAATGTCCCAGTGTCTGAGTCTCGGCACCCCGTATTTGGAAGGGTCACATTGGACCAGGATGAGGCGATACAATTCTGGGCGGTCCGTACTGAACAATCCAGATGTTAGGCAAAATAGCATAGCGTTACAGGTTTCGTTGGGGGTTCAACTTATAATTTTCTATTACAAGAGTTTCTACTAGAGGGAGTAGTACTGTTTTATCATAATTTAATTGCCATATCATTAAGTTGTTGAAATTTAAGATTTAAATTCATTGAAAAAGACCACAACTTCCTGCCGAAGGTTCGTTCAAAGCCTAATATGTGAACAACTAAGTCCATCACTGCGAGAGAAGACTGGTGCAAACAGATTGAAACTACGTAAAACTAATAATAATCAGGATTTTAGGAAGCGGAAGCATTGTTTCCACCTTCGGGAGTAGGAAAACTTGTTTCCCCAAAATAACATTTCCGACTGGTTTTTACGTTTCATGCCATTCTGAACAACATTCGTTTCTGTATGTTGTAACGCTCTTAATTTCTGCAGCTTTTATCCGATTTTGATGAATTTTCAGGGAATGTGCGGGTTATGAACTTCATAGCTCAAAATCAATACCTTATGCTGCCGAAGAGCAAACGTAAACTCCACCAAGCATCAGTTTCTCAGGTTCTGGTGGTTCGATCTCGCTCAAATTTGGAGTGTATTCGTGGAAAACAGTTATAATATGCATATCAATTTCAACACGATCGTATCATTAGTAGCTGCTTCGGGCGTAAAACTTGAAACCACTCCACCAAGCATAGTTTCCTCAATCGTCGTGGTTGAATAGAGCTCAAATTTCCGGGGCAGTCGGATAAGTGCGGTCAAGTATGGGGCGACAGACCCGCAATACATGTCGACTCATCAATTTGAAGGCGTTGTCATCCGCGGAAATGTCTTGTGTCATTTTTATCCGTGAATAAAAAAGGTTATCAAGCGTTGCGAGGAAGCTCAGTGTCACGGTGTGGTAGCCACAGCCAACTTTTCTGAAGTTTTAAAATTATGATCTGCTACTCTGTGGAATCGGTTCACTAACGTTTTCCATCTTTTTCTCTTCTTCCATTATGTCTTGAATGTTCAATTTCTCTACGGTTTCAAATTTGTACTGGAATTTCCACGGATACCAGAAGTGGTCCTGTGACAAGGCATGTAGCCCATTGTAACCACGGATCCTTGAGTAGATTATTCAAGGATCCGTGATTGTAACGTTAAAAACAAACAGTCATTCATACTAGTCATGTCGACAGAAGTTAAGATGGATTACAAATTACGACCGATAATGGACTGTTAGAAAGCATAAAGGGGTGCGAGTGATTTGCTGGTCTTAACCAGCGTGCGGAGGAGAAAGAGTGAACAGGGAGATTTTATGCGCTAATGTGATCGTGAACAAATATTAGAGCGGCTTGAGTGGTTTGAAATCGCTGTTTTCATTTTGTAGCCGATCAACACCCGTGACAAGACAAATCGTCCCAAAGAAGGGGCTTGCGAGTGTGTGCGTTCATAAACGAGCCCGAGGAGCCGCGTGTGCGTCCGAGTGATTTAATAACATAAATAAATTAACTCCGGGGAGTTGTCGGTCCCCGCTCGAACAAATGTTAGCGTTATGAGCCTAAGTGAGACAAATGTGAGCGGACCTGCTCCCGTCACAATGGGAAAAGGGGTAACATGTTTCCCGACCCCTCAAAACTAACCCGGGGTTAATGGCGCGTGAATTGATTGCGACGAAGAATCAACATAACGTTTTTAGTGCGAAGAAGGGGGAGATATTTCAAGGAAGACCGTAATTTCTGTGCGGTTGCCGATCATAGCTATGTGGCGCGTGTTATTATCTGTCTCAGATTATGTGGCGCACGGTCCTTTAATTTTATTATCCAAGGAAACAAATCAGTGAAACAACTGTTACTACAATTCCGATTCTCAAACAAGAAATGGCTACAAATCACAACAACAAACTAATAAACGTTGTTACGCTTTTACATCTGGGGTCAGTCGGCACACTATTTCTGTTATGTTCTAGGAAACCACAGTAGAAGGGGTCTGATTAAACCCACCCATCGGAGTGTTGAGACTAAAGGAAATTTCCCCTTTGTACTTGTAAGAACAGGCGTTCGAACTCAGACAGAACTATCGATATTTTTGTCCCGTAATATTTGCAGTACATTTAAATTTGGTAGTTGGTATTCGTTTCTTTTTCTCTCGTTATTTTTAACCAACTTCTTATTTCAGAATTCATTATTGAATTTCAGGAGATATGCATAGAGCACGTTTCTTTCTGTTCGCAACCAAAATCTCTATTTCGATTGATCAGTTGATCATGTTTGTGTGCCTCCTGAAATTCAATAGTCGCTCTATCACTTGTGAAACACGGACACACCAAAGCTTAGTAGAAATTGGATAACAAACCCCCATGGAAGAATTTTAATATTATTATTTTATTATTAACTTTATATAGATTTTGCTACACCTATTTTAAATGATAAATTTTATTTATTTAGGTTTATTATTGGTTTTGTGTTGCTATCAGGACCCTAGTGACGTAGTGATGCTGTGATGAAGTAATCTGGATACTGGAGTGAGCTCCTAAAAGGCTTTGCAGCCGATATACGGGTTGAAGCATTCTAATAACCATAAAAAACGCTGCAAATTCTTCCACTGGGGTTTATTATTCAATTGGCTTGCGTTCATGATTTGAATTTCTTACTAAGCTTTGGAGTGTGCGTGTTTCATAGGTGATAGAGCGATTATTGAATTTCAGGAGATATGCATAGAGCACGTAAATCTGTTCTCAACCAAAATACCTATTTGGATTGATCAGTTGATCATATTTGTGTGCCTCCTGAAATTCAATAATCGCTCTATCGCTTTTGAAACACGGACACTCCAAAGCTTAGTAGAAATTCAAATCATGAACGCATGCCAAATCACACTATATAAAGACGAGCTTATCAGAGTATATCGACGTTTCAGGGGGTGGTAACGCCGGGCGGGTGGAATTCTCGCCCCCGTCTCCCAGGGCAACCGACCTGATCCCCCCGACCCCGCCAGAGAAGGGGAGAGGTCCCCAGCGGGGGGAAGCGTCTCCCAGGGCAAGCGACGTGGTCCTCTCCTCGGGGATTTGGGATATACGATTTTTTGACTTTGCATATTGTTATTATACTCCCTCGTTGTGTTATTCACCTATTTCTTTTTAACCTGCGTAGCAGGGCCATTAAAGTAGTATGTTTATACAATTAATATACCTACACTAAAAATAAACTTCAACTAAGATGATAAACTACCAATATTTTTTCTGCCAATCATTTGTATAATAAAATAATATAGACATGTATTATTCGTTGGATTGCAAGCTTTGCGTTGTTCTATTTCCTTAAATTTTTTAAGATCAATTTGGTTAGTTAGCATTTGATATATGGGAGGTTAATATTTTTTTTAAATATTAATTTGGTTGCTAAAGTATTAATTTGGATGGGAAAATTATTAATTTGGTTGGGAAAAGCATTGATTTGGATGGGAAAAGTATTAATTTGGATGGGAAAAGTATTAATTTGGTTGGGAAAAGTATTAATTTGACTGGGAAAAGTATTAATTTGAATGGAAAAAGTATTAAGTTTATTGGGAAAAGTATCAATTGGGGAAAGTATTAATTTGACTGGGAAAAAGCTATACTGAGCGGATTATCATCAATCATCTTATAGACTTGCTGACAATTCAGTAGGCGAATAAAATCACCACAAAGGTAACATCAACGAAGAACGGTAAATCTCGACAGAAGCAGGTTATCCTACAAAGTGCGATAGCGCGGCGAGAAAGCGATTCTAAAGTCAAACCACGCGGCACGAGGGTTTGCCGCGACAAACGTGCTGACTAGCGCGGTGCCGCGCTTTTACGTATGACAATTCCATAGAACAGCACAGTTTGATCGCTTATAGAACAGATCGCGTTGGTGGCCCGCGCGCTCGGGTTCGTTTCACACGTATGACCCTGACGCGTCCGCGGCTGGCGACTTCTTCATGTAGGTACACACACAGGACTGTGTGTGTGGACTGTGTGATTTCGCGCCGCGCTGTGGGAGAGTGCTCTCTCTCGCAGGTTGCCAGCGGCCCTGTACCTAGGACTCAGCTTCAGTTTCCATCATCATCATCAAACTATCTAAAGACGAAAATATCAGAGTGGGTAAGTAGGTAGGTATATCCCCTTTTCAGGGGGTGGTAACGCTGGGCGGGTGGTGTTCTCTCCCTTACCCCCACCCAACCCGGCAGAGCGTCTCCCAGGACTTGGGACGTACGGTTTTTTGACTTAGCATATTGTTATTATATTGCTATTATATTGTTATTATATTGCATATTGTTGTGTTATTCACCTATTTCTTTTTAACCTGCGTAGCAGGGCCATTAAACTAGTTGAATAATAAAACCCAGTGAAAGAATTTGCAGCGTTTTTATCTAAATTTTGTCTTTAACGGTTTTAATATCAGCCCTTTGAGATGCGGGGCTTGTTGGTGGGCTCACAAACTATGAATTTGCAAAATTGATGTTAAAATTATATATATCCAGGCATTTGGGAATATAAGGAACCTGGGAAGAAAGACTATTTGACAAGGAACCGAGGGTGATGGCAAAAGGTGGGTGTGGTCTTGTTCTCATCGAAACCTCCTTCAGCCCCAGTGCCCAGGTATCGGCCAATTATTAGCTCTTTCGCAACCCAGTTCTGACGTCATCGGGAGTTCGGCCAATTACAGCGACAGTGGGCTCTTCCCCTCGTTTGTCCCCCCTCCCCTCGCGATGTTGCCTTGACTACCGTCCCCTCCCCTCCGCTCTACCGAGAGTTCATCGCTCGCTTCGACCCACCCGAAACAACGAGGAAAAACCCGGTTTCCCTGTGTTCAGGATGAATACAATGAATCATCGACTTCCGTCTGTGTTCCATCCAAGTGGCAGTTAAAGGCAAATACCGGACAGCGGATATGGTCATATTCATAATCACAAATAGAAATAGGTATATTAACAATAATACAAAATTATTATCAAAATGTATGAATATGAACAGAATTAGGATAAAAATGATAATATGAATAGGTATGTTCACATTATCAGCCAATTATTTCTGCGTTCCCAAGGCCTGTGGGCTTAATAAAAGCATAGCTCATTTGAGCCTGAAGATGGACAGTTTTAGAGCTAACTTCACCAACAACCCCTAACTATGGTTAAAGTAAATCCATTTTTTATGGAATCAGTGTTGCGATTGTTGATTTAAAACAAACGGGCTCCACCAGACTAATCAATGGTTACTTCGTTATCAGTGAACATCGATTCACAGCGTTTCCATGAAAAATCGATTTAAACGTTGATTAATACGATATAGAGGAGGCATTTACCTACAAGTGTGGGAGACAACAAGATGACATTGATGACCTAACCAACAACCGCCTAAACAGCAAGTTTTCTACAAAGTTCATTAGGTATAATCGGATGAAATTCGTAGAAAAAAACTTGTTTCAAGGGTCTGCAGACACGCGGTCAAAGACAAGGGCAGACAGACTCAAAAAGAATGCTCTCAAGAATGGTCTAAAACGTAAAACTTGATTTTGGAGAAAAACACGTTTATTCTTCAGAAAATGCAAGAAAGCTTCCGCTCTACCAGTAGACCCGGAAGAAAAACCTATTTCGCTGATTAAGTATAGTTAATAAATCAACACCTATTCAAAATGAAATAAGCCGTCCGCACAATGTAAGGAATTTTAAAACAACTGTGTGACTCGATTCCAATCCCGAAAAACGTACCTAACACTTTTTGCCAGTTAGGTCAAGGTAAAAGGATGTTCCATGCTAAAACAGTAAATAGCCAATTTGCACAAAATTAAAACTAACAGTTATCAAGTTGAATCGATTTCGACGGTAATATCATCTGCAGTAATAGAACAATGATAGTTATTTTTTATTTCAGAAAACACCTCATTGCGCTTTTTTAACTTTCGGAAAACTGAAAAAAAAAAAAAACTGTTGTGCAGCGTGAGTGTAGGTGTAGTCTCCTTCAAGCATTTGTTTTACCAAATCAAGAACATGCTTTGGGAATAAAAGATTTTGATACTTTTTTTCCTTCAAGTTTTTGAGTTACCTATACATTTTAGAAAATTTTGTAGTTAGGTGGTTTTTGCAGTGAATAATGTATCCAAAGTGATTTTTTTAAAATTGTTATTAAAATTGAGTCAAACGATACATGTTTACGTGTTTTGGTATCGAAAGTAAGTTATAGACACACTAAGTAAAAACATGTGTGCTTCTATTATTCTTTAAACAGAAAGTATGTACTCATCCAATTATACTACACGCTACAGTCTAAAATATACAGAAGATCTGGTCTATTCAGCTTCTTACTCGTCTTCTGGCAACTCGTGGTCAATTGTTGGCCAGTAGATGATGGTGTCGTAGAAGGCTTGGAGGTACATGCCTTGGGAGGTTTTACTTTCCAAGGAATAAAATGTTCCCCATTGCTGCTACATTATTTCGTCCGTAAGATTGGCTCGGGGCATCTTTTTCTTAATATGAGACGCACTGCCATCCTTTGAGCCTAGTATTCCGAATAATGCTCCTTTGGTACTTTTCTCCTTGAACAACACGCCTGAGAGGAATACTCGTAGGTTCATCGTTCGAACTATCAGATATGGCTAAGCCACAAAATAACACCTTACTTGTCACCGAAAACGCACGAAAAGCAAATATTATCCACTCAGTGTTAATAGATTGGTAACCATTGATACAAACGAAACAGGGATCCACGGAACATGACTAGTGATGTCAATGCAGAAAACTGGGCCAGTGAAATTTTCTTCGCAGAAAGGACCTATGAGAGGCCCTTGGGTTCTTTCTGAAATGATTCTTTTGTCCGAATCAAAAGTCATTGTGGTATTGGGTATAATGAAAAGGTTGGACGTTTAGCTAAAAAAAGGGGGGGGGGATTATTGGTGCATCTACAGATTTGAAGATACCTAAAGAAGATTTAATTTTCTTAACAAGCCAGTGTACCGAAATAAATGGAGAAATTCGTACAAAAACTCAGAAAAAGGATCCTTTTATAAGCATATCAACCCTTCACCTCCCTTGGAGCCCTGGTTTGATGACATCTCGAGTAGAGCATTGATTGTTTTAATGGACCTCGTTCAAATCATGGAATATGTTCAGTTTTTAACATACGGAGTGCGTGCCATGGACACTCCGTTGTGCCAGGAATGTGAGGAAGCAGATGGAACTCCAGAACTGTGAATGTTTCACAGTTGAATGAATAGTTAATGGATAATTCATGAGTTGAGGAACATACAGCGAAGAACGAAAAACCCTATTTGACAGTATTACCCCCTCCCTAATTCATCCGTTCAATTATCATGGTTTGCTTAGTAATTTAAATTTACACTAAGATATATTCGAATTTTTTCAACACCCTTAGAATTCATGTATGATTCAGGTTTTATTTTGATTTTCTATCAGAACAATGTAATCGTTTTGAATTGGAGGTTAGTTTATTCTCTGAAGTTATTTGAGGAATTGATTACAAACGTGTTAATGTTAGATGTTAACCCTGTAAATAACATATGGAAACATGTATAATTTGTACAATGGCAATTAAAAAGGCTGCCAAAAAGCATTGGTGACGTGGAACATGGGTTATTTCTGCACTAAACGCGGTATTCACCTCTGAAATATACAATAGCACAAAACATTTTTTGAACTTTTGTCTCTTAGGTGGTTTTTGAGATGAACGATTCAACTATTACTGAACAATAACTGTTATTGTTCTGTTGTTGATGATGGATTACCCGTCGATCTATCTATTTAATTTCTTCGCGAATGATTCAGTCAGGAATAACGGTGACCGAAGTAGGTGAAGATGTTGACGTGAGATGTGGAGGAAGGCTACTCGATGTTACCTGTTGTCGGCACTTGAGACTCTCAGGCGCCATCCGAGACGAGACCTCTCAAGTTTTTTTTTTTTTTTTTTTTTTTTTTTCAATAGCTTCACGACGTAGACGCACATCCAGTTGAGATTCTTTTCCGAGCTCCTCCGGTCGTCTCAAGTCCTCAAGGGTTGGATGGGGTCGAAAAAGAAAGACCCCACAACATTCCTTTTGCCAAAACAAACAAACAGTTCGGACAACCCCAGCGATTCACGGGGCGTCATACGATTTCGTGGAAGCGGTAGAAATGATGGGTTGACGTGACGCAGGGACTAATAATGAACGATTCTGTGAAATAATGTTGATTGGGGCTGTTACAGAACAAATATTTCTCCAGATATATTCAAATGTTTTCTCTTACGAAAAGACTGAGTAATTTAGAAGCAACTGGAAAGAATTTTTCTTTTCGCAACAGAAGAATGATCATAGAAAGTTAAATTAAACACTTCAAGAACACTGTAGAAATCAATTTTCAAAGTCAAATGCACATTTTTGAAGTATAATTCAACATTTCCCGTAAAATAAATCCCTTCTCAAGTCAAATGCTGGTAAACCTCATCATTTCCCAACTAAAATACAACACTTATTAAGTTCACCTAAACAAATTCCAAAGTCAATTTAGTCATGTTCACTCTTCATTGCTCAGCTGAACTCAGTTAAACCCAAGAAATTCTCAAGCCTAATTCTCTGGCATCAGAGAAAAACCACTTAAGTCGGGATTCACCAACTTTACAGGAGACGATTTTTCTGTTTTGCATGAACTAACCAGGTGATATAGTGAAAGTTGATTATGGAGTGGACTCCTAGAGACACTTCCTATAGTTACACGAATGGAAGCAGTGTGTTAATTTACAAACATATGAGATTTTGAACAATGACTCAAGTGGTTATTACCCTGATCCATAATTTGACGAAATCGTGATTCACCCTCCAATGCCGTCAAAAGCAACTCATTTAGGTACAATATTCATCCACTTGCAGAAGACCCACAACTATTAATAGAGGGGGTAATTATGTTACAGCAGTTTCATCTCTGCATGGTAGATTTTCTTAAAACCCGTTTAATATGTTGCTAATTAAAGGCAGCAGTGAAATCAGTTTTTTTTTGTTCTCGGAGCTAACCCTGTAATGAAACGGATGACGATGAACATCAACACTACCCGTGGATCTTCCTCTCCTTGCGAATGAAAGGTGGTCAAATTCCGCCGATCTTAGAGGAGTGCTTTTGTAGAGGATTAGGCCAAATGTCTCTGAGGTGTACTTCAACCACGATATTGCGTACCAGTTGCCTTTTCTATTCTCTCGTTCACTTTCCTAGGGACCAAGGCTGTCTTCAACAATCCAGCAAAGCCGTAAAAATCATCACCTGACATTTCGATTAATTGGATCTGGGCCCAAAGGATCGCACAAGTTGGAACCAATCATAGGCATGACAAATTGGGAGGTTAGATATATTTTTCTTTCTTTCAATCACAGAGTGGTCTTGGTCGGCTTCTAAAAAGGGTATGGCCTGGAACCATGAACTTTTGTTCCACCATTAGCAAGTGAGGAAGCTGCTGGCATAGCGCAGGTGAGCATAGCCACGACGTGCGAATTTCTGTTTTGTCCGGCACATGTATCCTAGTAATAAATTACATATTTTACATGGTCCGGTAAAGACATTAACTTATTGATATTTTAATATTGACTGATTAATATTGAACCTAAACTATTTGAAAATGGGTTTAGAAAAGACTGAATCCTCATGATGTTCTTGGAATTTTGCTCGAAGAGAAAATGCGAGGAAATGATCTCAAGAGATAGAAAATGGAAGGAAACAATCAGTGTCCAAGTTCCGAGAGATGATTCGGGAAGTAAGTTTCCTAGAACTTTTCACATAACTAACTTATTCTCTCATGACCACTAGTGGTATACGCGTACCAGTATAAATAGTTAAACCAGACTTAACTTTAACCTAGTTCCGTTTTGAAAGCTACCTTTACATAGCCGAACAATTTTTCCGAGAGCTGTCGATGTATGAGCAGTTAACTACAATTGTACTCAAATTGAAACATCCGCATGTATTCAGTTAACATGGACTAACCAAACAAGATTTTCAAATTGTGAGATGGATAAAAACGGCCATCGCAGTGACTCCGTGCCAAGCCATGGTCTGACTTGGGCAGCTATGTACAACAAAGATGAAAGGATTTCTCTTCCCTCATCACTTCAGCTAGCTCATTTTGAGCAAAACTCGAGTTGACCTCTTATTCACCGGGGATGCAGATATAAAGCCTTGAGGATTATATTTCAACCATTAAAGTGCTCACCTGCCAGGCACAGAAGTCTGTGATACCGACACTTGGTCGTACAAGGTTCGGAGCACCACCTCACCTCGGAAATCAATTTGTTTCTCTTCCGCCACGAGCTAGTAGTACTGGGGTGGGGGGAGTTGAAGATATCGATTTCAAACCAAACTTGACCACTGACAGGCCGGAGTGTTTGGCCGAAGAACCGATTTATTTGAAGTGCACCCCCGCTGAGTGTCGGCTTACAAGCGGACACTTGCGACTTTTCACGTTGTTGCACATCTGCGTGATATCTCACAGCTGTCCGGAGCCAGCGGGAGGTGATGTGTGAACAGAACTGACCCTACTCAAGTTGAGTAAACATGATCATCGCAGGATGGGTCTTTTTGAGGAATCATTAAATGGTACTAAGATATTGCAAACGCCATTTCCTGTCGATTAATATTGGTTGGCTGTCATCTTTTTCCTAAGTACAACCTACGACATTAAGGCTTGAGCATTCCTTCTTGCTATCCCAAGAACCATAATATTGCAAGAAGTATGGTGAATAATTCTTCCAACTGGAGTTGGTGAACAATCGTCCGTTTACTCTCCATTGGAAACAAAATCAGGATGGTTGTATTCAACGCAAAGAGAGAGGAAATACTATAATGAGTGGCTGGCGACAACCCCCTGAGCAGGGTGGATGAGGAAGGCTATCCGATACAGAAACAGTAAACTTTTGGGCAATATTTTGCAGCGATTTTGGAATTGAATCTTTCTATCTGAATCAATGCAGAGATGTCTCAAAATCCTTCCAAGTTCAATTATTACTGTTTTATACTAGAAGAACATCAGATCATGTCAATCGAAGACATTCTGGATAAATTGACCGAAATCTCGCAAGGAACACAAGTTAATATCCAACCGAACTCACTTCCGTTTTCAAATATTTTGATTGGTGTATATCTGGTCCCCAACATTTCATTCAATGTATAAGTAACTTGAATGTTGAATTACATTTCAACTCATTTCCAATAAACTGTAGATTGATATCGTTGTGGAAATATGCTCTTATCAGCTCATCTGCGAGGTCCATTTTCATTTCCCGTTTCTCAAGACTTATCCACCAATTTAGCTCGACCCTTTCATCAAGAAATGTCCGGCTTTTCAAAGTTTTGAAATACCTAAATCCTACAGAAGCCGCGCTCCTGCTCAAAAAGCAGTTCCTAAACTGACTGAACGATTCATTAAGCTTAACTAAAACTCTTTACCATCCAGGTCGGTTGCTCTCAGACTGGAAAATGCTTCTTTAGCTTATATCTAATGCGATCCTCTAAAAGGAAATCTTGCTGGCTTCAGTCATCTTCGGATCCCTAATCATAATTATCTTCCAAGGCCCGTCCCAACATAAAAAGGCTTCGGCGTACTCGGGAGGGGCGCGGATTATAACTTCAAGAGCAGGAAGCCTGGGAATGAAGATCCAGCAATTTCCCTGGAAAAACTACCACGGGGTCGAAAAACTCCCGTGAATAGGTTCTAACAAGATAAACCCGAGCTATTAAGTTGCCTTTCCCCCTTACAGCTCTTTCCCTCAATACCAACCTTAAAAAAGAAAGGCTTTCCTCCGGCTTGAGTTAACTTCTTTCATCCCCCTCGACAAATAAGGTTAGACCTATCTCTCTTTTCTTGTTCTGGTCGTTTTTTCACCCTTATTCCGTCTCTGTTCCCTCCTCTGGCGGTTGAAGGTCTCTATTAAACCGAATCTTTCCACCCTCCTTTTTTTCGGAAGCCTTTAACGACTCTTTCACAGGAAAGTCTTGTCTTCTTCCACCACCCTCCGCTGCCCCAATCCCCAGTTCCTTATGAACCAGTTAGCAAAGCTAGAAAGGGAGATCTCACAAGCCTCCGCAAATCTGCTAATGGTCAATCCTGCGCCTTTTAGCGGTTGATGAGGCTTTAAGGAGGAAGAGGAAAAAAAGAGGAAAAATCAAAATTGCTGAGGGAACCGTCAAAAAGCAGTCGTCTAAAGACGTCCTCCAACCATAACGTAATTCGGTAGGAATCGCGTCAGGGCAAAATACGGTCGGTTTATACTTTTTCATTTTCGTGATTGCTGAGGAAAAGAAGAGGCTCTTGAATCGTTGGAAGCATCTCGAAAAACCTTCATTTTGACGACGACAATAACTTGGCAATCCACAGCTCTAACGATGATTTAGGATTTGATGGGAGAAGAATGATGATTTGCCAAGTGGGAAAACACTTTTAATGGTTTCATTGAGCCCAGATGGCAAGGAGGATGTAATACGAGTAGGCGCAGCAAAGCCAACCAAGAGTTGATAGGCAGTGAATGGAAATTTTAAGTAATAGTATGATTCGCATGCCATGAAAAAAAGTTGATCGCCATGATCCAAAAGTTAGGGTTCACAACATTCATAAAACGCAACTTCAACTGACACATATTACCCAGTTCTTCTAGTTCAACTACTATTTCAATGTGAAGAGTATGATCAAATAACCAATCATGCTAATCTTGATTTTCTCAACAACATTAATCGTTAAGCCAATAGATTAAATCTATCACACACGTCATATACGAATGGTCAGTTCACCCTCTCAACTGACCCATTGAGATGAGCAACTAAATCAGAGGAACATTAAGCGTGTGCCAGTTCACCGTCGGGTAAAAGCCCTTGAATCAGGAGAAGAGATGTAAGGGTCTTCTGGTTTTCCATGGACGGATCATAGAGTTTTGAGGCTGTACATTGATAGTTTTGAGACCATGGTTTGTTAATGAGTGGAGACATGGGAACTACTAGGACAAGAAAGTCGAATGAACTGTACACTCCTCCTATATTCTTGCTGACCTGATTGAGCAACTATTATAAGCTCTAATAGTTTTGGATGATGGAATTTTTGAAGACAGCTTCTTGTTATCTGCTGTCTGACCGGTTCACAGTTGGTTGTGTTGTACCAATTCCTATCAGTTGTAGAGACGTGCATAACGGTTTGTCTTCCCATGATTCATGGTCAGATAATAAAGTTTTGAAGCTGAAGATTCAAGAGCAATGGATTGCTATTGACTAGATACAGTGGATGCTGCCTGGAAAAGAAAGTCAAATAACTGTACACCCCTCGCACATGAGCTACTATATCAAGCGCACATTGAGCGTATACCATTTCTCCATGGGCTACAAAGACTTGTATCAGTTGAAGAGTCGTGACTGGCTGTTTGTATTCCCGGGTTTTATAAACGGATAATGGAGTTTAGAGATCAATTGAGTAAATTGTGGACCAAAGAATGGTTAGTCGATGGATATAGCGGCCGCTACCAGGCTAAGAAAGTCGAATGATGTGCACGTCCCTTCTGTACAAACACTGAGATGAGCTAGGTTTGGCAAGCGAACACCATTTGGTGAGCAAATACCATTTCTCCTCTCCTTGTAGCAGTTGTAGAAGTGTGACTAACGGTTTGTATTCCCGTGTTTTATAGACGGATAATGGAGTTTAGAGATCAATAGAGTAAATTGAGGATCGAAGAATGGTTAGTTGTTCGACATAGCAGCCACTTCTTGCCAAGGCAAGAAAGTTAAGGCCTGTACATTCCTCCTGTACACCCACTGAGATAATTCGCTTTAGCAAGCGAATAATAAGCAAATGCCATTTCTCCAAGGGCACTTGTAGCAATTGTATCTCTGTATTTTATGCTCGGGATATGGAGTTTGGAGACTAAAAATGTAAGACCAATGGATTGTTAGTGAGGAGATATAGCAGCAGCTCCCTGGAAGATAAAGTCAAATATCCTGTAAACCTTTCGCACATGAGTTACTATATCAAGTGGACGTTGAGAGTATACCATTTCTCCATGGGCTAAAAGCACTTGTATCAGTTGAAGAGGCATGATAACGTTTTGCCTTCCGGTGTTTTATATACGGGTAATGGAGTTTAGAGATCAATAGAGTAAATTGAGGACCAAATAATGGTTAATTAATGGAAAAAGAAAGTCGAGATCTGTACATCCCTCCTGTAGGTACACATTCCGAGTTGAGCGAGCTTTAGCAAGCGAATATTGAACAAATAATATGGGTACTAGGACCAGTTTTAGAGGCGTGTCTAAAGGTTTGTATCTCCGTGTTTTACGGGTGGAATTTGGAGTTTTGAGACTGAAAAATTAAGACCAATGGATTGTTGGTGAGTAGATATGGTGACAGCTACTTGGACAAGGAAATCGAATGATCTGTCCATCCCTCCTCAACACATACTGAGGTGAGCGAGCTCAAGCAAGCGGGCATTGAGCAGATACCATTTCTTCATATGCACTTGTACCAGTTGTAGAGGCGTCTTTGAAGGTTTCCATCTTCCGTGTTTTATAGACGGAATATGGAGTTTTGAGACTGCAAATTTTCGACCAATGGATTGTTGGTGAGTTGATGTAGTGACCAGAAAGTCGAATGATCTGTACATTCCTCCTATACACCCACTGAGATGAGGCAGCAAAGCAAACGGACACGCTAGTTTATTATAAGCTCCAATATTTTTATAATGATGGAACTTTCGGAGGTAGCTCCTTATTATCCATTGTCAGAGCGGGTTACAGTTGCTTCGCATCGGCCATTGTTCTGTCAAGTGGGAGCGGCACCATCCGCACTCGGCCAATTACAGTAGTCACCCAAGTAGAGTAATAATAGCTGAGAAATTAGTCGTTAGGACACCGAACGAGGTAGCGGGGGCACCTAGTTAGACTCCAGCGTTCAGTGGAGATGGAAAAAGCGTCGAGTCACCCCGGCCGGGCCCCGGAGGCCGTGGGCCGGGACTGATGCCTCATTACCATGTCAACTTTTGCTCCCGGGGGCCCGCGAGGCCCCAATTAGCTCCGCCTTCCATGTCAGCGGGGCCCCCTTCCCCGGGCCCTTTGTTATTTGGAAAATCATGAAGCGTCCTCGTTCGCCTCTCCAACCCGCTCCCTAACACCACAAAAGACGTATAGACAGTTAAATGTATAACTGCCCAATGAGTCAGGGATTATCTCCCACAGAAAAAATAAAGATTAATGAAAAAAATATAAAAATCTATCCAACCGCTACTGAACCTCTCTCAATGTTCGACGATGAATAACATAATATTTATCAAGTCCGGCTTCTATGGTGAAGGATCAATGCGAGAAGCTCCCCAAGCTTTTTTTTGAGAAGCGTGAACTTATTAAAAGCAATACACGATTTCTTTGTGATGGAAACTTCTCAAATCGCTAAGGATCTGATCAAAGTAGTGACAGGAAGTTCAGGTTATTTAAAGAACGCACCTCGTTTACTGTAGTGAGCTGATGGAATGGTATAGTTGCCCCTTCCATTGAGCTGAATACGGTAATGTACGCCTCAGAGGATGACCCAGACCCTTGGAAGCGTCTGATTCATCTCCCAAGGCGACGTATTCAAGAATCGAGAAGGGCCAACTGACCATATCCATCACACTGTCTAATGAGAGTGGCTCCTAACTGCAGTTCTCGTTCCTGTTTCTCCCCTTTCAACACATGTCAGATAAGAACTGCGGGGGGGACAAGATGTGACATACTACAGAGCTAATACTGAATATCTTCTCGAATCTTTCCTCCACAGAAATGTACAGATCCACAAATTAGTGGATCCTCCTAACAAATGACTGTATTCAAATTTTAGTTAGAACCATATTCCTTGAATATCGGAATCCTTATTGGAACTTCGGAGTAGTTACCTCCTAGTTCTCAACAGATTTAAATCCCATAGATCTTGAATAGCGGCGGCAATAACCGTTTCTTCGGTGTCTGCTCTAAATGAGTTCAATTGTGGTTATTTATACACTGTACAAAACTGATTGATTTCTCTTCTTAGTTTCTAGTCTCAGTAATTCACTTCAAAGGCCAGTCTTCATCATTACTAGGAATCATACTATCACTGCTGAACTTCTCTCAGCGTTCGACGAAGGAATATTGGCAGTGACATCCAGGGCTATGCGCCTATTGGGCTTCGTGAAGCAAAATACACGTGAATTCACGCATGTACCACCAACAGTTGCCCTGTTTAAAGCTCTTGTCCTTTCAGTTATAGAATACGGATCAATTGTTTGGAGTCCCAACTATAGTTGCCAGATTGATCAGATTGAATTGTTGAATTGAAAGTGAGTACACCACAGATTTCTGAGGTGCGAGTAGGTGGCCTATAAGCTTTATATTCCCTCGGACTCAGTTAATTATGATGTGGTTTTGTGTTCGGACTCAGTTAATTATGATGTGGGTTTGTGCTACGCCCTGGTGATCGTTGACGCCTCTCGGATATGTCTTTCTTCTGGAAATTATTGCATGGGGAGGTCGACACCCCTTCGCTCCTGAGCAAGGTGAATCTTGCTGTTCCCGGATCTTGCTACCGAACACAACACTTCTTAATCAATCAATCCCCACTTGAAGATTTTTTTTCGATTCTTCTCTACTCGCTCTTGTGTCCTAGTAGTTTGTAAAAGTTGCATCTTCTCATGGAATTTTCTCCCCGGGCCTGTAAATAGTTTCAATTTCATTTCTTCCCCTATTTATCACCTATGTTACAGTTCACTTTATTATTTAGTACTTTGGATTCTTATACTTTGTTCTTATTAGTGTATTGGGCTTGCCCGTATGATTAAATAAATCGATAAATATTTATCAAGACCGGCTTTCGACACGATGATTCGATATGATCATTGAGGGGTAAGTAAGTAATGCTAGAAACTCTCCCAGCCTTTTTTTTTGGTAGTGAAGTACGAACTCGAGCCGTATTCCATTTCTACGTGATGAAAAGCCGTCAAATTCTCGGGGGTGTGACCAAAACTCTTCAGTCGAGGAATCGTCTCGTAAAGCAAAACTACATTGGGACAATCGATAACTGGTCCCTTGGGTGATTGAGAAGTCTAAAGATTGTCGGAAGAAACATAAAAATACTTCTCCTAAGGATTGCGTAGATTTAAAAAGAGAAACTACAAGTAAATAATATCCAATTGCAATCTTCATCTTCTTCGAAGGTTTTCGTGATTGAGTGGTGTCTTCATTTTTTCATTCATTCTAAGTTTAGCAAAATTAAGCTGAAGCTCATATTAGGGCCGAATTTCATCTTCCATTTAACTTTGGCAGTTAAAAGACTTGACTTTCCCCTATTCTCCACGATAAAAACTCAAATGAAGTGCCTAATTCGATATTTGGCTATAAGCCTAATAAAATCCTATGAAATCCGTTGAATTTTCCTGATTAAAAGCTTAAAATGGCATTATCCCATTCTTATTTCCATCATATTGGAGGTAATATACTATCATTTTAAGTGGCCAAGGGAATTTTCTATTAGAGATGGGATATTTTCTAAATCTTGCTTAATATTGGTTCTGTAGGCTTAATGCAATGTGCTGGCAAGACAGCATTTTCTAACCTGGGGACAGGCTTTCATTGATCCTCGGGTTATTAAAACGGGAGAGGTTAAGACTCTCCTCTCATTCGCCAAAACGTGGTGAGGAAGGGTGGACCTTCTTTGGCTGGGGACGACGACATTAGGTCGTCACACCAGACTGGGATGTCAATGCCGAACCAGTAATTACCAAGCAGTTACTGCTTGGGTCCCAGGTAGTTCCTGACGATGGGTGCAAGTGTTGTACACTGGGCATATAGAGAGCTAGTGGCAGAAACATAGTTAAAAAAAAAATGATAATAATAAACGAATGGGAGCTTGTTATTCATATAAATTTTTGTAAATTTTCAAGTGCGAATAACAGATTCTGCGGCTTGTAAATTCCCTCCCCAATTCCGTACCAGCATGGAATTCTGCATTAAAATGTGTGATCGAAACAAGTAAGAAGGGGGATTTTTGGCGATTTTGAAATACAAAGTTCTAGCCGAATGTTTGAGATCAACAAATGAGCGAAAAAATGCATTGATCTGCTAGACTACTGCTACCTGATGATTAGTATCTAAACAAACATCGCCCAACATAGAAAACTATTGATGATTGGAGCAGGTACTTATTCATTCTATTATTCACAAAATAGTGCATCAAATGAACTGGCAATCGATTTTCGGAACTATCCAATTTCTCGCACGCAACTTCATTTACTTAATTGCCCGTAAACTACACCGAAACTCTTAATTCCGCCGTTTTCATTAATCCTTTGAGCGGGCCCCCGCGGGTGAAAATGGGGGTTTATTGTATCAAATTAAATTCGGACAAACCCCCGCCCCTCCCGAACCCGTTCCGCAAACACGACTGAAATGGGGCGCTTTTCGCCTGCCTCTCCGTGGAAAGTCGCAATTAACCTGGGAAGGTTAAAGGAAAAGCCTAAGAGGTAGTAGAATGAATAAATTAAGACACCCCCTCCTCGCCGAACCCTCCTCAACATCGGGCGTCCCATAAGCCTGGTTGAAAGTTTTCCTCCACCATCTGTTTTATATATATATATATATATGGGAGAGAGAGGGAGTGGGAAGTGGGGGAGAGAGAGTGAGAGAGCGTAAGAGAGTTTCCTTGGGTAGCTCCCGCCCACCTCTCGGGATCTCTCGAGCTCTAGAAAACGAAGTCTGTTCTCTAATGAACCTTGTAATTATCCTATCCTTTTCCCCCTCCCACTTTCCGCCTCACCTCGAGGAGGAGTTGCCTACGTTAATATATAAATTCTCAAATGACTAATAGGAGCCTTTTGCAAAAAGGCTTTTCCACGAGGTAAGCTCGTGGGAGGGAGGAAGGTTCCCTTTTAACGAATTTTCACCCCCCTTTGCTCCATCGCCACCCTCCGGCGCGCCCTTTTCTGTTCCTTACTCGGAAAATTAATAATTAAATTATAACAAAGGGGTAGTGGGGTAGGAGCGACGGCGCTGCTCCGCCAGGAGAAGGGGCGGGTTTCGGAAGGATAATGACGGGGAACTCTCCTCCATTTTCTACTTAACAAGCACCCAAGCTATCCGCTAACTCCTTCGTTAGACTTTCCATCTTCCAACCCTCTTTTCCCCCACCCAGACTCCTTTTTTTTATTTACAAAAAAAAAAAAAAAAATCCTTTTTTGCCACTTTCCCCACTTTTCCGTTCCGGCACACTGTCCACCTCCCTGCCTCGCCACCGTGCCAGCTTTCTTAATGGAATAATTGAGATGACAACAGAAAGGCGGTGGTGGGAAGGGGAGGGGACGGAGTGGCGTTAATTTTCTCAAGAGTCACTTGCCGAAAAGGGCCTTCGGGCGATTCTTTAAACTTTCATCAAGTGACCTTAAAAAAAGTCTTTTTTTTCGGGGGGTTTTACGGGGCCCTCGAGAACCCAGAGGTGTTTTTCTCGGGGAATTCGGATTGCATTTCCTAGTCGTAGGTATTCAATAATTTATTTATACAGTAGGGCAGAATGCAGGAAAACACTTTCAGGACACTAACGACATAATCAGCAAAATCGTGTGCTACTGTAATGCTTAACCAGGACTTGAACAATGAATTTATTCCCTTTTGTCACATACATACATGAATATACAGGGTGTTTGGTGAAATATGTCAGAAAATCGGGGAGGCGTTTCTTCAGACTTCAAACCCAACTAAAAAAGCCATATGAACCCACGTCCGATTCTCAACCGTTGTGACCTTATTTCAAATGTTGTGTTTTTCTCATAGAAACGTGAATTGTCGCAGTAAAATCATCATATCTCCAGAAACATTTGAGTTTCAAAAAACTAAAAAAGCCACTGGAAAGCTCATCAAATTTTCTTTAGAAACATCTCTTTTCAAGTTCGATCAATAATTAGTACCTAGTTGCTGTTGCGACCGCTCACAATTTAATTTTCGCCAAATTTGATTTTTTCTGGAAAAATTCAAATTGCTCTCAAGATTTCGAATTTTGACCTACATGATTACTTGATATTTTAAAAACTTCGTCATTCAATCATCTTTCCAGTGGTTTATTTAGTTTTTAAAAAACTTAAATGGTTCTGAAGACATCATGATTTTACTGCAATTCACCTTTCACTGAGAAAAACACAAAATTTGAAATTAGGTCACTAAGGTTGAGAATCGGAGATGGGTTCATATAGCTTTTTTTTGTTGGGTTTGAGGTCTAGAAACACCTCCCCAATTTTCTACACAAGGGCAACATTGAAATTAATATTAACAGGTATTTGCACTCCTTGCCGTTCTGTCTTCACATCAAGATCCTGCTGTAAGCAGAATGACCAGGGTATTTACGCTAGAGGTGTTTCGGTGTTCCAAGCTATGATAACAATCTAGTCCTTCCCGGTACGCGAATGTCTCTTCCCGTTTCAGTTTCATGGAGCGGGAAGTTCTGTTACAAGCTGTCACTGTCATTGACCCGAGTCCTAACCGGTAACTTACAGCACCAGGGACCGAAAAAATGCGGCTGTCTCTGTTTGCCGTAAATGGTAAGGAGTGTGTTTACTGCATGGTCTGTCCCTCAAGAGCAACTGTTTTCGAAAGCAGGAGAAATTTTGTCAGATAAAAGGAGTTCAGTTACGCCACGGAAAGCAACCATGTAAATTTTTTAACCAGCCCAAAAAAGAATCTAGAAATTTTTACTTGGTATTGCGTTTCATGTTATCCATCTGCCTTCCCAAGAGGTTCATAAAATGATAATTTTTTTAATACCAGCTTGAATTGTTTTCTATTGCATAACAAGTCTGAGCCCTGATACGTGGAGATTATTCTGCATCCTGGGACTTCTGTATCAATAAGAGAACTGTACCGGCATTTTGGAACGTTAATTCTTCGTCACTGTTCCTGAGAATTACCTGGACAGACACACCTCTCGTTTATGGGTTCTTTGATCGTGGCTATTCTTCTTCACTCATATATAGTATAGTATGTAGAGTATAGGTCACAATGTGTTCATCCTAAAATTATGAAATTTTTACCAAGCTTGAAGGAGCAAATGAGCTGTAACTTAAGGGAAGAAAAATTAATATCGGTGGCCTACAGCTCAAAATATGAAAAGTTGAGATTTCCCATGGTTTACCCATTTGTTATCATATATTTTTAACCACCCCTTCGAAAGTAGTTAGCTTACGTTTCAAGATGAGTAGATTCCAAAAATCGAATAAAAAAATCCGTCTGTCTGCCGTACGCCCTTCGCCGTCCGAGGCACTTTTCCGAAAACATTGGACTGAAGTTAACAAAATTTGGCTAAACAATCCAACTTCGATCCGGGATGGGCCAGTAATCTCGTCACCTTGATTAATCAATCATAAAAGATTATATTTAAGGATTAAACTATTGAAAAATAGAATTCTCAAGAACATTCGAAGCAAGAGGGTAGTTTTGTGTTGGATTAAGACAGAACATTAGTTCTCTGAATCGAACGAGACCTCTAATTAACTGTTCGAAATCGCCTACTATATGAAAAACTTCATCTTCGGGTCAGGAAAGCGGTCAAGCTAGAAAGCCGGTCTGCGGTGCTCGTTCAACGGGAGATCTGAGCTAGATCGCGTGGATGGAGGCCGCTCATGTATTTTTAGCTTGAGTGCAATTACTAGGTATGGAGGCGCGAGGTTTCGAGTTTAGATGGTTACCACAGACTCCATCTAATATACTTAGGTAAGCGATTTACTCCGAAAGTCAACTTTCACGGAAATTTACTTCTCCGCTCCAAATACCAAATTAGAAAAACTAGCTTCAAGGTTCGGTAGAGAATCTAATTTTGAGAAAAACCAAACAAAAATCAAATTACAGAGAGAGAGATTGGTTGATTGAAGGCGTTTATTTATAAAAACAGGGAAAGAATAGGACTGTGTTGGTCCTCTCTTCCTTCTTCCCTGTACATATTAAATACATTTTCCCGTACAATCGTATGGCTAATAGAGAAAAAAAATTAAACTAAAATAATATCAAACTTCTTGTGGATGTATCAAAATTGAATTCCGTTGAATAGAGAAAGAATTAATCATGACTTTTCGTATTTTTTCAATAACATTCTTTTAAAGTTGTTTTTAAAATTATTGAAAAATAGTTTCAAATCGAATAAACTAACATTTTCATTATACATTTTAATTGATTGGAGAAGAAAAGAGAGAGAGAGAAAGAGAAAGATTTTTATTGAATAATGAATAAAAAAATAAAATAAATTGACAAATATATACATAAATTGACAATCAGCTATGCTCATATATCAGACTACGACCATTTTTTGACTGTCAAAAATGAAATGAATTGGACCAACTATTTTTGAGATATCTTGAGATTTAGACTAGAACTAACTAGTTCACGCATGTTAAAAATTTCACAATTTTTGGATTTTTATTTTTTTTTGTTTGGATTTTTTTTCTATACTTGGGTGAGTGAAGAAGAACAGGAACACGCTCGCGTACCGCTCTAAATGGCGCCTTTGTTCGTCATAAGCAGAAGCTTTGTGTCACTCACTACTTGGTTGACGGGTTTAATTTTGGTAGGAGGAGTCGAATTTCGGTAGTTGATGCAAGTAAATGCGTAATAGAAAACTAGTTCAATAACTCATTTATTGATTATTAATTCAATAATGCAATACTAATTTGTGCTCTTTATGAACAGTAGAATAAAGAAAACCTGGATGTAGATAGTAATTGCGCTAGTTCAATAGAATCATCTAGAATTCCTCAAGAGCAATATTTCTCTTTCACATCTTTATCCGTCTTTCTCATAAAAAGAACAGGAGGAGTGTGAAGGAAGACCGGGGGAGGGTGTTGGGGTCTTTTGAAGACCTTTTCTACTCTCTGTCCCTCCTGTATCCACCAACCCCTTCCCCATTTCTTGTTAATGGCGTCGCCATTTTGGCCCAACAACACAAACAACTCCCACCACCGCTTCCCTGTATAGAGCCCTTTTTTTCCCCTACTGGAGTAATCACGTTATCATCATCGGAGCCTAATGATGTAGCCCTGATATCCCTTCTCCCTTTCCTCCTTTTTTTTATACTCTTTCTCGGTATACATTTCCCCCTCCTCGACTGCCCTTCCCTTTATTCGCAGTTTATTCCGTGAGTTAGAAGGGGTATTAAGAAATCTTGTTGCCCTGTTTTCGAAGAAAAAAAAAGAAGTTTTCTCGATGTAAAAGATTGTTCTTTTACCCCCACCACCGAAAAAAGGGAACCCTAAATACTTTTTAACAATGTTAGCGGCACCGACCCCATTATCCCACCCCGTTCAGAAGAAAGAGATATCAAGTCTTCGGACGGAGCAGGGGGAAGCTATTTGGAACGAATTACTCCACAATGTTTGTTGCTGATGGCTTAACGCAATTTTCTTCGACTAAATAACTCGGAAAAGACCATTAGCGCCTAACTTTCTTGAAGAGCTGATAGGTCGAGGCAGGGACTCGAGTATAATATTATAAGTAATTGCTTCTAGAGGGTGAAACCCGTTTTTCAACAGTAAGTGATCGAATTTACTGTTAATCGTCTCGTTTTTCGAAACAAACAACATCTTGGGGGAGATGGCTTCTGAGGAATATAAGTTTGGTGCCAGGGAAGAACGCATAATGATCTTTCTTCCTTGAGATGAATTAGACTTCGTGATATCGCTTTTCCACTAGATTTCCAACAATTCCTACAATATTACTTATCTTTCATCTAAATAATGAGTACCTACCTATTAGCGAAGTCGTTTGAAACTTTCATGAGGTACCTAAATAGTCGACGATGACATAGGATTTTGATGATTTCATAAACCCACAATTATAAACAATATTGTATTCAAGCAGTTTCTTGTTTGAATTCCAAACACTTTATAATGACCCCTCAGAACAAAGAAATGTACAGAATTGAAAAATGTCGTCACATTGTTCAACAAAAGTTGTCAGTCTCAATCACTTAGGGAAAAATTATATCTGATCAAGATTATCGTCGGCATTTTTAGTTTTCAGATCTCTCCATCTCCCATGCATGTTACCCAACATTTACCCCATTTCTAGGAATGTTTGTGTCAATCCCTACATGATAGACATTCAAATCTATGCTTAGATAATTACATCCCATTCAGATCAGTATTTTGTACAGGAAACTAATCATAAGATGTTTTTAAGAAACCTTATCCATCAGCGAAACAATACTATTCAACAAGGCAACGAGGAATCTATTTACAACACTCCGTACCCCAAACCATATGTATATATTTTATAGCATTAGCAAACTGAATTAAACTTTTTGCAAACTGAATTAAACTTTTCGCAATTAGAATTAAACCTTTCACTATTACAATTAAACCTTCCGCGCCTTCTTCGAGTTGTGTTCCTAATAACAGGAGGTGAGTCATTATCACTACTAATTCGACCACCCCTCCTACGTGAAAACGTTGACTTTCACGAAGAAAAAGGGAGAAATTGTAGAGGAAAGCCGAAAAAACTGTTTAAAAGGGTGGTTTAGTGTCCCATCAAATCGTTTTGAGGCTTCTCTGCCCGAACTATTTGAATCGCTGTCGCTCATCATCACAACAATGTTCCTCACAAAACCAAAAAAACAAAAACATACGAACACTGGTATGACTATACTTAATTGACGGGTAGAGAAGGGTGACGCTACTCGGAGAAGGCCAAAGAAAGTTTGGCAGCCCACGGGGAGGTATTGTTTTGGGGACTCGACTCTGTGTCCTCTGATCATGTTTAGTGCAGAGAATTAATTTAATGAAAGGTTCACTTGTATTTGCGAAAGGTTCAACTCAGTTTGCGAAGAGTTCAATTCTAATTGCCAAAGGTTTAATTCCAATTGCGAAAAGGTTAATTCAGTTTGCTAAGAGTTTAATTCAGTTTGCTAATGCTATAATTGCATCTATACTCCCAGATTTACGTATGTTATGATATAATCAGGATGATATAACCTGTAAACAACTTCATAAAATGGTCAACTGTATTAGTTTCTTAGTAAAATAGTCGATTTTTCATCTCCCGCGTTCCGATATCAAAGAACATGAGATGAAACTCCTGCTGCTGGAGGAACTGTCAGTAACTGAATATGGGATTGTACAGGATGTACAGAACTGTTCTGTACATCCTGTACAATCCCATACTCAGGTGCAAGCGATGAGCTCTCACCAAATATGAAATAATTGAATATGAAAAGAAAGAGCTAGACCTGAATTAGTCAATGTGAAAATGTTAAAGCATCAAACGAACTCAATTAATTTGGAGTTTCTTTTTTTTTTATATATCCAACAATGAGTCAATCATGGATCATGAGGTAACCATTACGCAGCGAAACTTATCAGTCCAAATCATTAATGACTGACATTCTAATAAAATTCTTGCAGTAGGGGCTGAAATGTATACAACATTGTTTCTTGAAACAACAGTAAACTGAGAAATCTCATCTTATTTAGAGCTAGGAAAAAGAGGTCGAGATGGACCATGTATGTAGCAATAGGAAATACTCAAGTGGAAGGAGACATTTCAAATATTTTGGAAGGCGGAGGTAGATGTATTGGCACATTCATTTATCTCCATAAAGTTTTGAACAGCTTTAAGCACAGGTTCGTATGGAGCATGAACTATTTATCAGACTACTTATCGGAAAGGCATCAAGTTGCGAAAATCTCATGGCACTTGAGTGAACCACTGAGTAACGGCAAACTCAACGCCAAGGAACATAAAATAAAAAGAACTTCCGTTCGTGTACGATCCTAAATTCAAGTACTTACATATCTCCGATCAGAGCTTGATTTATTGAAAATGATTGAAACTTGAAAGGAAGAGTCCAGATAGCTTTGATAATGTGAATGCTGATCTTCTTGCAACACTTAAAAAATCAAATGTCTAGCCCTCCGATGCATTTAATGAGTTTGAGGTTTTTGCTTAAAAACATCCATCAAGCATCGTGATCCTTTTGTCCGAACGAGATAGTCATCAATTAGTGAATACTTATCAATCCGTTAATGTCGGAAATCGGTAAAATCTGAAAGAGGAGTTAAATGCATACAGTATTTAAAGTTCCGTTCTAGAGCAGGGAAAAACTCTAAGTACCAATAAATTTCAACATTCTGGATAGTGGAGGTAAAAGAATTGGTGTCTTCATTGATTTCCACAGAGCTTTGGACAGCTTATAGCTTCATGATCGTTTTTGAAGAAAGCGCCTTCAAACTTAGGTTTGTTAGGAAATTCAACAGCTATTTACAGGAGAGGTAGCAAGTTGTCAACTACTCATAGCGAAGATCAATTGATTCTTCAGATGATGAATTGAAAAACAAACTGTTCTTGTTTGCTGAAGTTATATAGTTGTTCATAGGAGGGTTCATGTTGAGGTAGTCGACGATTTCCGGAGTTCATTCGAAATAATGAATGTTGCCTATAAAGTAACAGCTTTTAACTAATTGTTACAATGACTGGTTTCGTTTATTTTGAGTTCTACCAAAGCATATGTGTCCATTCGTCAAAGTACGTCACCATATAATTTTGCTTTATAATGACCAAAAGAACATTTTGAGTATGACTTTCTCTATTCCTCCATAAACAGAAAACAATGTAGTTGAGGGTGCAACACCTACCCAGAGCTGTGTATTGACATTGTTTCAATCTTCAACAGGTGATTTTCATTGATTGATTTGTATCATGTAAAGCTTATCAAATGATGTACAGTTTCTGTTTAGTCCTGATCTGATCCCGTTGGACTTTTTTACTCTATTGCTGAATGTCTGTAGCGCCGCCCGTTAAAATGAAATTACTTAAATAATATCACTCCGATGGGATAGTAAAATGGTTGGGAAAAGGAGAAATTCGACTCAAGAGAAGCGTGGGGTTAGGTAACGGTGTCCCCGATGAAAGGTTCCCGAAGGATAAGCTAATAGGACTCCCTTCTCGCCCCTACGGGCCTCTACCACCATTCCGGGCGGGAACCCGCCTTTTGTACGGGAGGCCAAAGTTGCCCCTGGCAACGGCAAATCGGATCCGGGAAGGCTCTGATGTGATTCTCGGGGTAGGTGAAGCGACTAAGAGGATCCCCCCTCCTTCCTGCTGCTCCCATCGTCCCGGAGGCGGCCACTTTCCGCCAATCTCCTTTCGGCCAATTCACCGTTGTCCCAGATTATCATGTTACTGTTCCCGCCACACGTTAACCCTTTGTCCATCACTCCCCAGGCCCGTTCTCGTAATCCGACGATTGTTATTAGTAATATTCCTAAATCCTAAACCAATTGAGGGGAGGTGGATGATGATAATCGATATCAACGTATACATGAAAACGGCGGGGCATTCATTCCTTTCAGACGAACTTCGAGTGTGGCAAATTTTGATGGAACTCACTTTGTACAGCATCAGGTCCAATAAAAAGTCATCCATCTCTGCTGCCAGTACTACCAATCTTTTGACATCATAATTACCTCCAACAACTGCTCCCACAATGCTCCAACCTCTCTGGTTCTGTCTCCTAGGCCAGCACATTTACTTAATGTACTTCATCGTTTAGCAATAGAATTACAAATGCGTTCAATATAGTTCAACTCATACACTGCACTTTCCTTTAACCTGCGTTGCAAGAGACAGAGAGTTTCTTACTTACTCATTGGTCCTGAGTTTAATTGTAGTACAGAGCGTAATATTGTTGAAAGTACCATTCTCTGGACCTACCATATCTCAGGAAATGAGTCCTTATGATGAAGTTGATTCATATATGTACCAGTGATATCCAGGCCCTGGATATCGATGGACACTGTCCATTGGACAGGTCACTGGTTTCAATCTGAGAAGACTTTTAACCCTTGCTGCTGAATTCTTCAAGCAGCTCTTCAACGTTTGCTGGTCGAGTTAGACAGCCTTTCTTTCAATCGCTTCTTTCATGTTCATTTGGTTCTTTCTCCTAGGGAAGATCTTCTACTCGAATGTATTCCAACATTTGGTCGTAGAATTGGCAATTTTATTCATAGGGGTAATCTCGCCCCTCCGTTTTACCAGTGCTTCAATCTGCTTCGGGGCTGAGTGAGATTCTTGTTCGGTGTTATTTCTGTCCTCACGGCGATAGTTTTGGAGTATCAACGTTTTGAACCAGACAAAGTTTAATACAATTCTTCGGCTTGGTGGACCCAATGCTCAGTTTGATGACTCAAATCTGGATAATCATGGGGGCTCCCTGTGGAGGCCAAAGTGATACGCATGGAAATGGAGAGGATTTGCTAATTTCTGCGTTAATAGAGAACTAGTAATTGGCAGCTTTACATTTTCACAACGGCAGCAGAACATAAACTTCCTTAGACTTCCTTCAATGATGGTGTATAGATATACATCGGTGATTTTTTTTCAGAAATGCTATGTAATATAGAGATGGTGAATCTTTTCCTTTATATTTTCATACAGGAAGTACGTTCGTTCCTACAGGAGGTACCGATACCAGAATGTTAACAGTTTTCAACTGGCACACTCCCGGTAATGGTGACAGCTGTTCCAACAAGTCAAGCCGTCCTCATCAGTTATTCCAACATACAGGACCCGATGACAGCAATTGAACTGCTGATGTATGGGAAAGAAAAGCACCGAAGGGCTCCTTGTCTTGCTGTTAACAAATGAAACCTTTGGAGATGAAAACCTCTTACCTAACTACGAGGGGAACACAGCAAACGCAACAGTGAGGTAAGGTAAATTAGATGTTGGATGGCTCATGCTACGAAAGACCATCATCCGCAGATAACGGCTGTGTACAGTAATTTAGAAGCCCGCGCACTTTTCGATGGTGCCGTTGTTGTTGGGAGAATCCCATTATACATATTGCATCATTCAATTTCTCCAGGAAGATACTACGTAATTTTAAACGATATGTAATTCTGACTCACCTGTATCCTGTCTTCAGGCAGGTCTGTCTTGAGCGACAACATCTCGCGGGCGTAGACGTCGGGGTAGTGCGCTTCCTTGAACGCTTTCTCCAGCTCTTCCAATTGGTAACTCGTGAAAATCGTCCTGGAACAGTTTAGCGTAATTTCGGATACTCCTTTCAATTCTTCCAAATTGTTGAGGGTGACATTCTAATTTTAAAATATTTTGAAACCTGGCAAGAAAGATTGAGGACAAAGTTCACTGTTACATTAAAGTTTCATGAACAAAAAATGTATTACTACAATAAGTTAGTAGATAAGATTGAATAACCTCAATGAGTTACACTACAAAAACATAACTTCACAAATAGGACAATTATCAGAGTGTTGCGATTTTACAAATTAGGTGTTGCTTCTAACTCTACCTGTAGTAGCGGAAGCATTGTTTTCACTTTCGAAAGGTAAAAAATTATTTTCTTAACACAATTAGAATTGTACAACTTGAGTATCGTATAGTACTTGAGTGTCCGTAAATTCTTGTAACGTGCTTAATTTCTAGAGTTCTCATCCCATTTTGATGAATTTTGGGTAAATTGTGGGTTAGGGTGGCACTCTATAATTTTCATTGCCCGAAAATGAATACTTCTTTCTGCACATGCGCAAACGTAAAATTCATAACTCATATTTTTCTTACGTCCTTGTGGTCCGATCTCGCTCAAATTTTGAGGGTGGACGGTAAAGAGCGGTTTAATCCTGTGATGTCAACTTCAACAGGATCATATAATTAGTAGCTCCTATTTTCAATTCGTTTGTAATTCATTTTGGCGCGCTTAGCACTTGCAACCCTTCCCCAAAAGATTTGTAAGTATCAAGTTATATTTAGATAATGCCCAAACACTCTGTTTAATAATCATCCACAGTCCAGCGATGCGCGTGAAAGGGCTACAAGAAAATAATTAACCCATGTGTTAGAATTATCAGCGTCTTTGGCTTAGGATTGCTTTCATCGAACATCACTATTCTTCCTGAAATACTGAATCAAATTTATAATCTAAGCACTAGCGGTCGCTACAAATAATTGAAGTCCTTGTTTTGGAAGTTTTAAAACGGTTTTATCAGCCTTAAATCCTTAAGGTATTTCCTGCGTTTATGATTATACAACTTTTCCAATTTATGAGATTATTCTATTGATACCTATATTGAAAGTTATAGGGTTGTGATGTGAAAAATTACGCTAAAATATGTGCTTTCTGACTGAATAAAATAGTAATTGAATTTCACGGCAAAGTGTTTAGTAGTTTTATAATGCGTAATATTCATTATAGGAGATATGCATAATTTATATTACTTTGTTTCTCCTGAAATTACTCTAACCGAGTGATGCACAAGCTAGATTTTATCAATTTTCTCACGCGGAACATTTCTACCACATTTCATTCTACTGCATATTGGGCGGTAGTCACGAGAGGATTGGGTTTTATTGTCATTATAACGGGGAATGGTGATCACCATTAATTGCTTCTGTCGTTCAGGAGAATGTGTGATGGTACATATGTATTGTCTGTTGTACACGATTGAAGCTCGATTCGGAGGGATAGATAGTTATTATAATAAAATAGCCTAAATTTAATGTATCGATTTGATTCAACTTTGACAGTTTCAACTAATTAACTATTCATTTCAAATATATACCTATTTAATTCAACACTTTTCAAATTTATTTAAACTTTTAACATGCTCACTTCAGATCTTTTCAAATTCTTTTGAACTCAACTCATCTTCGTCAGTTGATCTTAATGATCCGCTCTCATTCTGCGGCTGAAACATAGATGTTTCCTTTTTGACCAAATGCAAATTAAATTGCCAACGCCTCTCACTTTGTTGGATTATTAGACAACTGTATTATGTGTACGGAGCGGTTGAAGGCCATTCCAATACGGATAGATTGGTAAGACATTGTGATCCCACTCGTACCGTTCAACTGATTGCACTACTGTTCATCTATCAAAACATTATGCTATCTCCACCCTATCGGTGGATATTTTAAAATAAAATTTGTAAAACGATGAAGAGAATATTGAATGGAATTTTCAAAAAAGAAGTTGATTAGCGTTGTAAAAAAACAAATTATTGAATTTATAAAAGTTTAATTGCATTATTAGGCTTGGACGGAACATTTAATATGACACAGAGCAGGCTATCAGAGGGATTATAATTCTTTAGGCTCCAATGTACGGTTCTTTAAACATTTTGAAGCTGGTCCTCTCCAGAAATCTGGGAACTAGGATATTTTTCAACACTAGCAGCAAGAAAGTACCTCACATGATACGTACCATGGAGGAATTCTGACGAATTTCATGTTTATGATCAAAAACAACATTTACTGATCATTCACTATAAAATTTGATTGAGACTATTGCCACTAAAAGGAAAATTTCCCCTTGCGTCGCTTATTACTTGAAAGTTTGAAAAGTTCAGCTGTAACTCTCATCCTGATTGCGTTCAGTTTAGGTCAGTTTTCCTCAGAGGAAAAGGAATCCAACTTTCTAGAGCAAAGCGAGCAGGCACAGAAAGAACTATGCACTTTCAGATAATGTTGTACTGTTAAGCGTAGGTAGAGTTGCGTAACTCTGCTCACCTATGTCGCCTCTTCTTCTTCTTTTTGGAGGAACCAAATCCCGTCAGCGCGTCACTCGAAAACTCTTTGGCGGAATCCTGGTGGAGGTGTGTTAGACCTAGAACAAAAGATGAACAAAAATCGTCACAAATTAACTCAATATGAATGGGAATAAATATACGTTTCCCGAATTCCTTCAAGTCATTGTCTTTCTCCTGATCGACTTTATTCGTGGATTTCGGAAATGAAATGGTAAGGTAAATGGCATTGCAGTAAATGGTTGGTCGGTTGATTTGCGACACATAAGTTCTATACTGACATTATTCAGAGCTTCAATTCCTTTCAAATTTTATGGTTGAAACTACTACAAGCAAGCTACTATAAGCATCTCAGGGGCTGGGTTACAGTTTCTTTAGCACTCAATGTTGTTGATCTTCAACAATCTTTGTACTCTCTTGTAATTCAGTTGATTCACCCAAATTACTTACTCTTCTGAGCTTAAGTACAAAAAGCATTTTCTTCCTGGGAGGTCATAGAAGTGATACGATGCGACTGTTGCGTAGAATATTATGTTGTTAACGTTTGGTATCTTCATGTTCTTGAAGATGACAACATCGTCAGTAACTCAGACCCAGTAAGTAAGTATCTGCCGAACTCATAAACCATGTCTATCATGTTCAAGTAATTGAGAAGTGAATGAACACTGGAATCATTGCCTACAATGTTTGGTTAGCTCTTAATTCTTCCACCCAATATGGGGTTTTGCCTGAATGAGAATACATTATTCTGTCGGCTAATCTACAAATTATTCAAGGTCTAACGGAACGGTCTCTCAACCAAACGGAAGTTTAGTGGGAAATGAAATATGGCTGATGGGTATCAATTTGAAAACGGATGAAGGTCGACATCACCACTCCTGTCTGGGAATCAACATTTGGCACACAGGAAAGGTACTGACAACTTGCTCTTGTCTGGCCCAGGCACATCAAGATCGTGTTGTCCCCTGTAAGAACTCATTTACCTCAAAATAGCCGTTAGTTTTGGCTATCTACTACATTTTCACGATTCTCGTGTTCTCTAATCGAACCAATTCTTCTTTGCATCTTCCATATCATCGATATACAAAAATGATATTTGATTTTGAGTGGACTGTCCAATTGCAAACGATAAAATGAACATTCCACCTATCAGCAACATTGATTTAATTATTTGGTGAAATCTAATATGAAGTAGAAACCCCTGTTCAAGTCTCGGGCTAATGACAATAGTTGGTAGGAGAAATTCCACAGTACCAGCTACAATGCTCAGATATCAATTATGAACAGTTCAGTTTATCAATTACGAACATATTGTAAACGTGTAATCAGCTGGGATCAATTTCCTTTGATTAAATCAACGTCTGACAACAACTAATAGTATCTTTCCATTGTAAGATAGTATAGTTTGCATGCTGAGTGGATGGAAACGATTTACAGGAAAGTTAGGACCGTTAATGGTTTCAACCCTTATGGATTGAGAGGATGGCGATTGTCAGGATCAGATTTATACGCGTGTATATAAATGAAATTATTATCTGCACGTAAATAGTAAACATGAGCATATATTGCACCATTATCTGTATTAAATGAAGTCGTAAATACAACCCCACGGACTGCTACACGAACAATCCATGTTACCAGTTTCTGAAAAAATATATACACAGTAAATGTGTCTTCGATTAAAATGCTCATTTAAGGTAAGAACTGATTGTGTTTTCATATTTAAAAAAATTGTAAATGCAGGGTCTGGGGCAACGGCGTTCTGGAATCCTAAATATCTCGGTGTGGGGAAGAACTCGGTCTTCACCAAGCGTATTAGATTATCCTCGCGCTGCAAGCCTAGACAAGCGTTGCCGCTGCCCTGGTCGTCCGATTTAGCGATATTGGACACTCACAAATTCTTGGAGCCTTTTGAATACGCGAGACAGCTTGACGTAGATCAGCCTCGATCACACTGTGCAGAGAACAACGGTAAATATTTGGTTACTAGATGGGGTACAAGGTGAAAATAACACCACCGACAAAATAGTAGCAACTGTGCTGCATTACTGAACCGCAAATCTGCGTTCTAATCAACTAATCTTTTTCATTCGATAATGATTCATCAGGATTCTGAATCACATGACCACTAGACTAACTTGGTACTGTACCAACTTCAGCCAATTGGCTTTCCCAAATAATTTCCTCGTGCCCTTAACCTGCACGTATACCTAGATCTCTTACATAGGTTAATAGGGCGCATTTTAATGTTGAGTTAGTAATTTTTAAGCGTGAACAAACTGGAAAAATTGGTGATTAAATTCAGATGAGACCACTTATGGCTGGGTTGTTTTAGACACTGTAAATTGTATGAACTTCAGACGATCAGTTAGAATAATGTTCCCGTTACAGCGGGCAAACATGCACACTGATAGATAAGTGAACGTTGTTGTTCCGGGTAGTATAATATGAAAAGTGCAGGTAAAGTATTAGTTTTTGAAGGACTTTTTGTTCTTCCTTAACAACCTTAGGTTCATAAGCAATAGGACAATTTTCCTTTGTACTGCTTAGGGTTTTTAATTGCGTATTGAATGACCTTTTTTTGTGATTGCATGGATTGAATAAGTTTTGAGTCGTTGAGTCATCATAATTTGTGGACTGACTTAAGTAAGGTACGATCGGGATAGTAGTCATTAATGACGTTTTAAACTTATTGTGAAGTATTGAATGTGCAGACTTCTGAATCATGGGTATTTACTGGAGGTGTTTTGTAAAAGAGAAGTAATACAGGTCGTAACATTGGTTTCATAATAATTTTTTAATTTGCAGGTCCATTGTATGAAAAAACGTTCTCAACGTGGACACCCAAAATGTGCACTGAGGAACTGTATTGGACGATCAGACAAGTGCAGTTGAGAAAAGAAAGATGCAGCACTTACACCACTGAAGGGGAATTGAACAAACTTGTGCTAAGACAAGTTCACATCATCCCGTGGTATGACTGCGACCACTTGATTTGTGATTCCTATCCAGATCTTTGCGAACTTTCAACTGAACTAGTAGGTGAGATTTATCGTTTTCCCAATACTGTAAGCATGTTTGCGAAAGTCGTTGCACCCCTCTGTGCTGATTCGATAATGGTTGGCAAGAACCTTATTGTTGATTTCGAGTCAAATGGAATACCTAGTTGAATATAGTTAAGTCTGTCGGATTGCTTGACTCTCTAGTTGAATCATTCGTCCCTAAACAGTCCTTCAAGAAATATTCATTCTCTGAAGTAAAACTCAAAATTAGATAGTTGCATTTATTACTATTTCTTCAGTAAATAAGCTGGTTTATTCTATTAAATTTTGTAAATAATTGTCCAGGTTATCTCGGTTGCTTTAACATTTGAAATCTTTCCTTTGGAGTTACACTTACATCCAGGTTAACTGAGATCTTTCCAAGGACATCCAAAAGTAATATCAAACAGCATAAACACTGCTAAGTCATGTGAAGGATGTGCATAGTTTCCCCTACCCGTTTTTTGAAATCGCAAGACAACCTTTACAGTTTATGGATAACCTGAAGCTTTTTAGTTTCAAAGGTGCCCTCGTGGTGTTTCAAGCATTGCCTCATCTCTTCGAAGGGGCAGCTAGTCCATTTCATCACCTCGTAGTTATGCCTCTGGTAGTGTTAAATATCTGTATCATCACTCGATGATACAGAAAGAGAAGTCTTCTAAACATGCTCTTGGGCATCGAAGACTGCCTCTAACCTAGTTTCGACAAGATAATTCGTGCTACATTCAATCTGAACTTGATTGATTCTAAATATTATATTGGAAATCAATGTTCAAGGTTTTCTGTGCTCCACGCTGCCTGGTTCTTACAACAGCTGCCTGCCCACCGGGTCCCCGCTTATATGCAGCCAATCGGTCCTCGGGGTCTATTCGTTGCCTCAAGGAAACAAGAGGACCTGCAACCATACTGTTCCTTTTCTGATCTACACGTCGCTAGCAAGAGTTACAACCACGTACCACAATTTCCTCACGCCGAAAGAAGTGAAATTGATATGCGGCAGTTTCAAACAGTGCGCTCTAAGTAATTGTGCAAAGACTCGACCTTTCCCAGTGATAGTTTTCTGGATTTTAACACTTTGGACGAACAGTTTAATGCATTGTAATTATCGAGTGTTGTACAGTAAAGTTTAATCCATAATCTCATATTTGGACCTATATAAGAAATTTAAAAAATAAGCATATTTCAAATTCGAGTCCAATAAGACTATTGACATCATCATTTAACGGAAAATGTACCGTTTTATCCGTTGAGAGCCTAACGAAATTTGGAGATTGAAATTGGCGACTGCGGCTTGTGACGTCTCAAGCCATAGTGTCAACCCTGTCTATGGATTCCTAAAATGCCTAGACTAATCTACGAATAGTACGTAGATTACCATACCAAACGTTCGAAGTTACTGTTTTGTCGTCTCGACTGTTGGAATGGCTGTGAACAGTCAAGACAATTGAAAATTCGCTAATAGGATAGCTATTAGAAGATATAAGGCTGGACGAAGTAAATAAATCGGTCATTTATAATAATTATTGAATACCATTCAGCTTAGCCAACCTTGGTCGCCTTAAATACTTAGGTTCTACCACCAAATATTTAATTATTGATAATAAATAGTACTTGGCGGTTGATAATTATTATTCTCAAACTTCCCTCCTGTTTCCTCAAGAGGAATGAATGTTCTTTAAATTAGATAAAAGCTAGCAGTAGAAGTATGTCATACTTCTGAAAGAGAATCCAATAGGAAATTTTGAATTGTCACTACACATGTATATGTATAACCAATAATAATTATTAGACATCCCAGCCCTTCAATTACTCAATTTCTCTTTCTTTATTTTTTTGTGTAATGATGCGTGTGATCAGTACGAATTTTAATTTGTCAAAACATAGCCTCCTTCTTCAATTTTTGGAAATGGAACTTGGTGTCTTAGAGTAACATTAATATTGGAAGTTTGAACGCGGGGATGTAATCACAAGGAATGTAGTAAGGTAGGAGCCGATCGGAAAGCTCACACGGAAAACGGAAAAACTAATGATGTACAATATATTTTAACACACGCTCAAATGTCATGCTACTCCGCTTAATATTTTCTAAAAATGTTTTGCTAATCAATTATGATGATGATCGAAGTGACCTGATTGCTCTTATTGCGATAGATTCTTTCTTTGTCTGCTCAAACCAACTTGAAAAGACTCAATTACTCTATGATAAAAAAAAATCTCTATCCAACGATCTAACTGACACTGCGAACTTACCCTTAGGTCAAACTGAAGTTTGATTCTTTTTACAGCTTGATTATAGGTTAGCTGCAGTATTTACAGAGTACCGAAATTGATAATTTCATTCAACGTTTCTTATTATAACCGAACTTAGACCTTGCATTTTCCATTCATGCAGTTTATTACAATATTCAGTCATTGTAATTCGGAAGGACACAAGGACGAGATTCAATAAATTATTTATCTACAAAGCAGGCTAATGCCTAACTAAAAAATGAAATGAGATAAAATTGCTTTTGTCAAGCGCAATCTATAAAAGTTAGATTCCTGTAATAACAACCTTCGTTTGGAAAGAAACGTTTGGAGTTCAATTTTACACACAACCCGCTTTGTGCAAGTGGAAAGTAAGAAAAAATAGTAAGACCCTCATACCCCAATTACCCTCTAAATTTCAGCAGGGGTTTTTTACGGTTATTTTTGCTGGGTTTTAGTAAGATTTCTGAACAATGAAACTCTTAAGGGACCTTATACAGCACATTTAGGGTAAATCCTGAAAATTTCATCAAATTAGGGTAAAAACTCAGGAAATGAAGGAAGTTACAAGGATCTGTGGACAGACACGAGACGAAAGTTTTCCGGGGTGGTCTAAAAACTAAAATGTGAGTGGAAATTTTGGTTTTTGATAAAAATGATTTTTCCTGAAGGCGAAAACAAAGCTTCCACGGCTTAAAAATAGATTTAGAAGCAACGAGAAACGACAAGTTTTTAAAGCTAAAAACATTGATCCGAAATTGATTTTAATTTAAATGTCAGCTTGATATAACAATAATGGCAATGGCCTTGTCGGTACCCACGCAGCGCATGTTTGTATTTCCGTGGGTTCATTGTAGTATCTGCGATAAAAGAGAAACGGAGCCTCATGTTGGGAAGAATAAACAAGAAACTTCCTACCGCGAGGCAACGAGGGAGTAGTTGACAGAATGGTAAGCCATAAAAAAAGGAAGGGAGCCAGGTTATAAAAGGACTTATCAACCAGAAAGAAAATTCGAAAAAAACAATTGTAAGGGTGGAATTTATATATCTTACTTGATCCCTCGTGTCATGTATCAGAACAAAGTTGTAAGGTTTATGGGACATTGTTGGATAAATTTCGTTTCTGTTTTCTTTGGGGTCTCAACTAACGCTGTGTTAGTTTTAGGTACTTAAGTACAAATCGTACTAGGACCTATTTCGAGTGCTGTAGTAAAAAGCCCGAATATCCTCTTATAATACCGGTACTACGCGGAAAAGACACTCCAGTGATTTTTAAAGCTCAATTCCTTAAAAAGTACTTGTTGAATCAAGTACAAGTACAGAGATAGTCCATACTTCAACTCAAGCCAGTACAGATAACATATCTACATTAAAGTACAAACGCTTTTACCCTTCAAATTAAAATTCTTGTAAGAAGTGACTCAGTGTTCAAAACTTCTTTTTGATTGGAGCTACTTGGGCCTTTTTCGTGATCACCTCCAAAGTACAATTACTAAGTACAAGTGGAATTATTTGAACTAAGATCGCACTAGTACAAGTTAAGCACTACTAGGATACTGATACTTCAATGGAGGCTTGTAATTAGTAATGAAAATCATTAGCTCTAAGTGTGTTTAGTTTATTGAAAAATGCTCGACAGGTTTTGCCTAAACAGCATCGGCAGGGACATGGTGCAGTTAGTATTCTGGAATAATTTTGTTACATTATACGACATAGGGGAATATTGCGGATTTCTGCGATATTTGACTTGAATGAGGTGAGAACAAGCTTTAGTGGTATTTTAGTACCACGTCACCAAAGAAGAAGAGGAAAACATTAATGTCTTCCCAAATCATTAGTTTCAATTCATGAGTTTCAAAGCTTGATAATCAAGTTGACTGACGACTGTCAGTCCGTGCGTATATGGTAAATCCAAGTCATACTCAAAACTACACTTGCTGAAGTTTTAGTCCTATTAGGAAAATTGCCGGACATTATGCGGGTTAGGTCCTAGGTGGCCCACTATGAATTTCAATACAATCGGTTCAATATTGTGACGCGTAACAGTGAATTTCTTGTATGCAGATTGTTCATGATTTATCAGCCGGATTCTGTCCAAATTCGGTGAGTAGTTCGGTAAACTCTATTGGATGACCCCCTGTGCACTTTATTGCGGTCGGTTGAATATCCGGTAGTAATAGACAGATTTTGATAAGATGCTGTGGAAACGTTAATTCTTAGTCAGTCAACAATAAACTTTACATTTGAAGGCCATTGGATCGCTCATATTGTGTGGAATTGGGCAATAATGATTCAAAGCCCTATTTCTCAAGCTAGAATGTATACACAGGTATATTTGCATTCAATCATTTTGGCTCAAACTTTATTCAATAACTACCTAATTCTACCAGTGTAGAAGCTGTAATACCCATCTAACTTAGCAGACGGTTTGAGTTTGTGGAATAACGACAGAATTTCTATCATTTTCAATTTTTATTTTACGGTGACTCAATAGAAATCCAATTGTTTGATATCTTATTACTGATTCAATGTTTCTTTTGGTTCGAAGTATTTTAAACGTGTATTTTCGAACGAGGGAAGGAAACAGGCCACCTGAACGGCAAGGTGGCAAGCGGGTGGATGACTGAGCAGGCCTGCCAATCATCTCGGGAAAACCTCACGCTCGCCAAGTCCCTCTTTATCATAGCCGCCGTACAGAAGCGTTTCCGGCTATTGTAAATTCATTCAGAGGGAATAAACGTAGGGTCCTGAGTCGGATTTTCCGCTGTGTCACTCTTTTTCGAGACCGTTAGACTTTTGGCTCCGTAGCCCTCAAGAAAGTTGAACTATTTTGAATGAAAAAACAGACCGAAATAAGTTCCTACCTACTAAGGCAGTGCCAGAAAATTCCAGGCAGTATTTTGTATTTGTATTGAAACGACAATCAGGAACTTATTGCAACTGTTTTTTTACATTTAAGTTCTGGTGCCATTTACTTTTTCAACAACTGATCTTAGGATGCAATCTTTTTGAGCAACACTTGAGGCCCTTCAATGCAATCCGAACTCCTTCCCATTTATTTGCAGTTCCGCAGTTTTAAGAATGAATACCTTTCACGTTGCAAAACCAACATGAATGAGCATTCAAATATGTGAGTCCACCACAGCGATAGAAGACTTGCGGAAATATATTGAAATGTAGGTGTTAGTAAGAATACAATCAACAATAATCAGGATTTCAAAAGACACTGGGCGCTCACTGATTTTGATTCTCAATCAGCTTACAGGTAGCAGAAACTTTTGTTTTCATGGTGATGAAAATTATTTTACTTCTGAGAATATCCGAATTCCCATTAGCAATTTACGTGTTAGATCGTTCTGAAGAACTTTCTTTTCGTGACTGACCGTTTGTCTGTCTGTCTGTGTCTGTCGTATCTGGAAATCTCATAACCTGATGGTCCGTTCTCGCTCAAATTTGGAGGGTAGTGGGGGAAAAACGACTTAACAATAACAACAGGCAAATTTCAAAATGACCATATCATTAGCGAGTGTTGCGCATTAGCAAACGTAAAACCTCAATTTCTTAAGTTTTCACTCATAACTAGGAAAGCCGGTTAACATATCTCGTATCAATTTCAACTTGATCGTAACATTATTCAACCTACGCAGAATTAGCGTGATATATTTGCTATACATGCCGATCCACCGTTAATCAGTGTAATATGCTCGATTACATTTTTCTCGTCCCTCTTTTAAGGGTGTTTAAACCATTTCAAACGTCTTCACATTCATGTTACCAGTAGGAGTAAGTTTTGTACAACACCCAACTTGGTAGACATTCTTTAGCTGCATTCCGCTATGTACAAAATCTTTTTGTAGAGTAAGAATTTAAATGTCATCCCAGAAGATCACACTGAATTTCACCTCTACCGTCAAATAGAAAAATCTCAATCACCCTATCGAGAAGTACTAAAATGAAGATAAGCAGTCTAAATAAGACGTAGCTCTAAAAGTGACCACTCGTAAATAAAGTTCAACTTCAGACGTTCATTATTGAAAATGACAAAACGTATGCCAAGGAAGTTAATCGGATGGTTGGATATTTTATGTTGTTGGCTGATATTTTACGACTTATTAATCTATTTCTAGGTCACCTCTTTCTCTAACAGGGGGTGACGCAAATCGATCGCTTATAGTAAATTATTTCTATTATAATGATCTCGGTGTTAGGACCAGGGGAGCACAATGCACGTCCTAACTTCATTCACTTGGCACCCTCACCAAATGACAACCCCCATTTCACTCCTATCAAGGGCGTCTCAGACCCAAACTAATAAGAAACAGTAAACACTTGTTGAACAGAAATTATTTACCATTCCTCGGAAAGTTTCCCCAAGGGAGTCGGCAAGGGGAGGAAGAGGCGTCCTGAATGATTGAAAAACTCCGATAGCTGGAAGGGAAGAGTACGTTAAGGGCGGTTTTTAGGGGTAGGTACGAAGAAAAACCTTGGGGAATTTCCGAAGGGGGTGGAAAACATTCACGGTAACAGCAGACAGTTGTAACGAATTAATTCCGTCGGAAAAGGGGTCGCCCGGTCTCCGGTATAAGCTTTGAGCAAATCCTCTTGTCGAGGCTTGAAGTAGGCTCAATGTTCCATTATTTTCGAGGCAAATATGCCCTGCTGGATCTTTTGGGGGGTGGTTGTCGGTGAAGACCGGTGTCCTTGGAGAGATTAGATGGCCATCTGTTCCTCGAACTAGTTGCGTGTCGGGCAATTAATATCGAGTGGCCGATTGGGAATTCCAAAAGGGGGAATCCTCAATCAGGTCCTAGAGCACGGAGCTGACAATTAAATGCTGTTACTGGTATTTCTACTTAGTTTAATCAAGAGATGTTGATATTGGCAATAAACGCTGTAAATTATTACATAAAGGCTTATTATTTCTGTATTAGCTAAACTTCCTAAGCGGACCAACTAACAACAGAACTGGACTGTCCAACCACAGGCAATGGTATTCCTAGCTGTAGTACAGGTATAGTCAGAAACATACGTAGAAGCCCAATTGAAATTGAACGAGTTGAAACAGAAATATAGGCACAAACAGTGCTTTAGCTTCTTTTCCTCAACTGAATTGAAGCTTGGGAGATGGCGTTATGGATAGCATATTCTTATAGCATCAATCATGGATGTAGCATAACGCCCATACCATAAACGGCATCAACCGTGCTTTCTGGTCTGTTGTAAGCCACGCTTCTCACCATCCACTCGGTAAGATTTTCAGTTACAAATACTGAGAAAACTGACGATTTTACAGCAACCCGAGTGGTATCTTTCGATTCATGGAACTAGTTCTGATCTGAATCAAACAATAAGCTACCATCCTACATATAGAGTTTTTGAGGTTTTGACTTTTTGATAGTTTAATCCTTAAATATCATCCTTTAGGATTGCTGATCAACATACCGAGATCGATATAGGATTGTTGAACCAAATTTCTTCAACATTGGTCCAGAACTTTAGCAGAAAACCTTCAGTCGGCGGACAAAGTTTGGCGGATGACATAGGCGTACGGGCAAATTTTGTGGTTTATTTTTCTCAATAATAAAGTTTTGTAATCAACCACGAACAAAAAATGGTATAAATCCCTAAAATGTTGTTAGTTTACGTTTCAAGATACGTAGATTTCAAAAATTGAATTAAAGAAATCACTATCCAAACCTTTTCTCCAAAACCATTGCACAAATTTGATGAAATTTGTCTCAAAAATCCAACATCGATCTGGAATCTCGGTATGCTGACCAATCACTCCTAAGGGATTATAATAAAGGTACTCTGAATGGATTATATTAAAGGTATAATGACTGGCGGTCGCTCAAGTATTTTCATCTAGAATACAATTACAATGAATGGAGGTGAGTTTAGATAATGTACCACACACTACGCCTAATGTGAGTAGATAAGTGATTTACGTAGAAGTTCTATGTGATACAGAAATAACGAAACTCTGTTCTAATTTGTAGCTTTTGAAGTATGGTTAACTATAATTTTTACTTATTCGTTTTTTTAAATCTACGGATCTTGAAATGTAAACCAACAACTTTTGTGGGGGGGTACTAACTTTCATTATTGGAAATGATAAACTAGTAAAGCTAACTAATTTAGAATTACTGTCATTCCCACCTTTTAGCAGGACATTATACGTGTCCATGTGCGAGAATCACACTTCAAAAATTTCATTCGTTTCCGGGATCAGCGATAGGTCGCTCAAGTTTTCATCTGGTAACAGGCACTCAACAAGATAAGCTGCCCTCGCGGGAGTTCGTTCCACCAGATCGACCACCAGTCTCCTGAAACGGAGTGATTTTCCGTCGCATCTGCTCCCCTTATGGGCGAATGTGTGTGAAATGCTCGTCCCCAGAGTGTTGGGGTGGTGTACAACAATCGATAATTGATATTAAGCGGCGCCCAACATTATCTGAGGGGGCGAATGAAGACTTGAGACTCACTGTGGACTAGAAACGAATTCTATGAGCTATTCTTAGACAACTATGACTCCTAACACGCACTGTTTCCACTTACCGAAAAACAATGCACACCGTTTTTGATGAGTATTGCAAAGGCTCTAAAGTTTATAAGTTAAACTTTTGGAATTTACTCCTTGTAAAACCGTTTTGAGATATTTTGAAATGATTTCTGGATTTTAACGCTCTTTTATATGTTTACTTGCGGAAAACCCCGTGCTTCATGTCCCCAGTTGTCATGATTTTCCGCCGCTTACAAACCGCCTGCTAGAAACCAGAATAACAACGATTCAGAGAAAAAAACCAATCGGTTGCGACGGGCAGCGTCTTTTATGAAGTAAAAGGATATTCTGACCTAGCCTAGGTAGTGCTGGAACTTTCTGATCATTTTACCAAGCTAAGTCCAGTCCGGCAGTTTGTCGGTCAATTCGTAACACACATGCATACCTACATAAGACACATAGATTCTCAGAAATAAAATTTGAGTTTTATATTAATGGGTTTGAATTTGTAATTTGAGGCGATAACTCTCGAAAGCATTGTGGTAGAAACTTCATTCTTTATCCAAAAAAATCAAGTATTCCAAAAGAAAGGATGAATTCGTTGGTCAGCACTTCTTGAACGCATTAACTTGGTCAACATTCAATAGATGAACCAAAACAGTCACAAAAATAACACAAGACGCCAAAACCGACATGTTTCAATTTTTTAGTGGAAATATTTTTTAGGAGAAACTAACCTAATATTTAACAATTTAGGTACTGTTCTTGGTTCATATACATTTATCAGCTGAAGAATTAACATTCTTCACGATCGGACACGGCTGGATGAGTTTTCATAATTTATTTTGTTCATCATTTACGAACAAAAAATAATCAGCGTTAATTCTAAAGTTTTTGATCCTGATTTTTAAAGAATTCACCTTTCATTCAAGGGGGGATGTTGAAAACGGGTGTAAATTTCAATTTTTCAAAACCTAATCTCATTTTCTCATTTTGACAACTTGGCGGAGAAAAAAAATTGACGTCGATTCCAATGTGCAAATACTCACATACAACGCTCAAAGTTTCTCCTTATATCAGCTGCTTCTTGAATAAATGTCTACGACATTTACACTCCGAATTTGCGATTTTATGTAGAATCAAAACAATTTTTACTTGTCAATTTATGGGACATTGACCAGTTGGTTTCTACATTTTTCTCCCTCAAGCTGCTATTTACAATAATTGTAAATTATTTAGACTCTAAATTATTTAGACATCTTAGCACTTTCATCTGACGATAAACATCCCCCGGATCAGCTGAGAGACTCGTAAAGCTCATTTTTACGTTATTTGCAATATTAAGCTGCAATTTAATAATTCTGCAGTCTCCTGTAGTATTCATGGGTGGGAAAACATGATACATAATTTTTATTCATTGGTTGCAGTAGGGAATCGTCGGAAATTTGTGCAAAAAGCTCTTAGATGATCCGTAACGTTGAACTTGATATGGATTCCCTGGGTTTTCAGCAAAATTTTGAATCTAAATCGAATTTTCAGATTCCTGAGAGTTTGTGATTGCTGAACCACAAAGTAACCGCACAAAAATCATAATGACAGAGAGAATCACGCAGTATTAAAAATAAATAAATGAATAAATAAATACATGTGTTAAAATTGGCGCGTTTTTCTTTTCTTTTCAATCCTATATTGCATGTAAGATTTAATCAAAAGCATGAGGAAATGTTGATTTTGAAGAATAACACATAGTTTAATTTACCACTCAAGTGCAAATCTTTCATGCCTTTAGGAGTGAGGAAACAAAATCAAATTGATTAAGTACTGTCATCGTTTATTCATGCAGAAATTGCTCTAATCGATACAGCGATACTAGTGTAAGTGTCACACTTTTGGCCTGAATAAAGAAGTTGTTTCCTCTAATCTATTCAATGTTTGAATTTCCCTGTCAAAATTAGAAGCAAGCGGCGGCGAAAATTACTTTCTCCCTTTAAACCGTGTTTGCATGGAACAATGGGAAAGCTCGACGTGAAGGTTGGACGAGCCTTGAGGTGTTGCTAAGTCACACAACAGGTCGGTAGGTAATCGATTTAAGCTGAGTATGCGAGGAAATAACGAAGGTGATGTTTTGCTACAGAGGGTAGTGGGGGAAAAATCAATTATGCGGTAATTATTTAATAAATATAGAAGGGTTAGGTGTACGAGGGAGGCAAAAAGGTTTTGTTAAGGCTAAAAATCTAGAATGTAAGTTTCGTTGACTACGAAATTATATTTTTAAATATTTTTCTGTAAGCTTGAGTGTCAGGGTTTTGGTATTCCAACTTTGAGAGAGACGATGAGGAACATTGTCACTACTGCCGACCAAAATAGTTGTAGAGGGGTAAACAATTCTTACCGCTACCCACATGCAAAGCTAGATCTGACTAAAAGGCTAAGTCAGAACTAGATTTTCTAGTTCAAACTAGGTTTGACGAATGCCATGAGGCATTTATAGTTTTGCCTAGGCAACATTCATGAATTTCTGATCTCCAATAAAAGATTTTTTGGGAAGTAGCGAGTTATTATGAGAGAGAAAATATAATTGGCATTTTTGGTGGCGGTGGGGTGGTAGTGGGGGTGGACTTCCCTCTTACTCGATTCGGAATTGACTAATCCGCTTATAAAGGGAAGCTACAGAAAGTTGATGGGCAATCATAGAAGAGCCGAGGGAGTTGCACCCAGCATCAACCCCCTTAACGCCCTCGGTCTGGAAATTGGGTAGAAAACCTCCCCTACCCCTTAGGAGGAACAAGGGAGGAAGCGGGTTTTCGTGAGCTTTGGGAGTTTATTAGAAAATTCCTGAAAGCCATTAGCAGCTCTCGGGGAAGGGCTCCGGGGGCGGGTTTTTATTACCCTATTCACTAATTCGCTAACCCTTTCATTACGTGGGTCGGAATGCCGGGGTCGGTATTTATAGTGGCTTTCATGGTCGCGGACCTCTCCCCACCGCTCCTTCCATCTCTGCTCTGCCCTGCCCCGTAAATACGTCACATTGGCCTCTTTAAATCGGTTTACGTTGGAACGATGGAAATTGGTTTCGTCCTGTCGCCCTAGTTTATTTACGATCCCCCTCCGTGTGAGTTCGACTCTAAAAGTAAATTCGCAATTTGAATCCGTCCAAGTTCTTACTTGATAAAAATTGAATGAATGAATGAAATGGCAGGAAAATTATAAAAAAATAAAATGATACCCATTACAAAAATACAAAATAAATCATCTTAAAGTGATCAATTATACAGAAATAGTTAAAAGAAATGGCATCAAAAGAAATGTAAAACTTGAACAATAAACGATGACCGAGCTGGATGGTGCAACTCTGGTACCCAGCCCGTTGTGAGTTCGACAAGTGTTAATTTTGACTGGCTCATAAATCTTAAATAGGCCCATAGGTATAATTAGATCGATGCTTTATTTGATTCAAGTTTTCCTCACATTGTTTGAATAGTTAGATAGATAGTTTATTTACATAATTTTACAAGCTATTTTCTTACCGATCACCGAGCTGGATAACGGATAAGCCCGGAGTTGCTTCTTAATTCTAATTTTTATAAAGTTACACTATCCAGCTAAAGCTATACTTACATCCCATTAATTATTAAAGTTAGATTCCACTTCTATGGAATGACATCCTTAGATACGTCATTTATATTGCTGTAAATATTATAAAATCTTTGATTTTCGTTTATAAAGTACTCAAGTGGGACATCTCTGATTAGTTTACTAGTTTCTTTTGGTTTATTATGCAATAATAAACCGTTGTAATCGCTCTTGAAAAAAAAATTCTAACCTCCCCCCTGAAAATTTCATGGTTTACGTTTCAAAGGGTGTAGAATCCGAATCTGCAATAAAAAATTTTCAGTCCGTCCGCCGTAAAGTGCCCTTTAAGGGCAGTCAAAGTTTTGTAAAATCCCTAAAAACCTAAAAAAAAGTCAAGGCAGCCTAAATTTGTACTCTTTTTGAAGAACGCTCCACGAGGAATCGAATGAGCCCCTCCCCAGGTCCGTGGGTCAAACCATTCCCGATCTATGGGTCGATTTATGGTGGCAACATTAGCTTTATTTTGGTTCATTATTGTTTTTGTGTTGCTATCAGTAACCTAGTGACGTAGTGATGTAGTAATGTGGATACTGGAGTGAACTCCTAAAAGGCTTCGTAGCCGATACACGGGTTGAAGTATTCTGATATCCATAAAAAACGCTGCAAATTCTTCCACTGGGGTTTATTATTCAATTGGCTTGCGTTCATGATTTGAATTTCTACTTAGCTTTGGAGTGTGCGTGTTTCACAGGTGATAGAGCGATTATTGAACTTCAGGAGATATGCATAGAGCATGTAAATCTGTTCTCAACCAAGATACCTATTTGGATTGTTCAGTTGATCATGTTCGTGTGCCTCCTGAAATTCAATAATCACTCTATCACCTGTGAAACACGCACACTCCAAAGCTTAGTAGAAATTCAAATCGTGAACGCAAGCCAATTGAATAATAAACCCCAGTGGAAGAATTGGCAGCGTTTTTTGAATAGCTGTTCACTACTACTGTTGGATTTCTAATTTTTTCAAAATCTTAGTACAATATTTGCATGCCTCTGTATTTTCTCTTCATTTGAACAAATGTATTTTCAACTTTCGGCAATTTCAGTCTACAAGATTTTGATTGCCGCTGTCTCACATCAGAAAAATATTTACTTCTGTGTTTACGACTTACTTTGATAATAATAAATGTGTACAATTGATGGACAGTTAACAAATTCAAATCATGAAGTAACAGTAACGCATGTTTCATCAATATTGAATAGCCATCTCACAAAATTCGATCAACATTTCTGCCTCTCCGAAACTCCTCCTTATCTTTCTCCATAGTATTGAAGGAGAAGAGAGAAATTTTGGTTGTTTTACTTGGAGGACAAGTAGTAACTGTGTAAGTAACTATACTTTTGATGTTCGAATACTGTGCCTGTACTTGTACGTAAATTTTTACCAACTCTGCTGAACATTCTCTACCGGTATGGAATCAAATTACATAATTCAGTAGTATGCTATCTTCCACTAATGATCTAGGAATGGATTGTGAATAATTATTTAATAAAGATGTGATCAATGAATAATGTTATCAAGTGATATGGCAAAATATGGGATAACTGGTGGGGAGAGAAGAGGGAGATTGTGAATTGAAAAGCGGACGGAGGGTGACCTAGGGGCTTGCTGGGGTGGGTTTTACTTGGGTGGGGGCATCGGAGGGGGTGGTTGGTAGGTTTAATTGAATCCGTTCGGCTGGTGAGTTAAGTGGGTGACAATCAATAGGGTCTAATCCTCCTCGCAATTCTCGAACTCGGCCTCTCCCTTCCACCCCTTTCTCGTCCCCTCGGGGCTCCTCTTCTTCGTCCCTTTATCGCCCTCCTCGTCCTCCCATTCCGGAGGTGACACTTCGGCACGACGAGAGGAGCGTCGAGGGGATTTGACCAATCAATCTTCGGCCAGGAGGCAATCACGTTAGGTCCCGGGTCATTGGACGTGCAAGGCGACGACCTGGGGGAGATCAGAAATAAGGCGGAATGCGGTTGATGATTAGGATGAAGTGAATGACGAGGTGATAGTACCTATCAAGGTCGTGTACCTAGCGCTTTCCAGGGCGTGGGAGACGGCTGACGTCAACCCTGATCACCCTAATGTGAATCCTCCCCCGATCCCACACCACAAACCACCTAATCATCGTTAAATCAATCGCTAATCCTGATATACCCCGGCTAATGCCATCAGATTAACTGCTAATCCTCACAGCTTAATTATGGAAATGAGGTCATTACCATCTGTCTGTCTCTTGACCCAATTGAAGGGCTAAACTATAATAAACCAGATTTACAACTAAACTACATTACGTTAAAACGAGACAAGTTATTTGTGCTCCGATAATATATGTGATGTTGTAAGAAGTTAATTCAATGTTCAAGACATGAAGTAATATTTACACAAAACGCCAGATAATATCCGCTGCAATCTTGCAGAGTTGGGATACTTAAGCACATTGGTAGTTGAAGTACATTCCTTCAACTACTTGAGAAAATTTACTATTATTTTACAGAATTCAAGGAAACCCGTAATAAGAATGTCGAGGTGGTTTGAGTTTGTTAGATAGATATGCTAGACGGAAATGATGGCCAACTGGGTTGGAACCCCACTTTAACCTAAAAGATCGTGGATACCGTCCTGATCTGGTAGTGACATCATCAGGAGCATAAATCATTGATGTTTCAGTGGTCTCAAGTTCAGAAAGGAGATCACTTGCGGATATAAACTCTGCCAAAATTAGGAAGTAACTAACTTGATGCTCTACTCCAAGCAGCAGCATAGCTACTAGATATACAACCTGGCCAGATTCAGGTAATTGGCACCACCATTACCAGGCGAGATGTATGGTACAAGAGGTCAGTTACTGAACTGAAACGAGCAGGCTCTCCTCTCATGATACTAGAGTGAATGACCACCATAGTCCTAACCGGAGGAGCATTCATATGGTCAGTGTTCAGAACGACTACATCCCGCCGTGTAGTGATGGCTGGCTGAGTTGGCGCCGTAGAGAGGTGGTTAGCTCCAGAAAGTCCATATCTGAATTCGGTGAAGCTGACTACCGCTTGAAGAGAAACTTCCTGAACTGTCGGTTTGCAAATTATTCCAATTTATGATAGTTGTCACTAGTAACAAACCTCGTTGTAACACGTATTCCGTTAGTAATAAAGGCTTACCTAGGATTGCAACTTTTGAAAATGCTAGTTGGTCTTGGCGAAGCAAGAGAGTTTAAACTTTAGAATCCATTGGAGTCAACAAAAACAAAAATGTAAGTGAAAGAGAGGAAAAAAAAAAATTTTTTTTTAAAGGTTTTCCAGTAAGGTTTTTGCTGGATTTGGAGAGTTTAGATGAATGTGGGGAACACAATTGGGCTCAGATTTGGATTTAGCGTGCAATTTTCTACAAATTTAGCCTCATAATAATGTTTTGGACGAAGTTTGTGATTATAAAAAAGGAAAATATATAGTAAAGTTATAATAAAAAGGCACAGAACGCCGAAAAATCGTTGAATTGAAAAAACCGACTCGTTTTCAGCACCCTCGAAAACCCCCATCCATGACAAAATGAGGCCGGCAACTTTTAGGTCACTTCTTTCTATAAAGCAGTGTCATCTACAAATCACAGCGGAGATTCCACCTCGTACACATTACGAATTAAGCATCCTGGAAAGCTGATTGTTAAAGACTCTCCTCTGAAAGAAATGAATGCCGCTATCAGATTTTAAAGTGGCGTTACGTTTCACGTAATAAGAACGAAAGAGGGAAAAACCCATTGAGTAACCCTCCCAGACAAATCGGAAGGACGTCCTCGAAAGGTTTAACTAGGGGCTCGTGCGGTATCGGATTATGAAGGCGACAGTAAAACCTACCTGAACGGTTCCTATCGGATCTTCCCCTGTCAATGATTATCGCCCTACTATGGGGCCCCAGACAGACGGACGGGGTGGGAAAAAAGACCCTGATTGTGCGACGGTGTAAAATTGTGACAGAGGGCTGACGAGGAGAGTGAACACAGCGAACGGATCCTCAGGTCCTCCGGGCCCAACAATCGTCGAGAGAAGACCCCCTGCGCGGTGTCCGGTTTCAGGCGTTTATTCCTGCCTTTTTTCCTGACAAATACGCGTAACCCGAGTCCGGTTTTCGGGACGGAAGCTCGGGGTTTGAAGAGCCCTATTTTTTTTTCTTTTTCGAATTTCTCCCTTGTGTTGCGGAACATCTGACCAATCTATTTTGTGGTAGGTCAGGTCTGTGTGAAACTGAGAGGGAGGAGGGCTCTCGTAAGTCTGAAATTTCGATTTAGCAATCCAAATTTTGCTGGAAAACATGAGAATCTATCTCAAGTTCAACCATTTGGTACATCTACGAGGTTTTGCTCAAATTTCCGAGGTTTTCCTGTTGCACACAATAAATAAAGATCACATATAATTTTTTTCAGGAAAACATATTACGTATGCATAACCAATTAATACATTACGGTTTGAAAGCGTAACCAGCGTAGGAGTTAGATTTAGAAACCTCTCATATGATCCAGGTCCTGTGCATTTTCAAGTAAAACTCTAATGAGTCTGCTTACCTACTAAATTGCATTTTTAGAATGCAATTAGCATAGAAATCAGCTTTAGGAACCTCTCACCTGATAGGGAGCCTATAAATTGTCAAATACAATTATTAAAGATTCTAATAATTAGATTCTACATTCTAAATTACAGTTTCGGAGTGTAAAATGCAAAGAAATCAGCTTCAGGAGCCTCTCAGCTGATCTGGGACCTATGTATCGCCAAGTAAATGTCCTTAGGATTGGAAAGGAGTAGAAATTTAAGCTTTTACTTACCAAACCTCTATCTGTATGTACTCTGTATTACAAGACATAGAAACACCTTGAAAAGCTTTCATTGTACCGCTACTGACAGTTTCAGCAGCTTTTAACTGCAGTCATAAAAAGGTTTTATCAGTTGTGACAGCAAATGGCAAGCCCAAACCGCAGCTTCACTTGTGGGATTAATTATCTCTTGTGAACAGTACTTGGCATTCTTACCAGTTTTCAATTGTTACAATTTTGTTGCCTTATTAGGCCCTCAAATTGGGCCTGTGAGTAGCGACTGCACATAGGCAATCACGAGAAGGATAAACTCCTGGTGACTAAACGCAATTAGTTCTCATTGTAACACTGCTTAGGTGCACGATGTCGGATAACTGTTATGTAACACATTGTAGCGTTTTTGTTTCAATTTCTGATCTTTTATTACAGATGAACAGCCTTTATGACACACATACTGGAAATTATTTCCTCCGTTCCAACGCATGAATATGAGAATAGCTTGATTGATGGTCCTCAGGGTCAACAAACGCAATTTTGTACAGAAATTGCTCATTTCGACCCAACTGGGTGGTTTTAATGAGTTATAGGCTCAGAATACTAATCAGTAGCTAACGAAGGGAAGGGAGCAGGGTAAGCAATGTGCGGTACTAACCCAGTTGCGAGGAAACCCCACCCCAACTTCTTTCCATATTTGGAATACATTAAGGGCGATTTGTCAGGGGATGGTTTAATGCCACATATCTCGTCCTATCCCACATCTTCCAGTCCCCTCACGAAATATTCTGGCTGTCGATTACCCACTCAAAACCCGTTTTACATTTGCTGAATGCGTGATCGAAGGCACGAAGGTAGTTTCATAGTACATCGATTCATTATTCAATTGGTCCTATGGATGAGTATCAGGTTCCAACTAGTCACACTGAAATGTATAGAGCAACATTCTGAAATGTATAGGGTAGTAACAATTGTGCGCAAAACCGAATTTGGTTTCCATAGGAGAAACTCTCGGACTATTTGACGATGAGTCACACGAGCTTGATGGAAGGAGAAGGCTCTTTCGAATTATCCTGATTTTCAAATGTTTATATCATCCTTATTTTGGAGGTGTGTGATTTACATAGCTTCAGGTCCAATCGCACTATGATTAACGTATTTGCTACGAATACAAATTTCTGTAGCACGGGTTAAGAATTATTAAAGAAAAACCGTAAAATGTGCCATTTTAATTATCTTTGCATGGCCACGGATTTGCAATCCAATAAATTGAGTTGGTGGATAAAAATTTTCTTAATTAGAATGAACTGAATTTCCAAAATCCTATCCCAAACCTGCAGAAATTACAACCAATGTTGTTGCTCTGCTTCTGGAGTTTAGGTATTGATTTGTTTGTGCTATATGAGATTAGACGTAAGCAAGAGCTCGGAAAGTTGTGTGTAGCCTCGCACCAGATGGGTTTTCGCGGTGTGTAAGACTGGCGTACTTGCCGAATTATTTTCGTTGTAAAGTGGCTCAAGGGGGGTGAATGGAAAACTTAACGATTCCAAGGGGGCAGGTTCGGGGGTGGTTGGGGTGGCGACGTTACAAGAGGGGTGGTGTTTAGGGGTGGTTTGGGGGTGGAGGGATGGAACGGAGCGCCGGGAGGCCGAAGCCGCGTCGCCATGACGACGGTGGGGACCCGGCGACATGTGGGGGCGGCGGGTTGTAGACATGTGTTCCCTCTTCACCGATCTCATGCTACAGGAAGCGCTTCGTTTCGGTTCCCAAACTTCCAAACCCTCTTTCTACCTTGTCACTCTTTTTAGGGATCGACTACAGCTCGACTGCTCCTTACCATTGAATGTGGTTTTTCAATAACAGGGTGAATTACAGTTTTTGTTTGATTAAGAACTTGGTAATCAAGGGGTAATAGTGAAATACCGTCACATGTTCACTACTTTTTATTTGGTCCCAATTTTGTCTAACAAACCTCTTTTATACAATAACCCTCAGAAATGAATGAAATGAATGAATTTGATGTTGGGAAGGGGAGTGGAGGTGAAATGGCCGATCTATTCAGGCGCTCCTTGCACCTCAGAACTTTAGGCCGATGCTCGTCCTCATTCTAGTCCTGATTAAGACTAACTAGAATTATTATTCTAGTTTTGAAAATAAGTATAAGTATTCATGAGAGTAATCGCATAAAAACCGGACGCCTGAACTTCAACAATAAGTTTTCAATGGAAGTGACAACCCAGGGTAAGTAAAAAACTTAAATTTTATCAATTTGATAAGTTGAAAGCTAATTTTGTTTTGGGTGTCAAGCAATTTTCGAAGAATAATTTCGAATTCTGCAAGTCGAATTGTTCAGTTGGTAATTACTTAAAATAACCAAACCGACGAAATCGATTCAACGTTGTAACTCTTTTAATTTTGGTGGGAACAGACTACGTTTCTTCTACAAACTGTGTTTTTTGTGAAATGGGTTTCCAGAGTTTCGTCGTGAATGATTTAGTACATTAACATCTCGATTTTAACTCTAATTGGTCTTTGTGGCAAAAACACAGGAAAACTATTCAAGGGCACTCGAAATTGAAACAAACTTCGTAATCTGAACAGAAAGGAAAAAAACAGATACAAATTATTGCACAAGGGTTTACTGTTTCTATAATAGATACTCCCTCATAATCATAGATATCACGCTATAAACGGAGTCACTTTGCTAATCCTAATATCTAAATACCTACAGTGATTCGATTTTTTTCCTGTCGTGTGAACGTCCGCAATCCGAATGAGCTTCTTCGATTCATCGACTCGATGTTAATCAATTCCGAACATAGGAACATTACTGTTATTTCGAAAGTTGGCGATATTCAGATTTAGCTAGACAAAAAAATAAGTAACACGTGTTTCTGGTTTTGTTTTCAAAATCCCTTTCGATCCCTTCAAAAAGCTAAGGAAATTAAAATAATTATCTAATAATTAAGAACGAATCTGTAGATAATATACCTTAGACATGGGCGTGGAGGGGCTAGAAATAATAGACCTGTACTATGATTTGAAGCGTTGTTTAATGCGTTAGAACTTGTTAATTATTCCTTAATTCTCTCAATCAATAGGTTTCTTTAACTTTGTTTGAAGTCTTTTGTATACGGATTTTGGATGTTTGTTTCGTTTAGCTTGTTGGTTTGAGAATCAAATAATATGTTTACTGCCCTCAAGCTCAATTTGATAAATATCCTCTGTTTAAATTTATCTTTAGAATTCCGACATTTGGAATGATCTGAACCAGATATACCTACCCACCTCGGCAATCATGAGGGACTCATGGCACTCAGTTATTGGTTTTATTTGCGTGTCTGCAGTTGTGTTGGTAATCCCATTAAATTGTAGAGCAATACCAAAAAGTCTTCAATAGTGGCATAAGGAGCCAAATGAACTGTTTCAATTAGTTCGTCTCTCAAATTTTACTGCGGGTATGGTTCAAGGGAGTTTGCATATCTGTTTCACTTAGTTTGTTGCTCAGGTGGTCAAATATTAAGATAATGCTCTCAACCACAACTTGATAAAGATCCTTCGTTCAAATATATCTTCAGAATTCTGAGATTTGAAACAAACTTGAACCAGGAAAACCCACGTAACTCGACCACACGCAGTAGAGTTGGCAAGTGCATAAAATAGTAAAGTAGTTTGTATCGAACACCAAAAGTCACTAAGAATGACAATAGAAGCCAAATGAACTGTCGTTTTCCAGTGGAAAGTTACAAAGGAAAAACGTGATGTGACGTAGGTACTGAGAGAACCGAAGAAATAACTTACAAAACATTCTGGCAGAAGCCGAATTGAAAGTGAGCCAAATGAACTGTTTCAATTAGTTCGTCTCTTTAATTTTGCTGCAGTCTTCGGTCAACGGATTTTCCATTTCTGTTTCATTTAGTTTGTTGCTCCGATGATCAAATATTGAGTTTATAGCTCTCTCAAGCTCAATTTGATAAACATCCTTTGATCAAATATAATATATTTGATAAGACAGTTATTATCTTATTGTGTTGGAATTCTGAGATATGGATCGATCGTGGATCAGAAAGGCCTACTTACCTCGCCGATTATGATTGGCTCAGGGCACTCAGTTATTGGTTTAATTTTCATGTTTGCAGTTGTCTTCGCAAGTGCATAAAACGGTATAGCAGTCTGAATTGAACACCGAAAGTCACAAAGGCTGACAACAGAAGCCAAATGAACTGTCGGTATCCAGTGGAAAGTTACAAAGAAAAACGTGGCGTGACGTGCTGGGACAACCGAAGAAATAATGTAGACATCATTCTGGCAGAAGTCGAAGTGGCCTATCCCCAAATCAGACTGATTGACGCTGAAAGGAACCACCTGGTCTGAATTTCGACTTTAGGAACCATCCCGGCCCCCGTCACAAAGGGGGAACGTTCTCCGCGGAGGCGGGTGGGCGGTTCGTTTAAAAACTACCTACTACTCACCCAGGTGGACCTTTTCAACAGTTAATGCTACAATAATAAATTAGTTATCCCCCACCGATGCAAGCGGGGGCTGCCGTCCTAAACCAACAAGGGCCCGGCGCCAAGTCTGAAGTAACCAAACTTTTTCCGTTTCGACGCCTTTAGAAATTTCCTACAGACGGACGCTTCTCATACTTCTCAACCTGCCTCGACGTGTCTATAACTGACTAGTTAGCAAGAATAACAGCGTCATTTACTAGTTTTTTTCACCCGACCCAATAAAAAATATTGGGGGAGAAAAAACCTTTCTTATAGAACACCTTCCCAGTCGTTCGTAGCGGCAGGTAGGTCCGGTGCGTCCTTGGAAGCCCTTGGGAAAACAAGATAATTTCATTAGTATTTACACGAGTCACCTAATCATACATTGACTTCATCTTTGTTGACAACACTTCTTCCTTCGGTCAAGTGGGTGGCTTGATTTGAATAATCTTAACCAACGAAGGAGAACAGTAGATGGTTTAAAGAAAATCTGACAGTTTTTTCGAGCAATGTCAATAGTACTGTGACGTGACGAAATAGGCTGATAATTTCTATATTTGCATGTTTAATCGTTCATACATGGCACAAGAATTTCCTATGAAAAATGAATGATTATGATGATGAATGATTTCCTTTTCGTTTTATCGAAATGACATAGAATTGTAGCATTGTTAATATATTGTGAAGTAACAGAATAGTTAGGTAATTTTAAAGATGTTTGTTAGTGCAACAATTCACTCGTGTCTCAAAAATGTTTGTAGCTCTTACAAAATAAATAATTTATTAAAATAAGCTATCATGTTGAATATGATTATCAGTATCGTTTTGAAGTTGGGAAATTAGTAGACAAATAACTTCAAGATCATTTCATATTCACCAGTTTTCATTTGTTTCAAAGATAGCTGTTGTTATTATGAAACGAATATTTCATTGAATGATCTAGAATTTTGAAATTAAGAATGTTCTAGCATGGTGAAGTTACGAAATAGGCCAACACTTCCAAGATCATTGTGTTGAAAACAGTTGGCACATGCCTTAAAGATATTCTTTATTCTTATGAAGGAAACATTGCTGTGAAATAATCTAGCAGTGTGAATAACATCGTGACGCTGAGGAATATACTTCTAAGAACGTAGAATGTTCAACAGTTTTAAAAATGGCCGGGTTTTAAAAATGGGTTTTAAAAATTTATTGAAATGTTCTAGCTTTGTGTAGTTACGAAACTGGCAGATAACTTCCTATATCGTTGCGTATAAAACGGTTCACACACATCTCAAAGAACAAAAAAGTTTTTTTTTTTAAATGGAAGAATTATTTTATTGAAATACTTTATCATTGTGATTAATATTGTGAAGTTACGAAACATGCTCCTGAGATCGTTGACTGTTGACAGCTTACACATTCTTAAAAGCCGGTTCGGTACTATAATCGTAAAGTTACGAAGAAGGGGGAAAATTCAAAAATAAAACGAGATCATGAGGTGCTCAACCGTTCTCACCTATTCATATGAAAGAAACATTTGATTTAAATGATCTAGGATTACGAACGCCAATGTGAAGTTACTTTTAAGATTACTTTTAAGGTGAACGATGAGGAATTCAAACATGCCTCAAAATGGTCGTTATTCTTATGGAGAAATGTTCAAGCGTTGTGAAGTTAAGAAATAGGCAGATAACTTCCAAGATCGTAGAGAGTGTTCAACGCCTTTCACATATCTCAAGTTGAGTTGGTGGGGTATGGTTTGACCATTTTTCTTTTCGAATAAGTTGTTGGAGCTCTTCAATTTTTTAAAACATCTTTATTGTCTTGTTTGTACGTTTCACCCATGCAACGTGGGCTTCATCAGCACGTATTTTCTTAATTTTTTTATATAAGCAACAATCGCTCCGGTATTAACATTCCTCTGATTCGTTAGTCTCATCGTCAACGTGAGAATCTAATTTATTTATACGTGTTACTTCAGTCATCTTTCTTGCACATATTTGTATTAACTCTGCAGCTAGCCATCCTCGTGTGAAGTACCTTGGCAACAACCGAACCTCCTTTTTCAACTATTCCAGTGTAAAGAAACAACTTTTTCTGCTTGTTGATAGTTTTGCAGAGATTGCAGAGAGAGAGTTTTCTTAACTGTACTGCTCACCAGGTGCATTACTTTACATGTCATCCAGTTGACTTGGAATAGTTTTATGTTAATGTGTTTTTTAATGTTAATTTCGAAAAAATTTGGGGAGTGTGAACACGTTTTTTGGGTAGAGGATCCAGATTTGGGTACCTGCTGATGAAACCCACGTTGCATGGGTAAAACGAACAAACAAGACAATAAAGATGTTTTAAAAAATTGAAGAGCTCCAACAACTTATTCGAAAAGAAAAATGGTCAAGCCATACCCCACCAACTCAATTTGAGATATGTGAAAGGCGTTGAACACTCTCTACGATCTTGGAAGTTATCTGCCTATTTCTTAACTTCACAACGCTTGAACATTTCTCCATAAGAATAACGACCATTTCGAAGCATGTTTGAATTCCTCGTAATCTTAAAAGTAACTTCACATTGGCGTTCGTAATCCTAGATCATTTAAATCAAATGTTTCTTTCATATGAATAGGTGAGAACGGTTGAGCACCTCATGCTCTCGTTTTATTTTTGAATTGTAACTTTTGTTCGTAACTTCACAATTCTAGTACATTTCAATAAACCATTTCTAAACATAAACCAACTTTTAAGAATGTGTGAGCTGTCATCAGTCAACGATACCAGGAGCATATTTCGTAACTTCACAATATTATTCACAATGATAAAGTATTTCAATAAAATAATTCTTCCATTAAGAAAAAACCACTTTGTGTTCTTTGAGACGTGTTCGAAACGTATTCGAAAATATCTCAAATTAGATTGTTGCTCTTATGAAGGATACGTTTGATAGACATAATCTAGTATTGCTAAGTTACGGATAGTGAACTTCTAAGATCCATTGCATTCTGAACATTTCTCAAAAAACCGTTTTGAGGCTTTTTCTTGACAATAACTGTTACGAATGAAATGTATTACGTATTGAAGTCGTGAGATTGACTGCCAATCTACTGATGAATCCGTAGCATTTAAAAATTCGGATTGACTAACTCCAATACTTTCATTCACATTCAGTGTAAAATGAGTCAGACTCCATGTGGAACTTTCCAATCCTTCTCAATATCCCAGGTGACCTCAACTGACTGATTTCCACATGAAAAAACTGTCTTAACCCCCTCACTCCCACTTCTTTCGAACTGCCCGTCACACACAACAGCTCTTTCCATAACGCAAACTAAGCTCGCTGACTCACACAAACTCTGTCGCGGATCCTAACACGAAACTGACTGACTAATTATGTCATGTTCTCCCGACCTGAAACCGTATTTTTTCCCACTCACCGTGACTTGCAACGGCACCTCATGTAGTCCTCAGTCATTTTTTTTTTGCCTTCTCGGGGCCCGGATGATTTTGAAGGAGCCTTTTCAAAAAATTGACGCTATACAACTCGGAGAAAAAACCTATCGTGGGAACCATCCCCAGTAATTTTCTTGAACGACTCAATTTTTTTTTGAAGTGGCTTTACTCGAGTTCCTGAGCCTGGGTTAGATGACGAGTTTTATGTGCGATTGATACATCTTTTAACAGCCTACCTATAGAAAGCAGAAGCATTGTTTTCACTTAAATAATATCAAAGTAATCTTTATTTGCTGTCAAAATCAAAATATTCTCTCACATTGTACGTTGTAGACAATGCCGAGATGAAACTTTCGTTTCAGGTCTTTCCGAGCGCATAAGAAACATTCGAAGATAGTACCTTCGATTCGAAGATAGTACCTTTTTTCTCTTTAGAATAGAGCATTTGCACAACTCTTCGATGTGAATTTCGGAAAGCTATTCTGCCATATATTGTTTTAAAGTTAGTTTTCATCAATTACAGCTTTGAAATGGAGGGAATTCGATTTCTATCGGGGGGCCAATCCCGATTAAAGTATCGACCCGAAACAAAATGAGGTTCCGCCGCTGTGATGAGAGAGGGAGGTTGGGGACCTTGCGGAACTTGTTGCCTTTTCCTCGGCCGATGATTCGAAAAGTGACAGATTGAATTAGCACCGCATCTGCTGCCACTCGACACCTCTAAACTGATTCCGATGGTAGGATGGCGCCTCCCCTACGGAGCCCAGTGTTAGTTTCCACATGGGAGCACCCTTCACAACATTGTACCGGAATCGAATGGATGTTGAGGCGTTCCAAGAAGAACTATCAACGCACAAACTGGTGTTGGTACCTTCTCCCAAAAGACACAACCTCTGCTTTGGCGAATATTCTGAACAACCTAGCTGCTCTTGAAACCACCTAAAATCCATAGAATGCTACTACGATCAGAGGCGACTGATAGTCATAAGCGCATGGTAAACCCCTGGCCAATAAAACTAAAAAATGAATGATATAATTCCGAAATCTCTCCATCTTCATTTGAAAAAGAAGTTGGATAGTGACATAAGGGTAGGTTAATTAGTGGGGTAAGTACCTACAGCAAGAATTTCTTTCAGATCCACGAAACACTAGTTTTCATCCAGTTTAAGCGAGTTTTAGTCATATACAGATAATAATGGGGGGTTTGAAAATAATCAACGTTTAAATATTTGGCCATCGAACATAAACTTCAAATAATAGTACCAACAGGAGAGCACCACTATACCCATTATCCTGGTGGATTTTTGGGGTCCAGGTGGCCGATTTTTTTACTCTTCCCAACCCTGTTTTTTTCGAATATCACCTTTTTAAACTGTGTTGACTGTTGTGAGCCATTCCAACAGTCGAGATAATAGAACAGTAACTTCGAACGTTCGGAACGGCAATTTACTAACTATTTGCAGGATAGCCTAGGGATTTTAGATCTCCATAGGTACGGTTGCCACTGCGGTTAAGACAGCTTGCCACAGACCCCATTTCAAATTTCCGAATTTCATCAAGCTTCTGATTGATAAAATGGGACTTTTCCTCCCGAAAATGAATTCAGTTTGAATTGTGGCGGATCCGAGAGATTGACCAATCAACGAGGTTGAAAAACAAGAAATGGACACAGATTTCAATGCTCGCCGCTAAGTATGGTCCTTATTGTTTTTGTTCTCATTGTTAAGCTGATCGGTCAGTCCTGTCTCTGTTTAGATTGTTTTAGTCCTTTCTCCGCTTCAGTGTTCTCAGAGTTATTTAAGATTCTTCGGTAAGTAGGTACTATGAACAATAATTCAGTAGAATTTTTCAAACTAAACTGCCTGAGCTGGAGCAAACATTGATATTAAAAAGTCAAGATTGGAGAATTAAGTCTTATCTATTGTACAGCATGTGTCTGGAAAACAAGAAATTTACTCAGATTTATCCCATTTGCGTATGGTTGAAATTTTTACTTTCAAAATAAAATAAAATCTTTTGTTGTCTTTGCAATAGCCCCTGTTGGTATTTGGGGACCGCCTGAGTTTCAGAGGTGCCGCCTTCACTGACTGCGCCACAGAAAGGGAGATTATTTCTGAAGTGTATTATATTGATGATTCAAATTTGAGTAGATCATAACTAACACTCAGCTTGATCGAGAATCAGTAAGCCTCTATAATTCAATACATCCATTTGATTGAAACTTACCAAAAACGCTGCAAATTCTTTCATTGGGGTTTATTATTAAATTGGCTTGCGTTGATGATTTGAATTTCTACTAAGCTTTGACAGTCAGTCAGTGAACGAGTCTGAACGAGTTAGTGAACGTGTGAACGAGTTTGAACTAAGCCAGTGAAAGAATTTGCAGTGTTGTTTTTTATGGTTATCAGAATACTTCAACCCGTGTATCGGCTATAAACCCTTTTAGGAGTTCACTCCAGTATCCACGTTCACTACATCACTAGGTTACTGCAATCAAAACAAAAACAATAATAAACCAAAATAACGCAAATGTTGGCACCATAAATCGGGCCATACATGGGGATTGGTTTGAGCTACCGACCTGGGGAAGGGCTCATTCGATTCCTCGTGGAATGTTCTTAAAAAAAAAAAAAGTCCAAATTTAGGCCGCCTTGACTTTTTTTGAGGTTTTTAGGGATTTTACAAAACTTTGACAACCCTTAAAGGGCACTTTAAATTAAGTGAGAGAGCTGGCTAAAGAATTGGGGCGTTGTCGGACCAATATTGATTTTTCCTGAAAATTTCAGATATTTTGCTCCAGCCGTTTGGGAGAAATCGTGCGTACGACGTACGGCGGACGGACGGAAAATTTTTTTATTGCAGATTTGGATTCTACACCCTTTGAAACGTAAACAATGAAATTTTCAGGGGGGGGGGGGGGGGTTAGAATTTTTTTTCAAGAGCGATTACAATGTTTTATTATTGAATAATAAACCAAAATGGGACCGATTGCATTGTTGAGCAATGCACGAATCACCACAAGTGAAGTTTATCATCCTCTAACTAGACATAGTGGAAGCGAATTATTTTTCTGGTATAGCTATCCACGGTGAAAGCCTTCTTGGCTTTTCTGATGTACTTTATGACTATACTTGCTGACATGGTGTATATCAATAACTTCTTCCTATGCTGCCTACGGTTGCATTGTTTATTTTTTCTGTAAATCACAATTTTTTAATTTTTTTTCTTCAAAATCAAAATTTTCATTTGCATTTTACGTTTTATCTAAGCTAAGATCTGTCGGCTGTCAGTGGCCACTGAACTCAGTTCTATGTGTTTGTAAATGTGAACTTCGATTCCAAATGTGCTTTTTGTTCGTTATTTCGTTGTATTTCGCTTTATTTCTGTTAAACAGCCCGAAAATGCCATTCAGATAGGAGATTCCGAGGTGGCCTCGTATGTCCCGAGAACCTTTAAATCATTTTCAGAAATGATTCAAGATGAATTATTTCTAAATGTTTGCATGTTCATGGTTCTTCACAAATTGAGAGCCCAATGAGCACGTCAAGAAGGAAACAAAGCTCCTGACATAAAGTTGCTGTTGACATTAAGGTATTATGGTATTACGCGATGTATGACCGTAGTAGTCCGTAATCATTGTGGTGTCGAGCGGTCGACGACATGTCAGGGTACTACATCTAGTTTCAGGTGCTTTTGCAACGATACGACCTCGATACGTCCGCATACCAAATAGAACGGAGGTAGAACAAAGTATGGCACGGTTTCATCCGAAATTTGGTTTCCCTTGAAGCATTGATGCCATAGCCAGGTAATTTGATAAAATAGTTCTGAGCCACAAAAAGTTGGTTCAATGCCGAATTTATAATTTATAGAACGAAGGCTATAAGTATACGACACCCTAAAACAGCAGTTGGCTACATGGAACTACGACTAACTTCGTTCTCCCATGACCATATATTGCTTTCTTGTCTTCTTCTTCGACTGTTCTAACATTTAAACAACAGTTCCGTAAAGTCCTGTGATAAGGGCTTGTTGCACACGGTAAACGCTAACAGTAGCTTAAACCAAGTTTTACACTTAAACGACTCAGCTATGTCTCTATTTAAACCTCAAATTGTGCTCCTGGCCCTAAGTGAAGGAATTCATGGAAAAAACCCCTTTGAGTCAAAAACCAATATTCTGAGGCGAACGGACCCACGTATTCGTATTCGCTGGGTTTCCATAGTTCCAGTTCATACTTGTGTTGGATCCACCAGTATTTCAAGTCTCGACGATTTTCAGGATAATTGTAATTAACTTCAAGGTATCTGCCTACTTTTCAAGGTTTGCAAGTTTAGAATGCTCAAGAATCGAATCAGTTGAATTGATCAAATTCTTTTTTCAGTACAAAGAACGTCAGCTGCATCTCGTAAGGTCGCTGTAGTGAATAGATGTAGAGAGAACTGATTGTCCGATGTTTATAGAATATATAAAAAAGGGATCATTAATAATCAATATCAGACACTACAACTGAGCAACAGCAACAGCAGCACACCAAACTTTCTATATAGAATTGAGTAATCAAATAAGTTGTCAGGTATAGCTCCTATTATTTGTACCTAGTGATGAATGAAAATCGCCTGAAATGTTGAAGGAAAGTGGTTTTGGAGCTTACTAGCTCTGGAGGAGGGAGTTAATCAATTGTATCCATGTTGAAGGATATTAGAGACTAATTTTGGGCGGTGGAAGGGGTAATTGAGCGTAGGAGGTTGGGCAGGTACTGGATAAGGAGCGAGGGGTGAGAAGGGGGTGAAAAAAAGAGATAAATATCGGGTGTTAGTTCGGAAAGGGGTTGAAAAGGAGGGGAGGTTTCAACTCGGGTTCTACGGGGTTCTCTCGGAGACCCGTTGAAAAATAGGGGTGGCAACGAGATGGGGAAAGGAGGGGGTAAAGGTGGGAGGGGTAACAACTCAATTATCCGTTGTTGTCGAAACGTGGGAGGGGCTGGGAGCTCCTTCGCCCCTCTTTTTGAGAGCACATGGCGGGGAAGTAATATGGAGGTCACCCCCCACTCCGCCTCCCACTTTCCCCACTTTTGTGCGAAGCCGTGGTAGGGGTGGGGGGTGTAGTTTTTTATTTCCCAAAACGTCCGCACCGATGTTTCGGCGCCAGCGTCGTGTCGCGTCACCCTCTCGTGGTCTCATCTTACTTCCTGTTCTCGCTCATGTCTCATTCAAAGCTGACAACAAAAGCTTGATTATCTTAATTGTACAGTTGTTCGGGTGCATGTTAGATCCACGGAAACCATCCTCTTACAGTATGCAAAATTCGGTAAAATCGAGTTCGATGAAAATCTGTGATTATTCGTCATTAATTTAACTGTACTTAATCCTTTTTTATTAGGTTTTTATATAGTCATCATCAAGAAGGGTAACCAGAGAATTCTTATTTTATTATAACGTTTGTATGATTCCATACCCCGCAATAAGTTAGCCATTGTATCAATAATAGGTAATAAGTATATCGAGAGTGAAGTTGCAACAAGACCTAACTGACATTCTGGGCATTTTGACATTTTGGTATCGTTGGATGCACAATGTCCAGCACTATCTGTTGGTAATGAGAAGTTAATATATTTCAGAGTAGCTGCTGTAAGTAACAATTGAAATAAACATTCATAAATTCTGTTGTAAAATATGAGAAATGACATTCAACATACTCGTATTTTATTGGTTCTAAATTGTTTCAAGAGGAATAACGCTCTTATGAAATAGCTAGGTATTAATTTCAGCAATTGAACTGGAAGCAGGAAGTCATTGTGGAGGCATATGTAATACCGATTGATTTTTTGTTTTTTAAATGTAGGCAAGTGAGAAAACTTTTAAGATCCTGAGGTGATTTTTTTAAGATCAATTCGAATCTTGTAAGATACCCGAAGGGAACACCCCTCGGATTGTGTGGGATTAAAACCCACTTAAGCCTCAACTTCCTTTTATAACGTTGAAACTCGGTCTGGAACCGTTCAACACATCGTTGCAAGCCGAACAATAATAAACTTCCTTCTTACAACCTTTCCAGACGTTACATTTAGGGCAAGGTAAAGTCAACCCGGAAAAGCCACTACATAAATTATGTTCATTCTGATCGTCGCATCCCACAGTGTTTCATCAGAAGCGTTTCAGATGGACAAAAGACCAAAGCCAAACTAACAATTTCTGCAGATGAAGCTCTTCTGCAGCTCGGTTGATTGGTAAAGGTCCGAAATAAACCAAGCAGAAAACTGCAGTAAATTTTTCCTATTTTCTCAGATATATATTATCCATTTTTCCAATTCTGATCATCTAGGCTTGATGATTTTCGCCCTAAAACGCGTTATAACTTATTTTCAAATAATTTACCCCTCCTTTGTGAAAATGGAAATTAAAAATATTGGTTTCAAGTTTACAATTCAAGAACTATTGAGTACTTCCGTGTTTTTAGCCCTTCTGCGCCTACGTCTACTGGAATTCGGTTCCTCCATACCATTGTAAATAAATTAAATATGCTCTAAAAACAGCTCGATTTATAGTTGAGCCAATTAGATCGATTTGGAAAGAAATTAGGTGTAAAGGTCGCTCAGCTGATCGTCACCCCTATACCTTGTATTTAATTGTAGTTATAATAGATGACCGAATGGAGCTTTATTGCAAGGTTTCTTCACAGAAAGTAGATTAAAAAAGGTTTTCACTTAACCATAACCATTTTTCAACACCTTTTCGGAACCTACGAGTGTATTTGAAAAAAATTGTTTTGTGTTCATCAGGTGGTAAGATGACATGTCATTTTTTTAATTACCCAGGCAGTCTGTTAGAGAGTTAAGCTGTTTAGTTGCTAGTAGAGTGAATTGGCATCGATGTTTGCTCATTCCCGTACAAGATTTCTGACATGTAACAGATATGCTGTGTGTCTCGTAATAGGGTGGGATTATAATAATTATTGAATTATGAAGTTGTAGTAGTTTTGCTTCGCTAAATTATGATTTCCGCTTTGTCTGTCAAGCATTATTACTCAGATTCTGGGCGATTGGGCTTTTCCTTTATTATAATCAACAAAAATTCTCACCTGTCCAATTGATGATTGATGCACAAGAAACCGGCGTAATTAATTTTTTAAAAAGTGAAAAATTTGATTTTGAAGGGAAAACACCACCAATTCAAGACTTTTGGTAATGAAGCGGAATATCATCAACTAGACAATATCAACTTGACTGTCTCGTCCAAGGCAAATAGAATTCGATCTGGATAGGTTCCAGCAGATATTTGACATTATTTTTCTGATTGGGAATCTGGAACACAAGAGCCATTTATTTTAGAAAAGGGGAGGAACAAAGTCCCCACAAACAAACTGGAGTCCATGTGAATTAGTAAAGGATCAATCATGACTCTCTCCCCCCCCCCCCTCCCCTTAACGCAAATGCAGCTACCAGACGTCCATAATCATAAAAATTACAGGATTAGCATTCTTTCCAGTCACGGTGATGGACGTCTCACAATACAGATAAGTCTAATACAATTGATCCAGGTTAATGAGGGTTAATACAAAACAATAACCGAATTAAAATCCGTTCCAAATCACTCTGTGACCGAAGATGGAAAACAACTATAAGTGTTCTTGAACAACTTTCAAAAACAGAATTCTGAAACAATTTTCATGATTTGTTATCGTTATTGTTCGTCATTCCCGTCTTTCACTTCACAATAAACTGCTTATTTACAAACAGATTTTACGCCCTATTTGGACATACGGGATTCAACTGTGGGGCTGTGCCAAAAAGACTAACGAAAAGAAAATACAAACTTGTCAGAACAAAATAATGAGAAGTATAGTTGGTGCCCCCTGGTATATTCGGAATGATGACATTCATCGTGACCTAAGGATGGAAACAGTAAACGAAATCAGCATAAAATACGCCCAGAAGCACGAAAAACGCCTCCACCAGCACAAGAACCCGGAGATGCTCAACGTTTTGGACAACGAAGAAGAACTGCGGCGCCTCAAGCGAAACAAGCCATTTGACTTGACTGTGCTGTGCAAGTTATAGTGAAGTGTGTTCCAGTTAACAGTGTGATACTCAAAAGGGTTGGTTTTTTGAAACCTCACCCTGTACATCTTGTCCATCTATGAGATAAAATCCTACAATCAGTTGCAATAAATAAAATCACGAAAAAAAAATTGTTCGTGTATTATATTGTTATGGTATTGTATGTACTCCAGATACCTGCGTGGCACGAGTGCTCCCAGATACCGTCCAGTATGACTCAGAAACTCGTCGATTAGATGAAGTCCTATTTGTTGGAAGTTATCAAGCAAAAAAGGAGGGCCCACTAGCTATTAATCCATTTTTTGAGCTCGGTTTTCTAGTGTCTTTGGTCTGTACAAAAACTTTTTGGCCTTTATAAAAAAATTCGTGTACGTTTGATGACAATTTGGCCTGCTTTGTTTAGTTGGAAACTTGTTTGACTTGAAATACGTTATTTAAGCCCTCTGTAAACACATTCTTAAAATTAGTAACAGATTTTTAAAAGGGGGGGGGGGGGGGGGGAGGAAGGCAAATGACCAAAAACACAGGACCGCTGTGAAATTATGTTATTCATACTTCCGTAGTTCCTAAACACCAATTTTAATATAACTAACTTTTTAAGATTTTAATAAAATGTATGAGCTGATGGGTTTTAATTTTTAGAAAACCTCACCAGAAATTACGATTACGCCACTTTAATGGGTACACATTTGTTTCTATTATATTGGACAAGCTAATAAAACGTGATATTACTTATTTCTATCGATTTTCGTGGCTTCGTTTTTTTTCTCCTCTTAAACCCTTCAGGATCGTAACACTGCGCGTTCCACCGATCACGTAGAATAGCGATAGAAGAGCCAGAAAAGAGCGGGTTTCCCGACTAAATGAAAAAAATAATTAGTTTGAGCAATTAAGGGAATTATTAAGGGTTTTCCCGCCGAAAAAAAAAATCGCCCTCCCTATCTTCAGTCTGCCTTTCCCATCGTGAAGTGGCCCATTTCTCATCCAATAATTGAATTATGAAAAGGGGCGGCGTTTTTCTTTCTTTTTTTTTTTTTTTCTTTTTTTAATCGAGAAAAATTCACAATTGGGATAGGTAGCTCGGTCGGGGAAGGGATTGATTTAAAGCGAGCCGGTGAACGATTTTTCTTAAGCCGCAGTTGAGGGGTTTACGAATAAATTACCAGACTATTAAATCAAGTTATATTGCGCGAATTCTATTACCCCTTCGGGCGAATATGTATGACGTATTAGGAACTTTGGTAGTCATAAATGAGTAGTTTGTTCACCCTGGAAAATTCTTGTTTTTGTGCTTGAAACGTTGTTTTTTCTTTCCAACATCTTCCCTCAAACCTAAACACGATTCACTCGATCAAAACTCATATTTAGGAGAAACCTAAAGCTTCCTAATTATTTGCTGCTAACACCCTCCGTACGCACACTTCCTCTATCAACAATCTTCTTTGTAAAACTGCGGAAATCAGCACCAGACGAAACCATTTTATTTGCCGTATGGAAACTGGTTTGAGGTTGGAGGGAAAGCTTCATCACGCCAATTTGGAAATTGGGTTCGGATACAAGATTATGAAAGGGCTTGTGCTCAATGCCTAAAACTCTAGCCTCAAAGGGCATTGAATAGTAATCCAAAAAGCGAAGACAGCAGTAGTACATTTCATTGGGTAGTCACCTATTCTAGTATCTGAATTGTTGATAAACACAGTTATTGTTGGTCCGTTGTTCTAACTGTTTCTACAAAATGTTTCCGAAGAAACACAGCATGAATAGGACCGAATGTGCTGAAAAAACGTAGGTGAACTTCCGTGTGAAGTAGTACAGAATGCCACTAACTGCCCTACTTTACCCCCACTCTGTAACAGAAATCAATTGTGTACTGTTTTTCTTTTGTCAAGTCACCGTTTTCTACACAATTACAGAAAGTTCTCCACTTTAATACAACTTTTCGCTACTTTGAACGACGATTTGGCATGTACAAAAAGTTTTCTGTACTTGGTGTATTTTTACTGCAACAATTGACAATTTGACTGCATTCACAACTAAAACAATAAATATGTACAGAAATGTATAAAACTTCTAAAAACACTTGCGTCGATAGAAAAGACCTATGAACTGAGGAATCACACAAAATTGGTATTGCTGTTTTGTATTTTCACAAGACCTCACTTACAAATTAGAGATATAATCGGAAGAAGGGGGGAACGGGGACATGCATGATTTTTCGTATATGTTGGAAACCTTAGCTTGGGGTGGTGTATAATCGAGCGAGAGCTTGAAGATATACGTGATGAAGGTCGATCACTGATTTCAGATGTTAGAATGGGAGATGGGCAGAATGTGGTGTATTGGGGAATGCCTGGCTGGCGGTTTTGTCAACTGTATCATGAACGTCGATGCCACATCTCATCAATGCAGAAATGCCCACGCACAGCAGCACACACGTCAGCACAGAAAAAGCGTAGAACACAAAAGAGTATTTTGTACTCTCATTTTTTTCGTGGATTGGATGGATGGAAAAATGAAAGCAAACCTATTCTTAGGTATCAGGGCATACACGAATGAAGATTCAATTCTCAACCGCGGTTTGTCATTCTGATTTCCTGCAACTCGAACAACGTGGTATGCAGCTTTTTGGGAATGGATGATGGAGTTACTGTTCTCCAACCAAGCGAATGATTATTCATCTTCAGTGTCTTGTGTATACAATCCTTTAAAAAATATGCAACAATTGGAGAGTCCTTCGATTTTTTCACTTATATAGACTACACGAAACTATAGTCGTGGTAAGTAAAGTTTTACTGTATGCTGAAGGCTTGGTTATACTAATGGAAAAATTGAAGATATGCAAAGAAACATGACGTGTTGGAGGTCCATAATCAAGGCTAAGTCTTTTGACACTGATCATTGCGAGGAGTGATCGTTATGGAATTCGCTTGACCGAAAAGGCCTTTATCACTTTCAGAATGAGCGCGTCCAATCCTATAGGAGATTAGGAGGATTTCCACTCGGAAAAGGCATCCTGGATGCAGGTATGGCCAGCCTACTGTTGAATGGAAAACGCTTGGGAGATTGACTGAGTTCGCGCGATTGGCCTGTCGGTAGGGACAGACTAATATTTGACAGAATGTTCAACTTTGAGTGTTTCTTGATGTGCTCTAAAGAACTTGATGCTCATACCCTTGTTTCCAAATCAGATTCATATTTTTTTGACGTTACAAATCCGTTTGTTCACTCCATACCTTTCTACCAGCGGTGTTCCTTCAATTTTGAGCAGACAGCTATTTAATTAAAGTGTACCTATACCTCTTTTCGACAGACGTTTGAGATGATTTCCTAAATTGTATTGCAAGATGAATAATCTGATGTTTATGTGGTTTATGTAATGAAGTATTCCTCTTCTTCTGCAGCAACTTTCTCTGATTTATGTTTGTGCTTTCTTTTGAAGAATAAAGTTGTTTTCGTTTTCATTTTGTGCCTGTCTAAAAGCATAGTGAACAAAGAGCTCGGTAAGAATAACGGGTGGGCAAATCCCGTGAATTCCCAGTACCATCCCCGTGAATCCCCATGTCGTGAGAACAAGGTAAAAACCCACGCAACTGAGAATGGACGAAAAGGGGGGGGGGGGGGAGGAAGAAGGAAAAATGAAGTTAATGAGATGGTAATAGAATTCCGGGGCCTTCCCGAGCGATTGGTTGTAGTAACAAGTGAAGAAGCGACTAATTGAACAAGAGGTGGAGACAGTGTACGTCCTTTCTGTGTGGTCCCATTGTTCGCGGAGTCGAAAAGCGTCAGGGCAACTTCGTCACTAAAACAAACGCTCGAATTGTCCGCGTTTCCACTGTAACCTTTCCGCTCCCTTCGAGATTGCCTTCATTCCAGTTCATTCGGTTTATTGTGACCCAGTCGTCGTGGAACATACTGGTAAGGCCAGTTTTTTCTCAACATCCACAGCTTCAAAAGAAAGTATGACATTGAAAAGAGAGGAGCCATTTAAAAAAATGCGAATGAGCCCGAAAATTTGCTAGTAAAATCCAACAACAACAGAACTGAACATTTTCTCAAAATCAGACGCATCAATCAAAATGAAATAGATTATGAAAAAACTGTTTCTTGATAATATTCTGGTAGAAAAAATTGAAGAAGCGTTGGTATTTTCCGCTCCCTCATTAAAATGCATTTTATGAAATACTTTACCCCAAAAATGTTATTAAACATACCTAGACCATTCTTAACAAATTTTGTTTCGTGTCTGTCTGCATGTGCAGGTTGTCTGTAGATGGTCCCGTAAGAGTTCCATAGAATTCACCAAGTATCATTTTCTCAGGTTCCAGCGGTCCGAGCGCGCTAAAATGTTTAGTGGAATAGACCCCCCTGATAATTTCATATCAATTCCAACGCATTATATCAGTAGTAGTTACATTGCTCAGAAATCAATACATTCGTCTTCCCATGCGCAAACGTAAAATCTACCCAACATCCTTATCTCAGACTCTAATGGTTCGACAACTCGACGCTATCGGCCGGAATCCACTAGGTTACAAACAAACAATAATAAACCAAAATACGCGAATGTTGGCACCATAAATCGGGCCATACATCGGGAATGGTTTGACCTACGGACGTGGAGAGGGTCTCACTCGATTCCTCATGGTATGTTCTTCAAAAACAGTACAGATGTAGGCAGCTTCGACTTGTTATGAGGTTTTTAGGGATTTTACAAAACTTTTACAGCCCTTAAAGGGCACTTTAAATTGAGTGAGAGAGCTGGCTCAAGAATTGGGGCGTCATCGGATCAAGATGGATTTTTCCTGAAAATTTCAGCTTTTTTGCTTCAGCCGTTTGGGAGAAATCGTGCGTACGGCGGACGGACGGAAAAATTTCTATTGCAGATTCGGATTCTACAACCTTTGAAACGTAAACCATGGAATTTTTGGGGAAGGGGGGGAGGGATTAAAAAATTTTATCCCAGGGCGATTACAATGGTTTATTATTGAATAATAAAAAAAAATTTTCAGTTTTTCCTCCCAAACGGCTGAGCAAAAACTGGATTTTCAGGATTGCAATCTTGTTTATTATGGGTTGAGTTTTGTAAAAACCCCAAAAAACCTCAAAAAAAGTCAAGGCGGCCTAAATGTACTCTTTTTGAAGAACACTCCACGAGGAATCGAATGAACTCCTAAAAGGCCGTTGGTCAAACCATATCTATGGCCCGATTTATGGTGCCAACAGTTATTTTGGTTTATTATTGTTTTTGTGTTGATTTCAGTAACCTAGTGACTTAGTGAGGTAGAGATGTAGTAATGTGGATACTGGAGTGCTCTAGCCGATACACGGGTTGAAGCATTCTGATAACCATAAAAAACGCTGCAAATTCTCACTGGGGCTTAATAATTTCAATTGGCTTGCGTTCATGATTTGAATTTATACTAAGCTTTGGTGTGTGTGTGTTTCACATGTGATAAAGCGATTATTGAATTTCAGGAGGCACACAAATATAATCAACTGATCAATCCAAATGGGTATTTTGGTTGAGAACAAATTTGCGTGCTCTATGCATATCTCCTGAAATTCAATAATCGCTCTATCACCTGTGAAACATGCACACTCTCTATAGCTTAGTATGAATTGAAATCATGAACGCAAGCCAATGAATAATAAACCCCAGCGTTTTTCAATATCGGTTTATTATTCAAAAATAAACCATTGTAATCGCTCTTGGAAAAAAAAATTCTAAACCCCCCTGAAAATTTCATTGTTTACGTTTCAAAGGGTGTAGAATCTAAATCTGCAATACAAATTTTTCCATCCGTCCTCCCAAACGGCTGGAGCAAAAAATGAAATTTTCAGGAAAAATCCTTGTGGTCCGACGACGCCCCAATTCTTGAGCCAGCTCTCTTACTTAATTTAAAGTGCCCTTTAAGGGTTGTCAAAGTTCCCCAAAAACCTCAAAAAAGTGAAAGCGGCCTAAATTTGGACTTTTTTTTAAGAACTTTCCATGAGAATCGAATGAGCCCCTCCCCAGGTCCGTAGCTCAAACCATTCCCAATTATGGCATCACTAGATTACTGCAATCAAAACAAAAACAACAGCGTTTTTTTTTTTTTTTTTTTTTTTTTGGTCGCAGTAACCTAGTGATGTAGTGAATGTGGGTACTGGAGCGAACTCCTAAAAGGGTTCATAGCCGATACACGGGTTGAAGCATTCTGATATGCATGCTCCGTCTTACGAAATTTAAAATTTTCAAATAGAATATTTTTCCATTGTAATCGCTCTTGAAAAACGCTGCAAATTCTTTCACTGGGGTTTATTATTCAATGATTCATGATTTGAATTTCTACTAAGCTACTAAGTGTGGAGTGTGCGTGTTTCACAGGTGGTAGAGCGATGATTGAATTTCAGGAGATATGCATAGAGCACTTAAATCGGTTCTCAACCGAAATACATATTTGGATTGATCAGTTGATCATATTTGTGTGTCTCCTGAAATTCAATAATAGCTTTACCACCTGTGAAACACGCACACTCCAAAGCTTAGTTGAAATTCAAATCATGAAGCCAATTGAATAATAAACCCCAGTGAAAGAATTAGCAGCGTTTTAGCCTTCAAGTTGGATGAAGCAATGCGATGTGAATTCTCTAGTCGGTGTCAGAAACACGGCTCCTCAGTTTCCTCGTAACGTTCCTCATTTTGGAAAATAGCTGTTAACAGATGTGCGTGCTCCCAAAAGGGAACCTATGAACAGAGCGTGAGATCCGATTTCTGTACATCTATCTTTCTCAACAAACAATGAGTAAAACTTCAAAAGTCCAACATTTTAAAATTTCTTCTGCAAATTTAAATTTTCCACTGAAATTCAATAAGTTTCATTTATACATTTCCGTGATATTCTCCCACATTAACACTAAATGGAACACAAAAGAGCTTCAAATTCTTTTTACTCAACTCGAAATCTTGGAATTTATTGCAGAACTCTTCTCTCGGAGCCGATCACTAACGAACGCTTCCGATGAAGACGAGGTTTCTCTAAAAATACGTAGTTGCCATTTCATTTGACAAACTACGTGTAAATATATGGGGGGGGTTGAAGATCCAACTGAATCATTTCAAAAAATGTATACGTTCATATTACCATTACCGAGGTAGGGCATATAAATTTACCTTCCCATACCATCTACAAACATGCCTAATCACATTTTTGAAATGCGTACAGAAATAACAAAAAACTTGAATCAACTAATCACTAGTAAAATTTAGGAACTGAACTAGTTGGATTTTTGGGTACATTTGGTTTTGCTCTGGATGATTACCAGTGAAATAGTATCCCTTGTAACAATAGGTATAGTACTAAGTTATGTTCTTGCGTGAAATGGCAACCTTATTTTACTGTTGCAATCAGAAATTAAAGAAAAATGTTTCTCGCCAAATCAGAGTCTACATTATCCAATTATGTCAGTGGAATAATTTAATTCAACTGATCAGAATTCACAACAGCGTTAAACAATTTCTGTGACTCATCTATGGTGGGGAGGGTATGGGAGGGTTGGATGTGAAACCAGGCATTTTTTTCGGGTTTGTTTCGGGATGAAACCCGGAAGTAAAAAGAGGATGAGCAGTAAAACATTGGAATATCGATCAGCGTCGGTAGCGCGGGAAAGGGCGGGGGGCAATGCCCCCTCCCGCACCCCAAACACGTCTCAAGCGCCCGAAAATAAGCGCACTTCCTTGATAAGGACCACAGACGTTTTTCTCTTCTTCAAACACCTACTAAGAGTATGTTATGAATTGACGAAGAACTGTTGGATGTTCAACTCAACTTCTGTTCTTTAGCAGTTAAAATTGATGTCGCGAATTGGTTTAATAGCCAATGGTGGGGAGGTGACGGTGTCCAATAGCCTAGAGATCGAGGAATGCTTAGTTAATGCGAGTTATAACATCTGACGATGGAATCTACAGCTTCCGAAAGCTCATTAAATGCTATCATGATTCGATGCAATAATGATATTGATACCTTGGTATTGGTATTGTTACCTTGCATCTCATCAAAATGAATATCGAAAAAGTTGAATACGGTTGATTTAGGATTTTAATTAGAATAAGTACTCAGTGTTGGTATTTTCTGACCAGAAAAAAGATTTAACAGGAAAGTGTACCGTATTTTCCTAAAACATCATGAAGATTTGGGAAGAGTGCGGATACGTTTCAAACGATTCAGTGAAAACTAACGCAGAATAATTTCTATAAACACAAACAACACAGATGTATTTCTAAGTCTTCTGATTTCGTAGATGTGACATTTTCTCTCTCCGAAGAAAACCAATTAAAGATCCCCCTTCTTGAAGAAGGTTGATATTTGTTTAGTAGAGTCTGTTTTTCCCAAGCAGACGGAAGCACACGAGTTCTGCAAGTACACGGGACAACTACTCAAACCAGAGGTGCTTGAAAGGAATGGCGCATTATTCAGGAGGCCTTGCTGAGAAACTTCCTGTCAAGAAACTCGCCTGCAGTAACGATACTCACATGCAAAGTTACATATACAGGTTGCAAGTCTCTGGTGATGCAGTGTCTACTTCTGAGCACCCAGGTCTGATCCCATGGGCTGTGGTGTCCTGAACCACTGCTATTTCGACAAGGGTAGTGGCACTATGGTGGTATATACGACCTGCCTTGCCTGTCATGGAATATCACCATGTTACTCCTCACTACCTCCTGGTGCCTCAAAAGGGCTGGGGATTTGTGCCTGCTCCTGTTTGCTTGTGCCTGCCTCCGAAGAACATCATGGTTTGTTTTGGAGATCCTACCCTTCTTGGACTGCCCTTTCCCCCCTACCTACAAGCAGACAGGACAACTACTGAAGCCCCGAATGAGCGAGAGGAACGGTGTGGTTGACCATTCAGGAGACCTTATTCGGAAATTAACTTGCAAGGTATGTGATCGCCACAACCTAACAGTCTGAGAACCGAGGAAGTTGTGTGCTCAATTCAGGTAGATGGGTAGACATAAGTTCAACCCTCTAAAAAAACGTCCACTTTGCAGTTTGACGATTTAAGTCATGTTGTTGTTAAGTTCAAGGTGTTTGAAATTTATCCAGCCTCTGTTAAAAAATTCAATCTCCTCTTACATGAGGATAATTTTGAGGAGGAAAGGAGAAACCGCAGTGTTTTGATTGGTGAGGTTGGGTATCGAAGAGTTTTGAAATCGTAATAAGCAGCAAAGGAATCGGTAGTTGCTCCTTCCCAGTGCTGAGGCGATTATACTTGCAACGTCCATAAGCTGTCTGATGTATCCATGAAGCTAAAAGATGCCAGGATTACACTCAAAGGTACCAGGTTCTAAATTTGAAAAAAAAAAAAAAGAACTATCCATATCCACCATAAAATAAGGCAATTAATCTTTTCTGTATGACATTGAACATCACGCATCACTTAATTTCAACTTGACGGGTAAGTAACCAGTGTATATTCTAAGTTTCCTGACCAAAATTGCATACTATGTATCGTCAATATGAAATAATGCACATTTGTTTCCACTTATGTATTGCATTGTTCTCGTTTTTTACTTGAGTGATATAGCTTTTCCAAGTCGAATTGAGAATTTTCCAAACCAAATTGAGATTTTCCCAAACCAATTTGAGAATTTTCCAAATCAATTTGAGATTTTTCCAAATCAATTCGAGAATTTTCCAAATCAATTTGAGATTTTCAAATCTAAGAAACTTTCACTACTAAAAAGGAAGAGGAAGTTTTCCAAACCGAATTTACAATTTTTTAAGGCAATCCAAGACTTTTGTTGAAAACAAAATTAGTGAAGAAAATGAAAGAATAGCACTTTATGAACAAATCAACATTGAAAGGAAATTGAAATCATAAAGACAAAATGAATGAAGAATACTTTGGAAAATTACGCTCTTGTTGGGAGCAGAAAAAATCGAGGCCACTCTGCTTTTGCCAATGAAATTTTTTTTAATTTCAATGTTAATTTGTTCATAAAGTGCTATTCTTTCATTTTCTTCACTAATTTTGTTTTCAATAAAAGTCTTGGATTGCCTTAAAAAATTGTCAATTCGGTTTGGAAAACTTCCTCTTCCTGTTTAGTAGTGAATGTTTCTTAGATTGGAAAAATCTCAAATTGATTTGGAAAATTCTCAAATTGATTTCGAAAATTCTCGAATTGGTTTGGAAAATTCTCGAATTGGTTTGGAAAATTCTCAAATTTGGTTTGGAAAATTCTCAATTTGACTTGGAAAATTCTCAATTCGACTTGGAAAAGCTATATAAAATGGCTCTTGACAATTATCTAGATCATAATGTTCCACTAACTCATTTTTATATTTGTAACTATCAGAAAAGCTTGGGTGGATTATATTGTTACCTGGCTGATTTTTCAATTAGTATTCTGTTTTTCATTTCAAAGACATAAAACCTAAACTTCGGCTGACTAGCAGGATATTAGTTAATTAAATATATCATTATTGTCTTATTTCTCGTAATCATGGTACATTTTTATGACTGTAAATGCTCCAATATGATTTTACACGGTCCCTTACTTACAAATTATTGTAGGTACGTAAATAATTAAATAAGCGTATCATTGTTAAACTCCGCGTACATCCCCCTCCTTTCAGCTCTATTGGTATCTTGATACTGTGGCACTCTGCCCGCCTCAATTCAATCATTGAACTTCCACAACCGATAAAAAAAAATCCATATCAAGAAAAATAAATCCGAGAAAGTGAAGAAAAAAAAGTCGTCAGTTCCTCTTTTTAGATGGAAGCACATCGGAAAAACCAGCCCACTTAAGTTGATTATATGGTGGAAAGCCCCGGCCGGTAGCCCAGGTCTATGCTGACAATAGTGGTGTTAGCAATCAGGGAATTCCCGCTTTTAAACCTTTTCCCCAACCCATTGAGGGGGATTTTTACCTTTTTATACGGTTAAAGATTTATCCTCTTTTATTCCGATACAGCCCGATTAGAAGATACTTTCTCGGATAAGGGTCAGGAGACTAAATGGGAGTGAAGGGTGCTTTCAGACGTTCAATACGTCATTACTTACTTCCTAGTATATCTCATTTCCTGGCGGTCGAAGGGTTTTCAGCTGGGAGGTTTCCTTTTTTCCCCCCCATTGATCTCGTGGAAACGATCCCGTTGTAACTTTCTTCCGCGTAATTTCCTTAGACTCAAATACGGATTTGAAATCGGCCATATTCGATATTGAAAAGAAAACTTGAATATCGCGGTATAATTACAAAAAGTTCAAAGATTGGATATAAAAATGTATTTATTATTTGATGATTCAAAGGTGCGTCGGTGCAATGGCTGGTAAGTTACGTTGTGGAATAAGGTCTTGGTGGTCCGTCCACATTAAATTTAATCAAATTTTTTGGTTTATTGTTTCCGTTGAAGGACGGTTGTAATCGAACAAGAAACGAACCATCCCCCCTTACTTGACATACATTTCAAGGGCTGCAAAATTCAACAAAAGTTGAAAAAAATCGCATATCGACTGACGATGAATCAAACGTCCAAGAGTGAAATATTAAAAATTGAGAATAGGGAACACTTTCGAAATAACTACGGTTTCTTTCTAAATGTTACCTTTAATGAATCAAATGAGCCTCCTCTGACCGCATTAAGTTCACCCGTTCACTCTCTATGGGCTAGAACTTTCACAAATGAACAAAGCATCAACATTAACGAGAATGTGAACGAGTCAGAATGTAAAAGAGTCACCCGGTAAATTGTTTCTATCAGATCAGCTGATTTGTTGATCACTTGATTTGATCAGAATGTCATCTGTTCAATAAATCCTTTTGAAATTGACTTTATTTCAACTTTTATCGTATATTTGCGGACTAGAGGAGTAGGTTGGTATTTTATTTTTTCGTTCCGGAAGTACCAGTCCGTAAGTGCCTCCTACTCGTTCCAGTTAAGTGGAATCTTCCCAAACACGTAATTCTTAAATTAATGAAAGAAAACCTTCTTTTTTTTTTTAATTTCATTCACTTATAAGACTTGGTTTGCCGACTCATGTTTATGGGCACTGTTTTGCTCAGCATTAAATTTCAAATGAAGTCCTTAGGAATATTATTTTTTGAGAGGAACACTAGACAATAATTGTATAGTGTTCCTCTCAAAATATAATTATTATAAATAAGCATACCGCGTGTGCCAAACCTAATGGTCGATTCTACCAGTCATTTAGGGGAAATTATTTGAGAGGCTTCGTTTTCGAGTTATTTTACTTTTAAGATTGTTTTCATGTTTCCGACCGTTCGTCACTAAAATGGCAATAACTCCACTAAAAAACTCTGTAAAATCAATTTTGAGGTCACAGTTGAAAAGAGCGTCACATTTCATATTTTTTACATGATTGAAATGTGACATAATATAAAATTTAGAGAATTTATGAAAAAATTATTTTTTTTTCATGTTATCTCCGATCTATATTAAACATGTTTTGTAATTCCAACCCCCAGGACAAACTTCCACAACATCTCAACTTTATAGTTATTAAAACCAAATTTTTTACATGGAATGTTTCGAAGAAAATCACGTTTGAGTTTTGAAAAGAAAAGTGCGTTTGTTCCGTCCCCCAAAATCCGAAATTGACCTACTTATTGAGCTTCCAAAAAATTAGTTTGCCATAGGATTTTATATATATTTTGTCAATGAATCGGATAGTGACATGGGCGCCCGCAGAATATTTTCCCAGAGGGGGCAAGGCCACCGGGGGGTCTGGGGGGTATGAAACTTTGCGGTAAAAAAGTAAAAGTCAAAAATGTTTTAAAGTAATATGTATTTGCTTCAAAATGAACTTAGGTGTGACATGATCTGAATGGAAGTAAAATATAATGACTTGAACAAGAATTATTCTCTTTTCTTATCCATATTTCTCTTATAGCCGATATTTATTAATTTTGGACGTACTGAATTTTTCAAAACACTATAACCTGACAAAAATGTATGCATACTATCCTCCCTGCGGGCGCAGATGGATAGTGACCCTCTCGGGCCTCCTAAATCAACAAATAAGGGATTTTCAGGTTGAAAGTTTTAAGCTGAAGCAATTAGTAAGATTTTATTCGCTTTTCCGTTGTTTCGGCCCTTGAGACCAGAGTAAAGGGATTTAAAATCCAGTATTTGTCGTAGGGTCGGAAATACGACAATAATCTTGAAAAAGGAATGTGTAATTCTGAAATAAAGGCTCTAAAAAAACGCTGCAAATTCTTTCACTGGGGTTTATTATTCAATCGGCTTGCGTTCATGATTTGAATTTCTACTAAGCTTTGGAGTGTGCGTGTTTCACAGGAAAGCGATTATTGAATTTCAGGAGATATACATGGAGCACGTGAATCTGTTCTCGACCAAAATACCTATTTGGATTGATCAGTTGATCATATTTGTGTGCCTCCTGAAATTCAATAATCGCCTTATCCTGTGAAACACGCAGACTTCAAAGCTTAGTAGAAATTCAAATCATGAACGCAAGCCGATTGAATAATAAACCCCAGTGAAAGAATTTGCAGTGTTTTTTTTATTGAACCTCAATACCCCCCCATAATAAAAACATCTATAATTTATCAAGTCCTTTGGCACTCGTATTGCGTTAAAACTTAACCGATGTAGCCAAAGGTAGACAGATGTAGAAGGGGCACACAAATATCATCAACTGATCAATCCAAATGGGTGTTTTGGATGAGAACCGATTTAACCTGTAAAACACGAGTGACAATAATCTTAAAAAAGAAATGAGTAATTCTGAAGTAAAGGCTCTACAAAAAGAATCCTATGATTTGATTAATTGGTTTTTTGACCATTAGGAGTGTTACACCAGATATCTGCAACAAAGATGTAAGGAAGAGCGCAGTTGTATGTGTGGATCGCTTTCCACGACCATTCAGGAGTTAGCTCGTTCATAATTTGACAACACTAGAGGCGATTATTACTTTCTACGAAGCATCCCGAACGGGTTCTGTTTGTCATGGTTACCTATTAACACACAAGGGCCTTCTGCTTCTCCTGACGCCCTGAGCAGTTCCCTTTTGAAGTGTCAAAAACACCAAATCGCCCGAAGGCGACAAAAGGCACCCACTCAGCTGACGGCCTACGCCGGCCACATGACGCTCCGCCTCACCTCTTCAGTGTTGAGTTGAACTGTCGAACGCCTAACTAGCTCTTATTGTCACCAATCCATTCGTTTCCGCCCAATTGATTCTTGTAAACAGATGAGTTGGGAAAAGTTTCATTCCTGCAGCTCTACGTAATGAGAAGAATTAGAAAAAAACACAATAATTCAAGTTGAAAAGATATTACCGAATAACATCTAGTTTCGTTGATATGGATATGTAATTGAAGTATACTGATGATACTTACAAATAATGATAGACACGGATAAAGGTAAAACTCTGAACTGGTAGCCATTACGATAAGCACGAAACAGATAACTTTATTCAGTCGCAGAACATGTCATCAATCATATGATCAGAGCCCACTTTCTTTAATTGTTGGGTAGATTGCTTGGGCCAGATTTCCTTCCATCTGATGGTTGCCACAGGCACTTGAGCTGATGTGGTTTGGACACCCATAATCTCAGCAACAGACTACGAATCTCTGCGGTGCTTCTTTTGTTGATGTTTACTGTTCTGCCAGTGCCTTTCAAACCCTAACACAACCTGGGAATCAATTATCCAACAGCATGAAGGTGTTTCAACCCAAGGTCCAGCCTGTATCGTCTTCCATCTATTCGCCTGGGTACGTCACTTCTCATTCAATTCTTCTTTTGTCCATACGTAGCTAAAAGTTGTGCCATTCTGTACGTGGTCTACTAACCGATCTTCGAACTTGGATGTTAAGCGGGGTAGCTTTCTTTTGTTGGCACCCTCTTCAACAGGGCATTGACATTTACTGGTTGAAGCCCGTAGATCTTCAGACTCTTGACTTCAGATAACCACTGTGGACCTTCACTGCAGCAGTCGTCTGCAAGTTCCTTCCTCCATAGGTCCCTTACGTACCCAATCCGTTGATTACCTCACCTCAAGTGATCTTCTTACTTCATACCCATCTGTCGTTGAACGTAGAGCCCCAGCACCATGTACTCTCCATTCAGTTGCGGTTTACCTTGCAGCTGAATGTACTTCTTCATCAAACATGGGCTCTTTTGCCTGCTTCCATATTTTTTCCTGAGTTCTTTAATGAACTCACACAGTTTGGGTATTCCCAAACCACCATCCTTCGTCGCTGTATGGATGTAGGCATACCAGAATCACGCTACAATTTGAACCACTTTCTCACCGTTTTTCTTGAAACTCGATCTATTTTGAGTGGATAGGGCATTTTCCAATACTGCTCAAAACGAGAGAGTGATAGTAGGACGGTATCAAAAACTTTCTCAACATTCTGTCTTCGTAGTGGTACTAATCCACGAATGGGCAGTTTGGAGTCTAACCCACACATTCCTCTATATTTTCATCAAAATTGTAAGAAACCTGTAGACATTTTTTGATATTGTCCAAAACGAGAGAATGATAACAGGACGGTAAAAACGGTCCTCAGCATTTTGTTTTCATGATGGAAATAATCACACACACACACACACACACACACACACACACACACACACACACACACACACACACACACACACACACACACACACACACACACACACACACACACACACACACACACACACACACACACACACACACACACACACATATTTCTCTATAATATCATCAAAATCGGAAGAAAACTGTGGATATAAAATTTGTTTCAAGGAGCTGCTCATAGAAAGAATGAAACGGATGCTGTTCATAATGTTCTGAAACCAAAATTCGAGTGAAAATTTTGATTTTGTTGACAAAAAATGTCATCTTCGAATGTTAAAACAAACAGCGGGACTTCACCCCTTCCCACGGCCAATTCCCAACGCGTCAAACGACCAGGGAAACGCGAAAACCGGAGGGAAAATCACCCTCTTCCGAAGGAAATATTCATTATGAGGCAGGAAATGACCGTTTTCCGATCACCTGGGAAATCCGTCACCCCCGCAACTCCGTTTCCGACATTTGCGGTATTAACCCCCACAACGTCACCCTCTCGCAACCCTTCCGACTAACACAACCTTCCCCCTTCCCCCGTCCCCCCAAAAAAACCTCTTCTTATCGATCCTTTCAGGTCCTTAACTTTAAAATCTTTCTTTTTTTTCTGCTCCCCGTATTTCTTGTTCGCGGCGCCTTCAACCTTTTCCTACTCCGCTATTCTTACGACCCCCTCGTCTCCCCGCGAGTTCTCACCCCCTTATTTCGCAGTCCTCTCAGAAAAAGGTTTTTTTACCCGTAATTTCCGTTCACATGACGTTATTTTCCTCCCACCCCTTTCCACTTCCTATTTCTTGCCATTTTACCCCCACTCCACCCCATTTCTTGCCATTTCACCGCAACAACGTCCCAATTTCTTTTTTCTCTACTTTTTTGTTGCCTCTCCTTACCGCCATTTTCCACTCGCGCCAACTTCGCGGTCTTGTAATTTGCAGTCACTCACACGCTGCGAAGGGCTCGTCAAGTTTTTCTATTGAAAACGTCTCCAACCCTTCCAGCTCATGACAGGGCGGTCTACCAGTTCGTACCCAAAGCCACTGTAGAGAAGCGAAGGAATCATAATGATTCAGAATTCAGCTAGCTTCTACATAACTTCTCAAGAAATCGTTGGAAATAAATATGGAATAACGCTTCGAAAACTGTAAGCAAGTCGGGTGTGGCAAATAGCTTCCTCTAATAGATGACTAAAATATTTTAAATAATCTCGAAATATGTTTAATGTAAGGTTGTTTCATCAATTTACAGTATAAAAATTTCGTGGGTCATTTCCCCGCAAGTATATTATCCTATTAACGTTAGATAAGATGCTAATACGTAACTGTATTTTGTGAGTTATTGCGTGACAGGGGAGTTTGGGAATTGCGGATCGACTTGAATTTGCCAAATCTTAACGTTTTGACGCTACAATTGTGGAATTTTAATCGAAATTCGTGTAATTTGCTCACCACGGTCGATGGTGTGGGCGGTACCCGGTTATGATGCGTCCATATTGCCGAGGAATAAGAAAAAATTCGAGGCGGATTGATGGGAAACACGAAGCGCGGAAATTGCGGCCTACCCGAACGTCAAAGAAAAGAAACTTTCGCGGGGTCACCATTGTATAATTAACGTTAGAAAGACGTAAGGCAAGCCAAAAACGAGAACGATTTATTCAATCTTTTACCGACAAAAAGAATACTTAAGGAACAACAAAATAGTAATAAAAAAACAAATGTTATCAAAAAGAACACGTTAGCCTAAACAGCGGTCAACACACAAGATGACATCTATTCTGTGTCTGTCGAGCTGGCTCCATAGAATAAAACAGTTTTGTTATAGTTACTATAACAGTAGTCGTTACAGTTACTATAATCGAAGCGAAATCAATCTGAGAATATTACTCCGGCATTTCCCAGCTACTCTCATAATTTGAGTTGACGTATTTTATTTTATTCATTTGACGTATTTGTGGGGGTAACAATGATACTATTGTGATGATATTGTTAAACCGGTCTTTACTGCTGCCCTCCGAGTTCGAGCGGGATCGATTGATTACAACTTGGGAAAATTACCTACGCTAAACGGACATGAAACGAAAGCTGTTCAGAGTGGTCTAAACCCCAAAATACGACTGGAAATTTGGGTTTTTGAGAAAGAATGTCATCCCCTGAAACTTTTTAATTTCCCTTCTGTATCAATCACAAATTTATAAACAGAGAATCTCGATATCGTTTACACCATTCGCTGGAGTGTTTTTAACAATAATTTTCAACGAAAATATCATTATAAACATTTTATGAGGCTAAGGAAGTAAGAGCAATTATAATTTTGTTTTGCTTTATCGACCTTACTTAACTTGAATGACCATTTAACTCCCATAATTTATTAACTATATTCAAATTTGAGATCGTCGCTGAAGAGAACGATTAGTGTACTACCCTTCCAGAGTAAATCCAATTAAAAAAAATATTACTCAGAAGGTGGCCCTCAAAAGTGAAATTCAAAGAAATTACTAATGTGTTAGTCCTTATCTGTCCTAGGGTTACTCTGGTTACTTCCTTATTTTGAGCTTATTGAAGCATAGGCACTAATATCAGATTTTAAAATTTCCACATTGAAATTCATAATGAATTTAGAAAATTTATACCTACTTTCAACAAAGGAACTTAGCTATCTTACTAGCGAAGGTGGAGAATCTTCGAGTTAGCGTAATAAGCCAAATAGAGTCTTTCAGAAGGAAGTCCAGCGGGGAATCCAGGTATTGTCCCGCTTGAAAATATTCAGCCCGTCTTCAGCATCCTCGTCTTATTATAATCCTCATCTTCTAATATGAGAAAAATGGAGGCGAAAACCCACACTTTGTATGAAAGGTGGATATGGCCCTCAGTCAAAATATCAATATTTATAATGTCGATTCTTTTTCTTTGTACGTACGAAGAGAACGATTGTCGATCTGCAAACTCGTCCAGGAAACTGGATAAATCAAAAGATTTACTATCCCCACAGTTAATAACTAATTAATTAATTATTATTATCGCTACATTCATTGATTATGACCTGCATCCATCTCTTCATTTCGAAAAGTAAAGGTAAACGTTCCATACCATTTTATCGCGTTTTTTATATCTTTGAGTCTCCGAAAATTCACGGAAAAAGGTCTACACGCCAATGTGATGAACCGACTGCCGCCATTAAAGCCAATCATAGATTCACACAAACAAATATGATAATCATTCTCGTACGACCATCCTAAAACTGTGGATTGTTAGTCAGAGAAGGCTCCTTACATCTTTATGTAACAATAGCTCTTCACCCTGATGCCCTCGACAAATTGAAAGGTTGGACCCGCATGGTACTCAAGTTTGTGTTGACATACAACTTTTTCATCTCCTCGCACTTGATCGTATCATCTTACCCTGATCATGCTAAAAGTCAAAACGAACGACGAACCTTAATAGCCAAGTGATCTGCTCTCCTAATTAATTTTTTTCACGACTCGGGCTTCATCAAGTAGCTACTTCATTTTATCTCTAAGGGGAAGATTAGCAAGTGGTCATTTTATAATTCTGCGTTGCTCACATTTGGCTATTATCACTTGTTTATTAACTTTATCAGTAGTTTTCCACTTGACGATTGGTAGCAACGTGGTAGTGTTTCGACCTAATAGACCATTTTAACTCGACAGTAGGCGTCGAGAAGGCGCATCCCAAGTATGATTCACAATGCTTCTTCAAGATTTGGTTTTTTTTTGGAGGTTATTAGAGCAGAAATTTCCGACTATTTTTATAGAGTGATATATATATTTATAAATTTATATATAGTGACTTTTTGGTAACAGCTTTCTCCTTCTCCGTTTTTCTGAAGTACCTTGAAAGCTACTTGTCATTACCAATCATCAATTCGTTAAAGAGGTTCTCTACGGTGTGGCCACCTCTCCATCGTCATATTGGTAACAATAAATTAATACTTATTAGAAACGGAAAATCGCAGCGGTTTTTAATGTGGAAAATTGGTGGTTTTTGTTGTTCAACAATTTTTGTAATTTCCTAAATTGCACGAGTGCAAGTACACAGAAGCACATTGGTTTTCATCGGCTCGGCCGCACGAAGGGTGAAATACTTAATTGCCTACCTAAGCCATCAATTTGTAGAATCATGTTTGTATGTATGCATGTTACGTATGCAGGTACGTCCATCCAAGAAAGACCTTTAAAAAAACATTTTCCACCTGACACTGAAGAACTCGCCGCGAAAGCTTGCCATTAAACGACTTTTATGATGATTCTGGATAGGTTCTTAATGATTCAAGAGAATTACATTATGTGCCTTAAACACTTATTTGTAACAGTCATTTGATTTGAAGCATTTCAAGGTATCTGTTGCCAGCAATTAGTGTTCAATTCTACCTACAATGGAGAGTATCAAGTAATAAATAGACATATAGGTAGGTGCCAATAGGTCTTCCTATGTAGATCTCAATATCCTTCTCATTAAGTACAAAAATATCTAAAATCCAGGTTCTAATAAAAAATAACATGCCATCATAAAATTAATCAGGACTCGCAGCCGATTTTTGATTTTTTTTTTTTTTCTTTTTAAAAGAACCATTCCTAACCAATTCCGAGGTTAGAGGTTGTAAAATGGTAGCTAAAATTGGACGATTCATTGATATTTGCGATTGAGATTTGACGATAGCCCCGTGATTAGGGTAAATTCAGATTTAGGCCTTTCGATTCACCAAATTTTAAGCTTACCATCACATGTTTCAAATGATTAAAGTTAGCAAATTGATCGTATCGGATGAAACAGGTTCCACCGTCACTTTTTTTGAGATTTCTCTAATGAAAAAGACCAATTCTCGCAGAATTTTCCACGTTGAATAAGATTTTGGAATCACACTTTGAATCTGCCCTTGTTCTTTCAAAAACTGCATGTACAAATGTACAAAACGTTCTTCTTTGGGTTTTGTATGTAATTTGTGAAATTTACCGTTGTTTCCCGTAAAATTGGAGGAGATATCGCAACTGGGGATCAACTTCGAATCTGCACCCCATAAAATGTTTTATGTTCATTGATTGGTCAAAGCATGCTAAAAACATCGATTTTTTGGTCGAAAGTAAACAATTAATTTTGACTTTTGAAGTGATATTCCTTTTTTACAAACGTAGCTAGAAAATAGAAATATGAGCTCTATCTCAAAATTAGACCTGACAGCGAAAAACGGGTTTCATTTACAATTCAACACAGTGAAAAATCCCAACACCAAATTACCCCTTTTTTTAATTGTTGCTCAGTGTTATTGGTGTACAATGTTACCAGTACAATATTCTTATCTTCCTTGTCACACAAGTGTTGAGATTTCTGCATAATTGATTTAATGGAGGAGACTCTTTATTAGTGTAGTAAACAAATTGTGCAGAGCTTCCGACGGTGTTTAGTAAAATAGCGAATTTAGGTTGAGCCGAAATTAGGGAAGCGAGCAAAAGCGAACGGGAGGAAGAGCGAGGGAGCTGTGAGAGAGCTGTCCCTAAATGAATGACCAATTATTGAGCGGGGCGGCTTTCTCCCAAACTCCCTCCCCCCTCTTCCACTCTAGGGGTCCCGGTTTCGTCCAACCCTTCTCCCCCGGGCCACCCCTCCGCCGCGGGTAATGGGCAGCCTGTCAATTAGAGCGCTGAAAAGGGGGGCAGCCGCCCTTCAACCCCTCCCGTGCACGACCGCGGGTTCGGTCCAACTCGCAACCCCCTCCTTCCACCCCCGAACGGTCCGTTTCGTCCAACTTGCCGCCCCCGTTCTCCGCCTGGCCTGGCTGACACCCGTCATACCTTGGAGGGAACGAAACTCGGGGAAACCCTTTCCCACCCCGAGATTCTCGCCTCGTTTCTTCACCTCATCCGTTTTAGTCAATAACACAGTGTCTTCCTTAACAATATAATCGATAAGTTGTTATTGTTTTGTTAAGATTTCTGAGGGAAGCCAAAAATGTACTAGATCGTTATAGTCCCTAATGATGGTTTCAAATAAACCGAAAGTTACGCGATAAAGACATTTCTCCCACAGTTTCTGTTCTTATACTGCTACTTTTGACAATTTGATCACATAATCGGGCAGAATACAATTTACGACTACATGCATTGAACCCTATTTTAATACAGAGAAGCAAAATTATCTAAATGCGTCTATGGCATTTCCTTTTCTCTTGCAAATCTGTTTTCACTCAAAACCACTCACAAAAACCGTTTTGGTACAAGTACATTTATGCAGATAATCATGCAGAAAACAGTTTACGAATATTTGCATTGCATCCTGTTTTAGTACCAGGAAACAAAATGATCTAAATTTGTCTCTATCATTATCTGTTTTTCTAGCAAATTCGTTTGTCGCTCACAAAACCGTTTCGAATTTTCTTTTGTAAGTGTACATTTATGATAACATAATCGTGCTGAGGACAATTTACGAGTGTATGCGTTGCACCCTATATTAGTATTAAGAAGCAAAATTATCTAAATTCGTCTATGGTATCATCTTTCATCTTGCTAATTCGCTCTCAAAACAGTTTCAGCGTTCTTTTTGTTCTTAGAGAGAACTTATTACGCTCCTTGATGGTTGTCAATACGAAAATACCACTAATTTCCGCCTTTAGTCCTTCCGAAACCCTGCGGGTAATTATCAAATTTAATAGTTTCAGGTTCAAATAATTCCACTATTTCCTAGCCACAATCTGGAAAGAAAGATTAAATTACTGAATAATCCTTGGCGGCATCTTCCTCTACGAACTTAACACCGTGACGAGGGGTTGAAAAATTAAAACGCGCCAATTACCCCCTCCGCAGGGCCCTGTCAGTAATTGGAAAGAGACGCGAAAAAATAAAATGAGGTGTCGTCAGGGGATATCGTTGAAAAATTAATTAATTGCCTTCATTCAACGGGCGAGGTGATGGCACAGTATTTTAGACGCTTCGATATTTTTTTCCCTTCTCCCTCTTTTTTTTCGTCGCATCTTGACACCTCCTCTCAACGAGCTCTTGAACATTTCGCCTTTTTCATAATAAAACGCGTCGTTGAGGGAACCTTATCGCGGGAATTTTTTTTTTCTTTATAGTTAAGGGTTGATGTGTGGTGGCTGGAATAGAGGGGTGTTGTAGGGGTGGTTTGAAGGGGTGGAGAGATGAGGGGTGGAGCTTAAAAAATCACTTTTGCATTCAGGGGCTTAATCAACGGGAGAGGTACGTTGTCGGGTTTAATGAGACGCCTCTTCAGGAGGGATTCAGTCGCGAGGTGACAGCACACGGTAGGTCCAGGATATGAAAAGCCTGCCAAGTAGGATGGGTTGTACGATGATCACCAAGTACAAGCTTTTCGGTTAACTGTTTACAATCATGACTTTTGTGATCTCAAGTACACAGGGGGGGGGGGGGAGTTTTTAATGATTGCACACACGTTTATTATTCATGTGTAATATGATATATTTCTGTTAGAGCAACCCTTCAACGTAAATCCCTGATTTATAGCATTCGAACTTCAAGTTAAGCCTTTCGCAAACGGAATCAGACTTTTCGCAAAATAAATTCAAACTTAGGCAAATCTGTAGTAAAAAAATTAACTTCAACGAAATGTGAAATTGTAAGCACAAATCGTGTACAGAAAATACAATATCAGTACAAAAGTCCAACAAAAAATCAATCTAAAATCAATAAAAAAGGTGGTGCTCTTCACGTATGTAAGTCTAATTCTATTTCCGCAAAGTTTAAATCAATTTTGCGAAAGGTTTAATTCATTTTGTGTTAAGTTTAATTCGATTCGCGAAAGGTAGTAGACGAGGCCAATGATACATTATCTGAACTCGGCCCTTCCTCTCCCTATATTTTGTCCTGTCTATTCTAGATGCAATAAAAACAGTACTAATTATATTTCAGCATGTTAGATCGATGAGAAACGGATTAGCCACAAGGAAATTCAGCTGGTCACTGAGTCTTGCTGCCTTTACTGTTGTATACAATGTATACTATACATGCCCCCCTCCAGGTTCATGACGCACCCCCCCCCCTAAACTTAGGTATCCCCTCACCAAAACATAAATGTAAAAAATACTCCTAAGCTCCCCTTATATAGGTCTGGAACAAATTCAAACCCAGTTGGCAATAGGCAAAACGTGTAGGTATATTTCCTGAGATTCTTTACGTAGGTAATATCGTATTCTCAACGGTAACATTCGAAAAGGTAAATTATTATTTACGTTCTATCTAGTGATGTAATATATTTTTTGGATGTCTTCACGTTAGACACTGTTTCAAACAACCCCCCCCCCCCCCCAATTTTTGAGGACCCCACCAAGAATTTAAATGATGCTATCTGCGTCAAACCCCCCCCCCCCCCCTATGGGCACCCCTGCTTCACCGCACCCTTTGCACTAAACAATAGCTAGTCTCAACATTTATAGCTTATAGGATTTTTGGTTTATTATCCGATTTTGGCTTATTATTTTCAATAATTATCCTTTGTAATTGACCAAGAAGGAAGAAAAATTCAACTCCCTCCTTAAAAGTGTTAGTTTACATTTCAGGTTCCATAGATTACAAAAATCAAATGAAAAACGCCCAAAAGCAGTATGCCGTCCAGAGCTTTCCTCCGAAACTACTGGAGTGAGGTTTACGGAATTCGTGAGTGAGTGAGTGATCGTGGAGTGAGGTTTACGGAATATGCCAATGATGTCGGCATCTTGATCAATCAACCCTAATGGATAATATTTAAGGATTAAACTATTAAAAAATCGAAATCTCAATACATTTCGAAGTGAGAGGGTAGTTTTTTGTTTGATTCAGATAGAAATTAGTTCCCTCAATCCAATAAGACACTCTGGTTGCTGTACGATCATCCGCACTTGCACAAATCGCTGAACTTGCTAAAGTTACTGGAGGGTTGTACAAGATGGATACAACACTTATGTACTAGCCAGCCTCCAATTGAGTTTTCTTGCGTCGTGCCAATATACCGTATATCACACCATTGTCCATATTTTGATATCAGCTTTGGTTTCGAACAAAGGAATTAGAGAAGTTTGGAGTTCACGAAGTTATATTGAAGACGAAGTCATTCTAAAAGACAATTGCAAAGTAAAGAGACACACTGATCAGCTGAACGTACCTTGAGGGTAATTTCTTCCCTAATCGATTTTCATGCTGACATTCAAGTGGCGAATAAACATGAATAAGTGATAACCTTTGAGGATTAAATTATTAAAAAATTGAAATCTCAATAATTTTTAAGACAGGCAAGTTTTTGTTTAATTCACATAGAAATTAGTTCCATCTATCGAATGAGACGACCACTTCGGTTGCTGTACGATCGTCCTTACGCTCACAAATCGCATAAATTATTTAGAAAGGCTATCTAATAAAGAAATACTAACCTTTGTGTAATAATTAGCACCGTTTCTAAGTTCTACGCATATTGAAAAGTAAACAATACATTTTGAAGCGGTTAAACCTTTTTTTCTAAGTCAATTACATTATTGAAAATGAAGATTCAAAATTGGCCAATTTCGAAGTACATTTGATTTTTGTGTTCAACTTTTGTCATGAAATGTTCCATGTGCGGGATAAGTTCATTGCACTAGAAAATTTGATGGTATCACGTCGTCCGAATTCAGTGGTACAATAAAATTTAGTTTGGTGGACTTTCAATGTTGAGTCCCTCTTACAATAACTGGACGGTACCGCATATAATGCTGGAAATAACGATTCTCTAGCTCTAGATCCTTTATGTGGACGATCGCATAGATTGCGGGTGGTCGGGTCCGTTGTACGCCGGAGGAAAAGAGTGTGCCCACATTGTAATGCGACACCTCACCATTATAGTCCTATTAAACATTCCACTCTCATCACTTTGCCTGTTTACATTTCTTCACACTAGTTCAAATTCCCTTTTGATCGGTTCATTGTAGTTAGTTTTTATATCTACCTGTTCATCAACAGTTTTCATAAAACATAAATTATAATGAAACCCACGTTGGTAATCAAATGTCAACGATATGGAATTGATTGAAGACATACAACAGCAATTTAGCTTTCCGTGAAAAGCCAGAGGTAATGCCACAATTATGGGACTTGATAGAAAATAATGTTTAATAACTGTTTGAAAAAAAAAAAAAAAAAAAAAACATGTTTAGCCTAAGGGCCTTCGTTCAAACTCAAGAATACAAGCGATAAGGTAATTTATTCTTCGAAAAATTCACGGGAATTCCGAATTTGCTACAGAAGTTCCAGTGAATCTGGCAAGAAAACTAATACTAAATAACTGTCTGCAATCCAAACAAATGTTTTGTTTTTACCATTTTTGCCAAAGAGTACATACATTTGTAAAAAATGCTAGGTAGCTTATACACGTCTCTAAAAATGCCATTTTCAGTGATTGAAAATACAGGTCTCTTCTTAGAATGCCTCGAAATGAATTTCCAAAAATGCAATCATGAACCATTTTTAGCTGGAGCCATTGTAGTCTTTCTCTACGAAAATTTGTTCAAATGGGTTTCCTTTTTGAAAAACCGAAGTTGGTGAGGATTGTGCGTGTTTTCGACTTTTATCTAAAAACCTCAATTTGTTGTTTTTCTACAGATTGTTTTTTCGAAAAGTTGGGGTGTGCATTGTGGGTCACGCTTTATAAATTACTAACTGCACCCTGTCAGGCTTCTCTGTGCCATTTTCTGGTTGTATGGATGAGAATTTAAATGAATGAAAAACATGTGTATTTGAAAAATAAATTGCAAAACAATTTAATGCGCATGAAACGGCTGCGGGGATCTGCAACTGACTGATCTGAATGACTAACTGAATGATCTGCAACTGACCCACGGACTGATTTTTTTTCTTCTTTATAATAGTGAGTTTATTGTGAAAGATGAATGAATAGTACAATTATAACTCGTAATTCTTGGTCAGTTCCAGTTAAACTCAGATACAAGTTCAGATCTGTACGACCATGCCGCCTCACAGTACCTGGCTGAGGACAGCCAATATGCACCATTCAACACATTAATGAACAGCTCATCCGAGAGCTCTGCTGATCCAAAGTTGGCCACTGGAAACTCTTGAAGGAACGCGCCACAAAATGCTGAATATTTTCGGGTTCACCCATATTGCAATGTGAGCACATCTACCTGGTTTGGCCATCATCTGCCGTCAGTCCGTGAGGTAGGAAGTTTAGCATGAGCACATCGACCCAAACTTTACAGACCCATCGCAGGACAGACATGGAGGCCTTTTGGGTATCAATAGTTGAATCTATATAGAGTATGTCCAAATTCAAGTGGGTAAATTCGTTCCTGCGATTCTAGAGCTCTTGCCAAGGTTGCTTCTTCCCATTCCATTTCCACCCTTTCACATAGGACTCTAAGCTTAACCTAACATGATTCCAGGTTATCAAATGTGAGGAATTATATTCAAAACAAAGTATAAGCGTCTTCAAGAATGTAATAAGGCGTTTCATACGAGTAGTATGGTGACAATTTTTCCTGATCCCGGACCGATGCATCTTCAAGTGCAAGCCTTCAAGCAATAGTGATCACAGCTGTTGGAATGTTTTTACAAGAACAATGGAACCGGTTTTCCTCAAATCAGAGTTGTTAACCCGGGCGACGTTTACAACGAAGGAGCAAAACTAAAGTATTGTGATATAGCCTTAAACCATCCCTCGAACTTGCTCGTCAATTTGCGCTCAGCCGCATTTAAATCGGTGCAGAGGTTTTTGTGTTTTTGCTGCATACAACAACCAACATAACGTTTTTATATCTAGAGATCAGACTGGAGATTTCGGAGACTTTGTTAAATTCTTGGTGTTGTACATTATAGGTGTATTTCAACATATATTGTCTTCTAAGTGTTGAGTAATGATTTTCATATTGAATCTCCCGTTGTGCCAACAGCCATGTTGTAGAGAGGATGACGATGCGAGGCGACGGCTTTACGAGAGCAGAGAAGCGTTGAAGAGCCGCATCTGCTGTCCCTAGATCAGGAGAGGGCGCGACATGATTATTGATAGGCGCGGAGACGAGCTCACCCCGTTCTAACGCGGTTCACTCACCTCACTTCACCTGTCAGCCACCATCGCTAACTAGGTAACCCGTCTAACTAACTAATTCCTCTAACTTCACTGCCTTTGAGGCTCGGGGACGGGGCAAAGGGGCTCCGCCGCTCTCAAGACTCGCTTTGTTCGCGACCCGGGGCGCGGATCGATTGCGGCTGATCGGGTTTTGAGAAACGCTCTGATGTCCTGATTGCACGACCTTAATCAATTTTGAGGTTCAAAGCCGCTGTGGAAGGAACAAATTACATCTGATTACTGGAATGCTTCATTCAGGGAGATAATTATACAAACCCCTACCAGTAGATTGAGGGCACCTCATGCTACCTATTTGCTGTTCACGTTGATCACAGCCGTACAAGAATCGAATCTTATAATAAAAGTCCACCTGATACGCTTAATAAAATATTTGATTCATTCATTACGATATGCATCTAGATCTAGAAACTCAATCCTTTAAACTTTACCGAAATCGTAATTAAATCCAGCGAATTTAGTTTGCAAACGGTATTGTACATGAAGCACTGCAACGAAAAACCCTAAAAAAATGCTCTTGTTTGAGGATCATGGTTAATCTAACATTATTTATAGCAGGTTCCTTACTTATGATGGTGGTGCTTAAAGTAAATTGTAGCACATGAACAGTTTCAGGACAAAGGTTCATGACAGCTTTCAATATGTGTAAGGCTTGACTCAACTGTAAGATGAAGTTACAAAATCTTCAAAAGCGGTGATATGGGCGAAAATAGTGATACCACCATATTGTCGACAGAGGTAGTGGATGGGACAGCTTCAATCATGCTGGTACTATAATATAATAACATAATATATATATCAGACTGTATTCACCTGAATGAAGCATTCTAGTAATTACATAGATGTAATTTGTATCCACTAAAGCAGCTGCGAACTAGAAACGCAGCGAATTATTTCACTGGGGTTTATTATTCAATTGGCTTGCGTTCATGATTTGAATTTCTACTAAGCTTCGGAGTTGCTTGTTTCTCACGTGATAAAGTGATTATTGAATTTCAGGAGATATGCATAGAGCACGTAAATGACATCATTTGTGTGCCTCCTGAAATTCAATGTCATCAGTGACTTAGAACATCGTGACAAGCAGGAAACCCGTGTATCGGCTACAAAGCCTTTTAGTTTCATACCCACAACATCACTACGTCACCTGTTCAACACGATTTGTTGATTTATCACCTACGGCCATAGATCTTGCTCAGCTTGCTCATTCGATTCCTCGTGGAGTGTTCTTCCTCCCAGTCTTGATACCTCATAAAATCATATTTTCCATTTTACGATTTCGGCTATCAAGCTAGATGTAATTCCGAAGAATACCTCATAAAATCATATTTTCCATTTTACGATTCCGGCCATCAAGCTAGATGTAATTCCGAAGAATTATTTTTATAGTAGAAGTAAAGTATGGGAATGCAGGTACATAAAAAGTACAGCAAATGCCTGTCATGTCTATGAAATGCTTCAGGTCTTTTTACAAAATGATGAACGAGCAGAAGCTGTAGAAGAGCACTTCTTTGGTACCAATGTGCGACGCCTGAGCCGTTAGTCCAATAATAAGAATTGCTAAAATTCGCCAAATAGTGTAGTTACTTTGCTTAGAGCGGGCTTATTCGACTGCACAACAGTAATTTTGACGTTTTTTCGAGTTTTAATATAAATTTCATGTATCATGCTCAAAAACACTTGAAACACGACGAAAAAAGTGATTGAAATCTGTAGAGTATCCCGTGAGATGTATGTGGTTGTTTAAAATTAACATGAAATTCCCAAAAAGACCTCAAAGTAAGCCCTTTACGTTTTCAACGAGGCTGAAGAAGTTCAGCGATCTGATTGTAGGTGATCATTTGTGTTGATGTATTACAACTTAACAAACTCTGTCCCTGTGAATTGTATCATGACATCACTAGTAGAAACATCAGCAAGTGAATCTGTTAAAGAGAACAACGCTAACGCCTGCAGACAGCGAATGTGTGAGAAAAACCTGTGAAATTCGTCTCTTTTTTTTTTAACACAAAGAGCATTTCAAATGAGATGTACAAAGGTCGCATGCATGAGGAATGCGGAGTTTTTTTCGTCACAAGAGGCAATTAAGTGAAAGGCTTACTTGGCATACAGCCTGGAGGCGTGGGAAACGTCGCGCCAGTTTTTTGAAGCTGCGCGAACCCTGGAACAAGAGATACACGAAATTAGTTTGGCTGTTGAATATGAATACGGTACGTGTGAACAGGGTTGAAACGAGGAAGAAACCTTAGAAGGTGACTGGGTCAAACGATTATCTGGTTGTCCCAAATCCGAAATGAACACATCAAACATGAACAAATTAATTTTACGTGAATTTCATTATAATTGGCCCAACTAGGATTACAGCGTAAAAACAGGCAGAACATATATGTTAAAGAAAATGTGTGAAGTCTACAGTTATATGTAATATCTAGAAATTCTGCATGATCACAACAACGGCCAGTCATTGTACGAAAACCTGACTATGCCGTATTCAGTAGGCACTTTATACAGTGACTGCAATCTCCCAGCCAATGTTTACTAGAAATATCCTTTACTAGAGAATAAGGGGGAGAGGAAAAGATATTGAAAAATCAACTGGGAATAGTTTGATTAGGAAGTTTACATTTTTTCAATATTAAAAGTGGAATTTAAGGAATGGCAGAATCGTGTGTTAGAATCTACATCATACATTGCACTAGGCGCTGTGGGCATCGTGCAGACTGTCTAGCCACTATACAGAATGTCTAGTCAAAGAGTGCAAGAAGTCCGAAAAACCAAGAAATCATACAAACTGTATTTCGAACCGTCATTTTAGTGAACGTCATTACTTGGAATGCCTGCACATAAATGGAGTAGCGCATACAGTGCTCAAGTTCTTGACTGCTTTATATAATATGTAGAAAGTTTCTAGGAGATCTTGAGAGTCAGTCAGTAGCGCATACATTTAAATGAAAGCCTTAGGCGGCAGTCTGGTTTCAGAATCCGCTGCTGGAGAGTTTAGGAAGCCCTAATAATTGTATGGTCACTTTTGTATAATGAATATTAAACTGGAGTACTCAACGTGATTAGTGACGTTAGAGATGGTTGAGGATGGATGATGAAGGTTCAGGCCACGCCGTTCATCTCTAATCATATTTTCCCATTTTTTAACCAATACAAAAACAAGAAAACATTAACCTCCTGCGAATCTACATACCAAACACCGTTACTACAGCCTTGAGTCATTGAAAGTTCATAACCCCTCACAAAAGTTACGTGATCTCGGATCGAACCCAAGACCTCAAATTTCTTTGGCAGATTCAAGTGTGGAGGCAGGCCTCGACTCGACATTCTTTTAACAGAAGGCTTGGCCTGTTGCAAGGCAATGAAGCAGCAACCATCATCTCGTGCTCCAATCAATGATACATTCTCCAATGTTATAAAGCGTTTTGAGATACACAATTTTTTTTACTGCTTCAACTTCACAATTAGGTAAATACCTACAGTCCAAAAATGAATATTCCACCAAATTGAACATAAATGCTAATCAGCAGCATTTCTCTATCGAAAATAACACTCGAGAATTTGTGTTTTTTATCAACCAATGAAAGATGAGTATTGTGTAGTTCTCCAACCAGTAGCTCTGTGGTATCTTCATATGGCATACAGTTTCTATGAAAGATATAAATAATATGTATAGGTTGCAAATTAACAGCGAGACTCTCGTCAAGCTTAGGAATAATTAAGCATTCCTGCTGCAATTGATACTGATCTAGCTGAATGAAAAATAAGTGATGATGTTTATGGAATTACAGAAGAAGGTTGTTTCTATCTAGTTGCCTAATTGTACAAATTTTAGCTAAATATATAAAAGATTACCTGAAGTTAAACTAAAGCGGTAATGATGATATCACATACATAACTGTCAGATACGTAACATATTCAACTAAATTTTATCATCACATTGTCATTGGTTGCCGGAGGTAGTACATTTGACCTGAGTTGATGTAATTTTGAGAGGGTTGGTATCCGTTGGGCCACTTTTAAATTGCGGTGCCATTAGAATATAATTTTATTTTTTCCACAGTTGCATCAAAATCGTGACAAAGTAATTCTATAGTGAGTACAGTAATTGATGCGATGAAAGGAATGACTGCCCACTCGACTTGGCAAACGTTTTTACCACGTTAGATAGTGGTAACGTCATCTCTCATTCACCAAAAGCGAATTTCTATTCTCTCCTAAAGACCTGCCACTAATGAATCGTTAACGGATGGTCATACGGTCTTAGTGGTGTTCACATTCGTTTCGTCAAAATTAAATCTATGAAAATCAAACATCAAGTTTTCAAAACCTTGCTCCCAAATTTCCAAGTATTACGTGGATTTTCGTATCACTGATTGTAAATCAACAAATTTGTAGGGAAGATAACACTTCTGTTGCCTTATTTGATTACAAGGATTACGAAACTTCAGTAAATAAATAAACGACACTCGTGCTACACGTCACACAACCCGAAGGGTTTAATTTCCCATAACAGTTCATGATTGAGTACCTTTAAAATAAGGTAAGATAATAGAACTATTATGTGTTCGGGAATTACCGAGCGATCAAAACGACCTAAGTGAGACAGGAGGACGAAAAGAGCCCTTCAGAAGGCTCTGACGACGGATTTTATCAGATTTTCCCGAGAGTTCCTTTGAGTACAGGGAGCTTGACTCAAAAAGGTTCCCCTCCCTTTGTTTAGGCTACGCGATCGTCTAATCGCTGTTTTCCTGTTCGGCTTTTGATTTCCCCCATTGGAAATAATAGACGAGCTAGAACAAGGAACGGGAAAGAACGACAAAAAAAGTCGCCTAGGAAGCACATCTTCCCCCTACGGCCTTTTGGAGGAGCAGCGGTTGAGGTAGCGCATACGACCGTATTGAGGTGAAAACCGAGGTTTGTTTCTTGAAATCCAACGCCAACGAGAAGTGATTTTTTTTCTCGAAGAAACGTGTCATATGGCAGAAACGCGAAATCCATTCAAGCACTCGGACAAAGGCGATTGTTGGAAGTTTGTTTGGTGTTTGAAGGACACCCAACACCGAAAACCCGTAATTTCGATATTCACCTCTTAACATCTCCAATCATCCCCTGAGAGCCGGTATTTATTGTCCAGAAACAACCTTTCCCTTCCCAGGTATTATATAGGTCCTCATTGAATGAAATCAGTACTGATGAAGGAATATTCGAGTGGGTTCTAATTTTTGGTTTATTATTCAATAATAAACCATTGTAATCGCTCTTGCAAAAAAAAAAAAAAAAAAAAAAAAAATTCTAACCCCCCTTGAAAATTTTATGCTTTACGTTTCAAAGGGTGTAAAATCCGAATCTGCAATAAAAATTCTTCCGTCCGCCGTACGCCGTGCGCACGATTCCTCCCAAACGGCTGAAGCAAAAAAGCTGAAATTTTCAGGAAAAATCAATATTGGTCCGACAACGCCCTAATTCTTTAGCCAGCTCTCTCACTTAATTTAAAGTGCCCTTTAAGGGTTGTCAAAGTTTTTTAGAATCCCTAAAAACCTCAAAAAAAAAGTCAAGGTGGCCTAATTTTGTACTCTTTTTGAAGAACACTCCACGAGGAATCGAATGAGCCCCTCCCCAGGTCCGTAGGTCAAACCATTCCCGATCTGTGGCTCGATTTATGGTGCCAACATTCGCGTTATTTTGGTTTAGTATTGTTTTTGTGTTGATATCAGTAACCTAGTGACGTAGTGATGTAGTGACGTAGTAATGTGGATAGTGGAGTTAAATCCTGAAAGGCTTGAAGGCCGATACACGGGTTGAAGCATTCTGATAACCATAAAAAAACGCTGCAAATTCTTCTACTGGGGTTTATTATTCAATTGGCTTGCGTTCATGATTGGAATTTCTTACTAAGCTTTGGAGCGTGGGTGTTTCACAGGTGATAGAGCGATTATTGAATTTCAGGAGATATGCATAGAGCACGTAAATCTGTTCTCAACCAAAATACCTATTTGGATTGATCAGTTGATCATGTTTGTGCGCCTCCTGAAATTCAATAATCGCACTATCACCTGTGAAACACGCACACTCCAAAGCTTAGTAGAAATTCAAATCATGAACGTAAGCCAATTGAATAATAAACCCCAGTTTTAAACAAGTGCAAGGTTTTTGGTTGTCACTTGACGGACAGTTAAGTAGTGGAGATTTAAATGGAGGAAGAGGCATTCCAAACGTTGATTTCAAGCATGCGTTCATCCGTCGTGTCATTTCAGAAGTTTTTGCATATCAGCTCTATGAAAAGCAGTAGGTATAACATTTCTGAGGGAACGCGAGTTTTTTCAAGACTCTTTCATCTAAAAGAGGCAATTTTCAGTTCTGTTCAATGATATTGCTTTGAAATGTACATCTCTGTAATTCGATATTACTTGAGTGCCATGATTGTTAATCATTCAATAGAAAGTATACAAATATAAATTAAATTATGTAAAAATGTTCGAATTCTTCGGTAGTTTGTAGGTTCAATGGTGGTACATCTTAGGAGCTGTCATTTGGTAGATGAGCATCAAACAGACATAAACGTTTTGATAGTATTTTCTGTTCTGTTAGCCTTGAAGTATTAGACTTTTTGAATGTTGTACAATAACATCCACTCAGGATAACAAGAATCCAAACAAAATGAAAGACCGATGAAAATCCATTGGAAGCGGTTTGACAAGTTGGTGCTTTTAAGCTGATAGTGAAGTTTGCCTACTACCACCTACCAATGACCAATACGTATTCATATTCTAATATTGTGATTACAATAATCTTCCACTGTGTGAATAAGGATTAGGTGGAAGAAAAACGAGTAAACGTGAATTCCACCTTTTTCATGACCATCTTGAGTGGCCAAACGATCCATTGCCCGGTTGCTGCAAATAATAAGTAGAATTAGTACCTATGATCAAGTTGCAGATGACCTACAATGATTTTTTTTGTATTCTGGTCAATGCTATTTTCACAAGTTCCTACTTGGATGGTTTGCCTTATGCCACCTACCAATGACTGATACAAATTCGTAGTTTAACGTTTTAGTACAAAAATGTCACTTATAGGAACAAGAATAATGATGATAAATGACAATGATAAAACGTGAATTCCACCTTTTTCATATTTATAGGTCAAAAGATTTATTGCTTAGCTATTGCAACTGCTAAACATGAGAAAGCATGATAGAGCAACAAATGCCTACATTGATCTTTCACCAAGGTTGTTTGTGCTGGTAAAGGATCGTTACAAAGCGAATCCGATCTGTTCCCACAAAAAATGCCATCAGTGTTCAAATTATTTTTCACTAGCTTCTGCTTAGATCATACTGAAAGCGAAGTTTCCCTACTACTGCATACTAATGATCAATAAAACTTTGTAGCTGGATTTTGTCTGTACAATAATATTCTCTTGTGGGAATAAGAATAAACGTGAATTCCACTTTGAGTGCGAAATGAGTCGAAGGTTTTGAAAACATGGAAACCAAATTCGTTCAAAATTCGCAAAGAAGTGAATTTCAAATGGATATTTTCTGGGTTCCAACGAACCAAAGTAGTGGAACCTTGGTTGATTGGAAATCAAAATTACTTCGAACATTCGATAAGCCATCAATTCAGCAAAACAGATACCTAATGATGAATAACACGTAATCGACTGTTAGAATAATAGGACAAAAGAACCTATAAATATTCTCAAACAGAAAACTCGTCTGAAACAGTTGAAATGTTTACTTTAAATTCGATTTGAATATTCACCGCGCCGGCGTACAATAATAGGCCACCCATTAGGAGTGTACAAGTCGCAAACATGAGGATATTTGACGGTTAACAACTGAACAATGGTCGTATTCATCGGATGAGCGCAGATGTTCAATTTACATGGTAGCTTAGCCGCGTGATGAGGCCACCCACGTTGATGTGAGTACACACGTTTCCTAATATTCCGACCTAATTGCGCAATTGAGCGGTGGAAAAGTTGATGGCGTGCTCCTGGAAACTCTGAATGCTGATGGAACATATAATACATTGAGAAATAACGATACGAAGAAACCTACGGTGCTGTCAATATTTTTACTTAACTAAGCACTGTTGCTTGTTCAACAGCAGATTCCAGCCACAACATCATAACGTCAACAAAACGGAAATGTAACTGTTGAAGTACTTGAGCCGATAAAGGAAGAAAACAAGTTAGGGGTGGCACATGGCTTATTACTTCAGTTACATGCATACACCCATCAACTGTTTCAAATAATCTTGAAAGATATAGAATACCCCAAAACGAAAATCTTATAAGCTTGTTACAACGCTTAAATGCAGAGGAACTTGTTCCAACAGACATCAACCCCTTCGAAAGTTGAGTAGAATGAGTTGCAGGGCTGTGACGCTATTTCTGTAATAATGATGGGCTGAAATTTATATGCGATGATTAAACAAGAACTTCCCAACCATTCTCCCAATTCGACAACATCGTAAAATTAGAAAATTAGGAATTTGTAGTCGATGGATTTTTCGTTCGAGCATGTATGTGTGTATGATGTATTGATTTGCAGCCAAATGCAAACTAATAAGCAACCATCTACATTCATGCAAATGTCATCAATATCGGATGAAAACTGTAGAGATTAGGCATTATACAAGCATTTTACGTTCGTGGATGTAATGAAGCTACTAATGATACAACCATATAGAAATTGATATCAAACTATTACCCCGGTCTTCCGCGACTTCCCTCCAAATATAAGCAATTACCCTTATTACCATTAGAACCCGAGAAAATGGTGTTGTCGGTATTTGACATCGACGCCTGCGCAGACTGTCGTCTTGATTAGAGAGCAGTGAAATTATTATCTGACAACAACAGCTCTGAAGCGCATAACACGCACATTCCCTGAAAACTACATCAAAATCGGATGGAAACTGCAGCAATGAACTTGTTACGCACAGAATTGAAACAGAAATTGATCACAATGGTCCAAAACGCAAATCTCGGGTCGAGAATTTGATTTTGGAGCAAACAATTTTTTCGTGTGAAAAAAAGCAAGTGAAAGCAAAGCTCCACTACCTGTACGTCGACTCGGAAGCAAAACCCAAAACTGAAGCTAAAATTTACACTACATTCCAGGGTAAACAGCTGGTTAGTGGAGTTTCAGAACCATCAACATTGATGTTTTAACGATATTTGGATATGATCGGATTACATTAACTAGGTAAGGATTTCAGGGCAATGAGAAAGATCGCCCTGAAGAATGAACGCTCTCATTTTGTTTATACTCGTGTGAGATAAGTACGCAGAATGTAAATATCTAATTCGTGAGAAATTATTTTTCGATAGTACCTAAGTAGTTATGAAACGGCAAAAGAAAAGGATGAGCTTTCAGCAAATGGGTCACCAGTATGCTGACATTCTTAATAACCAAATTTTGTTTCAGCCTGTCATTCTTCCTGTTTCAGAATCGATCTCGCTCGACACTAAACTTTGGCCGAAAATATTGCAAATGCTGGATATAAATTGCAACTGTATTGTTAGCTTCAAGAAAAGTTTCAATGGGATTCAAAACCACCGAACCATTTATAAGAAGTATGGTGGAAACATAATTGCCAGTACTAGTTGCTGTGCCAGTTGAAACTATCCACAATCTTCCATCAATCAGTACAGTCTAACTGTGCGACAGTTTCGATGATCAGCAGCGTGGTTTGCACTTCACAATAAAGAGCGTTTCGCGCTTCTCGTGAAGGTCAATGGCAGCTAAATTTGTGAATATGGAAGTTAATACCGAAATGAATCAGTAATCACTGTTTTAGTAGAACGAGGTACACTCAGCAACCATATCGGAGAACGATCAGCGCAAAACAAGAGGGAACTGTGGTGGGAAGGTCCAACCCATGGGAGGTAGATGACGTAATTCCATTTTGGCTGTGACTTCAATGGAAATCGTTACTTGGCGGAGGAAACAAATACCACAAGTTTCTTTCTTCGTTACCTGTGTCGTTGGGAAGTTAAGCAAACTAAAAATGCGAAGTTGTCAAATAATAATGTCCTGCGAACAGAATGACGATGTAGGGAGTTTGGAGTTTTATCGCAAGTACATACAAAGGGTCTCATCTTCCAGGGACTGCTTAGTGAATAAATTATGTTCATAATAATACATTCAATCTTTCCATCTGATGAACTATTCTTTAATTGTTCATCAAATCGGGATTCTGATGGTCTGAGACTTTAGCTGGGTATCATCCGTAGAACCATAGCAGAGAGTTATTAGCGTACAATTAGATGAAAATTGTTGAACGAAAGCAGCAACCCGTTTCTGGGTTGATGTAACTTGAATGAAAATCGTTATTTGTTGAGGAAAATACCTATCAAAGGATAGCTGAATGCCACCTTTTTATAACTGTGTTCAGGCTTCTCCTGAACTAAATTAAAAATATTTTCACAGAAAAAATTATTGTAGAGTTTTATCGGAAGTACATATCCAGAGTTCTTTCTTCCAGGGACTCTTTAATTGATGAGAGTTCTGGCTGGGGAGGTGTCTTAACAAAACATTTGGTGTTTCTATCAGTAGAAATATTCTTCAGTGTTTGAAAAATCAGCATTCTGATGATTTGAGACTTGAAGAATTGGCTGAGTATTTTCTGAAGAACCATAGCAGAGAGCTCTCAGGCCACAACTATGTGAACAATATGGTGCGAAAGCATCAACTCCTTTCTAGACAAAAGTGGTAAATGGTAAAACTCCAATGTTGTTATAACTTCCATGAAAAGCGTTAGTTGAAGGAAGATACCTATAGGTACAAGACATTTGTACAACATACAAGTTGTGTTATTCAGGGAATCTGGGTAAAAAGACAATTTTTCACGTAATATCCTGCGAACGGAATAGCGTTGTAAGCAGCTTACAGTTTTACTTAATAGCGCATATTCAAGGATGGTTTTTTTCGACTATACATTCAGTCTTTCTATCAGTAGAAATATTCTTTAATGATTATTAAATCTCCATTCTGATGTTATGAGACTTGAAGAAAGTATCTGGGTGTCTTCCGTGGAAGTGAAAAATAACTCAAGTAACATCCCAGGGATTTCCATTAATAAACCGCATTCCCTTTTATTAGAACGTGACATTTACTGAGAAACCGGGTATGATTGGTAGAGAATCGACCCGATAGAACGGTGAAATATCGAGGCGTAGAGGGGGAGGGAGGTATACTTGAGAAGGGTGACAAATAATCGAAAAAGAAGTCAGTAAAACCGGATGATTCTAAGGGCATTTAATCTCCCCCTCTCCCACGCCTCTTGCCGCAGTCACCTCGCAGCCGCTGGGGTCCAAGTGCTAATAAAGGGGATCCAGCCAGGAATGGAATGCACTCGGAGAGCTGAGGAATGTTAATAGAGTGCGCCACCAGTTAATAAGTTCGGTTTATCATAGGGCTTTCTCGTCCCTCACTTCATGGGCTTGGGAGGGGTAAGGATTTTAAGATCAATGAGACGTTTCCCTGGAGGGAGCTGGAATAAGGACCATGAATCGATGCAAAGGGTTGCGTTCGTTCCAAAAAGATTACACGTAGCATAGCGTACGCTGACCGAAGCCAAAAATTGCAAAACACTATGGATCCACTACGTGGTCATGTAATGATACCTATGACGATGTCCCACTGTTCGCCGTACTTACGGTGTTGGTTATGTTTAACGAACACATTCAAATGTTTTGACGGAATTTATGAGGGAGGATCTAGCTCAAAGTCTTTGTAAATGATTTCGTTTCTAACGAATGAAGGTGTTCTAATTATTCGCCGTTGAACAATGACATTTTGCTGTTGTTCCAGTCGCCTAAACTGCAAGCTTGAAAGGTATCCCAGATATTTATGGCATATGTTCCCACAGGTGACATTAAAGTTTTATATATCATTATTTTGTTGGGTAGTGAAACATGATTATTGTATATCAGGGATTTTCAACCTGCGACCCGGTTACGCACACTTCCCAAGAGCTCGGAGTTCGCTATATGTGAGTAGTACCTGTTCAAGTACTAGATCTCCAGGGCTGCCATTCATGAAACGCACCAGGGTCCTGGTCGAGGTTTTCCCCAGCTATGCTGGCTAGTATGAAAGTCCGTGTTAACAGGTTGAGACTGTATTCATTGTGTGAACGTGACTTAGATTGTAATCGAGAATGGTTCTGTGATAATAAGTGCAATTTAGTAGTTTAGGAATCTAGTATGTAGGTAGGGTTCGTGATAAGTTGTGATTGTATTCAGTACTCGCCGTGTCTCAGCCCCTTTTTTGAAGATACGGACCTAACAATAATTGACATCTGACATTGGGAACACCACAAGTTAAAATAAGAGATGGACTAGTACCTAGATGTCATTTACTCCTGTCCCTAGTAAGTAATGCACCCCATAAAAACCTGCCACCTACTTATACGTGTTCCATCCCGGGCATACTCATAGAGTGTGGCTAACGCCAGAGGGGACAGGTCTGTATCATCAAGAAAGAGAGAGGGAATTCCACTACTGCTGAAACCGTTAAGTCCTATTAGATTCTATTAGACCAAATTACCCCAGAAACAGTCTAACCCATTCTGATAGATCAGGTCATAGATCTTCACGTTCTGAAGCTTTCAAGATTGGAGGCACACCATATTAGAGGTTGTAGGTGTGTGTCCCAGTGCATGGTTTCGGTGAATTAACTTTGACTTTTCACTCTGTACACGATAACTTACTTACTCCTCGGCGCTACAGCCCGTGAAGGGCCCTGGCCTCCTCAACGACATTTTTCCAGTCAGCTCGATCCTGAGCTCTTGACCTCCATCTCCTGGCCCTGATTTTCCTTAAGTCTCCCTCAACATCGTCAAGCCACCTTTTCTGCGGTCTTCCTCGTAATCTGCGGCCTCCTCGCTTTCCTTTATATACCTTACGCACGGTCCTATCCTCACCGATCCTCTCCACATGGCCGATCTATCTGAGTCGACTCGCCATTATCTCCGCAAAAATGTCGGGATGCCGATACAGCTCTCGTAACTCGAGCTGTACACGATTGGACTAGTGTTTCAAGGTGCTGTCGTAGGCCTCGTGTTACTTTTCCTGAATCCACACGACATGCAGCCTTGACACGGCAACCTGCCTATAATTCCAAGAAGTTTCAGTCCGGTGGAAGGGGAATGTCCTGGCAGCATATGGAGGAGAGGTGTGGAGCTTAGACATTGCCTTGCGGAACACTTAACGATACCGAGTCCCCTATTAAATAGGTCATATCTATGTATGTTCTATCTGTATCTATCTAGATATAGATTCTATCAACAGATTCACCAGGTAGATCACATCGTTAATCGACCATTGAAACTTGACCTGAAATATTTTCGACTAACTGTTCACTAGGGGTAACTGGATATCTTTTTTTTGTAACGCTCGGAGGGGTTAGGAATGTTAATAGAGTGCACCACCAGTAAAGAAGTTCAGTTTATCATAGGACTTTCTCAACCCTCATTTCGTGGGCTTGGGAGGGGTAAGGATTTTATGATCAATGTGACATTTTTCCAGTGAGATCCTGGATTACGAATTAGGAATCGAAAAGGGTTGAGTTCATGCGTAATAGACACCACATAGCGCAACTTTACGTTGACCGCAGCACCTTACTTAATACGTAAGATCTACAGGAGTAACAAATCTAATGGTTCGAAATTCAGGGTTCGATTCTGGATTCCAACAAAAAATGTCCAAAAACTTTTCTTTCAAGAGGATAAGATTCCGAGTTAATTCGATTCTAAGAATTTGTTCACATTTCCGACCTTACTTCGCTAAAATGCCCATAATTTCCTCAAACCACTTTCTATAATCAATTTTGGGGACGCCGTTGGAAGGAGAGTTAAATTTCCTATTTCCCTAGTGCGACGAGATGCTTTTTTTTTTTTTTTACAACAACAATCTACTCGACGCATGAACCTTTCGAACCGGGATCAACAACTCTGAGACAGAAAGGAATTGCTCTCGGCAGTTCGTTCCCCACGTGGATTAGTCGGAGCTGGACGTCCACCTAGGTAATTTTATTTTAAAATATCCCGTTCGAACAATAAATTTGGATTATGTGCTGTGAACGGATCCTGGGCCCGAAGAACGAGCGGCGAGTGTGCACAATACATAGATATTTATACATTCGTTTGACCAAAATAGGCTTTTTATTTGCATTTTATCAAACTAACCCGAAGAAGCTGCTAATTTCAATACAATTTTGTTCAATTTCTCAAAAAGTTGCCGTTTAATTTTGTTCAATTTATTTTCCCAAATATAAGATGAGGCAAAATACGAAAATTTGAAAATTACTTAAATGAAGACAAATAAGCCTAAATGTCAAATTTTAAAAATCCATGAAAACATCACTTTTTATAAGTTTTCCTCGATTACAATGAGCTGGTGTTGTAACTCGCCCTCCACTCAAAAAACTTCCCCAAAATCTCAGCTTTCCAACGGCTTAACGAAAAAAATTCCCCTACTTCACCCTGAAGTTCTTCTCGTCATTCTTGCTTTGAGTTACAGATAACAATAATCTACTGATACGGCTAAAATAACTAACTCAATGAAGTGTAATCGTTTCTGTAGAATTTACTGTGTGGTTGCGGTTAAACAAATATACCCATTAGGTAACCATACATTGTGTAAAAAAAAAAATGAAAAATCACCTTAAAATGTCAAAAGCGAATAATTTTTAATATACAGTAAGCTAACATTTTGAGAACCACTGATCTGTAATATAGACTGGTTTGTACACGAATGGAAAATGACTAAAGTAAACTCCTTCTGATTTCTTGTAGGTTTCATAAAAATGGGGTAGACTAGCCTAATTTATCTACAAACCGAAACGACACGAAGCGTTGTGATGAGACCTTCAAATGCATGCTACCCGTGGAAGAATAATTCTCCTTTGGTCGGATAATTGGAAAAGTGGTCAATATGAAACCCCAAAATCCCGCCGACCAATCATCCAAATTGCTTCCAACAATCCAGGAGCCCCCCTTCTCTCTTTCTCTTTTCATCGTTTCTGGCGGGGACCTCAAAAGTTTTCGACCGATATCGTTCCAGGGGTTCGGATTTGATTCCGAGAGGCGTTTGACTCGATTAAATAACAAGGTCCGTCATTACCTCGGCTGATGGGCGCCTGCCACCTCCACAATGCTCCCGTTCTTCCTAATATGTTTCTAACGCTTTCTAACTGTTGCACGTCACTTGCAAGCTCTTCCCGGCTAACTGCGCCCATTGTTCGGTCCTAGTTTTTTTCCCCCTCCGACCTCCTTTTAACCTTTTAAAATAAAACTGTCAATCCGAGGAACGCGTAGCAATTCCCTTTCTGAATTGATAACGTTCTGTTAGTTGGCGTGACAAGTGCCATTGAAAGGACGTCTTTTTTTCCAATGGTCAAAAGAAAACTCCGTAATTATATTAGTTTGCATAAAGCTGAAACATCCTAATAGAACTCAAGCACTCAGTTTCAAACTTCGACGCGGTATTTATTTACTACTCGTTATCCAATCATCAAATTTCCTACTTCTCAAGTTAGATTTGACATTACAAGTTGAACGACATTGTTGAGTCGAATTCAACATTTGGCAAGCCGAATGGAATTGAGCAGACTGATGTATTGATTCGTGATCAATGAAACGCCTAGGAAAGTACCCAAAGCTAAACTGCATTTTAGTTTGCGGATGCGCAAGAAACTATTGATTATGAAATCAAGGGGACCATCTACACATCAAACCGAACAATCCCTGAAAATTTCTTCATTGGTCAAATGCGCGTAACAAGGATTTCACGTTATGCGCATACGCTACTATTGAAGAAACCTATGGGACCATCTAAACAGCACAAATGATCAAAATCGGACTATAAGGAAACGTAAAAGTTGTGACAGACAGGACACTAGACAAAGAACCAAAATTGTTCGAAGGTCTAAAACGCAAAATGCGAGTGGAATTTTTATAGTCATTCGAAAGTGAAAACAATGCATCCGCTACCCTGGTAGACTCGGAAGCAAAAATATGGGAACGAACAGAATGATAGATAGGAAACGAAAGTTGTTCAGAAGGACTAAAAAGCAAAACGCGAATGCAAAGCGAAATTATAGTCTCCTAACGGATACTAATATGTAGCCATTAGTTTTAATGCATTCATCAATTGCTATATTTTTCATTTTTAACTCATCAATACAATGGGCTAAGTACATAAGAAAACGGCACAATAGAAATCATAGAGGTGAAAATATAGTTGGCACTAACCTTACCCCAATACTTATAAAGTTCTGTTTGGTGATCCTCTCAACAGCAGGCATTCCGAACTGATGGTGAACCCAAATGTTGTGACACTTTGAAGAGTACGTCGCCCAACCCTTTCCTGTCGTTACAAATTGGAAAATCGAATGGAGAACCCAATCTCCAAGGGATATGTCCAGGATGCAGCACCTGGTTCCATACCTGCGACAGGCCTACCACAACAATCTCCCATCTGAAAGGGTTGCAATAATTGGTTATTCCTCCCAGCAGAACCCCAAGGTGGCCACAAAACGGGTGTTGATTTACAATGTGGTGACAAGGCGGGTTCAGATTTCTTTTTTTGAGGAGGGAAGGAACCCTCGTCGACACCTAGACGGTTCGAGATGAGGTGTCAACTTTTGAAACGCCACTTCACTAACCCTTTTACCCCGTTCCATCCGCCCGGGGTGAAGTACTTCCTGCAACAGCTGATCACCAATACTCAGCCTTCATGCTCGACTCAATTGCCTTTTCCAGATTGTAAACCAATTCTACGCATCAATAAAATAATACCAAACCTAGTTCGTAACATATCATAACTCGTAACTAGCTCTCCAGTTCACTGCAAGTTGATAATACGGTTGATGAAAGCCTTCCATAACGTAACTCGGTGGTAAGAGATTTGGAGTCATTCTCGATTAGCAATTGTACTTCATATGCCACTTTAGCGCTATCTGTTCAAGGGAGTTCTCCGATCCGAAGGGGGTGAAGTCTTGATTTACTACTTCAATGGTCCCTCCATTCGTGGAGTACAGCTTTCCCGTATGATCTCTCGTTTTCTCCAATGCTCACAACTTCTTAAGGCAAGTACAAAAATATGCTCCGCGTTACGTCCCTATTGAGCAGGGCCGAAAATTTGAGGATTTAAACTGCTACCATTCCTTAGAAGAAATCGGACTTGATTCTTTCAGCCTTACCACCACACAGTGCTTCGACTAATTGACGAAAATGAAAAAAAATCAACATTGCAGCAAGTGGGCTTCTTCCGAGAGATGTAAAGGTGAGAAAATCAGAACGGTACAACACCACAATAACAGCGAAATGACGATTCAACAATTTAAAGTCAGTTGTAAGTGTTTTCTCATAAAAGATTATCTTTTATCAGAATCCAATCGATAAACCTCTGCGAGGTATGTACATTGATTTTTAAAAATTTAGGAATATACAGGGTATCCCATCTATATGGGCCCATTAAGGAATTACAGCCATACGGTGCGAGCTATCAAAAAATTGAACTGGACCTTTTCTATAGTATTTTTACTCTGCTTGAAGGTGGTGGAACCCGTTTTTCATTTTTCGATGTTTTAGTGCCTCAAATCTTCGATTGAAACTTGAGGTTGCCTCTTGACCCCCCTTTTTTATTTTAGTTTTCGATTTTACGTTGAATTTGGAAGAGAAACTGCATCGTTAAAAAGATGACTTCGTGTCAGAGTTATTTTACTTTTTGCGAACAACAAAAATCGACGAATTCTTTTAGAAAAAAACGCTTTTTTCTAATTATCTTATATATTTTCTACATTTTGACCATATTTTTTGAAATTAGCATCAAATTTCCTATCAACAGAAGCCAGTTTCCATCATCAAAAATCATCATCAGAAGATTGACATTACAGCTGAAGCGCTATCGATTTGAGAAAATGAAGTATCCCTAAACTTTTGGTTATTGAAATAGTGTTTAAAAAAGATTGACATATTGTTGTTGATGCTACTTTAGAGTGATAGCCTAGTTTTTTTGTCAGATATGCTCAATATTTCATGGAAATATTCAAAATGATTAATTAATTTTCCGTTTTCTTAATTTCGATCAGTGATAGCGGTATTGCAAAGAGGGTTAATGTTCTAGTGGTAATCAAATCGTAGTTGTTAACGAAGTGTGCCTGTGTGAACGTGAATAATGAAGGACGTAAGGGAGGGGGGGGGGGGGCGTTTGTTAGCTTTTTGGGGTTAGGGAAAAAAAGGAAGCCGGTAAGCACATGTCAACGTTAATTCGGCGCAGATGGGGAGTGAAGAGGAAATAGCCGCTCACGTTAACGAGATTAGTGCGAGAGAGCGGGGTGCGGCGGGGTCACAAAAGGGAACCAAGTAGGTGGTAGGTATTTGAAGAGGATTAGGGAAAGCGAAGGAGACGATGGTTAGGGGCGCACAATGGGGCATGGGCCCGCTTCAAAGCTCCCGACCAATGGGTGATATGATATCCACCCCGCCGGGATTCTCACCGTAGAGGTGAAGATATTTTCTTCTTTTCAAACAAACACGGCCCGTCCGATCCGGTCCGAAAGATTTGTGTAACATCGGGACATTTTAAAACATCCTGGCCATATCAATGAATTTTCTTCATTTTTAGCACCATATGATGTGTCTAATGGTTGCATTCTATGTGACAGATTGTTTTGAATGGGAGCGTGAGTGGAAGGAAACGCTACCAAAAAGTAGGACATAGGTAAACAGTTGAGTTTGAAATGGTACTATTTTTAATGTATCGATAACAGGTGATGGTGGATGAGTTACCAGGCTCTGCTAAGTTATGATAACGAAATGAAGAATTAGAGCAATTATCGCTTAGAAGTGTGATTAGCCTGAAACATCCAGAATCCGACATGAATATATCCTTGGGAGCACTGGTTTCAAGAAACAGGATAAAGAAACTGGAGCTGGTCTAACACGCGGCCACCACCGTGTTCGTAAATAGATCTATTAAAACTGATTCTCATCTTTGGAATTCGGCCAGTCTATAGTCTCAAACATCGTGCAACGTGATTCTACATAACTTTACTGTCCCGTATCGGGTACCGTCCCTATCGCGGACCGTCTTATTTATCTACCATGCTCCTGAAAGAGTTGCCTTCCCGCCTGGTTATTAATGAAGAAACTTTTATAGAATTATTGAGATCGAACAATCTGTTGGACCAGCCAGACACAAAACAGTGCCATGAAGGATAGACAAAAACGTGAACGAAACGGTGACTATCGTCAAGTATTACGGTGTTCTAACAGGCAGTGACGCACTTCGCAGTCTGTCAGAAAAGGTAATGAATTCTTCTATTATACTGATAATAACCAGAGAGTGAACTCACGGTTGAAGTTACACGAAATTTTAGAATTGGTATTTATGTTCGTGACGGAAATGCCTCAAAACACTGCGATGTTACTATAATATATCGCCCATTATGCCTTTGGGGGAAGTTTGAAAAGAAAGGACATCGTGGTAGTCAATGCTAAAAGAAATACGGTTGCGCGTTACCAAGCTTCGCTAGCTCATGGTAAGCAGGTGATGGACTTGAACAGTAACTGTTATCCTTTTCAAGGACGATTACCATGAATGATCCAGAGCACAGGATGAAAGATAAGAAGATCTAGGAATATCTTTGGAGTAGTTTCAAGAAACTTCCAATGGAATGGTGAGTTCCCTCTTCCCGATTCTTGAATCCTCCTCCTTAGGTTCCTCCGAGTATTGCTTCCACAATCCCCATTCAACTTTGGAAGGAGCAACCACAGTATTCTATCACCCTCCCATGTTTCATGGTAGCGGAGCGAGGTAATGGCCACTGACCCTTTTAATGTTGACCAACCTGATGCCCTCCTGCCACGGCATTGCTCTCCTTACTCTCGCATTGCACCCATTATCTTGCATAGCTCCCACTAGTTAAATCCCTTAAAATGTTATATAACCCTACCCCAATTATTGGGAGCCTACCCTAATAATTGAGAGAATTCTCCACTACTCAGCCCCCTTAGCTTTTTTTCAAAGCCCCTGGAGTGTGATGGATTCGGTTAGTTCGCAGTTCCCGATTCTTGCATCCATCGCCTCGACAGACAAACCGAATGTCTTCCAGTGTCTGGGAAATCCTCCGACCGTTCCAGGTAGTATCTGCAATCTGCAATTGGAAGGGGCAGTGCATCTTCAATCACCTCCCTATTTCACAAACCGGATGCTGAAACTATCCATATCCATTACACTGAACCTCACAGATCTCTCACCACGTTTGTAAAAGAATCACATTCCGATTACCAGAAACTTCTCTCTCCGTCGAAAGAATATCTGAAAACGGGCAAGATTGATCTAATCGATTGAGTGGTCTGAAAGAAATTCCAAGTGAATAATGGTTGCCACGAGGAATAAACTATCCACCTCCATCAACTTAATGAAGGGAACTATTCCAAAGAGGCAGAGTGGGGGCAAACAGTAAAGTTTGAATTGGTTATATTTTAAATGTGTTTCCCATTTTGGTTAATATGGGCAGTTTGCGGGGAAGTGGCGTTAGGGGAGTCCATATTAAGAGTGGGGTTGGCTCGTTACCATGCTTTGCTAATATATGAAGAGGTGCAGCACCTCTTTCCAGACGACTCCATTAAAGCTAAAAAGCTGCAGGTGTATCCTTTAGAACAGAAAAAGATCAGACTTTCATACCCCCACATAACGTTTACAACCGAATCACGTTCCAATTACCACAAACTCCTCCCTACGGCGAGCGATTTGAAAATGGGCGACCCACAATGGTAAAAAACGAGCGAACTGACTCTCCCATTGAGCGGACCGAAAAAATCCAAATGAATAATGATCTGAGGGACTCGACGAATAAAAGGATAACCCCACCGTTTGTTTCGTTAATGTTTTAATTAAAAGCTCCCCCCTCTCTTTACCGCGCTACTTTTCCTTGCGGAAAACGAGGCACTAGATTGAGCCGTTCCAATCAAACTTCCCTCTTTCGAAGAAAGCAGAATGAAAAAGACCCCTCCGCCGAGTTGGAAAAAAAAGGAAAGGAGAACCCAGCGCAACTCAATTAACCATTTTTTCTCCGATGAAAAAGAGGGAATTCCACAGAATTAATCTTAATATTTTGAACCGAAAAAATGTGTATATATATTGCCTCCTCTTCTTTTAGGGTCGCACATATACCGAAATCAAGTTATATCCAGGGAGTGTACAAAGAAAAAACCTCTGTATATATGACCCACTTGCCGCGGGAGTGTGATGCTGCGTGCGGGAAAACGGAAAAACCTCGTTGTGCGGGGGTCTGCTGATTAAACTGCGGGGGCAGGGGGAAGGAAATAAAGGAAGAGCAGTAATCCTGGAAGCAAGTTTAATCAACCCCTGGCGGATTTAATAAGGCCATCTCCCTTTTGCCGTGTTTGCCGCCTCTCCTTGATTCCTATTCCTAAAACAGCCCCGTTTCCCAGGGGATTATATTGTGGGTGGGAGAGGAAAAAACGAGTAGTAGTCCAGGGATAGAGAATCAAAAACAGGACTTATTTCCGTTTCTTTACAGGTACCCTCCGTAAGTAATATATTGCGTCTCATTCGGAAATCGAACGAATTCAAGAAAAATTCTAGACATGCAGCAAATTTTCCACAATGATTTTATTAATCTTATGTTATAAGTAAAGCCCACAGTCACTCGATCGAAAATCGCTCCAAATAAGTAACAAGAATATGATAAATACGGAATTATAATATAGCTTAGTACTTTTCAAAAATAAGCAAATCCTACGTCATTATTCAGATTCAATAGATTTGTGGTGTAAGATGAGTATAGCCAATCAAAGCTGGTAGCACTTGTAATGAAGTCTATTATATATTATATAAGCATTTTTGATACAAAATAAGTCTAATCAGGTTCATTTTATTGAACAATTAAAGATGAAGGTATCTTAATTAGCCTTTAGAAGTGGGACTCGTCATTGGCTATCTGAACTTCAAGAAACGCTTTCAAATAAAAACACATACCTAGCCAAGACAGAAGGCATACACTCGTGCTTTAAAAATGGAAAGTTTTTGTGGAACATGTTATTTCAAATTTTCAAATATTTTTAAAAAATATTCTTGTATTATGCATTTTTTGGGGGGAAAAGTGCAGATTTCCCGGGAAATTTGAAAATGTGAAAGAATATGGCAATTTAAATTAGAAATTTTCAAGAATCCCAACGACATTCCAGACTCTAGTTGCTGGATAATCGTTTTGAAATTTGAGATCTTTGGTTGTGGGGTATGATACAAAAAAGTTAGCTAAAATCATAGCAGATGTGTTTAGTGCGTCGGTGAATCAACGAAATTTGTCGGACAACCTTTCAGCTTCAACTTCGAGAATGCAGTAAACTCTCTTTGAAACACAGCATCTCAAGAAATGACTAGGGTTGAAAATGAACTTCACATGCTTCTCTTGGCAGGTAGCCCAGCCAAATCAACCCCTGGACTTTAAAAGTTAATATGCGGCGTCATCGAAAAACGCCCGGCAAATGCGATTCCAGAACTCAGATATGCCTGCAACTAGTTTTTAACTTTCTTCTTCATCATTATCAACATGTATTTTTTTCTCTATCAATATGTATATTGTATCCATTGTATTGTTTGCATAAAATCGGCGTCATCGTGTAATCAACGAAACGCCCGGACAAGTATTTTGTCTTTTTTCTCGATTCCAGGAGAACTAGTCATGATATGCATCTCAAAGCAAACAACTAGTTTAAAATGAACTTCATACATCTTCTTCATCAGTCAGTTATCAATTCCATGTTCTTGTATTTTTGTTTTGATCAATATGATGTGATTGTTCTTCATGCGAAAAAACTAGAACCTTGACAAATGCGAGTCACAGAACTTTGGTTTCAACTAGTTTTTAACTTTGTTCTTCATCATTATCAACATTATTGGTCTCTATCAATATGTATATTGTATCCATTGTATTGTTTGCATAAAATCATAAATCAAGTATATACCTATGCTTTTATGAAAATGAAAGAAAACAACTCCGCATAGTATAGGGACTGATCAAGAACAAACATCTCACTAGCGATCTGGTCAAAACCAAACATCGCCACCTTTCAAAGCCGATTTTCCTTGTTTTTAAATGGTTTCTGATTTGAATGACCTAATTTGTTGACTTAAGTAGCCAGAAAGGATTTAAAAAAAAAAACCTCAACCGTGCAGTTATATTTTTTAGATTATGTTAAAAGTGTTTTTACAGCTCTGCTGAAAAGTTACATCTGAGTCACATGTTTGCTATTGACTTTACGCTCCTCACATAACCGTACTATGATTATTTTAATAATCACTGGCAACCTACATTAAATGTAGTTCCTTCCTTCTTCTGCGGACTTGGCATGGAGTGCCACCACAACTGGGATTAGCGGAATAAAAAAGGTTTTCTTTTTCTTTGGTTTTGTTTGTCTTATTTCACAAAAGTATCCTTTACCCCCTCTCCCTCATTCCGAAATCTTCAAGGCCGAGAAAGGCGAAGAAGGGTGGTGTTGTATAATAGTAAAGGAAATAATACAAGTCTTTCGGTGCTCATTTTTGAGAAGATGGTCGTTGGGGGAGGACAGAGATATTTCGTTTTTTGTTCACCTCTCTCCGGATCTCCGGTTGAAAAGGGCCTTAGCTGATCAGCGGTAATTCAAAAAGGAAGCATAATGGTGCGGTAGGTGGGGGCGGTAAGGTTGAAAGACTCACTGTCTCTTTTTCGGGGGTAGGTACCATTGCTTGTGTTGGAAGGATGACGGTTTCATTCCCATCTCCCTTTTACCCCTAATTTCCTGAGTTGTTGCCTTCTGGTTTGATTTTCCTTTGATGAAAATTACTCGACTCTGTAATACGTCTCAGCGAAAAATTCCTTAGTTGGTAATAATCAGGCTTAATTAGTTGGCTAACATCGAAATCGTAAAATGCAGGCTACTATGTCGACAATCACGTTAGCTATATAGAGCAAGTAATTCCGACCCTTCACAAACCTTTTTTTTTCCAAAACAAAGACAAATATTTCGACCGCCGCAGAGTGGAAAATATGACCGATTTAGGTGGACAAAATTCTGAACCTTGTCCATATTTCCTATGGGTTTCCAGATTACGAAAAAAAACTAGAAAACGCTGCAAATTCTTTCTCTGGGGTTTATTATTCAATTGGCTTGCGTTCACGATTTGAATTTCTACTAAGCTTTGGATATGCATGGAGCCCGTAAATCGGTTTTCAACCAAAATACCTATTTGGATTGATCAGTTGATCATATTTGTGTGCCTCCTGAAATTCAATAATCGCTCTATCACCTGTGAAACATGCACACTCCAAAGCTTAGTAGAAATTCAAATCATGAACGCAAGCCAATAGAATAATGAACCCCAGTGAAAGAATTTGCAGCGTTTTTTATGGTTATCAGAATGCTTCAACCCGTGAATCGGCTACAAAGCCTTTTAGGAGGAGGACGTCACTAGGATACTGATATCAACACAAAAACAAAAATGTACCAAAATGACGTCAATGTAGGCACCATACATCGGGCCATAGATCGGGAATGGTTTTTAGGGATTTTACAAAACTTTGACAACCCTTAAAGGGCACTTTAAATTGAGCTGGCTCAAGAACTGGGGCGTCGCCGGACCAAAATGGATTTTTCCTGAAAATTTCAGCTTTTATGCTTCAGCCGTTTGGGAGAAATCGTGCGTACGGCGGACGGACGGAAAATTTTGTATTGCAGATTCGGATTCTATACCCTTTGAAACGTAAACCATGAAATTTTCAGCGGGGGTTAGAATTTTTTTTTTTTTTTTTTTCAAGAGCGATTACAATGGTTTAAGTATTAGTGAATAATAATTTAAAATGTCAATAATTTAAAAAATCTGATTAGTATCTGACAAGATTGGCGAGCACACTGCGGTCTAAAATCTTATTGATTTGCTAAAATTTAAAACTTCCCACCATTTAACGATTGAAGTCCCAAAATACGGGACAAATTTTATTAAAAAATGTAATTAATTTTTTGACTCGATTGGCGAGCACCAGTGGTCTAAAATCTTATTGATTTGCTAAAATTTAAAACTTCCCACCATTTAACGATTGAAATCCCAAAATACGGGACAAATTTTATTAAAAAATGTAATTAATTTTTTTACTTCGATTGGCGAGCACCAGTGGTCTAAAATCAAATTGATTCGCTAAAATTTGACTGAGAAAAAATTATGTATCACCCAAAGCACTAAACAATTCTCAGGATACTCGACTTTAGAAATGATGAACGATGATTGTTCAGATCCAAGGATAATCCTCATTTTCAATTATTGTGGGGAAAAGTATGGACGGATCTATGAAGGATTTTAACAGAAACACGTTCTGCCGATGGAGAAAAATGTAGAAACCCCGCCGGGAGGGGAAATGACAACTGCAGAGGAAAGGTGGCTCGCAAATACAATTGATCCGTAAGTGGGTGAAGAGAGCTGCTGAGTGGGTGGGCCTCAAGGGGTGAGGGTGGGGTAGGGGGAGGGGGGGGAGGCGTTAATTGAATTTAATCGCAACTCGAACTGTTTGGGCGTGGCCCCGTCGGAGCTGCCAGGGCCATTCAGACGAACACAATACTCTTCTCTTTTCCTGGGTGCGCGAGGAGGAGGGGTAGTTCGCCGTGATGACGGGAGGGAGAGAGACGGAGAAGGCACGGGTGAAGAAGGGAGGTAGGTGTACTCATGGCGCTACCAGGGGTGGTGGGAAGTGTTGTGAAGTCTCCAAGAGAGATGGGATGTGTACAGAAGTTACCATGAGAGGTTGGGAAGTATACTGCAGTCACCAAAGGAAAAGGGAAGTGTACGAGAAAAGGGAGGTGTGTTCTAAAGTTAAGGTATCACGTACGAAAAAGTATTTCCGGGGTTCTTGGAGGTTGCACCGTAATTGCTGGGGCTCGCTCAGGACAGGAGACCAAAAGAAGCGAGGAGGGTCTTGAAGTTATGAAGGTGTCAAGGGCGTAAAACTATTTTTGAGGTTTTTGAGGACTGCCCCACTATCCAAAACAGATGGGAAGTGTGCAGGAGTTATCAAGAGAGATGGGAAATGCATCGTAGACACCAAAGGAGTGGGAAGTGTACTGAAGTTTGCAGGACAGAAGGTTTGAGTGTTCTAGAATTTCCAAGGTACTCTCAGAAACGAAAAACTGTTTTTTGAGATTCCTGAAGGTTGCTCCGTTATTGTGCAGGTGTTCTCGTTGCACAGAGCCGAATTAACTAAGAATTGTCATGAGTAAGGTAACATACACCTCAGACCGAACCAAGTGAGAAGGTTCTTGAAGTTATCAAGTTGTCAAATGTGTAAAACTATTTTTGAGGATTTTGAGGACTGCTCCATTATCCAAAAGAGATGGGAAGTGTACAGGATTTATCACGACAGATGGGAACTGTATCGTAGTCACCAAAGGAGAAGGAAAGTGTACTGATGTTTGCACGACAGAAGGTGTGATTGTTCTGGAATTTTCAAGGTGTCAGAAACTTCAAGGAACAGAAAGATTCCCGAGATTCTTAGATTGTGCTAGTTTGCTCGTTGAGAGAGCCGAAGTAACTAGGAATTATCATGAGTAAGGTTACATGTACCTGAGACCGAATGAGGTGAGAAGAAGATACAGTTATCAAGGTGTCAGAGATGTAAAACTATATTTGAGGTTTTCGAGGACAGCTCTACTATCCAAAAGAGATCGAAAGTTTTATATGTAGTTATAAAGAGAGATGTAAAGAGTACAAGAATACACTGTTGAGGTGTAAAGTATTCTGAAATCAATAATTTGATAGTGGCTCAAAAATTTTTTGGGGACTACTCCATTATTTAAGACAAATGGGAGGTGATAGGAGTTACCAAAAGCGATGTAGAGTTTATTGCAGTTAGCAAGGAAGATGGATAGAGTGTGGTGGCTGAAGTTTTTTCTGTTTCAGAAACGCAAAACTAGTTTTGAGATAATTGAGGGTTGTTGGAACCTGGATTGTCAAAAGTTAGGTACTTTACCTCAATATTGACAACTTTCATAACTCCTGTACGTGTGTATATAGTACAGGAGTTACTGAGGAGGTGGAAGGAGAGGTAGAATGAGGGTGAGACTTGAGGGTGATAGTTATGGAGGAGGAGTGCTCCATCGTCCTAGAGAAATGGGAAATGTACTAGAGTTATCACGAGAGGTATGAGACGTGGAGGAGTAAACAAGTGAGGTGTGAATAATGTGTCACTAAGTGAAAACTATTTACGAAGTTCCAGTCAGTTGCTTCATTATCCAAGAGGAATGCCAAGTGTACTGGAGTGTACTGTGTGTTTTCCAATAGCCAGAAATGCAAAACAACTGTTTACCAATGTGAGGGTTGCCATTTCATGTGATACTCAGATACGTTCGTTCGGCAGAGGGAAATTATCCAGGAGTTATCATCAATGAGGCAAGTGCTGGAATTATGAATGTACTTTGTGGTAAAAACTTCTCCATTTGATATTCGATAGGAAAAATACTTCTCCACCCAAAATTTCACTAGGGAAAACCTTTTTCGAACAAGAAAAGGAAGAACCAAAGACGCTATTGAGACTGATCAGAAGTAACGTGTACAATCCCAGATTTAGAGGCATAGTTGTGAACTCGTTTCTTTCCACGAGAGGTCATTTGACGGTTATAGATTATCTGTGTTGGGTGATGCGATTGTCAAGCTAGGAACGTTGACTTCGCAAAAAGCAGCTATGAACGTTTTTGGTGAATTTCTATGAAAAAACGTAAGTGTGCGAGTGAGATCTGCCATTTTCATTAATGATATTGACATTTATTGCTCGACTTTTATTGGTGGATAGTTGATTATTTCGCACGTTTGCCGGCAAAAGTGTTTTCTGTGGCGAAATTTTGGGTGCGGAGGTATTTTCGTAGCTAGTCTCAAATGGAGAAGTAGCGCATACAGAGAATTACACTAGTCATCAATGCAAATCTATTTTTGAGATTCATAACAGTTGCTAACTATCCAAGAAAGAGGGAATGTATACTGGAGTCACCAGTATGTTAGTTATTAGCATGATGTAAAGTATTTAGGGGTCACAAGTTGTCAGAAAGTGTACTACTATCTCCAGCATGTCAGTAACTATAAACAATTTTCGATGTTCTTCTTGTTAGTGAAGGCTTAAGTAAAATATAATTGGCCTATCTGTTGTAATATATTCTTGAAACTTCAAGTAGTACTCGCAATTTCATCACTTATTCACCTACCATTGCCATAGTTTTTCTCTAAATCACTCCCAAAGCTCCCTTGAAACTGAATACAATTTAGAAATGTAGTGTGAAGCCTCCCACCAGATGCTTGCCTTTGTTTTGTCTGTTTGGTTCGAAATTTGAGGGCGCTACCCGGTTGCCCCTGTCATCCCCTCTCGTGTGACTGGTTTGACGGTTGACCCCTTGGGAAGGTCGTCCCTTGACGAGCGTCCTTTGTCAAAACCCACCCACTCTTCGTTTCAAACAATTCAAACTGCATCGTGGGGCTCAGATTGTCCTGATACGTACCTACTGAAAGAATGAAGACGATTGAACGTTTGTTGCTACCTAACACAAATCTTCAAATATGAAAATAAATAGTAAGCACTAAACAAACTCATAGGTACACAAAACCCTACAGAGTTAGAACGAAATCGGATCTATACAATCGATAAGAAATCAATGGTAATGGAAATTCACTTTTGCACATGCATAAAAGAAACAAACGCGGAACCAAATCTAATCAGCAAACTCTAAAATGCATAAAACAAATATAAATTTTGGTTTCGCTAATTTATTTCGACGTACTTGGCACAAGGACGGGCCCGAGTGGATCAACACAGTAATTCACTTTTATTTTGACCCCTCAGATGTTTGTGGTATATTAGTAGCTCAATTTCAGACAATAATTAATTTCAATGTATATCATCCGTTTTTCATCGAATTTCTTCTAATTTCAATAATCATTTAAAAGTTATAAACGTCAAATTTAATCAATTTCAGACAATAATTAATTTCTAAAAAATAACATCTGCACATGCCAGGGGGGGGATAATATTTAAAGAAAACGTTTATAAATCAGATGGCTGTGCTAGACCTATGTAATCATCCGCTGGCGACATCCTAAGTAAGAACGGTTTATTTCATACGAATATAATATCGATACTGCCATCTCCCAAGCTTCAATTCAGTAGAGGACAACTAGTGGAAGCATTCTTGTTGCCTGTATTTATATTTTATCTTGTTGAATTTCAGTTGGATTTCTTCGTGCATTTTTGAGTGAACCTAGGAAGCATCATCTCTGTATGTTCAGTTCAGTTCTGGTGGTACCCGGTGATCCGAGTTGGAGGGTTATCTAATGCAGAAATAATAAACCTTTGTGTAATAATTTATAGAGTTTTTTATGTGTAATGTATCATCGATGATTTTACATCCACAGTCCCTTGAATCGTCGTTCAACGACAACGTCGTTTCGTTGCTTGTAGGAAGGGAAGTTATCTTCACTGCTTCCCATGGGAGAACAAGGGAAACGCGACCTTCACCAACTCTCAGGTGCCCACTAATTGTTTATTATCACGAAAATTTTTGAGGGTTCCCTTTCTTGTTTTTACCCCTTTTGAAGATCAAGGCGCCGGCGAAGGTGTTGGGAGGACTATCGACTTTCTTCATATCGACCTGACGTCTTTTGTAAAAGTGCCAACGCCCCCGCCGCCTCCGGAGGTGGCTTGCCTTGAGCCCCTTCAAGTGTGGCAACTCTCAGTAATTAGCCTCGGAGCCCCCTGAAAAGAGGAAGAGAGAGAGAGAGAGGCTAAAGGAGAGAAAAAAGACGGAGAGTGAGAAAAAGAGAGGTGTCCTTGTTAATTGGCCCACTAGAAGGAGCTCTCCGGCTTTTTGCTTCAGTACTTTGTATTAGGCCACCTTGGTGCTTCAGTGTGCGTGGCGCGGAGTTAACGGCCTCGGGCCGACCGTTAGGCGCTGCCCTCGGCTCAATCAACCTGATGAAATGCTTTCATCCCCGAAGCAATATCTACTGCCAGGAAGAGCATAATTAGGTATGTTTTCATAAGAGCAACGAGTACATACGAGGGGAAATTGCTCCAAATTATTACACAAATGTTTATAATTTCCATCAAATTGCTCATCTAACGACGTCTTCCGTTCATTATTAAAATATCGTTTAAATGCACCGAAAGGGAATTAAAGAAATGACAGCCACCAAAAACCATATTTTCGCTTCCTATAAAGAACAAAACGATCTTATTAAGATTTGAACCTGGGACCTGACTCCAGGTAGGTACCCCCTTGGGGAGCAAACAGATGAACGTATTGTTGTAGCACATTCAATGTACAGAAATAACAAATATTAAAATAATTGAAAAAAATAATAATAAAATAAAATAAAAATTATCATTTCTTAATTGTGTAGTAACTCATATAACGGTGTCTATCTATGTTGGCTAATGGAAAATAAAGGACGAAGCCAAAAGAAAAGAAAAAAAACGGCGTCTATCTTTCATTATTTAAATTTCGCTTTTAAATCCCTACCGAACGAAAATCAATGAACTGAAAGCAACCAAAATTTGTACGGATGTTAAACCTATCTTAGTCGATCCTGCTTCCAAAATCACGGAAATATGATATCCCACTTGCCTGTCTGCAAAATAGCGTAAAACCGTTTTTGTGGCACATTTTTCAACAGTTATTAGTCCGTGACATCTTCGTGTGTGAGGCGATTGGGCTTTAAGACCAACTAGACTTCTAGTGTGGTCCGTGTGCGGAAGACGCACCTCCGCACCTTGAAACGTAAGATTACAAAAATTTGATGGGGAGGAGGGGAGGGGCTATAAACCATTTTAGCTTCATGATTTATAATGTTTACTCTTAAATGATTCAAGCAACACGGCAACACTTTTTTATTTTCAAATATCGCTTTATTTTAACCTCTCCACTCTGAATTTGTTAACCCCCAGAGTTGATTGATAATAAGGCCTAGAATATTACAGTCTAGTTTAACTTGTATTAGGCAAAATTCCGCCCGACAGATGATTTTTGACCCAAATTTCCTAAACTTTTATCGAATGTGAAGATTTATTATTGAATCATGAACTTTAATAACTTTCACGATTTCCAAAATTACAACCGTCTACCTAACTACCAATCGGGAAATCATGTGATCACGTTCGGTTTTAATACTCGTAGTACAGATTTAGTCCCAGAATTGTAAATTTTCTCTCTGCCTTTTGCATATTTTGAAAATATTTGTGTCTTCGTGTTTGCATATATAACTCCCAGTCCAAGTATTGTCACCCGAATCCGAGAAAATTAAGTTAATCACTAGCGGTTCTGAGTTTCAAGTAATTTGTGTATCGATATGAATATTTACAGCATTTTAGATATATAAAATATATTAAGTAGGTAGGTATGTGTTTTTGAGAGCTCAACGAATTATGATCCCGATGGTCCTCGATGAACATGTCCTTTACATCCAAATCAAACGCTACCACCGAATTTCAGAACACGTAAAATATATAGATAAGTCAATCAGTCAATAAATAAAATTAATACAAAGGTATAAATGTGGATGGTACAGTTTTGAACATGGGCTACTCGCTTTAGGTTATTTTGTCAACGGTCGTCTTGTCCCGTATTGTTGAGGAAGAAATTGTAACCTTCATACCCCATCCCAATTTATATTGAATTCCTTTAAAAAAATCAAAGGTTGAGAACAGACCTGTTAGATTTCTTCTATGAGTTAAATTGAACTAATCAACATTAGCCGTTACCTATGTCCATTAGTCGGTCCCCATTAAGATAGAGATTATGGTACTCCCTGCTACAGCTATGGGCTATTATTAGGGAAAACTGGATCCGATTTGACCCAAACTCGAACATCCGAAAAAAATTCTTCAACTTCAAAAACTTCAAGTTGTTACATCCATCCACTCCCAGTAGTTTGTAAAAAAAACCTCTGCCAAGTGGGTGTGGCACATAGCTTCCTCGTATCCATAACATGACTGTATAGATCATTGAAAATTATTATTGACTAAAGAACTTCGTTCAATTAGGCGAAGTAAATATTGAATTAGGGTAAATTTGTTGTTACGCAGAAGGATAACTTGAGAAAATGAAGGTAAGCATGATCAACTATTGAACAAACTATAAAATAGACCTAATAGGTCCAAACAATCCCTGAAAATTTCATCGAAATCGGTCAAGAACTCCCGGAGTTATGCTTGTGGCAAGGATTTCACGTTTGCGCATTCGCAGAGGCTACTATTGATCCGGGGGTCATGAAACTCATAGGGGACCATCTACACATCAAACCGAACAAACCCTGGAAATTTCATCGAAATTGGTCAAGAACTCCCGGAGTTATGCGCGTAACAAGAATTTCACGTTTGCGCATGCGCAGAGGCTACTATTGATCCGTTTGACCTATGAACCATCTACACCCTAACCCGCACGGTCCCATAACTTCGTGTAGTTTTGCCCGTAACAAGGATTTGCTGACAGACAGACACACCAACAGACAAGGAACCAAAATTGTTCAGAAAGGTCTAAAACGCAAAATGCGAGTGGAATTTTTGTGGAGACAAAAAAATTTTCACATTCCGAAAGTGAAAACAATGCTTCCGCTACTTTAGTAGACTCGGAAGCAAAATTACACCTCTTGAGCCGCGGATTAGTGAGGAGGTGGGTACCAACTAGAAATATTTCGCATTTAGCCCGTAGATTACTGAATACAAAAATTATAGACTCTAAATCTTGAAATAACAAGCACGGAACAACTGCTTTTGTAAAATGAGTGGTAGTGACGTTTGACTGTGCAGAGCATAGTGGGTTCCCCAGCAGCAAGATCAATAAGATAGAACTTCCATACGCCTAGCATACTCCATCGAGAGATGTTTGCGCCTAACATAATAAATTGTAATTTGTATGTTTTTGAGCAAAGTATGAATCGGAATTGAAACGCACAATTTATTTGGTCGAGTAAAATGGTAAAAATTACAGTCCAGCATTAGAGTCAACACAGACCACTAACGAAGAACAGAACACTAAAGGAGGTGTGGACTGAATTTGATTAAGATGTTTGTCTTAAAAACGTGACCGAAAACGCAGGTTTTACATTAAATATACGGTAAAATCCGCGTCGAGAAAGATTATTCACATTTTGGAATATAAGGACGACTGTATTATTCAAGTAAATTATAATTTTTCGAATCGATAAAACCGAAGCCCATTTCTTTGGTTAACTATCAAGGAATTGGAAATCAATCAAAATCAAAGCTGGTTGGTAGTAGACCAATCGTAGACACAACAAGGGGTCATGGCAGTTGCTGAAAACATCGCGAAAGGGAGGGGGAATTACTAGAGTGATGGAAAGGGCCCAGTAGGGCGCCTGTGTACAAAAGGGCCGGAGGGCGAACTGCCGGGCCAGGGGAGAGTGGGAGGGGGTTAGGACCGCATTCCGGTGGACCTATTCAAAACAAGCCAGGGAGGATCCGGATCATTGGGTTGTTTGAGTCGAGAGAAGAGCAGGCCGGAACGAGTTGACAGCAGAGGGGGAACGTATGAAGTGTAGGAACTGATTTTGTACGAACATTGAACGTTCAAATATGTACATATGTGCGTACGTTCCGTGGATAATAAATAGTGAAATCTAGCGTTGAAAGTACAGTGCCGTTTTGGTGATTCGGTATTTTTGGAGAATCTGATGCACTTGGGTGCTTTGCTTTTAACTCAGTTCTGAAAGGTAAAACTTTCCTGGCAGGCCTCTTTGCTTCGTAGATTCATTTCAACCGAGTTTTATTGGTGTTTCCTATATCTTCAGCTATAGTTGTGGGGGGATTGAATCAATCAATATTTCATCAATATTTTTCCTCATAAAACGATGTTTGTTTTGGTCAGTAGCTCATACAAATGTTGACAATGAAGTTCTAAATATTTTGTATTCGAGAAACCAATTTTATGACAAAAACGCTGCAAATTCTTTCACTGGGGTTTATTATTCAATTGGCTTGCGTTCATGATTTGAATTTCTACTAAGCTTTGGAGTGTGCGTGTTTCACAGGTGATAGAGAGCGATTATTGAATTTCAGGAGATACGCATAGAGCACGTAAATCTGTTCTCAACAAAAAACCTATTTGGATTGTTCAGTTGATCATATTTGTGTGCCTCCTGAAATTCAATAATCACTCTATCACCTGTGAAACACTGCACACTCCAAAGCTTAGTAGAAATTCAAATCATGAAGGCAAGTCAATTGAATAATAAACCCCAGTGAAAGAATTTGCAGCGTTTTTCACGGGTGATAGAGCAATTATTGAATTTCAGGAGGCACACAAATATGATCAACTGATCAATCCAAATAGGTATTTTGGTTAACAACCGATTTACGTGCTATAATAATAATAATAAACCCCAGTAATAATATTGAATAATATTTACCTATATATTATCAGCGTTTCATGCATATCAGAATGCTTCAACCCGTGTATCGGCTATAAACTACAAGTATCCACATCGGCTATCACTCCAGTATCCACATTCACTACAACTCGACGCTATCGGCATCACTAGGTTACTAACAAACAATAATAAACCACAAAACGCAAATGTTGGCACCATAAATCGGGCCATACATGACCTGTATGTCGGGAAATGGTTTGACCTACAGACCTGCGGAGGGGCTCATTCAATTCCTCATGGTATGTTCTTCAAATAGGTGATTATTTAGGCCGATTCGACTTGTTTTGAGTTTTCTAGGGATTTTACAAAACTTTGACAGCCCTTAAAGGGCACTTTAAATTGAGTGAGAGAGCTGGCTCAAGAATTGGGGCGTCGTCGGACCAAGATGGATTTTTCCTGAAAATTTCAGATTTTTTGCTCCAGCCGTTTGGGAGATATCGTGCGTACGGCGTTCGGCGGACGGACGGAAAATGTTTATTGCAGATTCGGATTCTACACCCTTTGAAACGTAAACCATGAAATTTTTGGGGGGGTTAGAATTTTTTTTTTCCAGAGCGATTACAATGGTTTATTATTGAATAATAAACCAAAAGGGATCCACATTGCAGTATATCTGAATTTGCATACACATCAGCCACTCACTACATAAATGATGGCGTAGATAAGTATAATTTAGTAAGTAAAATTATTGCGATCTAATTCTATTACAACGATTTATGGTCTCGGGTTGAGGTGTGAAAATCTAGTACGAAACATCCGCGAGGCTTCGATCGGCTTTCCTGCGATGGTATTTCCTGCGCATTCCACAATGCTGTTGATAAGGACTTGATATTTAGAGCGTGAGAAAGTATGAATTGTTATGACTGAATTCGTTTGATTATTTAACCTTAAATTATGTGCACACTATCACTGAATGACAAGGGTAAATTTAGTTAATAAGGTTATCAGCTATCACCGTTTTTCGATTCGCTGGTTTTGGAATTCGGGTGACTAAAATTTGTTCCTTATTAATCCCTCTTTTGTGGGCAAAGGATCACCTGCGAGATTAAAAATTCTACTCCAATTTCCAGAGTAAGCAGATTTTAAATGTTTCCAGATTGATTGTGTACATCAGCCATGCACCACGATGCTTGGCAACAAGAGCAAGAAACAAGGAAGCCCTGGTCTGTGTATATACAAAGACCACGACGGTTCCCTAGGTCTCAACATTTATTTTCATGGCTAACGGAAGTTTACTTGGGTGTTAATTGTTCTTTTCTTGTTCTCCCACAATTGTTTTAAGAGAGAAACCCATTTTCACTCAGGAAGCAATAGGTTTTTTTTTTGGATTACATAATCAGGCATCCGAAATCCAATTTAGGTGCTATTTTATCCGAGGAACTGTAAGTATTGAAAAGCTGATGTTACAAATCTGAGACACACTCCTGTGGGGTCACTCAAATATGTTGGGCTGATTAAGAATAACGACGACAGAACAAAATTTCTGTTTAAATTCTAATTCACTTAGGCAGTTATTTTTACAAATTTTTATTTTCTCCCATAATTTATCACATATGTTCACAAAAACCATGAGGGCTGATTTTCTGTTCACTTGGTCAAACTCTTGAATTCGGAAATGCATCTTTGAACCCAAATGGTTATTTTTAAAAGGAACGAGTGGTTTTTAAGCATCATCGCGAAAAACAATGACAAACGAATTGTAGGCTTAATTTTTTTCCATGTAAATCATATTACTCACAAATTGTTGCTCATAACGATAACAAAAAGGGGGGGTTAGGTTCTCGCACAAACTATTTTCATAAAAAATTTAAAGTGCTTCACGAAATCGCTAAAAAGTTGAGGGTGCCGCCCAAAAGATTCTTCCTAGCTATAAAAACTAACCCGAATCACCTAGCCACTGCAAATCATTTCATATAAGTTGCATTTATATGTATCTGCATCTGTATATGTATGAATATTTTCAAATTGAGGAAAAATTGAGAATTCTATTATAGAAACTTGGGGAAATGATCAAATTTCAGAAATTTTGTTTCTCCCCCATTTCATTGAATTTTTTTGTGTATATTTATCGTTGTGATCGTTTTGACAAAATTCGCAAGTTAGGGCTTATGATGAGCTAACTGACGAATTGATTTGTATGATTTTGTGTAAGATCAAAAAGCTTTTCGGAGCAGTTTAAAAATCAAACCTGGTCAAACACACTCTCCACATCAAAAATCACCCTCCACACTTTAACATTCTCCATTCACACCAAAAATGTTCTAAATAGGCACAAGATTACATGGTAACTTTAACTTTATGCCCAATATATTTTACCTATTGGTGTCAAGGGCTTCCTTCTTTGGCAGAAACTTTTGCACGTGCCGTACAGTGATCTTGAGTGTCGGGTGACACAAGTTTCAGTTTCTGGTAAACGTATTGATCCCAACATAAATGCCTGTACACACATATTTCACACACCCATGCATATCCGATGCTTTAGTTGAGCCTTGAATCAAACCAAATTTGCATAGTTATAGATGAATGAGATAGGAGGTATCGACTCACATTTATTAACTCAAAATATGGACAACTCTATTTTTTATTGAGTACCGACACGTGCAAAACTTACTCTTTACAAGCATAAAGAACACCCGCAAAAACAAACTATAATAGTTCTGATTGATTTATCTGAGTCTTAACGGACATTTTGATATCCAAATTATGTCTAAAAATGTAGCTTGTTATGAGTACTTTTTGAGTGTGAAGGGCTTTTCGGATTTATGAGGAACAGTCCACGGCTCATGCTCTGAATTACCTAGCAGTTGATAAAGCAATAGGATTATTTTTCAATGAATTTGTGTTGTGTTAATGTTACCATGTACAAGTGACTTTTCGTTATCATTCAATGACTACATACTCACTAAATTTATTCCAACTAAACCCATGTTATTTTAACGGTTTTTAATCAATGTATGTTGATTTTTTAATGGAATAAGTGAACGTGCCGCTACATTCTTTTGCATACATGAACTGTTTTAGGGCTACATTTGATTTTCATAATACAGTCGAGTTAGACCGAAACTACTACTAACGTGTACTATCACAGCTTCATTTTTATAGCTTTCAGGCAAAAATAAATGAAAAATAATATTAGAAAGTAGATTTAATAGTAGAAAAGTGATAAAATGAATAACTAACTGAATGTACAAATAATTATGAGGTTTGTCAGTCTAGCCGATCTAAGTACTTACATTGAAGAATGCGACTGGTATCAAACTTCATCTGACGGATTAAAATGGAATACAACTACCTATTTTAAAGTACGAGATCTTAAAAGCAGGGTAGTGTTTTCTTTTAGGGAGCTTTGAACCTGCCTGCAGTTCTAAATGTTTAAATAAATGTTTTTTTATTTGCATCTACTTAATATGCCTATGAAGATGATTGAAGAAAATATTATACAACAAACACACTAGGTGAGGCTTCGTACTATTTTCCCAATTCGAATCCATCTTGTGTAGGTGCTGTTCATGTTTTTCAGTGATAATCAATGAGTGTTTACAATAACTATAGATATTTGATACAATATGTACTTAACTTTGTGAACTGTCTTTAGAATATTTTGAATCGTTTAAAAGCCCAGAGACAATGCTAAAAACGAAATTTGTTTGTACACTTAGCCAGATGTTTTCATTTTCCGACTAATTGAATTTAAGAAAATTATCGCTTCTTTGGAGGAAAATTTTGCCAATCAAGTGTCCAAACTCATCCTCGAGACAGGGGTGTTTGTATCAAGTCCTGGAAGGTCGTAATGGTGGTCATGTGTTATGGGTGAAATATGTGTTAACAGTACTTTCTCCTAACCTTGGGGTTAATATGGAAGTTAGTAGAGGCTGGATTGTGGGAGAGGGTAGATCAGTCCTGACTGTGGGCACTTTTGGTTTAATTCTATACACCAGGAGTCTCCAAACTATTTGCCCCAAGGGCCGTATCATAATGTGGAGGTGGTGAGGCGGGCCAACAGGGGGGTCTGGGGGTCCAATACCCCAGCTGAAGGAGGGTCCGGGGAAATTTGGAAAATTAGACACTTGAAAACATAGTTTTTAAGAACTCCTTGACGAGTTTGACAAATTCAAAATTAGGCACCAGAACAAAGAATTTAAGGGAAATATTTTTTTAATTTATTTATTTAAAATTATTACTGGCTGACTTTTTGTCCTGTTCGGGCGGTAGCCTAGTCTTTTTCTATCGGCGTCCAAATCCTTCCGCGGGCCGCAGTTAGGAGACCCCTGCTATACGCAATTATTTTTAATCTCTCAGAATTAATAACTTAGAGCTCTTCAAGTAATGTTGAACACCCGAATTTCGGAAAGTCTTCTATGAATCGGTTCTTAGAAGGTTCAATATCTCACTCGTTTACAACAATTCAAAAACCCCTCCGATTCCTGAATAAAGCACGACACTCGCGGAGACAAATTTCCACGTTGCTTGTAGGGCCAGTGCGAACAGGCGTACTCTTTGTAAGGCAGAGAGGCGCGAGGTAATTATCAGATAAACACAGAACTCGAGGAGAGAAACGTAGGACTGAAGGTAGACTAGCATAAAAAAAAAAGAAGAAGAAGAAAAAAAGGCGTTGGAAGACAAGAGTATGGAAGAATAGACGTTTGTTGAAGAGAGGTTTTGAACGGAAAGAACTGGAGAGATAGTCGGGTGAACACAATCTGAGTAATGCTTATCAGAAAAGAGGAGCGTAGTAGGTAGTGGTAGGTACAAGGGAAGGGATGCGTGAGTTGTGGTGTGTTGGGGCGTCGATGTGTGCGTGCAGGGGGTAACAAAAGGAACCCTGACGCGGAGGAGGGGGGAAACGCCCTATTGAAGTAGAAGGCCTGCTAAAAACAAAGAGCTTTTTGCCACGACTACCCTAATTAAGGCGAGTTCCTTTATTTGTCCTAACGCCTCAACTCGACACCTTCGGACTAACGCTGGGTCGAGGACGAGGTAAATCCCGAGGCACAATATGCGTTAGGGGGCTCCCAATATGTTCTGGGGCCCGTGAATGGCCTCAGGTACAGGTGACATGTGATAGCCATCAGAACTTCCCTCCTCCTCCCGCAGCTGCCGCACAAATTTCTTTATTATTTTTCTAATGATCCTCTCGAGTGGTGTTACGTAGGGTGGTTGGGAATACTTCAATATTGTGGTGGTCCGTCAACTCTTCCAGATTCTCACACTCTTTCGATTGTCTTTCCGTCATCTTTCGATCTCATTGTCCACATTCCAGGTACGTCAATGAAATATACCAAAAATTAATTCATGCTTAGGACCCAATGTTCATGGTTTCCATTAATGGGCATGCTGTCAAACGTTCATTATGGTCAAAAAGTCAATCATTTTTCTCTTCGCTTAACTCCCCATTCCACTTGAAAACACTCTATGCAAGGCTTTCGATCATTCCACTACCTGTTTAAGTAAGTAATAAAAGTAGGTAGGAAATCCCGTATAATTACGAACTGTCATTATTAGACTAAGCCTCTTCAGCTACCAGAATGTGACATAAAACTCAGGCAAATGAGCCCAGCAACCTATTGCATCTGTAAGCCTTCATACTGCCAGAGAATGAAATTAATCTCACAAGAATGAGCTCAGAAACTAGACACAAATCACTTCAACAATGAAACGCGGTGGTGTACTTTGGGAGTTAGTTGATTATCGCGCTTAGTGTCTGCCATAATTAACCATCATTGGTTATTAATTTTGCTGTTGATATACTCGTACTTATTACATCATGTAGTACCATTACCGACCACATTCCCCACAGTCACAATTTGGTGAATTTCTGGAGACGAACTGTGATGAGTACAAATATATTCCCAGGTGACAGTTAGTTTCTGCCTATTGGAGCACTTCAAGTACATTCTCATCTTGAACATGTCACTACCGCCAGATTTCTCGACTACTTTAGAAGAAGTACTGGTTGATTCATGATGGATTCAACAATTATCGCTGGGTTTTTGGACTTCGCAATCAATATTTCTAAATTATGAGTACAGCTCTACATCAAATTTAGGTTCGCACACTATCGCACCACAATAGTAGACCATAACTCCACACTAAGGGTAATTAGTTTTAGATCTTTAAATTGAACAATTACCAATAAACCAGAACATTTGTCCATGTTTAAAGACCAATTATGTTGTCTATTCCATATTCACCTTCCAGCAAATAGTTGCATCTAGAGACACTTACAGGTATTCGCTGATGCAATTGATTTATGGATTTGTAAAATCAATACGGGCCAATTTCGCTTTCCATTGATAGATAAATTATCGATTATTTTCGGAAGTTTCTTGGAATTTTCACTTTGTATTTGAAGGATTCGGAATGCATATCACCCATTCGTTGACTGACCCACTCTGCATCAACCAACTTTTTCTCGGACACCTTCGGGCTAACGCTGGGTTGAGGACGAGATTCCGAGACCTATTATCTCCCTTAATATTTTCTTCAAAAATACTAACTTCCAGATCAAACACCGCTCAGGTTTTTATTTTGGCAAGCCAAGTAGGTAGATTTTTAGTGATTAATTTCATTGTCTTTTTGATAAAGGAGTTCTTTTTAAACCTTTCTGACCATTAACAATTTATAACAGTCCACAAGCTTGATATTCGCTAGCCAGGAACAAAACAGCCCTTGAATCGAATAACAATAGCATTCTTTGACATTTTAAGTTGATGATGGATTCATTTAGGAGGTTCATTCATACAAATGCTTAGTATTGATTCAGCCTAAGTTGATCCCAAAAGTCCCTCTGTCAGTATGAGCCAAGGAAAATTTCAGTTCAAAAGCAGCAGGTCAGGTCAACGAATTCACAGCTTTCACGCCGATAAGATGGAATTCAGTTTCCTTCCACCGAGAAAACGGTAGTTGTGCCCAGAGAGAGTGAAAGAGAAAGACAAAAGGAAGAGGGAGAGGGAGAAAGAGAGAGAGAGAAAGGAGAGAAAGAGAGGAGAGAAAGGGAGGAGAGAGAGAGAGAGATTTTATAATACTCACATAATGATACTAATTTCCGACCTATTGTAATTTTTCCTGCGTACGCCTGAATGAAAATCTTGAGCCAAAATATAAGATCCCAATAATCGAAATGAAATTTCGTTTTCAGGTGTATGTTAGAATAACATTATGCACCCCAATAAATAGAGCTCGCAGTTGTTGGCACTCAGATGTTCATGATTACGAAAATTGCGTACTTGGCACGATGATATGGTATTAAGATACATTTTGCAGGTGGCGAAGAAGGGGTTGATAGAAAAGACTGGGGTTGCGGGGGTGGGAAGGCCGTGGCTGGTCAACAAGGAAGGATCTTTGTTGCAACACTATAGGAACAAGGCACGGAGGGGTGAGAGCGGAGGGGTGGGTTTGTGAGGCGATAAGGAAGGGGTAGGGGGTGTTATTTTGCGGTAGTGGGGGGCAGTGCCCCCCTTTCCGAACCCTACCAGTTATCCCCCACCTCTTACCATATCGATCTACCAGTTTCCCTTCCTCTACGTCTGCCCCCGCAGGGTCCCTCGCCGCCACCCCGACACTCCTCGCCGTCTCTTTATCCACTTCACGGCTATTACACGTTTTATCACAAACGCTTTATCAACCACCAACAGTCTTCGACTCATCCACTGACTGGCGTAAAAAAAAAAAAATAATAAATAAATAAAAAAAAAAAAAGTGAATTATAAACTTGAACTAATGAACTAAAAAATGTAATTGAAACAAAAATATTTCCAAAATTGGGATTTTTTTTCAACATTTCGAAAATTTCAAAGATTTTAAGAATTGCAACTAAGACGCTGCAAATTCTTTCACTGGGGTTTATTATTCAATTTCATTCATTTGGCTTGCATTCATGATTTGAATTTCTACTAAGCTTTGGAGTGTGCGTGTTTCAAGGTGATAGAGCGATTATTGAATTTCAGGAGGCACACAAATATGGATCAACTGATCAATTCAAATAATCGCTCTATCACCTGTGAAACACGTATTTTAGAAATTCAAATCACGAATGAGCCAAATGATTTAATAAACCCCTGTTAAGAATCTGCTCCGTTTTTTTCAAGAGCGATTACAATGGGAAAATATTCTATTTGAAAATTTTAAATTTCGTAAGACGGAGCATAAATATCAGAATGCTTCAACCCGTGTATCGGCGTTCAGTCAAGTATCCGCATTCACTACATCACTAGGTTACTGCGATCAAAACAAAAACAATAATAAACCAAAAAAACGCAAATGTTGGCACCATAAATCGGACCATACATCGGGAATGGTTTGAGCTAAGGACCTGGAGAGGGGCTCATTCGATTCCTCATGGAACGTTCTCCAATAAAGTCCAAATTTAGGCCGCCTTGACTTTTTTTTAAAAGTTTTTAGGGATTTTACAAAACTTTGACAACCCTTAAAGGGCACATTAAATTAAGTGAGAGAGTTGGCTAAAGAATTGGGGCATTGATGGACCAACATGGATTTTTCCTGAAAATTTCAGATTTTTTGCTCCACCCGTTTGGGAGAAATCGTGCGTACGGCGTACAGTGTACGGACGGAAAAATTTTTATTGCAGATTTGGAATCTACACCGTTTAAAACGTAAACCATGAAATTTTCAGGGGGGGTTAAGAATTGTTTTTTTCAAGAGCGATGGTTTGGAACAATGGTTTATTAGGTATTGAATAATAAACCAAAATGTTTGAAGACATTATAAACTATAATATCTATGAACGGAATCTAACTCAATGAATGAATCAATTTTCACTGGTAAAAAAGGTTAGAGAGGTGGACGGAATGTTTTCCTTACACGTTTTTGTTCTATATCTGATATCTCAATGAGAAGAAAATAAGAAAGTCAAGTTTATTGGACTCTTTAATTTCTTCACTAATTGTATCATGGACGTATAGAAAATGTTACATAAACTAGAAAAAATGCTGCAAATTGTTACACAAGGGTTTATTATAATTTTAATAATTTTTTTCTTATTGTTAGTCCTGTTACGTGGATCAGCGAACTATCTGAACTTGGCACACATGAAAAAGTATTGAATTTCAACTTTGATTCGGTTTATTGAAAAGCCAATTTAGAAATAATTAATAGGAATTAGGCTAGTCGCCACTCACGCCGTCTACCTCGGATCTCCAAGGCTTTCATTTCAAAGATTTTAAGAATTGCAACTAAAACGCTGCAAATTCTTTCACTGGGGTTTATTATCAATTGGCTTGCGTTCATAATTTGAATTTCTACTAAGCTTTGGAGTGTGCATGTCTCACAGGATAGAGCGATTATTGAATTTCGGAAGGCACACAAATATGATCAACTGATCAATCCAAATAGGTATTTTGGTTGAGAACAGATTTACGTGCTCCATGCATATCTCCTGAAATCCAATAATCGCCCTATCCTGTGAAACACGCACACTCTAAAGCTTAGTAGAAATTCAAATTATGAAAGCAAGCCAATTGAATAATAAACCCCAGTGAAAGAATTTGCATCGTTTTTGGAACTAATTTCCATCACAATGTAACAAAAAAGCTACCCTCTTACATTACAGTTTTCAAGATTTCGATTTGTTAAATATTTTAATCCCGAAATATGATCCTTCAGGGGAGAGCGATCAAGATGCCGAGATTCCTGGTACATTCGGGATTGATACGAGATTTTCGGGTCAAATTTGTATAACTTTTGTCCAGTAGTTTAGAAGCTTAAAGAAAAGCTTCGGCTGGAGGACGGATGGATTTTTATTTATTCAATTTTTGAAATCTACTTATTTCGAAACGTAAACTAACCACTTTTGAAGGTGGAGTGGGCGTTGAAAAAATGTTTTTCTTGCACGATTACAAAGTTTACTATTGATAATAATAAAGCAAAAATCATAAAAATATTTTAAATAATCTTGAAAGATTCTAAATCTTGAAGATTTAGAATCAAGTTTGATCCATAGGACAAAAACGGGATGAGACTTGTTCCCGCCAAATTCAACCCCTTCTAATGGACGGGTAGGCATGAATTGTGTTAGGCCGAATCTACGGCGGATACAAAATTGTAAGGTCGTTTTGAAATTGATATGAGTTGATTACACCAAAAATTTAAACACAGCGTGTTGCACGGCATATACAAAGATAAACAGACAAGAAAGTTGTTCAGAATCGTCTAAAACGAAAAAAGCGAGTGAAACTGTTATTTTTGTGAAAAAGTTGTCCATCGCTCGAGAGTGTAAACAAAGCTTCAGCTACGTACAGGTAGACTCGGAACCGACACCATCCTGGGACTTGTACCTAAGAATCCTCTCTCCCAACCTAAAAATTTTGAACGAAACCGCAATGATTCATCTTGAGGAATCGACGTTTCATCACATCGCACACTGGCAAACACCAATATTAATTTGATGACGATGGAATTGATTAGAGATTGTATAGAAGTTAACCTGCGTCATCCATGCAAATTTTAGGGTAATCGGTCCATTGTTCTCCGAGTTTCACCAGTGTAAACCAATTATAATTGTGAGTGCGTTCAATACCTATCATTCACCCAATCGCAATAAAATTCACATGGTACCATTCTGATATGTATCTGTACACACTTACCAATAAGACATTGAACATAGGTTGCTTATCGCGTTGCGATCATGGAACACTATTTAGAATATTTGTTCATACGCACACGCTCAATTCCACCTACTCTATAATCCACTGGATCGAAAGCAGTCAGGAAAGAAATACGAAAATTGTGATGAGACTTCGAGAGGAATTGAGAGCTGAATTCGCGCCAATGGGATCCACAGGCCGTTCAACTCTCCTCGACGTGCAACCTTGGTGAACCCGAGACAACCGAGCATTTTTTGTCAAGATGTGCCGTGCTTCGAGGCATCAGAGGTCATTTTCTCGGAAAACCCCACATCGACACTCAGGAGATGATACGGCTGCTGAACGGGGAAAATTATCGCGGCTTAATTGCCTTCTATCGAGCTGCATGGTTTTACCGAAAACAATTAGTGTCAGAATTTAATTAAGAGTGAGAATATTAAATATAAAATTAAAATTTCGAACCTGCACCTTCTGAACCCCTGTAGTTAGTTGTATCTTTTTTTTCATGTTTGCTTAAAACTTAACCAGTTTGTTTAACCGGGTTACTATTGACCAGATATCGGAAAATTGAGCTTTGAGTATTTGTATCATACTTAGTACTAATTACTGTTACTTTGTTTAAAAATATAAGTTATATTGTTTTGTAAGATTAAATTGAAATATTTTGTATTATTAATATTTTCTATTGTATTAATAGTTTTTGTGAATTATGAGGTTTTTATAACTATTGTGGGATTATTGTTTATTTGCGGTTGCTAGAAACATCAGACTACGATGATATTGTATGGCCTCCTCCTGCCTAACGGTTTTTACACCATGGCGTAATGTGTTATTCTTTATAAAATGTACCATAAATGTGTTGAATAAACACAATTCAATTCATTAACCCAATCGCAAAAAAATTTGCATGGTACCGGTCAGATATTTATCTAGACCTACCACAGTTACCAATAAGACTTGAGATATTCGCGTTACGAGAAATTCAGTTTGTTCATACGCACACGCTACTACTAATCCAGCAGCAAAGAAATTGAAAGAGAGCTGCCAATAAGCTAATCCACACAAACCCTGAAAACAGCATTAAAACATTTTCATAACTCTTGAAGACCTGTGTCAAAAACTTGTGTAAGGGCATGTGAAGTATTCGTTATTTGAGATAATATTTATACATTAAATGTTTAATACAGGCTGGTGAACATGCGGAAATATGAATTTCCTGAATCGCTCTACTATTGATCAGTGAGAACATTAAATTTTAATGTTCGAATGACAGCCTATTGATCCGAAGGAATTTCCAGAAAAACATGTAGGAGCTAACTGTATATTTCCAAAAGATTTCAACAATACCCCACGGAATCTGTAAAAATGCAGCTTGTAAACAGGATTTGCGGACACTCAGACAAAAATGAAATCAAAGTTGTTCAGAAATGGAGATTTTTGGGGAAAGAACCTGCAACAGACAAATACGATGATCAAAGAGAAGCAAATGTGCGTGCCCATCCATGATGCAAGTAAAGTGGACAGTCATTAGCACGTACTCTCATCGAGAAATTAAAAATTTCCAACGTATGTGAGGATCTCATCAAGCCGACATCTAAAGACTAAAGGAGGTGTTGCGATCCAGGCCACCCTCACAGGTCAATGATTTTTGGGAAGTAGCACACCTCACGACCGATTCAAATACTGGCTGAATATAAAATGAAGTAGAATAAAAATATAAAATCACAGACACCCCCGAAGAATTTTCCACTGGAAGCCAGATTATCGAACGACATCTTGGGTCATTGTCGAAAAAATTTTGGATTTGGGTGTAATAGACCAACTTAATCTTAGCTGTAAATAGCAGGAATTCTGCAACCCATAATGGTGGCTCTATGCGCAGACGATGAGTTAATAGGGATCCGCCAAGCTTCCCTTCGTCGTTCAGAAAATATTACAAAATTAGAGTAACTTCAATTTTTCTCAATTTGAGTGACACGAAAAACCGCTTTACAGTGACATTTTCCATTTCGTTTTGTTGACTTAATCAATACTTTTCCTGCAGTAAATGCGAATTGAGGGAGATTATTGCCACCTACCCCCGAAGATTACAGGTGTTTCACAGTTGAAGAACTTTCCAACCCATGAAAACTTGATGGACAGCCTGAAACCTCAAAAACTAATCTTCTAACGAGCTTCAATCGTCCAGCCTGCTACGTAACTATCACTTGGAAATAGTATGCTCCCAGGTCTTTAGTGCCAACAGTAAGCATCCAAATTCTATTTCATTGATGCATCTGAATCGAGTCAAGTCCCTCTACTATTCCAATCCTCCCGAACGCCTATGCTATGTTCGGGGTTATTTCCTGAGGCACCTCCTACCGACAGTTGACTGTTGCTAAGAATTTTATGGTAATGGATATCCAGAGCAGCAGATCCCCACACCTCTTATCACCTGTCTAACTTGACTAAATAAATCGAATCAGAATTTAAATTCTGTAATACTTTTCCATTACTCAGCTTTCGCCTTTGTAGGAAAAGGGGGGCTAGGGTTTCCAGGTATAAATAACGAAATTTGGAGAAAAAAAAAACGCTGAAAACAAAGGTTTATTATTATTGGAACACATAACTGATATTCGCAGATTACTAGTTTAAAAGTTAACATAGTTCTGCCACGGCTCATATGAATATATCTACCCAGAAGAGCCAACCGAGAAACATCAATGAAATTGAATACTTCAGATACAGATAAAGGTATGTATCAACTTAACTAATCATATAACGTGAAACACCTAATTATTTACAAAGTGTTTTACTTCCTGATTGTTAAGATTTTGTTTATTTTATTTTACTCGGCATGTACTAATCGTACATGGTGTTACCTACGGATTCAGAACCATCCAAACCCCATAGATGATTTTCAACTCAAGTTTCATCAAAAATTGTCCCGTACGTTGGTGAAATTGAGACAAAAATGATGAAGTACATTTTGGAAACATCCTACACCTACCCGGTTTTCCCGCCAAATCATCCCCCTGCAACGATTTTCCAAATGATGAAGAAAATAGTCACGTACTCACATAATAATTGTATTAATTTTTCTCTGTAGATGTCTTATTGTATCCATGTATATTTAGATAAAGTATAGCAGACTATAATACTAGTGATCTGCGAGGAAGGGTTATATGTAGCTTATACAGTAGTAATATCTTTGTGTAACAACTATTCCCTTTTTTCAGTTTTTATTTTTCGATTTCGTGATTGGAAGCCAAGCACATCCTCACCTACGTTAAGGAGGCACCTATTAACTCTAATCTAGAAGGAAAGTATATTTCCCGTTTTGATTGGTACAATTACAAATTTTGAAAATTGTCGAACCAAGTTAGTGAAAGGAGAAGTGGGCATTTACTACTAAGGATATCTCTCAGATCTTACCAACAGTCCAATTATGTTCCATATGTTTCTGGAAATACCAGATCCTCAGCAGGATTGGAAGAATGGGACGTACCTGACTCGATTCAGGTGCATCAGTGAAAGAGAGTTTGAGTGCTAAACGCAGCCACTACAAGCCTGGGAGCATATTACTTCTGAGTAGTAGGTACCTAAGGAGTAAACTGGACGATCGAGGCTCATCAGAAAATTGGTTTTGGAGGGGTCGTAAATTGCTTATTTAGTTGGTTCTGATTCCCTAACGCCCCTTTTGATTAACCCTATTCAGTAAAATGAAAGATATAAAATCTTAAAAATCAGGAAGTAAAAAAACATTCATAAATACGTAGGTGATTAAGTTAGTGGGTTCCTTTGTCTGTATCGAAACCCTTTGTTTCAGACGAATAATTGTGAATTTAGATATTAGGTCTTACCATTGTTACGTAGATATGGATTAGTAGGTGTTTTATTCAAGCGTTTCATTCAATTTCATTAATTTTTTTCGGTAGGAGTCTTGGCTGTTCCATCTAGATATATTTACATGAGACATGACAGACTTACATTTAATATTATATTTGTAATCTACGCGGATAGGTTATATAATACAATAATAATACACCTTTAGGTTTTCAGAGATTTTTCATTAGTGTTTAGATTTTATCATTTACAGCCAAAACTCTTTATCAAGGCAAAGGCAGTATTACATTTTGTGCTTGTCTCCTACTAGTTCATTTTCTCTTGTGTACAGCTGTGCTAGTCGTTGGGTTGACATGGGACTGACCCATAACCATTTACGAAATGGGAACTACATGGGGTAAACCAATAGATAGTATATCTATTCAAAAACAACTGCTGCACAATAGTGAACGAAAACATAGCTAACCTCCAAACGAATAAACAAACAAACGAGGAACCTACGACAAATACGAACGACCGATTAATGATTTGTGAATGACGACGAAACACCGAAAAATACCCTCGCGATTTCTCGGCATCAACTTATCAGATAACCCAGCGCCTCCCAATTGATGTCCAACCACGGATCAAAGGTAGTTCAACAGTTGATCTCACACATGCAAAAACCCGTTCCCCAGGAACTTGGTGCAGTTAGTATAAGTCAAATAATAAGTAAAATTCTAGCGACTTTGCAGCGTATTGTTACGTATTGTAGATTGTTGAATGTCAGTGTTTAGCTAGTGATCTGGATGAAGAAGGCTGTTGTGGTTATTGACTGATAGACAAAACGCAATACTTGGATCTCGCAGAGCGTGTCACCACACTGCAAGGTATACATCATGACTTGCCACTCATTCACGAAGGAACCTTTTCTGGTACTCTCGTACCGCTCCTCGAGAAACCAGTTCAATGTAGCCATAAACCAATAACATGTCTGATCATTCGGCATTGGAGAAAGTTGCGATTATAAACAATGAAAAATGGTCCAGAACCTGTGAACTGTCCATTGAGAGCAAGTAGGTACATACATATGTAACGTTTGGATCCATCGGTTCGCACAGTTTCCGGACCTCTTGGATTCTACTGAACGTTTTGCCGGTAATCCGAACATCTATATCGTATGAAAACGTTACATGAAAATGTCAGTGGATACATACAATCTGTTTCTCATCAAGCGTATAAATTTCTTCACTTAATGTAGATAAGACTGATCGTCACGCTCTTATCGGTGAAACTGTCTTTCATCGTTATTCCCAAATATCAACTCTTTGATTCTACTGAACGTTTTGCCGGTGCAAATAAATCCGAACATCGTGCAGAATACGAGTCCTAGATGTTCATGAAAAGCATGTTTATAGGGAATGTTAATCCGATACAGCGTAAAAAAACTAAGTTAAACTTATTTCATGGGTAGAATGTAAAGTAGTATATTATTTTTTTATTTTTATCATTTTTCGTGTTAGTTTCCGGACCTCTTCATTCATTGATTCTACTGAACGTTTTGCCGGTAATCCGAACATCTGTACGTATGAAAAGCTAGGGAATGTTACATCCGATACAGCGTAAAATCTCAAATAACTTTCAAAGTCACTATTCTTTCATTTTCCGCAAACAACCTGACTTTCTCACATAAGCTCACGTTTTCTCTTCAGAAAGATTTATCACAGATAAAACCAACTATGCCGTAACAAAAATAAAATTTTGGTACTTACTTATTTTTTGAAAAAAATACTGGTTGTCATAGCTCAATTTCCGTTTGAAAAAACTTGAGACTTCCATAATTAAATAAAATTTGGTATCCAAAGGCATTTTCCATTAGTTTAACTATGATTTTAAAAATAAATCAGGCAATCAAATAGTAAATTTAATGATCTTTACGACGGTATTCTTTTGAATAATGCTTAAGACGCCATTAACAAATAGAATTTATGACCAATTTATTGACGTAAGAGGGAAAACACCAGAAAAAATTGAAAAAACTTGTTTTTCGATGGTAAAAATTCTTAAGGGCCAAAAGATGGTGCAAACTGTATATGTTATATTTGTTATTTGTTTATATGTTATATGGTTATGAGATTTATATATATGTAATTTTATAGATGTTATCCGTTATTACATTGCATTGATGTTTTACCTTGTAGCTTAGTAAGCGAAGTTGTTAAAATGCTTCCTCATCCTTTTCCATACATACAAACTGGTCATGATTACAACTTTGTTGGTCTCAACTGCGTTAATTATTTAAAAAAAGTTTTATTGTGAATAACAAAAGGGAGAGAGGAGAGCTGCAAGCAAAATTTAAAACTCATTGAATGAGTATCTGATTGATGTCGTCCAATGTTGTTGTCGAGGGTTTTATTTGTCCTTGTTGTGTGTCATAACTGTGTGTGTCACCGTTTCCGTCTTCTGCCTCATCTGTATGTTTAATACATTAATTATTATTGAAAATAGGGTAAAAGCTGTCACTTAAGCTATATAAATCATTTTTAATATTAAGAGCCTTCGATCCAGCTTTCACTATTTTAATATTTTCCTTTATTTTTCTTTTCCAAGTATTATTTTCTTTACCTATTATTTTAACATCAACATCATTCAAAATCAGGTTTATGATTAAAATTTAACATATTTTGTGAAATGCCAGTATTATTTCTTTTGTGTTCAATGTCCTTAGCATGTGCACGCATTCTTTTATGTAGGTTTACACGTGATTCGCCTATGTATATTTTATCATTACATTCTTTGCATGCCAGTTGATAGATATTAATCACCCAAAACTACACTGTTGTTTATTTCCACCTGTTCCCCAATGACTTTGATTAGTCAGTTCCGTTCGTTTATTGAAAATGCAATAATTGCATACGATTAGCACACAAATTATCAAAGCGGTTAACTACTGGTGACAATTCTAATACAAACAATAAATTTCATTATGTCGTTATGAATTCATGTCGTAAGCTTTTCAATGTTTCCTAGTTTGGACTAGTATCACTAATTAGAGGGAATTCAGTTTATTTTTACCAAATATTTTTGTGTGAACGGAACTGACTAATCAAAGTCATTGGGGAACAGGTGGAAATAAACAACAGTGTAGTTTTGGGTGATTAATGAACCAAGCGTATAGGAGATCAGGGAAAGGAATGTGTGGGTTTCCACCAAGTCGATGAACTTGTCCGTTGTGGGATCACTGACTTCTAATTTCTCGATTACTCGTAACATGAAATGGAGCGTGTTATTTCATAATAATCATGATAAATTCATAAACGAATTATTTCCAGTATCATGAGGTTTTATTCATAGGTTGTTAATCATATTCAAAGCTGCTATGTCAATACTTGTACGATTGGTTTATGAGTACTGGTGCGAATACATGTTCCTATATGGATATCACAAAGGACGCTAAATGACGCTCAATGCTCAACTGCAAAAACATGTTAAAATTGGTTTGTAAAGCAAAATTTTAATTAGACGAACTTGGCGTTTTCCACGCAAAGTGTTTCCAGTTCCAAAACAGTTCAATGAATTATAGGAAAAAAAGGAAATTCTTTCGCAAGGTCATTTAGCATTAATGAATCTTTTACGAGTACTTTCAATAATGAACGTTTGTAATACACTAAAACAAAGTTAAAACGTCCCATACTTGTTTTAAATTTCAAAATGTATTTACGTGTAAGTAGACGTAGATTTTTAAAATCGATTTAAGAACAAAACTGTTGTTGACCGCAGGCCGTATGAAGCTGTTCTCAGAACTGCTAATGGACCAATGTTTTTTAAATTTGGATCAAAAATCCTACATCGATCTGAGATGGGGTACTAATCTCGCCGTTATGAGCAATTATTTCTAAGGGATGACATTTTGGGGTTGAAATATTAAAAAATTGAAATACATAAGCGTTTGATCTAAGATGATTGTAGTTAGTAATCGACCATTAAAAAAATTGAATCCTCTACAAAAATCAATTGGTTTACGTTTCAAGATGATATGATTTAAAAAACACTGTAAATTCTTTCACTCGGGTTTATTATTCAATCGGCCAATCATTGGTCAATTTCTACTAAGCTTTGGAGTGTGCGTGTTTCACAGGTGATAGAGCGATTATTACATTTCAGGAGATATGCATAGAGCACGTAAATCTGTTCTCAACCAAAATACCGATTTGGATTGATCAGTTGATCATATTTGTGTGCCTCCGGAAATTCAATAATCGCTCTACCACTTGTGAAACACGCACACTCCAAAGCTTAGTAGAAATTCAAATCATTAACGCAAGCCAATTGAATAATAAACCCCAGTGAAAGAATTTGCAGCGTTTTTTTGTAAATGGTTATCAGATTGCTTAAAACCCGTGTATCGGCTACAAAGCCTTTTAGGAGTTCACTCCAGTATCCACATTACTACATCCCTACATCACTAGGTTACTGATATCAATACAAAAACAATAATAAACCAAAATAACGCAAACGTTGGCAGCATAAATCGGGCCATACATCGGGAATGGTTTGACCTATTGACCTGGGGAGAGGCTCATTCGATTCCTCGTGGAAAGTTCTTCAAAAGAGTCCAAATTTAGGCCGCCTTCGACTTTTTTTGAGGTTTTAAGGGATTTTACAACTTTGACAACCCTTAAAGGGCGCTTTAAATTAAGTGAGAGAGCTGGCTCAAGAATTGGGGCGTCGTTGGACCAACATGGATTTTTCCTGAAAATTTCAGCTTTTTTGCTTCAGCCGTTTGGGAGAAATCGTCCGTACGGCGTACGGCGGACGGACGGAAATATTTGTATTGCAGATTCGGATTCTACACCCTTTGAAACGTAAACCATGGAATTTTCAGGGAGGGTTAGAATTTTTTTTTTCAAGAGCGATTACAATGATTTATTATTGAATAATGAACCAAAAGGGAATGGTAAACACATCTGTTCATCTCCTATTCACAGTCAAAAGGTTTCCTACGATTTTTCTGTCAGTTGTTATGGTGTTACGTTTGGCTTGGCGGTAAGAAATTAAGGGAGTGTATTTTTGCTGACCCTTGAAGTAAAGATGTTCTTGCGAAACGTTTCTTTATATGTACGTGAAAGATATAACATGAGATTTCCACGTCATGAAGTCCGATTTCGAAAATTTTCTAGAAATGGACAACCAGAAATTACTAACTCTTTTTGACTTTACTAGTGACCTTACTGATTCTCTGTTTGAGCCATTATTATTCGAACTTAATAAATCCAGCCCCAGGCAGATTATATGTTTAGGTGTTTTCCTGCACACCCAAGCCATGGTTGAACTTGCAGTTATGTCCTGTAGGAGTTGTTCTTCGTAGCATCACGAATGGGTGGCAATTCGGCAAGCTGAAACTTTGGTTTAGCCACCACCGTTTACAGAGTAAGCGGTACTTCAAGCCATCCAAATCATCAACCCCCATGTGTCCTCGGTACATTTTCACCAAAAACTGATTTACATCATCGGAGATTTGGTTTGGCGTTGATTCTGGATCTCTATGAATGCTGACTATGTCTGACCGCCAAAATTTTTTTTCAAGCCCTCGCACCCCTTCTTTTTCTCAATTCCAAAGAGAGCTGATGTTGTACCACCCCCTCAAATTGAATGCAGAAAGCGAATGTTTTTGCTATCGTTTTTTAAGGAATAACACTCTAAACTGTAGTGGCTGAACGAATGTTTCAGCTTGCCAGACTACCACCTACCTTAGATGCCGAGAAGCACCACTCCTACTGGACATACCTGCAAGTTCAACCTGCTTGTATGTGCAGGAAATCACCTAATAATACCATCTGCCAGGGGCTGGAGCCTAAGCAAACGAGGTCACTAGAGCTCACGTTCTGTTCACGGTACCACACCTTCATTTGATATTATTGCTCTTAGTATAATCCACGCTTGTGTCTTAAACAGAAATGTCACATCAATCTTTCCATTTTCAGGCGTGGTTCCCAAACGACAACATTAAATTGTGCTTTGGACCGTCTCCTTGAAATTATTAGGTGAAAGAGAGCTAGAGGATGCACTACAGGAGGCTGCAGCTGCAAAAAAGCAGGACTCCCTGTTCAGCTGTGTGCCAAAACTGCTGTGGAACTGCTTGTGATAACTCCCCACAGCCCGATTTCCATGAAGAGGACACAGAGTACGACACTGACGATGGATTGAGCTTCAATCAGCCCACCACGTTCAAGCCATTCGAACAAGCTGGTGTCACAGACGAGTGAGAATGACGAGCCTACCGTACCGAAAATACAATAAACAACAGATGACTGATTTATATGTAGATAGATACCTTATCATATACATGCACATAATAACTATAAATTCATGTACTTACAATAAAAACATTTTTTTTTTGGAATATTGGAATAATATATTACTATGGTGGGAATGAGAAGAACAGGGGTGGTTGGGAGGGCGTTCGGGGGTTCACGTACTATATAGGTATGTCATATACTAATTTGAGTCATAGTACGTACAAATGAATGTTATGAGATTGAACATGAATTTTTCCATAAAAGAGAGAAATTTGATGTACTTTAGAGCGGCTCTAACTTGGTAGCTTTTCGGCCAAAAAATAAAAAACGACTTATAACGAGTGAAATGAAATGCTATTTCCAAAAATTAAATACGAGGAATTATTTCCGAGTTATAGGCGGAAAACCGAAAAAAAAAAAATACCGGAAAAAACTCTTGTTTTGCAACCACCAAATGGCTTTTTTGTCGGAAAACTCGGGTTAAGCTCCTGTAAGCATCCCAGTGAAACACCTGAAAGTTTCATTTACTTATGGATTATGTTCAGGCAAAAGTACCTCACTGCTGGACTAAAACTCTTTCACTTTCAAGTTGGTAAACATGGTGCTCATACTTCAAAAGTTGAAAGAAGCACAATAAATCAGTTCTTCCTGGGAAAATGATATAAATTACTTGAATAAATGGATTTTATCTGATAATAGTCTTTTCTCTTTCACCAGTGAGTAGGACCATAAGAAACCTAGTGTGATATGATGTACCTAGATAAATAAATAAATAATTCTCCAGATAAAAATTACATTTTAAAAGAGATACGATAAGTATAAACAAAAACTTAGCTGAATACAGCTGGAATATACGGGAAACTCGATTAGCAACGGAAACATCCTAATGTCATACAGAAGACAGATTGTGTCCAAGCGTGTTTTTTTTACGTCCATTTAGACATGTCTTTTTAGCCAAATGTGATGGTAATGTTCAGGAGGTTCCAAGTTTTCATGGTTCCAATTATTGTAATCATACGAATCCAACAAACTAAATATGGACTTTCAATTTATTCGACAACTCTAGCTAACTATTGGAAAAGCCAAGAAAGAACTTTCAAACAAGACTTTTGCTCAATTTAAGAAATGATACGGGTTTTCATCACAAATTGAACCTTTTTTAATCAGAAATATCAGAATCATTCCAAATAATGAAAACAAAAGAGATGGAAAACGATGAAAATTTTGAGACGACAAGTTTTGAAACTGAATTTCGACAGTAACTAGTTGGTACACAATTGGAGAGATTTGGCTAGCTTTGCGACAGAATTGGTAGTATCAATCCAATCAAATCTTAGAGGATGAAACTCAAAGACTCTAAACTAGCCAAAGATGAAACCCTAATCTCCTTAACCTTTATAACTGATGGAGAGATATAGCAAGTACGGTAGTTATCACTATTGAAACCATAGAGCTGGAACCCTTTGGCCACGAAATTGACAGGAAACCAAGTTTTGCTTCAAACGAATGATTCAACCTTAGGGTGTAATTGGGTATAGATTACACTTAGGAAAGAGTGCACCTCATGTCAAAAAGGAACAATAAGGAAAAACATTTGATCTACTGGAAACAGAGAAAGAATCTTCAGAATGTTTATCTGCAGCATCTGCATCGAGTAATAGCTTTTACGAGAATTGTCCCTAACTTGGTAAGGATGGTGGCAGGAAGTTGTATAGATTATGTCAGCCAACTAGCTTTCTAGGGCATCCACTGATTGAAACGGAAATACAATGGTTGTTTTCCTGAAATTTGGCATTTGGGTCAACTGTTCCTAACCAGATGAAATGAAAAATCCTGTGTTTGAGATAAAAACGGAGTAAGATAGAACGTTGTCTATATTTCCACGAAAGTAAAGAGTTACACTGTTAAATCGATTTCGACGGTTAGGTCATCATCAGTAACAAACATGAACTGAAAGTACATCACAGAAAGCATATCTTATATAGGATCGAGTCAGAGGAGATTGAATCCTATTGGCTCAAGGAAGTGAAAGGGGCGGGGAGGACCAACCAATGCCACTCAAGGCTTACAAAGTGAAAGGGGCACAAACAGGCGGAACCAAACTTATTGCAAGAAAGAACCCAATAATGGTGAAATATTTTGACGAATGACATCATTTAAACATTTTCCTGACCTATCACTCTTAACAATTTCGAATTTTTTTTCTAGCACATCCAACATACCTCCGTTTGGGCAAAAGTGAGGAAATTCTACATATTGCCTGTTTGTCAGATCAAAACTGAAACTATGATTGGATTCATTCTGATGACTTACAAAGGCGGAATCACCCTTGTGAAATCCTTTTCATGCTCTTTTATTCGTTCCCTAAATTTCCTACCAGTTTGACCACAGTACTCAAGCCCACAAGAACATTTTAGTTTATAAACCCCACTTTTATCCTGAACGTTAATTTCATCCTTAACCGTACCCAAAGAGGATTTGAGATTATTTTTATTCTTAAACCCCACATTGAAACCCCTGGACGACAGAATTTTACCGAGTTTATCCGAAATTTTCCCATAATAAGGTATACTAATCCACTTTTTCTCTTCCAACTCAATTTCTCTCACTAAATTACACACCTTCCCTTCTCTTCGTCGCGAGTGACTTAGTCCGTATCTGTGTTTGAGAGATTGTCAGAGCTGAGGTTGAACTGTAACGATAAATTGAGAATGCACGTTGATTGGAAGCAGCAATCGATAAACTGTTCGGTTCTTTGCACGAATTTCATCCATTTTGAATGACTTTAGGTCATCTCAAGTTTTTGTACCCCACGAATAGACCTTACCTACAAGTGTACATCACGAGGTTTGTGGAGGGCAGCACAACTCTGACCGACAGCGTCGAAACAACAATCATCGATCTGCTTGACCTATTGGATAAGGTGACTGCAATCTGCAGTTATGAAGGGTTTGCTCAGGCTTTGAACGTTCTCCCTTAATGATTGACGGATGTCTCCCACTATTTGGCCTCGTATGGCCTTCGTATTTTGGTTTCTATCGTGAATAATATGTAGTAACCAGTATGAAAAAGTTGGATTCATATTTTATTGTTATAGGAGATTTTATTAAGTTATCTTTTTACCTCACGAACTTCCCAATATATAACTTTCTAGAGATCTGTGTGATGTTTTTTGTTTCTTATAATTTCGATGTACAACATATTCGAAAGGTTGATCTCTTTTATCACAGAAAACATGAAGATAATTTGTTTACTTTGAATTAGTAATATTTTTCAAAGCACCTATATATAATAGCGAAGTTTCCCCAGCTGAGTTACATAATTAATTATTGCTGATTGTTTAAAAGCAATCGTTTAACTCTCAAAATTATCCTGATTATGCACTTTCGATAAAGTAGCGCGTCTGCTTCTACTGACATTGAATCTTCGTGGTCACTTTTGAGTAATAGATGTGAGGCTTCAACGTATTTTCCAATATATATTATTCAAATGATGTGGGTGCTGTGGGTGATTTCATGTATAAATCATGAAAATTGTTGCTACTTGTCATTCTGCTAAGGTACAGATAATTGTGTTTAGTTCTGCGAGACGAACAATTTTGTTGATACTGTGTCTCATTGCCTATACAGGGTGTCCCACGAGTTGTCCCCCCCCCCCCCCCCCCTCCTAAAATCGTCCAAATGGGAGTAAACGAAAACATTTTTTTTTAATCTATAATTTTTTTTCCAAGGATTTCAAATATCATACCTTCCGCAAATGACACTAACTTTCTTATTTTAAATGAGAACCCCCATTGTTTATTGCAGATTCAGATTTCACCCAAGATTTTGTGAAACATTTGACCCCTCAATCAATTTTTTGATAACGCACAACCGGTTCAGCGAGCACGCAAAGTTGCGCAACACCAAAATTGTAAAATAGTGGATGATGGTGAACTGTAAAGTGTGGCTCATGAATTTTCATTGTTTTTTTAAAGCTGATTCGCGTCCGTTTTTTCATTGTAGGCGCCTGTTTTCACTTTGTTATGGGGATCAATTTTCGAAGTCCGGTTGAAAAATGTAAAACTAGGAGAGTGAAACCGTCTTCAGTGATCAAGTGAAAAATTATCTCAATCTGAAAGTTGAAAGTTAGCATATAATATATGCATAATATGAAAATCATATTATGATGATTTTCCACGCGAAATGAACGCATTTTGGTTATTATTCCGCAAAAATTGAGTCAAATCAACAGACGGGTAGCATCACGTGAAACACGTTTTCATTGTTTTTTAATGCTGATTGACAATAATTCATATCGCTGATAACAATTCAGAAATTATTTTACTACATATCGACATATTTCAGTGATATGCACTATCATGTTACAGATAAGCAAAAAATATGCAAAACCCAACATGGAACGGTTTTAGATGAAATATTAGACATTGTATAATTTTTTGATGACACTCCTAAATTTCTTTCCTTTGGAATCAAATTAAAGTACTGCATTGTATTATTATCAAATTCGTACTACATTCTTGCACATTCTCAATTTCGCCTCGATTTTGATGAAGCTCGCGGTGACTCTCAGAATTCCTCAATGATTACAGTGGTGATTAGTAAAAAACGCTGCAAATTCTTTCAATGGGGTTTATTATTCAATTGGCTTGCGTTCATTATTTGAATTTCAACTAAGCTTTGGAGTGTGCGTGTTTCACAGGGTAGAGCGATTATTGAATTTCAGGAGGCACACAAATATGATCAACTGATCAATCCAAACAGGTATTTTGGTTGAGAACAGATTTACGTGCTCCATGCATATCTCCTGAAATCTATCCTGTGAAACACGGATACTCAAAGCTTAGTAGAAATTCAAATAATGAACGCAAGCCAATTGAATAATAAACCCCAATGAAAAAATTTGCAGCGTTTTTTATAGAACCTCAGTACCCCCCCCCCCCCCCCACAATAAAAACATCTATAATTTATCAAGTCCTTTCACTCGTATTGCGTTAAACTTCCCCAAATCCAAATTTAAACGATGTAGCCAAAGGTAGACTGATGTAGAGGAGGCACACAAATATCATCAACTGATCAATCCAAATAGGTGTTTTGGATGAGAACCGATTTACGTGGTCTCTGCATATCTCCTGAAATTCAATAATCGCTCTATCACCTGTAAAACACGTACACTCCAAAGCTTAGTAGAAATTCAAATCATGAATGCTACTCAAATGAATAAAATTGAATAATAAACCCCACTGAAATCGTGCATACGGCGTACGGCGGACGGACGGAGAAATTGTTATTGGAAATTCGGATTCTATACCCTTTGAAACGTAAACCCTGAAATTTTCGGGGGGGGGGGGGGGGGGGGGGTTAGAATTTTTTTCCAGAGCGATTACAATGGTTTATTATTGAATAATAAACCAAAATGTAAGCACTGGACCAACGCCATGAAGTTCGAGTTCTATTACAGTTCAGAATTAGAAAGTAGCTTACAGTCTATGTATTGTTATTTGTAAAAAACTTTTAAATTACAACTATGATAAAGCCAAAAGTGCATTGAAACAAATAGGCAGATCTGTGGATGTGGGTAAATCGATTCTCTCTAAATTTCTTTTCAATCGGTTCGAAGAGTTCCAAAACCAGCTAAAAGCCATCGAAATGAAGTCGAAACTTCTCGTCATAAGAAAAAACACGGTATCAACCTAAAATGAAAGAATAGGAGGAGACGAAAATGAAATAACTACACTTTTAATCAACATTAATGACTAATTGAATAAGACATTTGACATTTTATTTTGAATTCTCCTCGTTTTGAATCATTGAGTGCCTTACTAGCAACTTTACAGCTTAAATGATCCACCATTTGCTTTTAAGGTTGAACCCTATAAATTTTCTGTAGATTACAATTACTGACTCATCGGTAGGATTTATGAAAGATAATTAACACAATAAATAATTTTGAAAGACCTTGGTAGAAAATGATGATCGCCTTGTGAAACTTTCTCCAAAACAAAAGGACGATTTTAGATTAGAGAAGTCACATTTTCAAGAGTATTTTTTTCCCTTTTCGAATTAAAAATCAGCGTTTTTCATTTGTTTCAGGAAGGGACAATAATCTTTGGAGGTTTTGGTGCGTTTTTCACTCGTTCCAAGAGGATTTTCAAATGGTTTTTGAACCCAAAAGAGATTTCTTTCTAATTTTTAAACGATTTTTTAAATATGGGTTTGAGTCTTGTAACTACACTACAACGGTAGCTGACGCCATTCTGAATTGGTAGATACCAAAACCTGAATTTCGGCCCACATTTGTCTTAGCTGGTTGGGACTAGCTTACTCAATATAGAAAAAAAAATGCTGAAACATATACCAGAAATCCATACCGCAGTCTTTTAGCAGTCCATAGAATGGTCTCTAATCAAATGGGAAATGAATTTGAATGCTTAGTAGTTGAATAACGCCCACTTAAAAGAAACATTAATAACATCAGTCATTGATTATAATCCATCTGTCTCAGAAACTACCTTCCAGGTTGGCTTAAAGACAATAATGTTTAAGATTTTTTAGTGCCACTCAAATAGATTCAGTAATTCAAGTCCAATCCTTATAGCAAGTTGAGATGATCAGCAGAATTGGTTCCAATCGCGTTTTGATCACATCTTACAGAAAACTCACTCTTCAAACAACCCATCTCAAAAAATATAGCAAAAAACGTACTAACTCGTTAACTTTGGAGGAGAATATGGTAATTTTTTACAAATCTGAGTAAAAAAGTAAGTGAAGTAAAGTAAACAAGGAATTTCACCTTGGATTTTCGTCCGACTACTCGGAAGTGTCGCGGACGTTCCCAGCCGTCCTCTAGAGAGGATCGGAACTAGGTCTGACGATTTCGCTCGTCGCTTCCCATTGCCTCACGCCCCTGGGTTGGGAGCGATTTGGATTCACGTGATATCGAGATCAGAGGTGAACTGTCTAACGACAGGTCAGGTATACAACACTTGATAGGATTTTGGCCCTAATCATTATGGCCTGCCGGATTCGAACCGGGCAAATCAGTACTCCCACTGAAAATAAACAGCCACAGGACTGATGCCTTAGCTCTCAAATGAGATAGTACAAAATAATACTACTACTTTGTTTTTACTAATAATGCGAAGTAAATTTTGTACTATGAAGTAAATCAAAGTTGTACTATATGAGTTATTTAGCCCTAAAGTTTCAACCAACCACAGCTGGAGCCAACAGATACAAGCTAAAGGACTTTCAACCGATCCATCATCAAAACTCGTACGTTTGATGCTAATTTAACCAACTGGTTATGAATAATTTTTCTTTATTTCTTCTTATTCTAAAACATGAAAAAATAGTAAATGAAATAAATAATGATTAGCATTAGCAAATAATCGCAACCTTAGTCGATTTTAAGAAAAAACAGATAGGATTCATAAAGGATTGTTTGGGAGAAAGTTTATTCTGTCATTTTTGTTTAATTTACTTCGCCTCTTTCAGTTTATTTCGTCATTATTATGTTATTTGTAAATTATCATCTTGGCTTAAAGATCTAAGAAGAAATTGACCGATATCATAAACAAATAGGAGAACAACGACCTTCTTTATATATACCCAAGGCTACAACAGTGCGGTACAGATTCAGCCTTGATAATTGCAAAACGGCTCAATTATGATTCTAATGATCATTTATACTGAATTTACGCATGTATCTGTGCACTGTATTAACGTCTCTAAGAATCAGACAGATAACTAAATAAATAGTACGGATAAAAATATATTGAACTATTGGATAGGCTGTGCATCCCATCCTCACTGTGAAGGTCATCGTATTGTGCTCTTATTTGCTCATAAAATGCAGTTATGATTCTAGGGAATGCAGCTAGCTAGGGAAACGGGTGCTTTATATTTCCACGAACCCTTCTCGTTTCCAAGTATATTATAATCAGTTCAGTATATTATAATCGTTGCGAAAAACGTTGTCTTTCTAAACCAATTTATGAGCTTTAATTGTTGTCCAATAAAAAGTGGTATGAACATGAGAGCATTAAATATCATTATAGTTTACAAATTTTACAAATGAGTAATCCTTCCATCTTGCCTTCCCTTGAAATTTCTACTTCATTACCCTGTAATTGAGAGGTTAATTAGCAATTATTTTCTCATTGATCGCCTCGATGTATTACTCGAAATTTAATTACTTTCAAACTGATGGTGACCATCACAAATGTTCATTACCCTACACAATGTTACATACTTTACATATTACACAATGATACATATTTTATAAAATTCTCCTTGATTCAAAAGGCCATACCACTGAGACGAACCTCAACCAGTTTCACAAAATTACGCGACTTAAATACATAAACAGACATTTATGTTTATCTAACTATATACAAGCCATGTAACTACATACATCTATTGTACCTGTACGTCCGTTAACTCACATATAAATTTCTATAGTTCGTATGGACATGATTTCAAAAGTGTCAAGAGTTCCAATAAACAAGTTTTTCTGGCTTAGTCATCAAATTAAACTTATAAGCAAACATCCCTTCTCCGAATCTGTGAAAGAAGAGCAACAACCTATTTTGAAGTGAAGTTCTTGAAAATATGAACATATCACAGGGGATTGGTATCGGAGAAAATAATACTTATTAGTCTGACAAAATGGTATTATCATGATATCGGTTCAGAAATTTAAGTAACCAGTGTGTAAATCATAAGAAGCTTTAGTATCATTGCTTTAGTCCCAAAGGAATTTAACATGAAATAACATGATAGTGGAAAATGACAAAACAGGTACCTTCGAAGTAGAGATTATGATATGATATAGTGAGATATAAAATGAAGTATGTTATCTATGTTTCTTTCTAAACTAAAACTATGTATCTCGATGTGTAATAACGTTTTGACAGAAAATAACACAATATACTCTACCACATCTTGTTCAACACCTACGTCAACAAATATCTTGACTATCATCTAAACTTCCAAGATACCACATGTACACCAAATTACCACATAATATCAATCCCTATTATCAATCAAATTACCACATAATATTATCAACTCCCTGTCAAACTTTGAACAATTTTCCCATTCGATGCATTCCACTTGTTTTTTTGAACCAGTGCCTATGATAATAAGTACCTAATAATCATTCTTCTCTATCAAATGGTCACTGGGATTAGTTCATTAAATTTTGTAGCCCTGAAGTTCCTAGATAAATTTAAGTAAGCGTTGGCTTAAAAGAAAACTCATTAACAATTTCCGAAACGTATACAAACAAACACACATGCTTGCACGTTGCAGGCGAAAATTCACTCGTATGCGACAAAATTGTGAGTGTGCTGCCAGCATTGTGTAATCGTTTGCCAAATGATTTTTCGTATTGATTTATCGTTTGTCGTTAAAAACGATATGCGGTTATGTCGTTGCACACTATTTCGACCGATTTTTGTGTATACAAGGTTCACTAAAATGATGTAAAATTAAATATTGGTTACCCATAAATATGGTTGGCTGACCGTTTTTTTTTAATTCTTGAATTGAGAAAGATAGATAGATAGATGAAATGTATATTTTATCTTGAAAATTTAACCAAATTATATTCAATACGTCTTGGAACTCTTGAATTGAGAAATTTGATAGTGAAACAAGCAATTTTGTTGAACGCCGGTGTTGAGGTTTGGATTTTGTAAACTTTTACAAATTAAAACACCTTCTTTAAATCAATTTTTTAAAATATTACTTCAGTTAGGTTCAAAACCCATGTTCTGGAAAGTATTCGCAGAAACCAATTTCCAGGGTGTAATGTTACCTATTTGTTCATCAAACCTTTGAAGCATTGAAAAGTAGGGTTTTTGAAGAGTGGATTTACAATAGGCATTTTCCATGGGTGTTCCATGATACTTTTCGGTTAGGGGCACGTTTGACGAAAATGGGAATCAAGAAATGATGTAGTACCCTAGATAATTACAATTCTATGTGGCTACTATGATGTACAGTGGAACGAGGTCATTCGCACGGTATATGTTTTGGCTCTAGAGAGGGAGGAACTGAGAGATGCTACTTCAGTGAAGGTGGTTTATGTCTTTTGGAACAAGAGGGATTTCATTAATTATTATTTCTTACTATTTTGGGTCCTACTGCCTGCACCAAATGTTACGGCCCAATAACATTTATACCTCTGACTGATTTCGAACTAGTGTCCTTGCTACTGAGGTGAAACTTCCTTTTAGCTACAAAACTCTAACGGATTGATTAATGAGTCTGATTTGACCAAACCTCTTGGACGGTGGGTTATTCTTCTTGAACACAATGTACATAGGCTCACATGTTCTGCAAAACAAATTTTGAGAAAAAAATAGTCCTTCAGGAATGAAATACAATCAAAATACCCTCTAAGAACCTGAGAGTCGACCGTGGACCACCGATGTTACATCAGAAACTGACCATGGGAGAAAAATATGACCAATCCTCGAGGAACAAGGCTTCAAACCTGAGCTTCCGAAATTTCGTTGTCGAGTGTTCGAGAATGTAGACAAGAATGGTGACTGCCCAGGGAGTACAAACAGGACACTGTCATCGCAAGACAGGATTCATCGTGTTACTTTCTTGACACTCCGTGGTCACTCGCATGGTATCGAACTGAACGAAATTTGGTTCATATTTACCAAAGTAATTATCAAAATAAAACATGGTTTTATAAACAATACAGTGGCGTATATATGGAGAGAATATTTTCGAAAGTTTGTCAAATCAGGTGTCGAAAATCTCATGTTCAACTATTGTAGCACTGAAAAAAAAAAAAAAAAAAACTGATAGAAAAGTGGTTCTTTTCTCAGGGGAAAGCATACCTAGTTTAGGCCTGAATAATATTCAGTTAATAACTAGGAAAGGTGTAAAAAATACATGATTGATACAAAGGTTCCTTTTTATTAACATTATTTTGGACCGAAAAATACAATATTAATTTATATTTTCCAAATTTTGGAGGGGTTCCCCCCCCCCCCTTATATACGCCCCTGAAACAATACTACACTGTCTAAATATTCTAATCAGGTTCTTTCTTATGTTTCAAAATTATGGCATTGTGTTAATTCTAATTAACATATGTTACATAGTGTAAGCCTCGATAGAATATATAAATTCCAACTATGATTATATGGAATGTAGGAGTCATGAATACATAGAATCATGATAACGCCGAATTGATCATATTCGGAATTTTATGTCTGCCTGGCTGTACCAAATTGGTGGAACTAACTTTGACTCCAGAACAAAATAAATAAATTCTTGGTTTTGTTTTGAAATTGAAGTTTCACACCTTATGTCAGAGAAATTAAATTTTTTAAATTCTTAGCCAATAGGGGAGGTTTAATATATCCGAAAACGTGGAAGGTAGATCTAAGTGCATCCCAAATACCCAATATTCAAAACCTCTTTTAATTACCCTCTCAATAGCACAGAAATGCCATTGGATTAGAAATTAAACAATTTTACCCAGTTAAAACACCAACAGCGTTCCCATAAGTTGAATGAATATTGGAAAAAACCGTGAAGCCTCGCTTGGAGTATTTATTTTCTTAGACTGTCAACCCTTTGACTACCAGCTTTCAATAAATGACTGCACAACTCCTTAAATAAGTGCTAGAAATATTTATTTACTGTACACTACATAGTGTTGTTCATGTAGGTAGGTTCATGTTATACCTATTAAATCCTCCGAATAAATTATCTCACTCGAGCTTTATTCCAAGTAATTCTACAATAAATTTGTTATCATGGCATACCCCTGTAAGTTTGCAAAATAACAAAATTCGGCTGAGTTTGAGAGATTATTAGCGTATGAACTGATTTTCACGATGTTGCTAGCAACTGTAATTGATATTGATGAAAATACTTCGATTTTGAATAGAAAATTTGAATAAAAAATCAAACTGGACACAGTTTTTATAGTTAGGTAGGACTTATTTTTCTGGTATATGAGTGTATGTAATATTATCGTTTATAAATTCCTATTTTATCAACATGAGTCCATACAAAATGTAGTTTGTCTTGTAGGTGATAAAATGATTCATTTTCCAAAACAAATCAACCACTCCTTGTATAGGTACATTTATCTAACATTTTCAATTGCAGTAGATGTCATTAAGATCCCACTATTGGTTTTTTTATCATAAATATCTCAAGGAAAAATGAATCCTATTTGCAAAATGTCAAATTTTATTTAAAAAAAAATAAAAACAAATTTCTGCCCATTCAGAGATGGATTGTGCCTCTTATGGAGAAAGATTTTATATGTAGACATGTTTTATGTACATGTAGAGTTATGTTATGTTTTTCAAACAAATTATTCCAGAATTTTGTTCAAATGTAGAGATATTTCATGATTTTTGTAGCTGCCGTTTCAGAATTTAGGTTTTCATATTATTCTGTTATTTACATTCTAAAACGAGGGGTTTTTAAATTCTGAAAACAACTTTCATCACTTGCTGATATGGTGATATATTTTGTGGTTATACATACCTAAATTTGATTCCATTGTTGTTAATATTTCGTTATTTCTATTAATATTTGGGGGGGGGGGGGGGGGGGGTTAAATTCCGTAAACAACTGATTTGCTCAAATTGGAAAACTTATCGAACGGTTTATAGAATTTCCTATTAAATCTCTCAATAAGTAAATCGTCGATCAACTTAATCATGATTTTTTAATTGAAGGCTGATTGATTAGCTGACTGAAGTTTAGTAGAGGAAAATAAGGGGCACCACCTCTCCTCTTAGGAGTACTAACTATACATAATGAATAAGATCTGCGAATAGATTCTGTAGAGAAATTTTATAGTTTTATTTTACAAGATTTGTGTTCTTATTATAATTTTGTTGCTCGTATTGTATGGTGAAGGTTTTCAATTCTGAAAACAACGTGAATGCTCATATAGATATAATAAGGGATGGTTTATCGAATCGCCTTTCAAATCTCTGAATAACTAAAACGAGGATCAACGAAACCTTCGATTAGCAGCTCTTTAAAATTTCGATGTGCTCATCCATCTCCAATTGAAGTCACGTTAACTGATTAGAGTTTAGTAGAGGAAAATTATAGGTATCAGGGATTCATATCAAGTACTTTATTTGTACCTAGAGATATATCGTAGTTTTACAAAGGTACCTAAACTTCCAGAAGTGTGTCCTATTATTTGTAATGGGCTGAGGGGAAGAAAATATTAGGCAGTACCTCTTAAAGTTTAATGCATTTTCTAATCGCTTTTGCTCTTTTGGCCACGTTATAGATTTAGCTTTATCAGGATGGGTAATCGCATATTAGTAATAGAAGTATCGATTGTAATGGTGTGAGAATAGAATTGATTTTGGACAACTCAGGTGTGTCAATGTCATCACTAAACGGTGAATTTGTTGAATTTGTTTGCAAAAAGAACATTAAACCGCGAAAGGAGCTGCCTGATATTCTAAGCCCCTCAAACCCAGTAAACAGAGTAACTGAATGTCCATCACCATGCCAACTATTATTTTGTTATTCGTACTCAAAGATTTTTAATTCTGAAAACAATGTGAATGCTCTCTAGACGTAATAAGGGATAGTTTATCGAATCGCTCATCAAATCCCTGAATAACTAAATCGAGGATTAGCAGCCATTTAAAATTTTGGCGTGACCATCCGTCTCTAATGAAAGTCACCTTAACTAATTGGAGCTTAATACAGGAAAACCGGAGATATCAGCGCTTCATCTATAGGTGCTTTGTATGTAGAGAGATGTTCTATGTATATGTAGAGAAATATTAGGCAGTTATTCTTAAGGTTTAATGGATTATCTAAGCGCTTTCGCTCTTTGTCCAGGCGTTGAGGGTAAATTTCATTGATAAATGGTGAATTTGTTGAACTTATTGTGACAATGAACATTCTGGGAAGAAATTTTTTAATTGTTAAGCTGTTAGGTGACGCATTAAACCGTATGAGGAACCACCTAATATTTCCCATAAATGGAGTAGCTAAATGACAACCACGATTCCAACTACCTATTATAATTTTGTTATTCGTATTCCAAGGTTTGTAATTCTGAAAACGACGTGAAGAAAACAATGAATGGTGGTTTATCAAATCGCCTGTCAAATCTCAGAATTACTAAATCGAGGATCAACGTAACCGGCGATTAGCAGCTAGGTACTTTAAATTTTGGTGTGCTTATCCATCCCCAGTTGAAGTCAAATTAGCTGATTAGAGTTTAGTAGAGAGAAAGCAGAGGATTAGAGCTACATTTACAAATACTCTTTATGTAGAGATATTTTATGACTTTACATAGGTACCTAACGTTCCAGAATTGGGTTTTTATTGTTAAGAGGGTGGGGGTTAAGGAAATATTATTCAGTTAATCTTAAGATTCAACTTAGTATCCTAGCACTTTCGCTCTTTTGGAATATTCAGAGCTAAATATGTATTAGGATGGATAATCTCTTATTAGTAATAGAAGTATCAATTCTAATGGTATGAGACTAGTGCGTGTCAATTTCATTATCAATTTATTATGAGGATGAACATTATGGGAAGAAATTTGTCAATGGGGGAGCGTTTAGGTGACACATCAAACCACGATAGGGACTGCCTAATGTTTCTCGCAAACTAGGAAACTAAATGGCAACCACCAATCTAATTATTAACATTTTGATATTACTATTACAAGGTTTTTAATTCTGACAAACAATGAGGGGTGGTTTATCGAATCTCCTTACAAATGCCTGAATTACTAAATCGAGGATTAACGTAACCGGCGATTACCTATCAGTTCTTTAACATTTCGGTGTGCTCATTCATCTCCAATTAAAGTCACATTAAGTAATTGTAGTTTATTAGAGAAAAAAAACGAAGGATCAGCGCTGCATCTACGAGTACTTTGTATGTTGAGATATTTTATGTAGAGATATTTTATGTATACGAAGTATGCGGCAGTTTCTCTAAAGGTTTAACGAATTATCAAAGCACTTTCGGCCTTTTTGTCCAGGAGCATAGGGTCAATTTCACTATTAAACGGAATTATTTTAAACTGAACAATATAGGAAGAAATTTATTAATGGGTTAGGTAACACATTAAACCGAAAGAGGGATTGCCTAATGTTACTCTAAAACTGGGTGAGAACATGGCAACCACCATTCCAACTATTATTATTTTGCTATTCGTATTCCAAGGTTTTTAACACTGAGAACAACGCGAAGAAAACAATGAATAATGGTTTATCGAATCGCCTATCAAATCTCAGAATAACTAAATCGAGGATCAACGTAAACGGCGATCAGCAGCTATTTAAAATTGTGGTGTGCTCATCCGTCTCCGATTAAAATGACGTTAGTTGATTGTAGTTTGATATAGGAAAACCGGAGGTATCAGCGCTTCATCAAAAGTACTTTGTATGTAGAGAGATATTCTATGCATATGTAGAGATATATAAGGCAGTTCCTCTTAGGGTTTAATGGGTTATCTAAGCGCTTTCGCCCTTTTGTCATGGGGTCGAGGTCAATTTCATTATTAAACGGTAATTTGTTTGAAGTTATTAGGAGGAGGAACATTATGGGAATACATTTTTTAATAGATAACACATTAAACTGTATGAGGGACTGCCTAATCTTACTCGTAAACTGGGTACCTGAATGGCAACTACCATTCTAATTATTATTATTTTGTAGGTATTTAAAGGTGGGGGGGGGGGGTTAATTTTGAAAATCACTTATATGTCGACATATTAAGTGGTATTTTGACTTATATTTTAAAATGTACATAGTTGTAGGTATAAGTGGCATTTTGGGTACTTACCGGGTGGTGGGGCGGCGGGGTGGTGGAGGGAGGGTTGGTGTTGCGGGAGGAAGGCTTGAGCGGCGGCGACGGCGGCTTGAGCGTTGAAATACGCCATCCGGGCGCCGAACATGGCCTGCGAGTGGAGCGCCGCCTGATGATGACTGTGATGATGATTCTGATGATGGGCGTCCTCGGAGGACGTGGGCCCGAGCCCCAGAAGCTCCTGAATAGCGAAGGGCGAGCGCTGAGGAGGCCGCTTGGTCGACGCCAGGGCATCATGAAGCGAAGGGGCGGACACCCTGACGGTGGCACCGCTGTGACCCTTCACCTCCGTCATAACTCCCGTTATACTGAGCGATTCCGAGATCCGCGGAGCGGGCGTTCGGCGTCCCGTCGACAAGAACCCCCCGCCACCCCCCGCGCTCGGCATCCCCTCCGGCGCCGCTCGGGCTCCACCCCCTAGACCCGACGACGTTCCCCCTCCAGTATGACAGAGGCGTGGTCGCCCTTCGGCGCCACCTCCTTCCTCATTGGCCATCCCCCCCCTTAACCCCCTCACCCCAAACACCTCACCATCCCTTCCTTCCAAGGAACATTTATATTTAAATTTATTCCCCTGTTTGTGTTGTAAAGGGGCGAATGTGGTGGGGTGGTGTTGTGGTGTGGCAGTGTTGTGGTGTGGCGCGGAACTGGTGGTGGGGTGGCTCTTGAGCGCCTCTCCACTATACGGCCATTTACATAGCCCATAGGTAATCAATACACCGACCACAACAACAAACCCCAGCGCCTCCTGATTGGCTCCTCCCCCTCTCCCCCCGTCCATCGCTTCCCAATCACCATCTCACTCACTCATTCCCTCTCCTTGTTAGCCACCCCCCAACCCTCCTCCCAAATACGGCTTAATTCTTGTCTTTGTATTCAACTAATCATCCTCAACATTCCTCCTTGAATGCAAATTATCCAAATTTCTCCATTTACCTCAAATAATTCAATTTCTCTTTTAAAATTAACGCAGTAAACTTTCAGTTAACCATCATGGTCGTTGCTGAATGCGCCTTGGATAATCGACAGTTACCGAAGTTTATTTTAAAGAAGATAACAAAACATTCGAACCTACATAACCGAAAATAGCAGTATTCAGTCAAGTAAACACACTCAGGATTCAAAAATACTCGTTTGTGAAAAAATCTGTGATTTTTGTGTCTGTGTTTGAGGAAAAACGAAATTCCCATTTCCTCATACTCTAGAGTTCGGATCAGTATGCTGTAAAGAACGTCAGAGTAAGACGAAAAACCTCTGTAAACAAGACCGGAAAAAGGATGACGATACGTAAGACCGTAAAAAAGCAGAATTTCTTGTGGAAGTTCCGAAACGAATTCAAAATATCTACGTATTGCTCAACTTTAACCATGAAACCCCAAATTACTTCTTTTCAGAATGATTCTTAATAGAATGAATCGTATCATGTGAGTGGAATATGACTAGAGTAGACTAGGAAATATGACTAGAGGACGGAAAACCTCTGTAAATATGTCCTGAAAAAAGGCCTTCATACATGAAGCTATGAAGATATGACCATAAAAAAGCAGAATACCCGGTTAAGTTCCAGAACAAAGTCAAAATACCTTGTTCGTACATGAAGTTGACCCCAAAATCAACTATAACTTCTAAGCAGCACTTTTACTAAACTTCTTTTTAGGTGTATTTCTTATGACAATCCGCTGTGAAGTGGAAGTAATCGCACTGAACACTTACTTTATGTTTATGGAATAAACTAGGATAAATGACTAGAAGATAGAAAACTTCTGTAAATATGCAATGAAAAAAGACCTTCTTACAGAAGGCTGGATAGAACCATAAAAAAGCAGAATATCTAGTGTAAGTTCCTAAACGAATTCGAAATATGTAAGTATTGCCTAAATTTCAGAATAATAGAAGGAATCGTATCATATGAGTGGAATATGACTAGAGTAGACTGGGCAATGTGACTAGAGGACAGAAACCCTCTGTAAATATGTCCTGAAAAAGGGCCTTCAGAAATGACCATAAAAATTTCAAGTGTAAGTTCCGAACCAAGCTCAAAACACCGTGTTAATATATAAAGTTAACCCTAGAATTACCTATTACGTATTTTCAGCACTTTTAATAAACTTTTTAGGGACCTATTATTCTGCTGAACCAAAGTTAATGAAACATAGGTCAAAAACACATTTGGAGTCTAGTTGGGGCTGAATTTTCGGTATCCACCTCAGTCAATCGTTAAGAAGGAAACCAAAGGGTTGAAATGTAAAAAATACTAAAATACGAATATAGAAACTTACGAAACGTCACTATTGTGTATCTGTTCGTTGCTGACAGATTTGCATTCAAACAATCGAATGAAATCCCCCCTTCTCGGATCGTTTAACGTTCATCCCTTCCCCCATCTTGAATATAAACAGAAAATTGATAACGCAAATGTGAATTTGAACATGTTTCGACATAGAAAAAGTCGCCTAGTATCATGTGAGAATTAGCTGATATAATATCAGTAGAGTCTTGTTTCAAGAGTTACTTTTGAAATCCAGCTTTTCAAGTCGTTTGTAATATAATTGTGATAGATATTGGAAAGATAGCGTATTTACATAATTTTGCATGTCACATTCTTCAATTGAATAACAATTATTATTCAATATCGGTCATAACTGATGACCGAGCTGGATAGTGTAACACTGTGGGCCATCCCGGAGTTGGTTCTTACTTCTACTTTTTATAAAGTATCTATAACACTATATTTACACCGCAATTATTGAAACTTAGATTCCACTCCCATGACATGATGTACTCAGTAGATAAGTAATTTTTATTGCTGTTAATATTACCAAATCATCAATCTGTGATTATAAAGTAATCACACGGGTTATCCTATTAATGTAAAAGTTTATTTTGGTTTATTATTCAATAATAAACCATTGTAATCGCTCTTGAAAAAAAATTCTAACCTACCCTGAAAATTTCATGGTTTACGTTTCAAAGGGTGTAGAATCCGAATCTGCAATAAAAATGTTTCCGTCCGTCCGCCGTACGCCGTACGCACGATTTCTCCCAAACGCCTGAAGCAAAAAAACTGGATTTTCAGGAAAAATCCATGTTGGTCCGACGACGCCCCAATTCTTGAGCCAGCTCTCTCACTTAATTTAAAGTGCCCTTTAAGGGTTGTCAAAGTTTTGTAAAATCCCTAAAAACCTCAAAAAAGTCAAGGCGGCCTAAATGTGTACTCTTTTTGAAGAACACTCCACGAGGAATCGAATGAGCCCCTCCCCAGGTCCGTAGGTCAAACCATTCCCGATGTATGGCCCGATTTATGGTGCCAACATTCGCGTTATTTTGGTTTATTATTGTTTTTGTGTTGCTATCAGTAACATAGTGACGTAGTGATGTGTGATGTAGTAATGTGGATACTGGAGTGAACTGTAAAAGGCTTTGTAGCCGATACACGGGTTGAAGCATTCTGATAACCATAAAAAATTCTGCAAATTCTTCCACTGGGGTTTATTATTCAATTGGCTTGCGTTCATGATTTGAATTTCTACTAAGCTTTGGAGTGTGCGTGTTTCACAGGTGATAGAGCGATTATTGAATTTCAGGAGGTATGAATAGAGCACGTAAATCAGTTCTCAACCAAAATACCTATTTGGATTGACCAGTTGATCATATTTGTGTGCCTCCTGAATTTCAGTAATCGCTCTATCACCTGTGAAACACGAACATTCCAAAGCTTAGTATAAATTCAAATCATGAACGCAAGCCGATTGAATAATAAATCCCAGTGAAAGAATTTGCAGCGTTTATCAATTTGTTTTATTGCTCCAAGTTATAAACTTATATGCAACATCATTGTATTATATAGTTGGCGTACATTAAGAAATCTAAGATACATCACTTAGTCCTTATTGTCCTAATATTTGCACTTTAGGATGCTCACACTAAGTGAATTAAATCGAGTGGCTTGGTTCTCGTCAGACTTCTAGTCAGATCCTCTGTGTGGAGAAGCTGAACGACATCCTCATTTACATGATCTTGTAGCCTCAAGAGGTGATGCATGGCTTGGCTTTGAATGACCTCATTGACAGATTGAGTAGCACCCTTTATCGCCATATGAGGGTTTTTGACTGAGAAGCACATGCCCGCATGTTCTCAATCCACGTTGTTCTTCCTGCTTCCACCAATGCATCCAACTGGTGCTGCCATGAATCCAGCTCCGTAAGGTTCCCTCAACCCTGCAGCCATAACGATCTGCAACTTTTTTAGGCTTCTAAGCCAGGAGAGACATTTCTCTGAACAGCCTCGAATATTTCAAATTGAACGAAAAATAACGTAACTTTCTTTTCAAAATAAATTGAAAGTAAGTAGCTAGCGGTATTGAATACTGAAAATTCAGAATGATAACTGCCATGTACTCTGCCATTAATTTGGCATACCCAGTAGAACCCAGTAGAGGATCTCCGATCGTCCAGACAAGATCCCCAGTCATTATGAAGTGTGTGGAGTCACTTACAGGTTCAGCAATTTCGATTGTTTGCTACGGGGGGAATTTCTACGGATCTGACGCCTGTCCCAATCTCCTTTAAGGCTGAAATCTCTAGAAAACGACACCCTACTTGCCTGTGTAAGTAAGAACCTCGAAAAACCAGGTTCGAGGCACTTTTTCTTCCAGTTTTTGGCCCCCAGCACCTTTGCTTCTAAGAAGATCGGGCATTATAAATTTTGAAGATATGCAGCTTGAAAATTAAATTTTTAAAGTTTGAGAGGGGGTCGGAGGTTTTAAAATTGTTTAGTTACACGATAACGAATTCTTATTATTAACAATTAATAAACTAAAGTGAAGAACTGACGGAAATTTCACTTTATAATTTTGATTATATCTAGTCGCTCAACTCATAACTTGCTAATTGCTCACCTTCTAATTCTCCTCTTATCACTTCTAATTTTCGTATTGGCAACATGTTCAAAATCCTCGAAATTTAGCCGTTGGAATTTTTGGTCTTATCGTTCCAAAGGCTCAATATAACCAAAGGTGACCATATTTGTAATGACCTCAAAGCGGGACACACATTATGGTGGTCAGCCCCCCCCCCCCCCAGATATCACGTGAAAGATATTTTCTACATTGACACAACTAAACGTCCTAAACTCATTATTTTATCTATTTGAGCACTTAAATTTACAGAAATAAGAATAGGAAAAACTTTACTGTCCTGGTATTAATAGTAGCACAATTACACTAATTGGACCATCAGTTAAATTAATTTATCAATAATGAAATAAACAAAAAAACACATTTAACAATTGAAAATATTGTAAGTTACACAGTAAAATCAACTGAATGTACTGTCCGACCGGGAGGAGAAAAGTTTTGGAAAACTATGTAGACAAATTTGTGAAACATCTTACTTTACCAGACTTGTAAAAAGGTTAATTGGCAAATTGGTAAAGTATAAATTGTCAATGCAATCTAACACATTTCAATATAAAAATAAAAACAAGAGTACAGTATGTTCACTGGCCTACACGTTCACTCATTGGCATTCTTTTGGTTTATTATTCAATAATAAACCGGTGTAATCGCTCTGGAAAAAAAAAATTCGCACGGATATCTCCGAAACGGCTGGAGCAAAAGATCTGAAATTTTCAGGAAAAATCCATCTTGGCCCGACGACGCCCCAATTCTTGAGCCAGCTTTCTCACTCAATTTAAAGTGCCCTTTAAGGGCTGTCTAGTTTTTGTAAAATCCCTAAAAACATCAAAACAAGTCGAAGCGGCCTAAATGTATACTCTATTTGAAGAACATACCATCAGGAATCGAATGAGCCCTTCCCCACGTCCGTAGGTCAAACCATTCTCGATGTATGGCCCGATTTATGGTGTCAACATTTGTGTTTTTTGGTTTATTATTGTTTGTTAGTAACCTAGGGATGCCAATAGCGTCGAGTTGTAGTGAATGAGGTTACTGGAGTGATACCCGATGTGGATACTTGTAGTTTATAGCCGATAACGGGTTGAAGCATGATATGCTTCAATTATTCAATTGGCTTGCGTTCATGATTTGAATTTCTACAGCTTTGGAGTGTGCGTGTTTCACAGGATAGAGCGATTATTGAATTTCAAAAGGCACACAAATATGATCAACTGATCAATCCACATAGGTATTTTGGTTGAGAACAGATTTACGTGCTCCATTCATATCTCCTGAAATTCAATAATCGCTCCATCCTATGAAACACGCACACTCCAAAGCGTAGCAGAAATTCAAATCATAAACGCAGGGCAATTGAATAATGAACCCCAGTGAAAGAATTTGCAGCGTTTTTGGTGAATGTATGACTATAAGGAGAGCTGGTTCTCCTTTCATTTTGTCATGAAACTTTAATATACAAGGAACCAAATAAACAATACGTTCGAGTCGTGCAAGTGTGTGCAATTTCCTTGTTGCTTTTATATTTATCCTGTGAAGGAGTCAGTCAAGAACATTTTATTTCAGTATATAATATTACATAATATTTAAAGCGGGACGTTTATTTGTTTATCCGGCCAAAGCGGGACATAATAGCGTCCCCCGAGTAAATCTGGGGACAGCGGGACACTAACCTAAAAAGCGGGACTGTCCCGCCGAAATAGAAATATATATTAGATATATTGCTATTTCACTGCTTAATTATTTACATTTTGACTCACCTCATTAAGGGAAATGATGAATTTGTCCTGCGGTACCAGCTTTCGTAATCCTACGCACATCCTCACACAATTCATAAATACGGTTTTACCGTCTTGAATAAGGTTTCTCTTATCACTCCGATGATAGCAAAACGTTGGGTTGAAGACAGAACATTACTTCTCCGTGGTCCAATGCCGCGACTATATCCGTCTACCACAACTTCTCCATGCATGTTGCGGCTGTTGCGTATTATTTTATACTTTCTATTATTTCTCCCTTACTTATAAGTAACATTTTATTAAAATTTTTGTTTTCATATTTCGATTTGTTTATTCAAAAACCAAGTAAAATGAATTTTGAATATTTTTCGGAAATTACGTTGGAATTTCGGAAATTGCGTTGGAGATTTAGAAGGCTTGTGCAGCCTGCTTTTACCTTTCCGCTTCCGCAGTTGCTTGCAGCTCAATTTGTTTCCTCGCTTTTCGTGTTTCGGTTTTGGTTTGCATTTAATTATTGATACGTCTATCTCAAAAAATGTGCGGTAATACCTTCTAACGTTCATACGCGTCGTTTTTCGATTAGGATTGATTGCGTTTACCTCTATAATCAGCAACAAATTAGAAAGCTTTTGTCCCACCTGTAAACCCTGGAATGAATCAGAATATTTGATACAGCATCTACAATGTAAGTCACTCCATTTATTTACCATCTATTCTTACTCCTGCGATTACTAGTGGAATCAGTGTTATACCATAATACATATCTACTTTAAGTACTTCTAACTATGTACTTCTCTATAAGAGCATAATCGGCGCATTTCGACATCATAATATATACACAATCTATGATCTACTTATTCATACTTTTACTACTACATACTGTACATTTATACTACATTCAACACTACTACATTCAAACAACTTTGAAGTAGCTAGGCGGGCCTACGTTTATAGTTGGACTTCCACTATACATCAGTTGTGAGCGAGCCTACAATATAAGTGAATACATTGACTTACGTAAAAATTTAGTCGTATATTTTAATTATTTAAAGCAATACATGTTCATTCAACATCTGGTTTAAAGTGACATCTAACTATTTACCACACTGCGATGAATTTGAGAAGTTGGTGATAAACGTAGGGTTTAGAACACCAAACTAAAGCCCCCCTTGGTTTAAAAACAGGAAAACACACGTTCACTCATTGGCATACTTTTTTGATGAATGTATGTCATTAGGAGAGCTGGTTCTCCTTTTATTTTGTCATGAAACTTTAATTTACTAGGAACCAAATAAACAATACGTTTAAGTTGAGTATTAACTATATGCAATTTCTTTGTTGCTTTTATATTTACATTGTGAAGGAGTCAGTCAAGAACATTTTATTTCAGCATACAATATTAAATAATATTTAAAGCGGGACGTTTATTTGTTTGTCCTGCCAAAGCGGGACATAATAGCGTCCCCCGAGTAAATCTGGGGACAGTGGGCCACTAACCTAAAAAACGGGACGGATGGTCACCTTAATGTAACCCCAACTAGGCAGATGTTCCTCTCTTACATTTCTGTTCACCCATTTCTTCACTACCCTCCATCGTCCCTATTTCTCAATTTGCCTCTTCGATTTTCCAAATCGAATCTAAGTTGTTATCTGACTAAGTTATTGTTCAACTGATTTCATGACTCCTAGATACAATAATTTCTGTGTGCGATTTTTCCAGTCATCTTAATCACAATTTTGTTTTGTTGCAGGTAAGTGTTACGTTATAGCAGAAAGCAGATGCTGCTGATGCCTTCTATACTGGTGAATAGACGTTGTTAAAACAATTTATCAAAACGCAGTCTATAATGATATCATACTATAGAATAATGATATTACACTATTATCCTATATTATAGAAGTTACATACTGTGATTCAACCTGGATATTACTGAAAGGAAACAGATTGAATCGCACCACGAAAAAATTAAAATACAATAAACTGCACCTATCAAATAATTATTTCTTCATTAACAAAAATCTACTCGACGCTGGGAATAGATTCCAAATGTTTCTCTCATCACTCATTAGATTATCAATAATTATTAAGTACATCACCAAAATAATACAGTTTACAATACACAAGTGTTAAAAATAATCAGTTATTTCTAAATATCATCAAATAAGTACATACAAAAAATACACTGCCAAGGACACACCAGTTTCCTCGTTACAATCAAAGTGACACCATTATAAAATAGAAAATAAAAGAAATCTTCAGATGAAAGATGTTGAGGTAATTGGTCAAACTTCCTAAAGATTCGTTGTGAAATTTTACAGACTGAATAAATGTAATTACTTGAGATGAAAGGTGATTAGTAATTAAAAATCTGTTTAATCGTTGGTGTGTGACAGCAAGCCGGAAAATGTAAGGGTTATAGTATCACAATTCCAGCCCCCCCCCCCCCCTCAAGTAGGCACTTATAGATGTTTATTTATTTAAGTGCACATTTTTATTGACACGTGGTTCTATTCTGCGGAAGACTAGGTCGTAAACCGATAAAGGAATAAACTTACTTTTTCTGTCCTTCCACATCATACCGTGCGGCGAATAAAAACCCACGATCTGATATTGGATAAAAGATAAAAGGACGGTCGAAAATAATAGTTCAACAGTCTGGATCGATCTTGTTGGTTACATTGCGTTTCAAATACAAGTTCAGAGACGGGCAGTAAAGTCGAAAATTAATTAATTCCACGTAAGCGCATGCGCACAGCGTACCGCTAGTTCGATCAAGATGAAATTATATGACAAGGATGTCGGCAGGTTCGGTGAGTTTTGCGACTCATCGATGAGGAATGCCCTTAATTTAAATTCGCTTGCGCATCGTCATAAGGTGGTAGACATGATCTTTGTGTACAAATTGATCAATTGTTTGTACGATGCTCCTAGTCTCCTTGAGGACTTGAACTTTCAGTGTCCATTGTATCAAACACGGAATAGGGATGTATTTGTACCAGATTATAAGCCCACAAATTATTCCTTTAATAGTCCGCTTACTAGAATTCAACGGCTGGTTAACGAATTAGATGTTGATTTTGATTTTAAATTTGAAACAGAGGATGAAATAAAGAAAAAAATTATGTATTTATTTTTTGAATTATATTAATACCTAGCTAATGGTGTATTAGAAGATTGCTAGTTTTATTTTGTCGTAGGGTTTGTTGTGATTTTGGTTCATTATTCAATAATAAACCATCGTAATCGCTCTGGAAAAAAAATTCTAACCCCCCATGAAAATTTCATGGTCTACGTTTCAAAGGGTGTAGAATCCAAATCTACAACACAATTTTTTTCCAAGTCTGTGGCTCAAACCATTTCCGATGCATGGCGTGATCTTATTCTGCCAACATCGTCTTCGCATTGCTAAGTAAACAAATTATTATGTAAACAGGGGGAAATAAATAAATATTCTAATAAATCCGTAGCTTTCCAAAAAGTGGTGAACAATTTTTGTGCGATGAAAAATGGGGAGAATAAATTTCCTTAGCAACGATCGGTTGTAAGTGAAAATCATTATAAAAACGCTGCAAATTCTTTCACTGGGGTTTATTATTCAATTTTATTCATTTGGCTTGCGTTCATGATTTGAATTTCGACTAAGCTTTGGAGTGTGCGTGTTCCACAAGTGATGGAGCGATTATTGAATTTCAGGAGATATGCACAGAGCACGTGAATCGGTTCTCAACCAAAATACCTATTTGGATTGATCAGTTGATCATATTTGTTTGCCTCTTGAAATGCAATAATCGCTCTATCACCTGTGAAACACGCACACTCCAAAGCTTAGTAGCAATTCAAATCATGAATGCAAGCCAAATGAATAAAATTGAACAATAAACCCCAGCGAAAGAATTAGGTACTTGAAGGTCCTTCCTCATATTACAGTGGCATACTGTAAAATTGACTCAAACAGCGCCTGATAAATATTGATCTTTAGTTCTTCTGATAGAAATTTAATTCTATACATTTTAAAGGCACATTTTCTTAGCTTTTCACATAATTTTTGAATGTGGTAGGCCCATTTCATTTCAGAATCAAACGTCACTCCTAAATAAATTAAGCTTTTCACTTTTTTTCTTGGATATTCGAACAGTCACACGGTAATTCATTGCAAGTGTGTAATGTAAAAGGATCACTCAATGCCGATTGTGGTTCTGGTCTTTTTGCTATATCCATGAAAACCGATTCCGTAGCATTGATGGTAAGCTTGTTGGTGTTCATCCATTTTCCAATCGCCCACAAATCTTTCTCGGCATTTCGTTGGACCTTCTGCCATGTTCGCCCGGAGTTTACTAGGGCAACATCATCAGCGAACATGTAGATTTTCCCAAAAGTTTGTGGAATGCTTAGGTCAAATACAGTACATTGCACCATTACAAGTGTCGACATTCCATCCACCTGCCCCTTTGGCAAATATAAGCTCCAGCTTCCCGAAAAGTTGTAATGGATATTTCCTGTTCTATTAAACCTAGAAACCTGAAATTTAAATGTTGGCTTTTGTGGGTAGTATGAAATTTATTGAGTTTTAGGGCTGTTTTATGTTTCCAACGAACCCCGATGATTTGAGGTAAATCGAAGGCCTTCCTTTGAAGTATGATATAAGATAGGGAATGCAGTGTTTCGTGAGCTATCACGAATCAAGTTTTGATATCAGCTTATGTGGCAACCAAGGGACAAGCAAAGGTTGGTGTTCACGGAGTGTTGTTTAATACCATGCCATCATACTGTCTCGTAACCTCTAGGAGTCAATTAAAAGTTATGGGGATTAGTTATCGGCTGAGATCAGACCCTTGTGGTTTCTATTGGCCCCCTATCACTTTCATAGAGCAGAAATAATACCACTTAAGACATTTTCCCATTGCCCTTCGGTTTTATGAGAAAATAATGTAGAACATAGTTGGGTAATGACAATTTGATAACCCTATTTGAGGTCCTAACCCTCGCCTCATTCGTATCTGTGGCGCATGCGCGAATGTGAAATCTTTGTGAGAAACGTGACTTCTACAGTTGTCATCCGATTTCGAAGAAAATTTTCGGAATCACACGGTATAGGCTGTCAATAATCACCAACAAACTGTATTGCTTCCAAGAGACTGGTTGCATCTCTCAAGCATAATTTTCTCAAAGATTAATTGGCTGATTTTGGTTTATTGTTCAATAATAAACCATAGTAATATCTCTTGAAAAAAAAATGTTTTTAACCCCTCCTGAAAATTTCATGGTTTACGTTTCAAAGGGTGTAGAATCCAAATCTGCAATAAGAAATTTTCCATCCGTCCGCCGTACTCCCAAACGGCTGGAGCAAAAATCTGGAATTTTCAGGAAAAATCCATTGTGGTCCGACAACGCCCCAATTCTTCAGGCTGCTCTCTCACTTAATTTAAAGTGCCCTTTAAGGGTTGTCCAAGTTTTGTAAAATTCCTAAAAAACTCAAAAAAAGTCAAGGGGGCCAAAATTTGGACTGTTATGAAGAACTTTCCATGAGGAATCGAATGAGCCCCCCCCCCCCCTCCAGGTCCGTACCTCAAACCATTCCCGATGTACGGCCCGATTTATGGTGCCAACATTTGCATCCACATTCACTACATCACTAGGTTACTGCGATCAAAACAAACACAAGAGTTTTTTTTTCTCGTTTTGATCGCAGTAACCTAGTGATGTAGTGAATGTGGATACTGGAGTGAACTCCTAAAAGGGTTTATAGCCGATACAAGGGTTGAAGCATTCTGATATGCATGCTTCGTCTTACGAAATTTAAAATTTTCAAATAGAATATTTTTCCATTGTAATCGCTCTTGAAAAAAACGCTGCAAGTTCTTTCACTGGGGTTTATTATTCAATTGGCTTGCGTTCATGATTTGAATTTCTACTAAGCTTTGGAGTGTGCGTGTTTCACAGATGATAGAGCGATTATTGAATTTGACTAATCGTCTTAGGATTCGTGGATATGCCAGGAAACGACGGCGAATTGTTTCCTAGCGCATGGTGTATCCCTGCCGAGGTGCATCCCGGATTATATTGTGTTTTTGGAAACCCAACTGAAGCAGCTTTTTGTGTATACACTTCAAATGCATTTCGGTTATACTCGTATATTTACAGTTAAGAAATTGACCGAGGACCGTCTTCCGAATTACTTAGCCGGTCGAAAGATTGGAAGTCTTGAAGGGTAAGTACCATATTCCCTTGACACCGCAGGCATACCTCAGTGTGTGGAAAGACTTGATGGAGAAAAGCTTGGAATAATGTGTGCCAGTTTTGAAGAAAAAATGAGACGGTCACAAGATCACCCACAGTATTTACTTAGCGCTTAAATGTGGAAACAACGAAGTTGCACCACTTAGTCGATTTAGGAGCTTCAAGTACGCCAGATGGGCTACTAAGATTAGGGGCGACCTTTTAGCTTTGAATTTTAGACCGTATGGGTCAAATGCATAGACTTGACATTTATGTAGCAGCCAGGAAGTAGAGAATGCTTATCATTTTATTGGAACAAGCACTGCATTGACCGGAGTGAGACGGAAGTACCTAGGTACTTCAGAACTAGGTTGGGCATTGATAGGGTCCGATGATCAGGACTTGTTTAGGTTTTGTTCTGTTGCATGGCAACTAAGGTTCAAAACCATCAATGAATATGGATTTAATAGGTAGTTGGAAATAAACAGAAATTAATTATTTGAATAGCCAGGGCTTTTTGGATTTCCATATGTTGATCGTTTTAGACGTGGGTATAGAATGTATTTCTGTTTTATTCATTTTCACTGACAGATTTATGATTGTGCGGGGTTCTGTTGCTTGTAATGTCGATTTGTAATTTTCATTTGGATTTTGGCTATAATTATTTCAACCTTGGCAATAAAGTATGAATTATGTATTTTGTTTATATTTTTAGGAGTAAGACAAACTCATCAGACAGCCACCTGTAGCTATGATTATGCATGCATGTAATTTATTAATTATGTTATTATCATTATTTTTTATTTTTTTCACAATAAAAACATGCTTTCATTCATTGATTCATTGTTTCCTAGCGTAGCTTTCTCTGAACTAAATTTCGTGCAGTTCCCTGCTTCCTACGAAAACTCCTGCAGTCTTTGATTTCCCGAGGGAAGGTCGCCTTGAGCCAGGTGCTGGGGACACTTGACGCCCGATTCCTTTTCGTGGCCCCTACACATCCATATTTCTAATTTAAACCCTCAAAAGTTCCCGAAAACAAACATTTACATGCGTGCTAATGTGATGATGAGGTTTGTGCCAAAGAAGGTTGCACAATAACTGAACACTATTCATAATGACGAAGGAGGGATGTTCCACGAAAAAAAGTCTCACTGCACATACGGATCATTCGGTGCGAGAGAAAATAACTCTGATCCCTTTCACCTTGTTAAAACTACACCTAGATATTCTCTCACTAAGATTGAATGAATCTGCTGATTTCCGCCGTTGGTGCGGTGAGTGCGAATCTCATTAAACTATGAATGAGCGTCGGCGACACGTTGTATTTGTAGCTTGATGAGATACCAGTAACACCGTTCTATTGAACATTGGATTGTGGAAGAACTTGAAGCATATGAGGGGTTTCAAATAATGATTCTTTCAGAATACGCGATTCAGTAATAATTGAATACAGTAACGCTTTATCTTGTTCAGTTTATTTTAAATATAATTTATTTTTTTACGATTCCTTGATCTTTTGGTTTATATGAGAGATAATATTGTTGTTCCACTTCTTAAGAGCGTCCTTAACCAGCTTTTTGTTGTTGCTTAAGTTTAAAACTTAGTCTACCTCAGGAGCAATGGAAGAGGAAGAAGAGGGGGCCAGACAAAAAGCCAAATGCTTTAACTCAGACAACAAATTGGTGAAAAATGATGGAAAAACAGGTATCTTGAGACAACTGTGGATTCTATTTCCTAAGTCGGCAATGTGTTATGAACGGAATTATGAACCACCAAACAATGTTAACGAAGAAAGTACAATGCTATTCCTAGAAGAGGAGCGCGTGAAGTATCAACGTCAAACTGCTCTGCGCGGTGGACAGATGAAAAATGTCGATTCGTTAGGGAGAATCGAATTCAAAACCCCTAAAACTCCCAAGAATGACGAGAATCGAGTGATCAAAGAATCCGTGATGTCATCTGGTACTAATTTGTCTCTTTCGTTCGGACAACTAATGAACATCCCCCCATTTCCAATAATTTCTGGGCACCATATTGCACCTTCTTGGAAAGTATATATGAAGATCTACCATGTAAAAAAGTTCTAAGCATCATCCAACTGTCGATTTCGATTACATGCCTTTGACTATGAGTTGTATGCAACCGTCCCTTTCTTATTCGCGCTAGGAACGTCAGTATTGATTTTTCCTGAATCGGCTTCCAAGGCTCGGTGGCTTGTCAACTGTTGAGGAATGCCGTGTCTTAACCTTAGAATGGTAATGATGGGATTCATGCAGTGGATCGTAAATATACTTCTACCAGACGTAAATAATACGACACCGTTATTACTGGCCGTGCCCGCTCCCTTCGGGCACTCGTCCAAAGCTTAAGTGAAGCTGTCAGCGAACATAATATATTTTCAAAATCAATTGTGTCAGTACTGCGAACGAAATATTAACTGCAATGTCACTCTATTACCCAGAAGAGCACCATCCCGAATTACTGAATTCTAAGTTGAATTGGAACGTAATTAACGTATTTCGCATAGCTGATTTGAGTTGTATCTATTGCTGCAATTTATGTCGTCTTTAGTGATCAGTCTGCTGATTGAAATGGTTCTTCGTGTTACAATTATAATCTGCCACCATGGGAAACCCCTTTTCATTCCAAACTTACTGCCCATTTTGCCTATGGAGGCAGTGCGGGAGAATCGGCCGTCAGGACAGTCAACGTTAGAGGGTGAGTGGTTCATAACTACGTTCCGCTCCCAAATAACAAGGAGGTGATGAAATGTACTCGCTCTTCCCTTGAGCTGATCCATCGCAAGTTGGATATGAACGAAATAGCTGGAGAAATCACTCAGCTGATTGCAGTGGTTCGTCCAGCTATGAGGCTTTAGAATCAGCTATTCCGACCAGTGTTAAAAGAGAGCTTCAGAATGGTGCTCCGAACATGAGAACCACGAGATAGAGCAACACGTGAATAGGGTCCTCACCTTTTCCCTCATATTTTGCTGATTATGACTTCAGAAGAGTCTGGAAGTACACAATGAGACTGGAAGTACCTACTAGAAACGGAATCGTAACTAACTCCAATTCGCAGCTAAGGTGTTGATATCTTATCATATTTGTATTTCGATTTTATTTGAACTTAAAATTGCGAAATGGATTTATCAAGTATTGAGAACTGAAACATGAGCTGAGCGACTGTATACTGCAGTGTGGTTTTTCACGTGCACTATGTACCTACCTGCGATTTTTGTTCATTTATCTGTTTGTATAGTTTGTATGTGTTTCTTTATTATTCTAATTAATAGAATCTTTATTTCTGGAGGATATTTATGAGGTTGGTCGTGCAGGAAAAGAATTGTATAGCGAAAAGGGGCTACTCAAGTTACTGACAAGGGGAAAATCGTGACAATGACCATAGCCATTGGAGTGCTGCGTTCTACTGCTAATGGTGGTGGACCATGTTAGTTTGGAGCTCATTCGGAAAGAGACCCCGTACTGCACAGAATCATTTTTCCGAATTAGTGACCCCAGGCTAGTGATCTTAGGCTGTCTCCCGGAGTTGACCCAAGTGGAAATCAATGAGATGAACTAATTCAAAATGAAATAAAAACGCTACATTCTAATTTTCAGAGATAATTTAAACGATGTAAATAACAATGCTTCAAGCTTCAAAAAAGCGCGCTGCCTATCGCGTTACCAATTAAGTTACACCAACTGGTACTTTACGATAAGACCAAGCATCACGTGCATAGTTAGCTAGCCTAATACACCGATTTCTATTTTCTAGGAGATGAACAAAATCAATCTCTGCGATTGCACTAGCTCCAAAGTACTTGACTCTGTATTCTCTTGAAATTTGGCAAACTGCGATAAAATGAAAAATATCCGCCGTAATAACAGAGAGAACAATCCACACGCTCACGATCCCATCCAGTCCATTTCTGTCGGTTTTGGAATTTTTAATTCACGATGTTCAAGCTAGAAGTTGTTTCTCCCCTCACCTTCATCTTACTTGATCATTCCCCATTCAGTTTTTTCATTTTTTTTAAAGTGAATAAATTTTTTTACTTAGGCAGGTGAGGAAGTTTTTAAGATCTTGAGGTGTAAATTGGATCTCATAGGATGAAAGAAGGGACCGCCTCCCGGGTTAAGCGGGATTCAAACCCACTGAAACATCACCTTCCTTTTCCCATGTTGGAACTCGGCCTGGAACTGTTTAACACATTACTTCCGAGCACTCGAGAGATTCACCTTTCACTTTGCCTGCATCGATTGGTTGCATCACCAGCTCTTTCCTTTCACTCATCCAATGTGGATTCAAGCTGCATTTCACCAATATAATTTCGACTATATAAGTGTTGTCCTTTCTATTACATATATGTTGATATGTTGAGTTGTTGTTTGCATCCTGTTGATGACTAACCGTCGAAATCGATTCAACATTATAACTAACATACTTCGTAGAAATATACAACGCTCTTTATTTGAATTTTTTTTTCTTCTTAGAAATGGGTTTCTACAATATGACCGCAAAAGATTTAGTTTCAGTAGTGAAGGATGAAACTTTCACATCAAAGAAGTCGACGTTTATGCAAGTGGACATCGCCCCTTTCTGGAGGTTGACAAAAGATTTAGTGAAATTCTGTAGTGAAGTTTGAAAACTTTGTGTTATGCCTTTTCAATTGCCCGGCAACAACTGTACTCTCTCTTCACATCTGATAAGAAAGCCCAGCTCGACGTTTACTGTTTATGCATTTGTGAAACGTGTTTTTAAAATAAAATTAACGAAGCTTTGAATTGTAAAGGAAGTGAATGAATATAGCTGTATCCAAACTATCGTTGAGGGAATAATTTTTCAGCGTATTTCACATCATGTGGGAGTAAGAGTCTTTCAAATATTTTTGAAAGGACGAGTCGAATAAATGGATGAAGTTTACTAGTTTTAACAATGATAAACACCAACCTCAAGAATTAGGTACAATTCATCATTGAGCGTTTTGGAGTTCTCTTACCATAATTACCTACTGGGCAAAGAGAAAAGAAGAACCTTCTTAAAATTAGAATTTCGTTGAATGATATGATCATTCTGGGGCCACGAGTATTCGAGATGCAAGCTACAACCTATAGTAACATTAGCGTGAAGTATCTTGCCCCTAAATGCTCCTTTCCTATCGATTTCAAACATTCAAGCCGGCTCCACATAAAATAAAGTAAAGAAGTAAACAGGTTAGCAGGCCAGGTGAGTTTTGCAAATTAAACAAATATTTTCTCAAACCACATTCTTTTACCATAAATGCTCATTAATTCTTCAACTTACCATCAAGGCCATTCTTCGGAAATTGAGCTTTTTAGGTTAATGTTGTTAACATTTTCAGTTTTCAAATGTCCTTTCTCTTTTAATGTATTCTAATTACGATCCTGGATAACATCAGTAAGCCAGCTGTGCACTAATATTTATAGTTTTGAATATGAATTTTTTGAAAAACTTCAGTGACACTATAGAGGTAGGAAGTGGCCAAAAGACACAACAAACATTATGTATGTTCAACAAAAAAAGTTGATTGTTGTTAGTCTCAAAATAACAGTCCTATCAGGCCATGAAATGCCGAAAAGTATAAACTTGAAAAAAATGTAAGGAGTATTGATGCTACCATTCATATTTTCATTCCTCTCGCGAACCGAACGACCGTTTTTCCATTTGCGGTTTTACAATAATACGCTCGAAAACAACCCGTTGGGAGCGGGTGGACGATGGCAAAGTTAGTCCCGCGTTATTGAGATCGTTTATCTGAGTTAAGAGTGATTTGTTGTTAACCCTCGAAAAAGGGTCTGTAGTCTTTTAGGCGCTTCTTCTATTGCCCCTCCCCCCCTGGCTCTGCGTAGATGGAAGGAGAGAAATCCTTGGGCGATAATCAGATTTGGGAGGCCCTCGGACGGTAATCCGCCGTTAGCATAGTCAATAACCTAACGTGGTCATTTCTCATTTCACTGCCGCTCCGTTGCCCCCCTTATTATATTAGGGGTAGCAGAATAATACACCGATCTCATTTTGTTGTCGGGTGGAAAACACTTATCGATCCGCCCTTTCCACCCTCCGCTCGCCCATTTTCTATCTCTATTCTTTTTCCTCCAAGGAAAAAAAAGGTGCAAATTCCCTCTCGCTCTGCTCGGTCGGGCTTCCCTGACACTAAAAATATCCCTCCCGGGCTAATCCTTTTATATAACGAGTTCATCACGCTCCCATTAATGCGTAACAAAGCTGAGTATTAGGCGGAATAATCGTTCCTTCTATGAGACGGTGCCTGGGAAGTTTGCAACAGTACGGAAAATTGAATAACCAGTCAATCATATTGCTTCCGGGAGATGGAAACAACATTTTAGCCAAAATCGAAACTTTCGCCAGCGTTTCATCTGTTTCATGCCAGCGCATCTCGAGTAGGCGAATGAGGGGTAATACCGTGCATCGCTAAATGCCACCCATGTCTGTTTCGGATGTTTGAATCGACACCAGAAACGTGGGAATGAGCGCCGATCCTAGAGAAATGTCCCGTCAACCAGGTTCTAGCGTTAACCTACCTGCAAAGTTAGCCTTCTTGACGTGACTGAAGTGAGTATTTTTCCGAATCGTTTGATGTTATTTCTTGTGCATCGGAAATAAGCAATGTAAGTCCCATTTTCAACTCTTTTTTAGATTAGATTTCATTTATATACGCAGAATTTCATCGTCTTTCTGAAGCACTAACCAAATTTAAGTTTTGATTGTAAATGAAGTCAGCATGAATGAATTACGAAAAACGTAAACATTGGGGTAATGCCGCCCATTGTATCGGGGGAATGCCGTGCGTTTCTGAAACGTCAAAAAAAGGTGGAATAACAACAAATAACCAACAAAGCCCCAAATTCAGCTGGATTTTGATCAACTCACTACTAGTAGCAAAGATGGGGTTCAGAAGAAGAAGAAGAAGAAGAAAAAAGGTGGAAATCATGAAAAAAATTGAAAGACCTCAAAAAAAAGAAAGAGAAGCGCAAGAGAACCAGAAGTGAGAGCAGTGACAGTGATGACTGGGGAGACATCTCTGAGGGAGACCTTGTTGTAGACACAGACGAAGATGTAGAAGAATTCTTGACCTCGTCTTTTGTGGACAGCTTGTGTACAATTTGACAAGAAGCGGATAATAATTCGCCAAAGTGGAATTGCGAGCACTGCAATAACAGCAGCCACTACGTGTGTTCCATGGGACGACCTGATCACGGACTATGTGATGTATGCATGGCTATTTTATAATTTTGTAAAGAAAGAAAAGCTAAATATTAATGTGGGTTCAAAAAAGTTCTACATACAAGACTGTAGTTTACCTATTTCTAAGTCATAATTCATTCTAACTATAGTTTCTTGACTATTTTCATGGTTTTTATTGTTATAAATACATTTAACCTTCTAACTTTGGAAAAAATGGGTTGAATGACGGTTGAGAGGGGAACATAATTCCGTTCTCGGGGTTTAACCCACAGTGTGGGAAATGCCGTCCAAAGCATTTTATTAACATCCACGGCTGTTTTTCCTTTAAAAGTCCTTTCATGTAAGGGAAATGCTCAGATATCAAAAATAGAAGTTTTTATTGTTATAAATACATTTAACCTTCTAACTGACATCTACAAAAAATTGTGCGCATCACGGAGTAAAATTTACCCTATTATTGCATTGGCGTTGAAACGTAACTTTTTGATTCATGATACCAAGTAGTATCGATATACAAAAAGATACTGCCAAACTTACGGGTTCGATTTTGAATTAATTAGCCAAAGAGTGCCTGTAGAAATAATTTTTCGTTTTGGAGTAGTTCAACAAGTAAGATCTATTTTTTATTTTACCTTGTATCGCTAAAATGACCATAGCTTCCTTATTTTTCAACAAAATTCAAATCTAATTACTCGTTAAAAAGTTCGAAAAAGTTCCCGTCAGACATGGTGCTTCAAACTTTCAGCTTTACAACTGTATCATTCCATTACAAATTTACCCAGTCAATTAAGGGAGATATGCGCTTAAACGCAGAAAAACGTGTTTGTTAAACTGAAAATCGATCTTTTAGAGTGATAAAGATTTTTCTATGGTAACATATGTAAACAACATATCTGCATAGTCTTGAGGGGAAGACAAAACAAACAGTATCTGGACGACGACTTTATGGGACTTGTTCAGGTTGAGAAATTTCCTATTAGTAACGATTCGTTTGAAGTTATTTTTGGAATCGACACCTGAAGTTTGGACAAGCCTTTCTCGGGGAAAACAGACGCTAAACTGTGTAGCAAAGAGGTGATAGTTTTGAAGTAGCTCCCCCTTCCCGTTTCTTGAAAGTACGATCTCTGAGCAAAACAAACGCTGCAAATTCTTTCACTGGGGTTTATTATTCAATTTCATTAATTTGGCTTGCATTCATGATTTGAATTTCTACTAAGCATTGGAGTTGTGCGTGTTTCATAGGTGATAGAGCGATTATTGAATTTCAGGAGGCATACAAATATGATCAACTGATCAAACCAAATAGGTATTTTGGTTGAGAACCGATTAACGTGCTCTATGCATATCTCCTGAAATTCAATAATCGCTCTATCACCTTGAAACACGCACACTCCAAAGCTAAGTAGAAATTCAAATCATGAATGCAAGCCAAACGAATGAAATTGAATAATAATCGCCAGTGAAAGAATTTGCAGCGTTTTTTTTCAAGAGCGATCACAATGGAAATACATTCCAGATATTACGAAATTTACGTAAGACGGAGCATGCATATCAGAATGCTTCAACCCGTGTATCGGCTATTATATCCTTTTAGGGGTTCACTCCAGTTTCCACATTCACTACATCACTAGGTTAAGCACTGGAAAAAAACGCTGTTGTTTTTGTTTTGATTGCAGTAACCTAGTGATGTTGTGAATGTGGATGCAATGTTGGCAGCATAAGAACATGCAATACATCGGGAATGGTTTGAACTACGGACCTGGAGAGGGGCTCTTTCGATTCCTCAGGGAAAGTTCTTTTAAAAAGTCCAAATTTAGGCTTTGTTAGGTTTTTTAAGGAAATTTTAGGTTTTTAGGGATTTTACAAAAATACGAGAACCCTTAAAGGGCTCTTTAAATTAAGTGAGACAGCTGGCTAAAGAATGCTGAGCTGGGCGTTGTCGGACCAACATGGATTTTTCCTGAAAATTTCAGCTTTTTTTGCTTTAGCCGTTTGGGAGAAATCGTGCGTACGACGTACGGCGGACGGACGGAAAAATTTTTATTGCAGATTTGGATTCTACACCCTTTAAAAAGTAAACCATGAAATTTTCAGGGGGTTTAGAATTTTTTTTTCAAGAGCGATTACAATGGTTTATTATTTAATAATAAACCAAAAACCCTTGCAATTTCTCGGCATCATTTTATCAGGTAACCCAACGCCTTCCGAATTGAAGTCCAACCACGGATCAAAATTAGTTCAACTGTTGATCTCACTAAGGCAAAAACCCGTTCCCCACAGGAACTTGGTGCAGTTAGTATAAGTCAAATAATGAGTAAAATTCTAGCGAATTTCCAGCGTTTTTAGTTGCCGTTGAGTTACGTATTGTAGATTGTTGAATGTCAGTGTTTAGCTAGTGATCTGGATGAAGAAGGCTGTTGTCGTAATTGATTGGTAGACACAACACAATACTTGAACCTCGCAGAGCGTGTCACCACACTGTAAGGTGCACATCATGACTTGCCACTCATTCACGAAGGAACCTTTTCTGGTACTCTCGTACCGCTCCTCGAACTACACCGTAGCAAAAATAAAATTTTGGTACTTTTTTGTTTTTTGAAAAAAATACTGGCTGTCATAGCTCAATTTCCGATTGAAAAAACTTGAGACTCAAATAAAATAAAATTTGGTATTCAAATGTATTTTCCATTAGTTGAACTAAGATTCTAAAACTGAATCAAGCATTTATCAAATATAAAATTTAATGCTCTTTTGGGGCGTAGCCGGACTAACATGGATTTTAGTTTATTATTCAATAATAAACCATTGTAATCACTCTTACTAATAAAATGTCTCCTCCCGAAAAAAAAAAAAAAAAAAAAAAAAAAAAAAATCTAACCCCCCCCCCCCTTGGAAGATATGTGATTGAGTTGTAAAATTTTGAAATTGACCTCTGAAATGATGAGTTCAAATTCGGAAATGTTCTACGACTTGTACAATTTTTTAGTTTGACTATGAAAATGTTCAGTTTGGCGTGAAAAACGGTAAGTTTGAATTGGGAAATGATAGAATTGAGTTGTAAAATGTTCAATGTGACTTGTGAAATGATTAGTTTGAATTTGGAAATGTTGTTTGACTTGAAAAAGGTGTTGTTTGGCTTGAGGATTACTGAATTTTGTAAGTTATGAGCAAATGTATTTCAGAACATCGATTGTTTGCTTCACCGACCTAATTGACACTGTACTTCCCTACAATTAATTTTCATCAGTGCTTCCTGACGGTGCTACAGTACTTACATTCTGGTATTACTTGATTATCTGCTCCAAAAACCCTCAGAAGAAGCTCACTTCACTCATTTCAAAGGTTAACCAAGTTAAACCACACAACTGAATCAGATTTGCCATTGTTTCCCTGTTTAACTTTGTTCGCTCAATTTTTCTAACGCAACTTTCAATATAACAAAATGCTGTTAAAAAGATTTCATGTTCATATATCCCAAGTTCGTCTTTTTGAATCAGCAAACAAAATGGAAATGTTGTGATAGTGAACTTGTGTCTTCGGCAATCGGACTTGGTTGATGTACTGGTGGGTAAATAACATTGAAATGCTATCATGTCGTACCACCCTTAGTTTCAGGCTTTGTATTGAAGACCGATATGACTACCAGTGGGCGAGAATTAGAAAGTTGTGAGTGTAATGTTCATAAGCAAGTTACAATACTGTCCGAGAATGGCCACTTTCTGGCAGAAACTCCGAAATTCCCTATCAGCTGTGTTACTTGGAATACTGAACACCACAAAACATTTCACCAGTGTAAGATCATTATTTATGCAACCTTATATATTAGGACATTATTCTTTGAAATGAAGCAGTAAAGTTGTTCCATATATTAGTTTGATTGACCAAAAAGAATTAATCTTCCTACGTTGCCTACGTTTTAAAGTCCCTAGAATACAAAAATCCGTCGCTCACTAAGCCGTTCCCCCCCCCTACCCGTTAGGAGCTTTTCACGAAAACTACTGTAAGACTAAAATAGGAATAATAAACCAAAACAACAATTGGGGTATAGGTGAGATTAAATAGTTCTCATCGCTTTCGGTCAATGTTAAGAGGAGAAATCAAAGGGCTGACTTTTTCAATAATTAGAATACCGAAAACTTTCGAAATTTCACTTGCACTGACAGTAAAACCTTCAATGAAATGAATAAGTCCACTCGAGTTGGTTTAGTTACACCCATTCACTCTCCCAGAGGAACATTGACAAGAAAAAACCCTGCAAATTCTTTCGCTGGGGTTTATTATTCAATTGGCTTGCGTTCATGATTTGAATTTCTACTAAGTTTTGGAGTGTGCGAGTTTCACAGGTGATAGAGCGATTATTGAATTTCAGAAGGCACTCAAATATGATCAACTGATCAATCCAAATAGGTATTTTGGTTGAGAACCGATTTACGTGCTCTATGCGTTTCTGCTTACTCGTAAGGAGGCGTAATCGCCTTACCGAGGTGCTGGCAATATATTCTCCTGCGGAATCGTCACCGGAAATCTGGTTCAGATCGTCGTCAGTCACTTTCCTATTAGCTATGTTGACCATGTTGACAAGACTAGTTGAATAGTTGTGTTAGACAAGTTTTATTTGTGAGAGCTCATTCTGTCTCCAGATAACCACAAAATTGAGTTTCGAAAATACGTTCCGAAATTGTGTTGCGAAAATGGTCAAACGATACCTTTCCTAATCGACCTGCGGTGGGAAATTTAGTAATGGAGCTTTAAGATATCAATATACAAATTTCAAGATATGGGAGCACATTGATCAGCGGAGTGACCGTTGAGGCTAATTTCTTTATTAGTCGACCTACGGTGCTGAAATATAAATAGAGCCCTTATTAAGGACGCAAGTCATTGTATTACAACACAGCAATTGTATTCTAGGTGCCTTAGAAAGTGTTTTACTATATATCAACACCGCAGGTGCTTAGTAGTAACTACTATTAAGGATTGACGGGCTAAGTTGAAGGTTTCTTTCTCTTTATCCGAAGATAGACTAAGTCTAATAGATGTCGATATCGGGTTATCTTTTCTAATACAGAAGTAATGATCCTCCCTGTTATAATTAGCAACATTGTGGATGCTTTGCTTTGGGTTCGTATGGTGTACACTGGGATCGGAGAAGCAAATGATGAGTTAAAATTATGAGAGACTCTCCTCATCGTGGAGGAAAATGGAGTTCGTTTGTTAAACTGCCGTTATCGTCGTCGTTACTGTCGTCAATTTCCTACTTGCTCAGATTGTTTCTTCAGATTTGGGCAGTTGTGTTGCATTATCAATCCTGCAAAATCGAAAAAAGTGGAGAAAATCACTACTGAGCTACCGAACTCTCGTAATTCGACGAAAGATTTGGATACTTGCGTTCCCACATTGAGGTCTAGTGAATATTTCCGTATGTAATGCCAATTGATAAACTCTTAGCAACTTGCAGGTGTAATTCGATTTGTCATAGTAATCGCTATCAAAATCAACTCCTCCAGATCAAAATTTTATTTCAAATGTTTAAATGTTTACTGAAATTTTCTTGATTTCCTATACATATCTGCCCTTTCAGATAACTATTCAAGATCTTGTTGAATTGTTTTAAAATTAATATTTGATATTTCAAATAAACGCCTTTTGGAACGTGTACCGATTTCGAGGGGGAGTACTGTAATAGGCTCGTGTTCACAAGACTTGAAATGTTACCGAGCTTTAACATCGCCCATTTTCCGAATTGTGTTTTCTAGAAATCTTTGTACCCTCTGCTGAATGCATCTCGGATGTACTGCACTCCGAGGTAGTTCACAGTTAACAGTCTCGAATCAGTTCATAAAGTGCTCAGAAATATCCGTCCCACAGTTTCTTTATATCTTTCTTCTGTATCGGTTGTTACTTTTAGAATTTTCATAGCTTCAACTTATGGGGAACAACAATGGGGTTATGTGCATACAGAGGCTTGGTGATAAGTGATTAATTAGAACTGACAGTTTTACGTCCTCGTCATGATTGTCGTAGTTCGGAACCAGTACATCGATTGCTGGGCGGAGGATGACGCATTTAGATCGACATTCAACTTATCTGGGGAAGCAGCTCCATCATGCTCGGTTATTTTTGAATTAAATTGTGATCGAATACGGAAGCGTAGAAGGCAAATTAAGCTTTTATTCCGGGCAAATAGGATGAACATTTGTGTTCGAATGAACATCTGAAAAAATAAAATAAATTTATCGCTTAACAGCAACTGTATGGATGATAAAATAATTATCACAGTTACCATTCTACATTTTGATAGGTTAAAAAAGTTCATTATTGGAAATTATGAACTAAAATGATATTATTTTCCCTTTTTTATGACAACCATCAAATGTTGTCCCTTTACGTTTCAAAGTGATATTCGATGTCCGTTCGAGGTAAGAACCACACAAATCCTTAAAATGATATAGAAAATCTATCTTTTGGATTCCACTTGGGTTCTAGTTTGTCCCGATTTCTAGGCAGCCCGATCAACTCACACGTTTAGTAGTTTAAAGAGAGTAATTAATGTTCAAATTGGTTCCATCCACAAGTGTGCATTTGTATCAATTTTATTCATTACTGAATACATTTATCTATCTATCTGTAGGTGGTAATGGGCAAAAACGTAGTTTCTCTCGGTTTTTACTGACAAATGAAGCTGGCTTGTAATTCCCTAGTAATTTTGAAGTCGAAATCGACTGGAAAAGGATTTAGATCCTTTAAAATTCAACCATAGAAAATAAGCACAATTTCTGTACGTGAAGTGACCTCCCAAATTTCAAAATGAACAATCAGCCGTTGTGGGAAAAATAATTCACCCATGGGTCAGACTAGCAGCATAGACATTGGACAATTTACTTCAAAAGTTACAAATGCCGCCACGTTATGAGGCAGTTCTGGAGTTTTGCCTAGACTTATTTCTAAACTATATTCTGTCTCTAATATACTTACTGTGGAAATCAACTAGAACAGCCATTTTCAAATCCATGAATTAACCCTCTGGACGGACTAAAGACTTCCATGACAGGAAGAGACATAGTTTGAATTACGAAGTAAAATTTATTCCAAGCACACAGTTATACCAACATCCTGATGATCATTCGGAACAGAAATATGACCTGTGATATTTCTACGAAGTCTATATCGGATCCAACATTTTCACCAAACATCATCTGTTACAAATTCGGAAAACGAAAATTTTTAGAGCTTCCTGCCGAAAAACCATTGAGAGTATCACGATTTTCAAGCAATTCAAATAATTAAAAAGAAAAACCGTGGGATGCAACTTTCTTTTTAGTTTCTGTTTTGAAAAACCAACTTCAACGATGAAAAAGAAAGATCGAAACTACCTACCGCTTTCAAGAAGCATTTCACGTCAAGTAGAAATTTCCTTGGACTTAGTACTGGATTACGAAATTTTTCAAACGCGAAAGAAAGGAGGATCGTGTTTCTACATGTATAGAGTCGTTTTTTTTTCTTTTCATTTCTGGTAAATAGGTGTTGGTAGGTACACTCCAAGAGAGAATCTGAAAAAACACCCACAAAAAAAACTTCTTTCAAATTTTCTGTCTACCTCTTTGAATGAGCATCGGGTAGAATAATAATGCGAATGGAGACTCTGGTTTTCCTTTTCTTAATTATTATAATATCCACCTCATTCTTTGTTTTTCCCTTCAAGTTTTTTGTTTGTTTTTTCCATATCAAAACACCGAAAAACTTCTTTTACCAAGAGAAAACAATGGGCGTCCCCCTAATTTCAGGTACTCTGTTGTAGGAAAACGAAAGCGCTGGAGGTGCGAAGCTATTCAGCAGCTGCGGACGGGCGCGGAAAGGGAAAAACTCTTTGTTGTTCCCAGCAACAGGATGAAGTTCTTCCAGGGAGAGACCTGAGAAACAAGGCCGAAGGTTTCGAATGTTGAGGCCCATTTATGGGAGGTTTTTCTATGGAGAGGATGATGGAAAAAAGGACTGCGTGGCTGTACGCGAAGAGACGGACGGAGAAAAAGGACGAACGAGGTAGTAGGCGTGATAGGAACGGAAAAAAATCCTTTTTTTCTATGACAGGTAGAGGAAAGGTATATATAAGCAAATGGAAGGTAGGTATATAGGGAGGTGGCTATAACTACAACGCGGCTTACACCGCCTTTCCACGGGCTTTATAATACGAACCCAACCCCCGCCCACCCTCTACAACCCTCCACTAATTGAGGTGCAACCCTACTAATCACACTCCTGTAATGGCGGGTGCATATACTTCGGCGCATGCACTCCTCGTCTTTTTTTTCAACCCCTTTCATGCAAATATTTTGACGTCTTTTTAATACAACCCTTTCGCGCCGTTCCCCCGACCATTTTTCTCATCCCCTTTTCATCCCTCGAAATCCAAGATGGAGTCTCAAGTATGCGAAAAAAAGAAGGAGGCGGAAGCAAGCTTTTTCCCAACCTACTAATTGAATCTGCTCTACGAGGTATCAGCGACGATTTCTGCAAACCAGTTCGTTTGGATCCCTCAAGACTTTTTGAATAAAGATGCCATCTCGTTTCTTTTTTTTTTTACCTCGAAACGAGCTTTTTTTAATTTAATCCCATTACATAAAACTTGGGTTGTAAACGTCTGAATTAATGTCTTTAAAACTTGAATACATATGGAGATTGGAACGGTTAGAACGAGAAAAATTCTTCTCGAGGGTTCTTACCAAATCAGGTCTTGTTACGTTGGTGATATTAACCAGATCGTCGCTCTTTGACTTTCAAAAACTTGGATTTTTCACTTTGGCTCAGTGAGCGGAAGAGACTGAATTAATGAAAGGGGTCCCTCATTCGCATCTCCCTTTTATTCCACAAATGACCTCAGGAGTACTTAGCTTTTAAAGATGCCTATCCCAGTTTTATTTCGAGGCAAGTTACTTAGAAGCTGACTTGCACTTCCAAGGTTCGTTACGAATCTTGAGGGAAACTCGGCGAGAGACTGGTCGTCGCTTAGAAGAGAAATTGAAAGGCGTCGAATTAGGGAAGTCTTTTCAATGAACCCCACGCGTGATCGCCATTAGCAAAATATTTTACACAAGTAGAACTTGTCGGAAGAGGATTTTATGAGATATCCCGCTTCGTCTGGCCATTAAATTTGTAGCATTGGTGGCAAGAATTTGTTAACAAGTGTCGAGAATCATGTTCAAAATGATTGTAGACAATAATGACGCCTAACCATAATATTGTAACTTAGCCAATTATACAAATTTTATTGGCTGTTCTTGAACAAAACTTAAAATTCGTATCCTTTTTTTTGTTCCAAAACTTGTAAATTGTTGAAGCAGCTCAACTTTTTTTTATCAGATTATTTTTCTGTACATTTAAAGAAGTAATGCCGATCTGTAAGTCATAATAAACTTGAAAGTGAAACAACAATCAACTCGGGTTTAGTGAAGTTCTTTGAAGAATGATTAACAACGCGATCATATATTATCTCAAATTTGAATATTGCTGAATTAATTACGATTAGGAAAATCCGCACACGATTGTCATGTTGTTAACCTGATATCCGGCGCCACTACACTGAATACAAATCCAAGCGATCACCTGATAATCTTTGATTTCTGATGTAAACAATAGCTGACAAACGACGCACTGAAAGCAGGTGTCAGCAATTTGTGCCAAAAAAGTGAATAAGTGATGGAGACTTCAGTGACAAACACATTAAATGTGATTATTACTTAAATTTTAAGCCTGTACTCTGAAATTTGCTAAAATTGAAGAACAAATCTCAAGCTTTATTCACTATAGAGTGTGAAGAAGAAATCCGCGCACGAGTAAAATGAACAAATATAGCCTAATGCTTGGGCAACTTCCGCAAGAAATATAGCACAGTGGACAATCTACATAATATCATGAGCATAGCTGATATTAAAACATCGGTGAAAAAGGGAAAATTATTTTGGTTTTACGTTGATATTAAGGCTGCATTTGATTACGCTTGCGTTACTGCAAACTCTACAGCATGGGAGTCTCAACTAAAATGGTCGAGATCCTACGCGGACACCATACCGATACCATTTCTTCGGTACGGTGTAAGGAAGGTCTGTCAGAACCGATAGAAATATCACAACGTCTGAAACAGGGATGTCTGCTTTCATCATTGTTATATTCCCTATATGTGAATGATTTGGGTGATAATGTGCGTGGTGGGATTAGGATTGAGGGTCGGGTTGTCGGTTGCTTATTGTATGCTGATGATATGGTGCTGCTTGGTGAAGATCCCGTTACGCTTCAACTGATGATCAACAGACTCGCAGAATACTGTGATCGTTGGAAGTTGACAGTGAACCTTGCCAAATCAAAAGTAATGATTTTTAAAAAAGGGGGGAGATCGGCAAACAATGAGCGGTGGAAACTAGGTTCAGAAAACATCGAAATAGTCAACTACTACAAGTGTTTAGGAGTAGGGTTGACCCCACGACTATCAATTAATAAGCATTTTGAGGAGAAGTTGGCAGCAGCGAAACTTGGCACAAATATTCTCTGGTCAAGGATGATGGGGAAGAATGAATTTCCGGTAACCAAGAAATGGTTTATTTGTTATGAAATGGCCAGGGCTATAATGACGTATGGAGCGCAGGTGTGGGGCTACGAAGAACATGATTTGGTGGAAAAAGCACAAAGATTCTTAATAAAAAAAAGTCCTAATGCTTCCTCCTTACACACCAAATTACGCAATATATCTGGAAACCGGCAGACACCCTCTGGTAATATGCACATTTAGGCTGTACCTAGACTATTTAATTAAAACAATGGATATGCCTCATAATCTACTCCCAAATTTCTTTACTAATCTAATTTTGAATCGCAAAGTATTTTGGGTGAATGAATGGGTGAGGTTGTGTGAAAAATACGGGATTGAGATTGAGGATATTTCTAAAGAAAACGTTAGGCGTCAGGCTGCATACGTTTTGGCTAAGTTGGAGCAAGGGCTACACAATAAATGCCTTAGGGAACGAGAAAGCTCTTCATTCAGGAATGTGTATAAATCCCTTGAAATCAAACATCATGTTATGCACTACATCAATGATAAAAATAAGCCTCAGATGATCAGTTTAATATTTAGGATTAGGTGTGAGCTATTGAGTCTGAACGCCTTTCCATGGGGAGAGGCAGAAAGGCATAATTGTGCATTGTGTAACAGGGGTGAAAAGGAGGACATGTTCCACTTTATTACGGTTTGTCCAATTCTTGAAGAGTTCAGGCTGCGGTGGATGGAAGCAACGGAAATTTAAAGACAAACGTTCTTGTTATTTCTTGATGGACATAATTGGAATTCGTTATATTGTTATGCCAGAGAGGCAATGAAATATCGCAAGATGCTGATAGAGGAATTCAATAATTAGATGATTATTAGAATTGACTGCCTTATTCATCTGGGATGTGCATCTTCTTCATAGAACCTCCTGCTTGTTTGCCTATTTGTTTGAATTGTTGATTCCTTTAACAAACATTAAGAATTAGTCTTAATGTTTATACCCGTCGTAAGTTTATACCCGTCGTAACGGGCATGTCCCATTGCCTAAATGTGTTTGTTGTCACAGTCATTTTATTTTTGTAATTTAGAGGAAACCATGCACTCTATTGATTGATTGATGCTTGGGCCACTGTTGTTCACAGTCGTTAAACTCGGATCGGGAGAAGGTGTAGTAATGGAGTATGGTAGGTATAGCTAAATTTTCAATCTAATAAACGGGAGTTATCAATTTACTCTGTGAAATTGTCATGCCCGGGTTAGAGAGAAAAAAGATGTTCAATAAAATTTTACAAAAATAATATTCAAGGATGGATGCCATCTACGAGCAAACTTATTGGACGTGCGACTTCATGTTTCTTCCACTCTTTTCCACATGGAGGATAAGGTTAAATGAGGCAAAGTCGGTGCATGTTGATTTCACCAACCAGAAAATCAACTACATCCCACTTTACCTCAACAACGTGGCAATTCCCTACGCGAATAAAGCCAAATACCTGGGCATGACGCTTGACGCCAAGCTCAGGTGGAAAGAACATGTGAAAAAGAAGAAGGCCGAACTGGTGATAAAACTTAGAAAAATGTACTGGCTTATTAGCAGGCAATCCTCCATGACCATTGGTAACAAGCTGCTTCTGTACAATCAAGTGCTTAAGCCAGTTTGGACGTATGGAGCACAGTTGTGGGGCTGTACAGCTCCAACCAATAGACTGATTATCCAGCGTTTTCAGAATACCGTACTACGATGCATCACTGATGCACCTTGGTACTTTAGAAATGATGCTCTTCACCGCGAACTGGAAGTGGACAGCATAGACGAAATAATCAAACAGAGGGCTACCGCTCATCTAGCCAGACTACGAGGTCATGTCAACGAAGAAGCTGTGAAGCTACTTGATGTGCAAGACCTAACTAGGCGCCTTAAGCGCACAAAACCACATGAACTTGTGTAGGAAGTGAATGTGCTGAACCTCAGAAGGACATGGACTGGAGTAATGAATCTTGAGTCCCAATAATTATGTAGAGAATTTAAGTCAGAATAATATTGTTAATAAGTTATTACTTGGTGCAATAAAAAATTATGAAAAAAAAAAAAAAAAAAAAAAATGTTTCTTCGATTGGCGCTCATAATAGTTTTGGTCAATTATTTTCAGTCGAAAAAACCTTTGTAATCGACGAAGGAAAACTGGTTGACCACCCCCCTCCAATTTGTTGTCACGATGTGTAGAATCCAAAAATCGAACTAAACAAAGTCCGTTTGTCCGCCGTCTGCGATTCGGAGCTTTTCTGCGAAATTACTGGACCAAAGTTGAAGAAACTTCAAATCTACAAACTACGTCAACAATCTAGTTGGGACAGAATCCTAGGCATCACTTTTTGTCAATCCTGAAGGGTGAAATTAAAAGGCTGAAATATGAAATTAGAATATCGAAAACTCTGAAGTTTTTCATGTTCTTTATTGATAGACGTCACTTCGTAAATCTAACAAGCCCACTCGTACCATTTCACGTTCATTCGTTCTCTCTCCCCAAGGACTGGAACATTAACACGAAAAAGAACGTAAGCTTGAACGTGAGTATGAACATACTTGCTCTTACTAAAAGTCTTCTTCTAAGTAAATTATGAATATAAAAAAAACTGATAATATCGTGATATCATCTTCATAAGGAAGCCCCTAGGTTGAGAGCGATTTGGATTCACGTGATATCGAGATCAGAGGTGAACTGTCTAACGACGGGACAGGTATACAACGCTTGATAAGATTTTGGCCCTAATCATTGGTGCCTGCCGGAGTTGAACCGGGCAAATCAGTACTCCCACTGAAAGTAAACAGCCAAAGGGCATATGTAATAGTATGCAACGTTTTTTTGCGGAGTGGCCGTACAGCTACATTAAGCGTAGTTTCTCTCAAAAAGCTATAAAATGGGAATTATGGCCCAAACACTAGTCAGAAGTTGACTTTCTTATTATTAGTCAAATAAATATAAAGCTGAAGTAGGTACATCATTAGGCATTAAACCATCCTCTGTTCTTTCAAAATGGATAGAACACACCGGTAGCTAAAATTGAACATGTTCAAATTTTTACATTTTTTGTTCGACACGTTCAAACTTTCTCTCAGAAACCTTTGTTTATCCTGAATAACATCGGTATTATTATAATTGAATATGTCAGCTCTTCTATTAAACCCTTATGGATTGACAGAACGCGATGCTGGAAAATCAATCCCTACTTGACTCGTGATTTTTGACCGAAGTTTCTCCAAGATTGTTCCAGTAGTTCTGGAAAGCTTCGGGCGGCTCCTTATTGAAAATTTACGTTCAACACTTTTGGAACAACTTTATCGCTCCATTTTAAACAAACATACGGTAATGTACAAGGTTGTTTTGCTGAAACAACGATCTTACTCTATTGGAGTGTTTTGTGATGTTCAGCACCCAACTAACTTGGTTGTTGGTATATGGGTCATTTCAAAATTTCGGTCACATTTGGGTATCGACTTTTCTAAAACAAATTTTCAAACTTGATCTATTTTCTTGTTTTTCATCAATCACTGCGGTTCTCTCGGTATTTACCCAAGTGAGCACACATAATCTTGAACCGTACTGCTGATGCGCCATTAAAAAAAAAAAAAAAAAAAAATTGTAGGGAATGAGGTATATACTATTATTTTTTCCTTTCTTGAGCCTCCAACCTCCATGGGAATCATCACTCAAGTCTTTCAATTTAGGTGAGTGGAACAGCAGAAATTAGCTTAATTTTAGCTATAGTAAATACTAAGGTTTCCTTGCCAAAATCTCACTTGCTACTAGCAGATCTCACTCCCTACAATTTAAGGGGCTATTGGCTGGATATTGTAGGGAGTGAGGTTAAAAGTCTTTCACCGCCTTTACAGGCCATAAATTAATTGAAACTGGTTGAACCAAAATGCTGTCAAGGAACTTCCAACAACTGCGCTAATTGTCAACAAGTGCCATCAGGTTTCACTTGCCCCAGTCAGAATGTTATTGGAGTAGGGAGTGGGAGATAAAAAACCCACACTGCTGCCTCCAGGGATGGTTTTCCCGGTAGAACTGACTGGGAAGGTCTAGGCAAAATCCACCAGCGTTGGGACCATCTTGAATATGGGATGCCAACAAAACAGAAGCAACATCATAAACAACCTTTCCTGTCAGTAGGGGGCTACTTTTCAAAACATTGTAGGGAGTGAGGAAAAACCGAGTGACACTGAAATAATGGACTGATAAGGCTACTTGATTTGATCCAGTTTTTCCTGAATCGGATACCCATTGTAGATGGTATGTTCTTTCATAGTGTAGGTGGATATAACAGCCCAAATAAATATTTCGCTGAGTAGTGACGATGGAAGTTGTATACCTCTGGTTAGTGACAGCTGTAGGGAGTGAGAAATACGGACTATGGTATTTTCTCCTGGGTCCTGTAGGCACAACTTTTACATAATTTCCCATGGAACATGTACATCTACATACGAGAAAATCTTAAAACACTTACAAAACTGTATTTAGTTCAGATTTGACGGCAATACTGATCAGTGACAAATATGTGGACGAAATTATGAAATGAGCCATATTCAGAGTTTATGCCGGAAACTTGAAGCTCTGTGCGTCGGTCAATAATATAACTTGCTTGATGACATTTGCATTCACAATTTTCAAATTCCCACCCATGTGGTGGCCATTAGGCATCAATACATAACCTCAAGCTAAGGGTGGCACTGCATGATAGCATTTGAATATTTTGTTAAGGAACACAACAGTACACCAACCAAGCCCAATATTCGAAGACACAAGTTCACCATGACAACATTTCCATTTTGTTTGCCTTTTCAAAACGACGAACTTGTAATAGGTATATCGCCACGGAAACTTTTTCAAAGCATTTTGTTTTACTGAAAGTTGCGTTCCAGAAAGGGAGCGATCATACGTAAACAGGGAAATAAGCAGGACAAAAATGGTTTCATTTGAGTGGTTTTCCTTGGTTAACCCCTGAAATTAATAAATATTTAAGCAGTACCTGAATAAAACCACGCTAAAGCCGTCAGCAGTACATAGTAGAAACTATTTTGGAAGGAAGATAATCTTATCTAATCGTGTCTTACAAAAGCCTATTTTCTTCCCAAGCCTAACTCACCATTTTTCAAGCGAACAACGATTTCGAATTCCAACTTATCGTTTCAAAAGTCCAACTGAACATTTTAAAACTCAATCCCATTAATTTCCAACTCAAACCCAACATTTTTAGCGTCAAACAAAACATCCCACTCTGAGAAAAACTATTTTCTATACACTTCTCAAGGCAAATTCAACATATCTTGAGCCAATGTAAACATTTTCCTACAAAAATTTCACTATTTTGCAATCCAATTGACATTTTCTAATTCAAACTCTTTATTTCACAGGCCAAAGTCCCATTTCAAAAGTCAATGGCACCATCAAACTACTTAACATTTAACAGTTCCCAATTCAAAATCAACTTTCCCTCGTCACGCAACTGCACATTATCGATTCACTTTCTTCATTTCTCAAGTCAAATTCAACGTTTCACAAGTGAAACCAAACGTTTTCCATGTCGTACTAAACTTATTCCAAGGCAAACCCAAAATGAAACAAGCGAAACGAAATGTCATCATTACACAAGTGAAATTTCACATTTCACTTGTCAAACTAAACATTTTCAAAGGGAAACTAAGAATTGCAAAGGTCAAACAAGCTTTTATAATCAAAACACATCATTTGACGGGGAAAATTCAGCAATGCACAACACAACCACATAATTTAACAACTCTAACTCAACACTTTACTAGTCGAACCCGACACTTCATAATTGAAAAATCATTCGTAATGAATTGAAAATTGGAAGTTAGACTTGAAAAATGTGGAGATCAGGTCGAAAATTGTCAAGTTTTGCGTGAAAAATGTTGAGAAATGTTTTCAGTTGAGAAATGATGAATGTCACATTGGAGTTTCGATATCGTCGCACTTATCTACTTGGATAACTCTTTATACCGGATTTTTTGTACATAACATCGTGTATTATGAAACATGTCTTAAAAATTTACATGAAACTTGTAGATAGAATTGTATATAACATTTGAAAATGCAGATCGATGGAATAGGTAATGATCGTAGGTATATAAAGATAAGTGATACGTAGTTCGTTTCACTATCCTTTTTCCAGTTTTTTCAAGATTGCTCATGGGCATATAATGGGTTTGTCGATCATACCGATCCTTGTCCTATTTTTAACATTTTGGTTGCCAACGACAAAAATAATTTTGTTGTTTACTCGACTCTAACGGTCGTTTAGCTTGCTCCCAAAATACCTCCGGCGGTAAATATTTCCAACTGTTTTGCTTCATTCGCCCGTTTTTCCTTCATAACTCTAACGAGGCGAATAAGCAGGCAATCAATGAGCTTTTTTTGTGTGTAGGGGCCTCATTTAATTCTTCCAGGGTTCCGCCCGTCGCTAAAAGGCTCTTCCATTTTCATTGGATTATGGGGATAATCATATCCTTCGTTATCCCAATGGGGGTTTATCGTAGAACTCCTTCCTTATTATAACTGTGAATTTAATCACCAATTATGCTCGAATCATGGGTCATTTATTGATTGTCTAAGAGTTTTTCCAATTTCTTTCATAGCGCTTTCCAAGACACTAAACATGTTCAACGAAGTGTTATTTCATGTTGATCGTGTTTTTTTAATACAAAACCTTCCATGTTCATTTCAGAAATGAAAAAAATGTAAAAAAAAACGCTCTTTTCCTTTGCTCAACGCCCAAACGTAAAACTTGAGATACAAATCAAATATTACTCCTTAAAAACTTAGGGGAGCCTTCCACATCCCTACAAAACCCTACTATCTGAAAGCCCCAGGTATATGATGATTACATTCCTGTTTCTTAATACTGCTAATTCTGGGCTGAAATCTGACGCGTTTGAGCCTATTTTTGTTGAAGATTATTGGTTTAGCCATTGGAAGGGGCAAATAGTCCATTCCATCACCTCCTCTTTATAGGTGGTGGAGCAACTCTCCAACAGGAGAAGGCAGTAATTTACCAACTGTCATCGTAGCGTCAACGATTTCTAACAATTTTTCTTTCTTTTGTTCAACTTCTTATTCAACTTCATCATAACTTCTCTGCAGCCTTACTTGATGTGTGAGCGCCTCATTTGATTAATTGAAGGCTGATCCACAAACACCGCAAAACACAACGAACATGCTGTGCAGCAATGCTGCAGTCTTATTTGACCGACCGATTCTTTCTAATCAAACGAGAAGGCTCTTTTTCGAACCCTTTGAAGATTCAATTTGAAGAGCCACAAGGCAGTGCTAATGTACCTACTTAATACTCGCGATCTACTCAAAACTAAGCAAAATACAATTGCCACCTTTGCGAATGACACCACAATCTTGCCGACAGGAGAAACATGGAATCAATCACACAATTAAACCCCTCCATCCTCCGCATCCAAGAATTCCTAAAAATATGCAGAATTATATTCAATGAAGAGAAGTCTGTATATCTTTCACAATTACGTGCCAGCCATCCCTGGCTACAAGGCGACTCCTTATGCCTATTATTCATTAGGCTCAATCTCTTGGGATGATGCTCGACTCCTAACTTTGGTAGATGTCACACTGTAAGAAGAAGAAGTCTGAGGTAGTTATTCAGGCAAATGTATTAACTTATGGAAAGGCGCTAGAAACTGTCTATCCACAATCAGCTCATTTCGAACAAGCAAGTCTTCAAACCTGTCAGGTAATGTGGTTTCAACTGTCGGGATGCAATCGCTACAACGTAATCGCTACATCATTCAGCGCTTTCAGAATAATGCTCTGCGTCGAAGAATCACATAATTCAGAAACGATGAGACGGAATATCTATCAAAGATGAGTTTCCTAAATCGTAATTCGATCTCGTTCAGAACTCATAAGGTAGCCGGGGTACGACGGTTGATTAGTTTCTTATCAATTATAACACGATCGTACCATTGACAGCTATGATACACGCACGCCTGTGAAATCCACGACCTCAGCTTTATCGAGGTCTAGTGGTTTATCTTGTTCCGCTCCGGAGGTTAGTTGGGACATCAATTTGATTCCTCATTCTAGATTCATCACGATCGTGTATCTACTAAGTTGAGTGCACACTCAAACCCCAAATCCTCCTAACAATCGTCTATTCGTCCGATTGCACTGAAATTTCAGGATTTGTACGGTTTTGGCTGTAGTTGATCAACAATGAACTTCATCTCTCCCAACCCATCTACAACTTTTGGGGAAACGTAACGTAAAATGCATCAAGCATGCTTGATTTTTCACATTTCATGTCTTTGCTATGGCACACAACCAAAATGTCGTTATATCACGTTACGTTACGTAACGAAATATGCTCAGTGATTATTATGATTCGTAGAAGTGAGGTAGGTATATGATTATAGCTGAAATTTGGCTATATGATTATTATGATTTGTCTGGTAGCCTCCTTAGGACGTGAACAATAAGGTGCAGAGGGTTTTGATCAACTGAGTGGCTCCTGAAGCTAACTTCTTTCCTATCAACTGTGGAAAGCTGAAATTTGGCTGGTAGCCTCCTTAGGACATGAACAATAAGGTGTACAGGGTCTTGATTAGCAGAGTGGCTACTGAAGCTAACTTCTTTCCTATCAACCGTAGGAAGCTGAAATTTGTCTCGTTAGGACATGAACAACAACGCTTCTGGAGTAGGTGATGTAGTCTGGCTCGAATACACAGAAGAAAATGTCCCAATGTGTTGCAGACTCGTATGCAAGCATTTATGATTCTTAGAAGTGAGGTAGTTAGGCACCTATATGATTATAGCTATAATATAGCTATAATATATTATATTATAGAAGAGGGAGGAATCATCATCATCCGTCTCGAATTTTTCTTCCTTTGAAGCCGGTTCGACAGTTGTGGCGGAATCAGGAGGAGACTTAGGGTGTGAGATGTCCGTCTCGAATGTTTCTGTGTTTGTAGTCGGTTCAGAAGTTTCGGCGGAACCAGGAGGGTGTGAGACATCGAAATCTCGTTTTAAAGTTGTTTTTTTTTTGGTTATCTTTTTCGTAGCCATTGTGGAACACCGAAATCTTGAAGTATATGGAAGTATTCACTCATGCATCCAAATTTGAAAACAGTTGAGTGTTACCAAGGTAATCAATGCTACCCAAGCATCAACATATGAAAATAGTTGATTGTTGTCTACGCAATCAATGGTTAGTGGGGTTAATGTACTGTCATGTAGAACATATAACATTTAACATACCGTTCTTTTACTACCCACGACGATATATGTATGGATGTAAATAATAAATAAAAATATGAGTTTAATTTTTGTTTTCTTTATATTGAAAAAATGTAATTCACAGAGGAAGACAAGATTGCTAGAAGATGGAAGGGAAGAAGGAGGGAGGGGAAAGACATGAAATGTCCTAATGCGTTGCAGACTTGTATGCAAGAATTTCAGTTAATTTCTTTGCCTCATTAACCAACTTTAACAATACATGTGTTGTCAATATTTACTATTTCCGCTTGGAGCACCCGCTGTGAAATTTTTTAAAACCGCTTTAAGCAATCAGTGAGCTAAACGTTCAAGCTGTACATACGAGGAAGCCCCGAGCCACACCTTCGTAGATAGATTCTGTTACTAGAGTGTAGAGGAACTTGGAACATTAATCTTGATGTTCTTCAAATCATTCACGGGAAAGGTTACTGTAGGATCAGTGTCAAAACCAAAAGTCTAATTTGATTTTTGTAGTGTAGTACAGCAAAACTAGTTTCAGAAACATCCAAACAACGCTGCAAGTTTTTACACAAAGATTACTCTTAGATAGCGCGATATAGAGAACGCGGATCACCGAACTACCACAACCATGGGCAACACCTAGGTATCTTTGAAACCGTGCTATCAAAGTTGAACTGTATGGATAATGAATGAAAACTCAGGACCTTCAGCGCCAAATTATTCATATTTACTCCTAGCAGTTAGCAATGTAAAGTAACCTATTTGCGGCGTGGGTTTGGAGGAAGAAGGGATAGAAAGATGAAAAGTTTCGTATTTCCGCAGTTTTGGTAAGTACATAATCCTCAATAATAAACCTTTGTAATCGACCATGAAAAAATTTTTTCTTTTAAATCCAACACCCATCCCCCCTGATTTTGGTCTACGTTTCAAAATACATAAATTTCAAAAATCGAATGATTCGACTCTCCGCCCTTGTACGCGTACGCTTTCAAAAGGTACTGGACCAAACTTAAAGAAATTTTCTCAAAATCTCAAAACGGATCCAGGATGGAATATATCAGTAATCGCCACAATCTTGATCAATCAACCATAAGGGATAACATTTAAGCATCAAACTATCAAAAATCAAAATCTCAAAAACTTTCTGACAGATCTGAGCTAAACGCGTCGCTCCAGCTTGAGATGAAGTATTTTCATTTTGACTGCAATTGAAAGATATGAAGGCGATAGGTGCCGAGGTAAAAACATTTACCACTTACTACGTTCAGATCACAATAGATAAGTGATTTACAAAGAGGGGTTATCCAATACAAAAATAATAAGCCTTTACGTAATCGTTTGTAGCGTTTTGTTAGTTATGTCTTGAAAACGATCGGGTTCAACGCAAAGGTTACACCACACAAAATAATTGAGCACAAAATTTTGAAAAAAAAAATGACTAAACTACGGGTTCCGTAAATTGAACGGTCAAGGGGTATAGAAGGGATGAAATTGACATTTTTTAACTTAAAAAAAGTAATTAACATGATAAATGTTGTATAGTTTACACTATGTACGTGAGGATTTAATCATCTCATACACATAATGTGCACAGTATATATTTTTACGGATTAGAAATTGGGGGGGGGGGGGGGGTAGAAACACGGAAAATATCCTCTTGTTTATGTTCTTTCTAATTCAAAATCGTTTTTTCATTTTTCCATGCTTTCAGCTCGCCTCCAACTGCTTGTTAACTGGTTGAAAAGTGGTGATTACAATAATTGTTAGGAACGACATACAGAAAGAAAAATAACATTAAGCTTTTTAAATAAGGATAAATTGGATAACATTTCACTCGAAGTATATTCCAAGAAGGTATAAAGTAAAAGTATGTTGGGTGTAGTATCTACATGATTCCTTGAAAGCAAATTTACGTAATCTTAATGCACACCCGTAGTTCATCATCATCTGCTACTTGGTGGTATGAATTGAAAGAATGCTGTTCTGCAGCCCTTGAAGTAGGAGGAAAATCATCATGGGGTGCTCAGTCTGCTGGGCAATCACCTTCAGGTCGGATTGGTAAACAACAATATCCTCAATTCTGAGGTTTCTTTCCTCCAAACATTACCTTCCAATATAAAACGGTCATGATCATCATCGCCGAGCAGTTTCCTCCTTTCAACCCTCTGCATCAACAGGCCTGGTCTCACTCTTCACCTGTAAGTGCAAGGACTCCTCAGCTCCCATATGTAAAGCGATTGATCCGAATTCGGGTGCACTAACAGGGAAGATGGTCATGGAGCAAGAGGTGCTAAACTGTTGGGTGAAAATTAAGACTAAGGCACTTCACTGAAAGTATCATGTTTCACACTTCATCTATTTTTAGTTGAAATACACTTTCCAAATCCCCCGTTCCTGTCATATGTTGTTTTTTTTTTTCCTTTTTGTATGACTCTATTAACTACGACAACACTTTTTAACGACTTAACAAACTGGTAGGGATAACCGGAATGAAATTTGATAGACTTTTAAGAATGCTTTCCGAATTTCTATCCTTTCATTCCCAATCGATAAAAGTAGGTACAGTACTTACACATTATCTGTATGAGACGAATGAGATCGAATACGAACATGTATCGCACGAATTACATTTTTTTTTTCAGAAAAAAAAAAACAATGACACTTATTGAAAACAATACAGTTCACCCTCTCCGTATGTTCCTATCATTTTACGGAAATAGTTGTTAGGGTACTGTTTTGCAAAAAATGTAGCATTTTTGCAAGGAAAACTTTGCGTGAAACCAAAAGTTTTCAAGTCCTAAGTAAAAAACTGCGAAAATACGAAATTTCCAGAGATACTAATATTACGTACGACAAGGGGCATGAACATCCATGCATTAGAGCAGATGTAACAATTTTAGGATGTTCGGATTTGGATCTATTTCGAGCTAATTTTTGTAAAATCGCAATTCCTTGCTTGTTCACTCTAGTTGGTCTTAACTGTGATGTATACTCCACGTCGCTGATATCTCAACAGCTTTTCCTTCTTCTCTCACCATTGTCGTATGATTTCGTTCATTGCATTATTGGTTGTAAGAAATTCCGTTCTCTTCCAATTGCTTTGATGGTTTTACCTTTATTTTCTCTAATAATGAAGATCAGGGACCTTAAATTTTACCATATTTTATCATAATAACGGTAGAAAGCAATATTTTTTCTTTTAAACTTGTGGCTTTTCAGGAAGGCTCTATTTTGTGTTTTAATCTCGTTTCCGTTACAAAACTCAATCTCTAGTAAATATAAGTAGCTCATGTTAGTATTCATCATTACTTTTAATTTCCAGTGCTACCTGGAGAGTACATTTACATTAACCCTAGGACGTAACACATATAATTTTATAGCACAGTCAAACTCTGGGGTCAATTTAACCCCATATGAAAACATTCTTCCATACTCTCAAAACGCCGTTTTATGGATGTATTTTCAATTTTAAATAATTTAAATACAATCCAGGGAATTATTGAATAAAATAAATCAACTGTTATGACAAAGTCAATATCTCTTTTGAAAGTTGGTAGCCAACGTTATTCTCCCAAAAATAGCCAGATATAGGTTCACGATTTTTGCCAATTTTGAAAACACCCATAGATGCCACATAAAAAAACTCATTTGATTAATCAATTTCAGAGTACCCTGTAACAGACAACAGGATGGGACAATTGAGCTGAAAGTTACACCTATCTTGAACTTGACCTTTCTTGAAAATCTGCCAATCACGACTTTCTTCTTACATGAAAACATTGTTTTCCGATCACAAAAAGACCCTTGAATGCCACACCGAAAAATCCATTTCAAAACCCAAAATCATGGGAATCTGTGACATTCTCTCTTCGAGTTCAAAATGTATGTTATAAAATATTAGGCTCTTTGTTCTCAGATATTTCTGTTATAGGAAACTCACAAATTAAATTATGGATAGCTTTAAATACAGTTTTTTTTTCATGCTAAAGGTTAATCTTCACAAACTTTTAACTAGATCGGAGTTAAGGTCGATGTACGAATTAACAATTTTTATTATATTGGAGAAAGTTCAAAACCGACAAATTCAGTGGAATAAAATCGGAGGCCTAGCTACTAGAAACTAATTAAGATTGACACCAAACTGTTTCAGTCATTCCCAGAGGAGATCCATCCTGTGTTATCAGTTGAGTTTGCTGGTATAGTGATGTATGTATATATACGTTTTTGATCTTAGGAGGCATTATGCTATATCTGTATACAGGATCTATTGGTACTTTTGATACTTCTAAGCAGTTGCGGCTCCAGTGAGTAGGCCTGGCCTTACCCTAAATTTTCAAAAATATGTATGTCAAATTACTTGAATATAGGTAGTCGTTAAGTGTGAAACCATTGAGTTAGAATCTGTAATTGACGATACTGTTGATGACGTTGAGCCTGATCACTCAAAAAGACTTTGAAAATCATTAGAAAAATACTTACCCCCCCCCCCCCCCCCGGAGAGTGATATGTTTTTTATACTTCAGAAATTAGCACCTTCTGTCAAGATATCAACAGTTTCCGGACTTGAATGTGGTTTCAAGTGACATTCGTGAAGCGGCAGGGATGTAAATGCTAGTAAAAAAAAAAGTATGCGTTGTTGTTGATGAAAATTTATGTTGACAATCTTGATCAAATAGAAAACAAACGTAAAAGGCTTGAAAAGATCTTGACAGAATTGAAAATGAAATCAGTAAGCAAAGATTTGATCGAAGATTCAATGAGAAGTACTAGGGGAAGACGGAAAATTCGGAATCTAGACAGATGATGAATTTGAATTAATTACGAAATCAAGTTACTTGCTATGTTCGCAGAAGTTGTTTCCTGCGGTTTGGAACTGGATCTTTTGATAAAAGATTTGACTTGAAGATTTGATAAAATATTTTGATAAAAAGAAAAACTGGTGAACCAACTTAACGAATCAGCGGGAAAAGTGAGCTGCGTCGGCAAATTATTTCTATTGGTTGATCAAGGCCAGTTTGAAGGAAAATCTCCAGATCTGAAACCTGGTTTCGAATAGTTGGAAAACTTGGGCGAACCCACCCTCGCGGCTTCAGAGCCAGGCCGTGATGTCACAGTTACCTTTTGAGAACGCCCACACCAGTTTCCAAACGGGTTCAAACTGATTTGATGGCATCTGCAAACGAACCTATTCACTGGAAAAGCACTCAACCGTTATCATGAAGGAGGAACCGAAATAGTAGAGAACTGAAAGTGGTGACTAGGCTATTGAAACTGATTGACTTGGAGAAACTAATATTTCGGCACGTCCTCTTGCATGTTCAAGATGAAGAATTGTGAACTAAGTGACCAGTAAACACTGAAATACTTCTGCCAAAAGCCTATAAACCAATTTAAAACAATCACCATGTCCTCTCATACCAATCACATTTATCATATTTCTTGGTTGTTCTTACGATGAGAGGGAACTTCTTCCTGTATGTCATGGATCACTCATGAGCTGGGGCGGCTCCACGATTTATTTTTATGCATACATGCTTTTTCTGAGTAGCTTTTTACTCAGCCAACTAGTTTCGTGACTTAGTTAATTCTCAAGTAATGTACAGATAACATGATACTGATTAATTATGAGTGCTTTGGGTTTGAATCATTTAATTTAAAGTGTTCGTAATATACCAGTCTTAACTAAAATGCACATAATAAATTGCATAGGTACGTACGTCACATTATATAAATATTCTTTCAATATCTCAGATCGTTTGTTTTCCCGAGCAGTAATATCAAATAAAAACAAGTTAACTGCTTACTTTTAATCGTAAATTCTCTCGTGAAAGCCCTTGAAATTTTACGCCATGTCCAATGTGGTCTTTCCTGGTTTATAAACTGTGGTGCCGATCGCCGCAACAAACGGCAACAGTAAGAGACCATCTTTAAATTAGACAACTTCCATAATTCCCTCAACACCTCGAACTGTCTCAACCAACTCACATTGTATTTATTTTGTCAGCCCCACTGAAAGTTGAAACAGTTGGGTTCCTGTTAGATACCTCTACATCATTGAACGAGATCAATTGGGATAATCTACGAATGCGGTTATTGGTTGGTTTTGATAAACGTTTTGAGCGTACAGTTTTACCCGAATACGATTTTTCACCATCGATAGTGAATCTTGATTCACCTCGTCAATCTTCTCTTCACTAACCAAATCGCTACCCCCACTCACACTACCTCATGTAGTTTTTGCATTTTCTGCAAGAATTACAACCTTCAGTCTGTCAACGAGTTCAATTTCCACCCCTTCATATCTAAATTCTCATTTCTTCAATTCATCTTTAGTTCTCTCACTTACATCGTTATTCAACTGGTCCATCTTGGGTGTAACTGCAATTAACGAATCACTTCAACGTCAATTATGGTAAGTAGGTATGGTAGGATTTGAGAATTTGACTCAAAATAAGCTGATAGATGATGTGCGGACTTGCGCGACGAATTAGTTTTGAAAATAACCAAACGACGAACAATGACAACACGAAACGTCAAAAGTATGTTCGCAACTTGATGGTGATCCGCACAATAACCAGAAGTTCAGATCGCTGGCGAGCTAAACTCTAAATTCGATCGAAAACGTTAGTAAGTGAATCTGATTTAGTCACGAGACCCCTCACAAGCACTAGTGCATTTCAGCAGCACTTCCACGAACAAAGTGATTGTGCAGATGATTCTTCAGATTTCAGTTTTGAATTTGTCGATGAAGATCTAACTGAAGATAAACCAGACTTGGGAATGCAGGAACTAGTCCAAGCTTGTTGGGAAACCAGTTTCAGCTAACAAAACGAATGGTGATAAGGACGAATCCTTTGATGATGAAATTCAGAAGAGGAGGCCGCTCCGGTCAAGAAAACAACACGAGAAAAAGCGGAACGCGGCAAATCCGCCCCAGTGAAATCAGCTCAAATTAAACCTGCAGCTGCCGAATCAATGTGAGACTGCAGTTTAGAAGAAGATGGTAAAAGCAGTTGTGTCTGAAGTTATCCAGAAACCAGAAGCCTAACCTGTTGTAAAGTTTAAACAAGACAGTAAGTCGTTCAGACGACAGCTCCGATGAAGATGAACTGCCTCAGGGAAGAGGTCTGCTGCCACTAAACCAATTCGGGACGAATCCCAAAACTTGTACGTAGGATTCCAAATTGGGATGTGAATAGTTACAAAACTATATAGTTACAAAACTTACTACTATTCAATACGTATATTCATACACAGTTTTGACAGATCTACTTAAATTCACAGCACAGTGCAATGCAACTAACAATTTTTATCGGAATCGCTGAACTGGCGAGTCAAGACTAGCAGACTTAGCTCCGGGTTTCTATAATAATTAAAAAATGTCCTACGAAGTTAGTAACTCCTATATTCTCATGAAGATACAAATAATTATTATTATTTTATAATCATGTTACCGAGGTCAAGTTACGTTTGGTACTACCTGATCGTCAAAGAAAAAGAAAAGGCTAAATCCAGATATAAACTGAAGTTAGTTATTTGCTGAAAACGGCTTATATTTAATTGTATATAGTTAAACTTTTTATGGTTCAGCGACGTTATTATATATCAACTATTTCATCAAGGCTGTGTTCACTTATTTATAGGCTCGAACCGAAAAAAAGTAAACAATTAAGTAACTACTTACCGATCGTAATTCAATATTGACATTGTTCAAGACCCGAATTACTTAGTAATTAACTATCTCACAGTGTAAGTACTGATCAATTATAATTAAAAGATTGTATTAAATTGTTCCAGTAATTTTAATTGAATTTTTAGCTTGGTAAAGTTCGAAACATTCAACAAAGTTTGCAAGTCAACTACTTGTACCTGTAGCAGATAGTCAGTAGGAAAAGGTATGCAAACCGGCGATTTGAGTTAATTGCTTCGCTAATTATCCCCACTTTTACTTCACAATACGAGAAGGAACTTTGTAAAGATTTGTTGGTCCTTTTGGTGACTGAAAACTCAACTTTCGACATCATTCAATCCAAGGAGAAATTTCGTACTACTTAAGTGGATGGCTTAAGTTCAAAATAATTTTTTAAAACAACGCTAATACCGGGGAAATTGACGCAAAACCTGTTTCAATGATTACTCAAAAAGTAAGATAGCAAATATGACTTTTTCGCTTACTACGGTAGTCTAGATGACGCAAGTTCAGAACTTTGTCGCCTTCAAAACATTTTGAATTTTACAACAATCACGAAACCGTCTATTTAGATATTTGATCTGAATCAATTTACCAACGTCCGGAGTTTGTCCTTCATAAACTTTAATGGAATGTTTTGGGCCTTCATTGCAGATTTTGTACAGCTTTACGTCTAAAGTAATTGGAACAAGGTAAAAATACACATAGTGGTTGATCAGCGCTTTATGTTAGAATTTATCTGTACTGTTAGAGTGACTATTATGTGGTTGGATTGTTTTATACTAATTTTTGTGGGCTTCATCCTCATGTTAATATGTATATTCATAGATTGGCTAAATTTATAGTGAGTGCCTCTTCTTATTTGGATTTATTCACATATAATTCCAACTCATTCGATTACATTACTTACCTCCTGTTCACCGATAATTGAATTGTTTAGCACAAATAAATATGGATATAACGATGGAAATATCGGACTGAACTCAACCTGATGGTCTTGCCGACCAAAGCGTTTAATATGTGTACGAATTTCTATATTGGTGTTTTGTTAATGAAAATGCTCTTTGTTCATTCATTCATTATATATTTACATGGAGTGATTGGACGTAAACCAGCCAATAGATATAGGCGTGAGTATGAACATTTTAATATAAACATGCAGCGGTTTCCTTTAAATTTACAATGATTTCGGCTCACATCAAATGCTTTGCTGGGAACGATATCTATTCAACGAAAAAAGCCACAAATAACAAGTGTGGCCAATTAATTACACGGGAAGTAGCTCTGTAGCTCTACTGAAAGCTATGCGCGAGACTCGACGGTGGGTACACACAAGAATCGCAAGCGCAATAAGCTCAATTTCCATAAAACGCAGGGGGTATTAAACGGAGGCTGCGACCTATTAGATGTTAAACAGAGGCAACTAGTTTTTCACCCAAATAGTTTTATCACTGGTTTCGATCTATTTGTACTACTGATGTGTATGTTACTAAAACTATTGATTTATTACATTTGTTCCTCCTTATTTTTGAGATTTAAGTGTGGTATTACGACGTCCAAACTAAACAGAACACTGAGCTCCGTGTAACACCTGAATCAAGTGCCAATCCTCATTTGGCAATTGTGTGGACCCACCGTCGAGTATGCGCGACTCGATTATTGTTATTATTGTTCACTTAGATACATATGAGCGGTATTGACATATAAAACATCAACACGATCGTGAGTTATACATTAGTAAGATTTTATTTCAGCAATCTTTTATACTGTATCTATTATTGAGCAAACATATCATGAGCCTGCTGTACATTCATCTGAAAATAAAAATTGGTTCTGGTTGTTACCTGCCACGGGTCACATCGCTTTTGTCATTTGAAATGTGATTTGGGAATCCAATAGATATCCATGCTATGATCTTTGATTTTATTACTTTTAATAATAAACCTTTGTAATCGGCTCAGAAAAACAAAATTTTAATCCCATCTCAAATTTTGCAGTTTTACATATTACGTTGTGTGTAATTTGGAAATCGAATAAAAACCCAAGCTAGAAAGTCTAACGGTAAATTGAGGACTTTTCAAAGAAACGAATATGGAATGGCCCAAGGTGGTCAGAGTCTAGAAATCAATATGTTTTGAGATCTGCTTCTGAGTCGTCTTATGGAACTTGTAGAAGTTGTTGTTGACGGAGTCTGATCCAAAACTGTCTTTGGACATCTAGAAGCGAAGAGCTCGTTTCCAGAAGCTACTATATTCGTTTTGGTCACAAGCGAAAAATTCACGGAAAACTATTTCAAGCTGAAAACTTGTCCCATTATCATAACTTTATTCTACATTTAATATTTAAAATTTCGCAAAAAGAAGCAAGCAATTTCGGGACGTCAATTAATTTAGGTGGAGCTTTGAAATTCTACAATTTTGGATATAGTACTTTTTTTAGTCAAACCTGGCGATTAGTACTTGTTGAAACCAAACAAAGTGGATATGGTACGTTTTGGATAAAATCATTTCCTCCTGGCAAGGACTTTACTAATCTTCCCAAAGCTGTTGCAGTTGTAGTTGTACGCAGCCACCGCCCTCCTGCTCCTCCATACCGCACTTTTTCTACAGAAAAAAAGTTCATCTTTCAGTTCACACAAATTCCTTGATACTGCGCACTTTATATTCAATCGAAATTATTCAATCGAAAGTGGCAGTTTTTGATGGTGACAAAGTTATGGAAGTCACCTTAGAGGTTTCACCATGGTTGTCAACATTCTTTTATTAAAACTGATGTGAAAAACTGAAAAATACAGTTTAAATAATTGAGAAAACCTCCAAAAATGGCTTGCAAGTTGATAAATCCTGTAAGATAATGGATTATGGTACTATATGCTCAAAATATTGTAGCCAGTGTGACTCTTCAATGGATATAGGTAGTACTTTTTGAAAACAAAACTCTTATGATGGATTTAGTACATTTTGAAATATAATTGAATTTTCAACTTGGTTTTTCAAGAGGATCTACCTACTTTTAGATCCAACCTGATTGCGTTTTTATGAAGAACTCGGTCCCAAAACTTCCGGGAAGGTAATAACTCGATTTTGAAAAAAAAAACAAATGGTCTTTAGTACGTTTTGGAAACAGGCTGCTCAAGTAAATACCAAAGAGATCAGTGATCAGCTGACTTGGGGCTAATTTTTTTCCTGTTCATTAAACCTGCTGAACAATAAAAATGGTTATTTTTATGCCATCTGGAGTACACTAGATGAGAAATGTAGGACCGAGATTAAATAATGCACCATTGACTAAGTACGTATAATAAGCAAAAATCAGTGATTTACAAGGAAGGGTTATTCTAATGTGGAAACAATAAACCTCTGTAATAATTTATAGCGTTTTTTCCCGTGTAGGCGGTGAAAATTTGTCATGTCCACTTTTTGGGTAGCTCTTCATCAAAAAAGGTAGATAAAGGTACATGTAGTACTTGGGATCATGGGTCTATTTACCACCTAACATGTAGATCTATCATGGAAACGAGACTGAAATTAATGAGAGGAACAGGTTTTCGAAAAAGTGCATAAAGGATAACCGTATAAAGAGGTTTCTTTGAAAACTATTTGTGATGTTGTGGCGTAAGGGGTGGGGGAGGCAGACGCTAATGAACCGAATTCCCTTCGAGGCTCAACCCCCGCCGAGCGGCGGCGGCTTAGGAGGTATCACTTGGTAATTATACCCACCAGTCTGAAACTTCAATCAACATACCCAAGTACCTTTTTCCACGACCGACACACGGCGACTCCCATATTCACCCACCTTTCCCCTAAGTACCCTCGGCCCGCCACCGCCCTCTTCTCTCTCATTAGGGTAATGATGCCATCTTGCGGGGGGAATAATATGCAGGAGTGGTGTGCATTTCATTATCGAAACCGGTTTTTATACGGTGCACTTTCAAAAGTGCACTTTTCAAATAAACCCGGCGGTCCTCTCCGAGGGTTGAAAAGTCGCATAACAGAGGTCACCTAAAACGAAAATGGTTATTAAACGGGTATTTTTGAGACAAATGTTGGTAAAAGTTTTGCACGTTAATTATCATTACAGATAATTTATGTTTGAACAAACATGGGGTGTTTAAAATAAATCAATAAACCTAACCTGACAGCGCTTGACAAACACATTTAATATCAGTAATTGAAATTAATCTTTGTTCTTTCCTAATGTGCCATGTTCTGAATAAAGAATTGAAATACTTAGTAAAGTATAAAGAGCTTCTCTTCATTAGGTACATTTACATGTAAAGTTCGATTCCATTGAACTTTAGATCATCTAATCTTATCGGAGCGATTCGCGTCTCCTCATTTCCTTTCAATCAGTGGACCGAGTCACCGCATAGACGGTTATAGTGTTTTCTATCATTTCAAATTACTCGAATTTAGTTCGAAGCATCACGAGTTTTTGATTTATTCTTTACAGGTATGTTTAGTTTTCTTTTTCTTTCTAGCATTATTTTTCAGGTCACTACTGTTCATGTAACCATGCCCTCTATAAAAATAAATCCTTCTTTACAGATGCAATCAATGTGATTCTTTTCCGAGTGCGACTCTTATATAAATAATTAGGTAGTAGTACATAGTAGATCGACGGTAGAATATCTTCAATAACGGATTCAAGCATAATGGGCTAAAAGATATTCGGGTCGTAAGTTGGATTTGAACTAGGACCTCCAGCGATTCGAATCTGGAATAGTGGTGAATGGTGATTGTCTCATGTTCAGAGCCTTAGGGCCTGTCCTACTCTAGATTTGTGGGAGTAGATGGGAAGTTCCTGGGAAATCAGTAATAAAATCTATCCAAGTCCTGATAGCTGGTCTGTACCTAAGGATGAAAAGACTAGAACGTCTTAGACGATTGCAGTTCGATGATAATTAGTTACTTTTTCAGTTATAACATTAAGGAGATGAAAAGGTCTAGTTGCCCTTTTTAAGCGGTGAGGCGGTAATGCCTATAACAACCATATTATAACTCTGAATCTACAGGGTTACATTTCGTGACGGTCACAGGCCAGGTGAAGATTCTACGAAAAATTCTGATCGAAAATGCCTCTTAGCAATTTTTGTTTAGAACCTTGGAAATACGGTTGTTTTCAATTTTAAGATTTTTCTCGTTTTTCGACCTTACCGCATTAAAACGGCCATGTCTCCCACATTTTGCGTGTGATTCCACATATTACAGTGACTCGTAAGCTTTTGAAGGAAGTCGAGATCTCCACGATTTTACAATGTGTAATTTTCAAGCTGATTTTTCACCCGTTTCGCCGGCTCAAAAAAGTTGGTTCCCCATTTGGGCGATAGGAAATTTAACGCTCTTTCCAATAGTAAAATTAGATTTGAAATCGCACGCAAATGTAAGAGATATGACCGTTTTAATGCGGTAAGGTCGAAAAAACGAGAAAAATCATAAAATTGAAAAAAAAAACCGCATTTCCAAGGGTATAAACAAAAATTGCTATGAGACATTTTCGATCGGAAATTTTCCGTACAATCTTCTGCTGGCCTGTGACCGTTGCGAAATATAACACGCTGTATAGCTTTTCAGGGAAGTGCTCTGGGGTTGCAAAGAATCGAGAAGGGGAAACTATCCACAACATCATAAGTTGCATAAGGTCCCGGTAATGAGAGATGATGTACCTAGGACTAAGGTTTTGATGGGATTCTGAGACTCGATGTGGTACACAAAATGGCCAGTCACTGATGACTTATACAGAGGATGAGCTATTTTTTTTAATCAAATAAGTTGACCGAACTAGTTTTGCATTAGAACTTCGCCATTTTAGTTTCTTGAGAAAGCAATAGTGATTAATGTGGCAATCAAGATAGAAACTATAAGACTTAATTATGAGACACATTTACAACCGCTGACTGAACTTGAACGAAATTGGATAAATAGATCTAAGGAAATGTGGATTGCTATTGAATTTCATGGTCGTCAGGAAAGAAATGTATAGGGGACATACTCTGAAAATTTCATGCAAATTAAAAATATATTCTTGGCGTGACATGCAGATAGGTAGGATCATCAAAAATTGAACAGCAAGCTCGGAAAAGCAAAAAAAAAAAAAAAAAAAAAAAAAAATTGAATTTTTTATGAAGGAAAATAATGTCATGAAGGATAAATAAGTAACAATTATGTTAGTTCCCTAAATTAGATACATCTGCCATGTACGATGTGGCACATAGCTTCCTCCTCAGCCGAGACATGACTATGTTGATAACACATGTTTTAAGTAATGGGATATATTAATGTTTTGGGTAACACCTCCACCATATATCCCATCGCATCCACCTCCAGAAGACCTAGGAGCTAACGAATAGAAATTCTTGACAATAATTAAGATATAGTGTGATTAGAACTTACTATGGTTTCAGAAGTGATAAGGAATTGACAAAAATGATCAGCTACTAAACAAATGAAGCAAATGGAAAGGTTCAAGATGTACAACGAGAAGGATTGTGAAAGGTGTGCAGGAGAGAACCTGTATATTTAAAAACCCATAAAAAGTAATGTAAAAAGTAAAGTAAAAGTAAACAAAGAATTTCACCTTGGATTTTCGTCCGACTACCCGGAGGTGTCGCGGACATCGCCAGCCGTCCTCTAGAGAGGATCGGAACTAGGTTTCGCTCGTGGCTTCCAATTGCCTCAAGCCCCTGGGTTGGGAGCGATTTGGATTCACGTGATATCGAGATCAGACGTGAACTGTCTAACTACAGGACAGGTATACAACACTTGATAGGATTTTGGTCCTAATCATTGGTACCTGCCGGATTCGAACCGAGCAAATCAATACTCCCACTGAAAAACAAGGAGGTCTGATGGTGATGTGTCACGTCGTCAGTAATGACATGAGACAAAATGAATTCAGTAAATGATACAAGTAACCCAGCTAAAAAATAATGTAAAGAGCGAATAACAGACTCACTATTAAAAATTAAAATTGAAGTTTTTCGGTACAAAAAAATTGTGGAAATCTTTTGGTTAGTTTGATATACCCAGAAGCAGACTATTTGAAAATCATGACAACTATCTCTACTAGATAGGTACACACCTCCATTATATTTGTCCAATTCTACAGTTTCCCCTATCAATCGGATAGTGATGCCACCGAGTTGGGAATAATGGGATAGAATAAGGCAGGTGTACATATCATTATCAAAACCGGTTCTATTCGGTTCCCTCCACCTCATTAAATGTCACAGAAAACAGGTTAGTCACAACAATAACTAGACTGTTGGGGAGAAAAACCGATAGCCACGTTGGGTGGGCAGTATAACTTATTTATTATAGAAGCATGACCGTATAAAATATGTTGAAAAACAAAATACTGCGAGAAATGAGAATTACCTGAAATTGATTTTTCCATAGGTATGTTGACACAGCACAGTTGCTAACTCTAAGATCTCGGAAATGTCCCAACCAAATTTGGCCCACCGATTTTGGAGTATTTCAAAAGCTGTGTTGAACGGAATGCAGTTGACCATTCTAACGTCTTTCACTAACAAGTTTCTTAAATTGGATGAAATCATGTCCCAGATAATTCATTTTGGTTTAAGAGCACACTGGAGGTAGGACCTCTCCTCGTAGTTTTCTCAACGGTTCACCTAAGTTCTACAAATTAATTACTCAAATATCAATTTAATCTAGTTGTATACATTACTTAATCTCTCTCTGTCAATCTACTTAAGTTTTATGTATAGATCACTCAAGCAACAATCCACTCCAATTCTTCAAATAAATCTCTAGCACCAATTTACTCTAGTTCTAAGAAATGGTCACACAAGCATAATCAGTCTAGCATCATCTAAGATGTTAAGATTTGTTAAAAATTAGCTAACCGGCACAATCAAGTTACGTCCATAACAATCGCCAGTAAACGGTTACGCAATGATTACTACTGCAACAAAATTCATATGATACGTACAGAAATTCGTAAGATACAAATTTTACATTTACGAAGGCTCTAGCGCTGCTATAGATCCGACGGCAATGAAATCTGAGAAGCCCGCATATTCACTGACAATTTCATCACCTTTTACTAAACCTAAAACTAACACTGATGAAACCCCCAATTGAAGCATGCCTTGAAAGCAAGAAACGCACGAAGTTTCCGTACTCGGTTGATGAGGATGTAATCGCGTCCACATGATGGTAAGAGAGAACAAGTGTTATAATTCCCATAGAATTCCCTTCCCAAAAAACGCTGCAAATTCTTTCACTGGGGTTTATTATTCAGTTGGCTTGCATTCACGATTTGAATTTCTACTAAGCTTCGGAGCGTGCGTGTTTCACAGGTGATAGAGCGATTATTGAATTTCAGGAGGCACAAAAGTATGATCAACTGATCAATCCAAATAGGTATTTTGGTTGAGAACAAATTTACGTGCTCTACGCATATCTCCTGAGATAAGATTTCACTCCAGTATACACATTTACTACATCACTAGGTTACTGCAATCCAAACAAAAACAATAATAAACCAAAATAACGCAAATGTTGACAGCATAAATCGGGCCATACATCGGGAATGGTTTGACCTACGGACCTGGAGAGGGGCTCATTCGATTCCTCGAGGAAAGTTCTACAAAAAGAGTCCAAATTTAGGCCGCTTCGACTTTTTTTTGAGGTTTTAGGGATTTTACAAAACTTTGACAACCCTTAAAGGGCACTTTAGATTGAGTGAGAGAGCTGGCTCACGAATTGGGGCGTTGTCGGACCAACATGGATTTTTTCTGAAAATTTCAGATTTTTTGCTCCAAAAAACGTGCGTACGACGGACGGACGGAAAAATTTGTATTGCAGATTTGGGTTCTACACCCCTTGAAACGTAAACCATGAAATTTTCAGGGGGGGTTAGATATATATATATTTTTATTTTTTTTTTTTTGAAGAGCGATTACAATGGTTTATTATGGAATAATAAACCAAAATCAAGTTTATTACCACTTTTTACCAACAAACACACAAGTGAATTATAGAGGTGAAGGTCACATAATAAATCAAAGTTTAATTATTGTTCGATGTATTATCTAAGAATCTAATTTTTAAGTACCTCAAATTCCATTTATCGTGATCGAGACATTAGGGATGACATTGCTGATGATGGACCTTCATAATCTCTGATACCTTCAACGAATCTCACAAGGTAATCTTCCGCAGCCCTTTACTTTTTCCCTAGCATCTGCAATCTCATGAGGAGGATCTATAGTTCTAGAAATCCGTGGAATCCAACTTCTATTGTATTTAGGTCTGCGAAATCCCTTTGTCGAACCGCTCCTGGTCTGGTTTCACCAGCAGGTAGACCCCATTCCCTTAGAAAATATCCGTTTACTGCCCTTATTTCATCAACCTATCAATTCATATTCTGATGCCGATATTTTGCCTTACCAATCCCATTTCATTAGTGGTTTATTAAATGTTTGATCTGTTAGTAACTTAACGTAATAAATCACAGAGAGAAACATCAGACGTTCTCATGTTCGAAACGTACGTTAAGGGTACTATTTTTAAGAAGTTCATTGTCATGCGACAGTCTTGTCATTCTCTTGGAAAAAAACTAGCACCATCTCAGTATTTTCAGAACCCTGAACAAATCAGAATGAAAGCTTGCATAGCTGGTACGATTGGTGGTTTTTTCAATAAATGACTCCACAAACTGACAATGAAAACTGTATTTACCCCCCCCCCCCCCCGAATCTCTCAACCGTTATTAACTTATTCCCAGATCAAGGTTTTAGAATGTAAAAATGCTAGTCCCAACTAGTGGTGAACAAAATCCCCATCCCATCCGCCAAAAGTGAAAATAATGCACCACTCTTCGTTCAGTATATTGACCAACTTACATCAGTCAACTTTCTAAGTGCACTACCAGTTTTACAATTTCTCTGTTCATCATCAGTCGCTCCAAACCCTTAATATACTAGTCCAATAGTTACTTAGGAAAGTAAGAACTTTAACTTTAATTAAGAATTGAATTGAATTTAGTATTTCGAATATTCGAAATGGCAAAATTTGGATCAGCTCTTACATTTTATTTCTCATACTTGCAGAATTTGGCATATTATCACAAATAACTTATATTTAAGGACCTCATCATCAAATCAATGCATTCTTGCAATTTTAAAGGCCCCCAAGGAATATAAGTTCTGACATCATGGGAAAAAACATAAAGGCATAATAGTTGTCAAACAATTATATACCACAACGAAGTGTGGTTCGAGTTACTTACCAGAAAACTAAACGCTTGTTCAAGAATGTTAGGAGGAAAATGGTCCTGAAACGTCCCTCCGTTTTTCCAGACCTAGAATTGACGGCAGTTTATTCATACTAGAGAACCAACACCGAAGAAGAAAAACTTAAGGTTGAGGAAATCCTAGATTTCCGGAGCTACACTAGAAGAGTTTCCGATCCTTAGACTGCTAGAGCAACTATCTAGCACCTAATTGGTAGGTCTTAGGCAACTTCAGGTATACTAGTCAGTAAAACAAGAGAGTTAGTAAAATACACAAAAAGATGTATTTCTGATCAAACGGTAAATCAAGAAATGCTGGAAAAAGTTAAACTTCCAAGCTTCAGCGTCCCCCAAAAGAATAAAACGCTATGGGTAAATATTGTGTGAAGAACACAATGATTTGTACTATCACGTTAGGTAGCTTCGGAACCATCTAATGTACATTGCTTGCTTAGCTATACCAAGCAACTTTGAATAAGATTAGATCATTTTGTGGAACTTTTTTATGGGCCTACGAATAATTATTACATACGTTTTTGAAAGAATGTCAAGATGACGATACTAGTAAAGTTCGTTTAGTGTCTAAAACAGTTTACAAATTTTTCGGAATTTCATGTGAGGTTCGGAGAAACAGTGCAGGTGGGGGACAACTGCCGAGTAAAATGCCATTTAAGGAGAAGTGGCTCTTCGGTCCTCGAAGGTTAAAACGGGTCGACAAACCTGCCGGTGTCTGGCTTAAAAAACAGAAGGAAACAAGCCCTTCACGGCTCGCCTTCAAGGCGCGGAGTGGCTCGCAAGTGGTTGAAGTGTGCAACAGTGCAACACTCTAGACGCCTCGAGGAAGGTTGGCTTGTTGTGCTGGGCCAGGCGTTGGTAGGCGTCTGAGGAGGAAAGGCACGGATTTAGTTTTTTATTGTTTGCTTCAACGAGCTTTCGCTTCAATGGCCTGTTAGCCGACCTCATTTTTCCGCCAATCGATAGTCAAAACTGATTCTTTCCAAAGTTGGCGCTTTCTCTGGGAGAAATGTGAAGGACCATTGTTAAAAAACATCGGTAAATTATTACACTGGACAACAAAAAAGTGTTTTTTGGTGCCAAAGACAGAAGTTTGGGTATTGGGTGTTTCAGCGTACTGAATCCAAATCCGAAACCCGGGTTTCGCTATCAGGTCTAGTTTTTGAGATATACCGTATATGTCGATTTTCCAGCTACCTTTGAGTGTTAATAGTATAACTTCAAAAATCCAAAATTTGGAATTTAATTCTCTCTCCCTTTCAACCACCCTTTCTATGTTTCATGAGTTAATATACTTGTAAATGCAGTTTTTGAAAACAACGGCTAATAGAAAAACTTGGATATAGCATGAAGAATCCATTAAGAATTGATGTACCTACTCCATTTGACAAATCTCAAAAAAGGGTCAGATTCAAGACTCAGAAAAAACCCCAAACCCTATCTCATTGTCACTTAACAACGCCTTTTTTTGTTGGTAGGTAATATTCAATGGATCGGTAATTTGCAGCTTACGACCGTAATGTCTCAAATTAGTTCTTGTATTTCTTCTTTATAATATAAACTCACTGAAGTGAAGTGTTATTACTGGCATATTACGCCGTAAAATTATTGTAATTGAAAGTAACTAATAAAAGGTGTTGAATAACGTTTTTCCAAAAATCATTGAATTTCTTAAATACTTCCATCGTGTTACCTCGAATTTTAAGAAGAATTGTTATCATTCTAACAGGGACATCAAATGACGTACCAGATGTCAATCAAAATAATGTTGAAGGAATTCATCAACATTTCGTGACATCAACTTATTGATGCAAACTGGAGTTAATCTTCAAGCCGTACTCCGTTCATATTGAAAGCAATTCCAGTAATGGTGAAGTTAGGTGGAAATTTAATGATCATGTAATAATAGTAAATCTGTACGACCTTGCATACACGTATAATCCATAACTGAACGATTTATCATGAAGTAATGGAATTATTCCTCGTTTGTATTTTAATACAATGAACCAGTGAATACTTTTTTGAAACATTCCTTATCTGCGTGAGTTCATATTAGTTTGTGGATCAAATGGATCTTATGGCTATGGGGCTGTGCACCCAAGAGTAATATTGCAATAGTTCAAACATTTCAAAATGAAGTACTCAGTGACGTGGTTAATGCTTCCTGGAACGTGAAAAATAAGAACTACCACCGTGATCTTGGATTAGATTTGGTTCAAACCGAAATACACCGATTTGCTGCAGCTCATCAACAGAGGCTACAGGGGCATGTCAACGAAGAGGCCGTCCATCTTCTCGACGTTGAACACCTCGATAGAAGGTTGAAAAGGAAAAAACCACATGAATTAGTGTTGTGAACCTAGTTATAGTGCAACAGTGTCCAGTGATTATGTAGGGACGCCAAACTATCGATATACATACATACAAAATTGTTCACGTTCGCATGTTTTGATTAAGTTAACATCATGTCAGAATAATATCACCTATTAGTTATGTAAAAACTAAATTGTGATATAAAAATAAAGTCTTAAAAAATAAACAAATAAAAGAAACAGTAAAATTCTTTTGAAGTTCAGTGGTGAGTATGAAGGATTATTTATATTTTCGAGGTGGATTGTCATGTACATCCATGTAGTAAAATAATAGTATGGATGAAATTATAAGTGGGTAAATTTAAGAGGAGGAGAGAAAAAAAGATAATATAGTGATTTCCTACAGCTATCAACCAAGCAACTTCATATGAAAATTACAGCCACTCATATCATAAGTACTTTATTAATTTATTATATTTTGAAAATACGATGTTCAGGTAAGTACTTATTAGTTTTGCAAGGTCGTGGGAGGTGTCAGATGCATGAAGATGGTGCAAAGAGATTCGTTGAAGATGATGTTTTTGTGGTTCTTCAAAATCCGCATTGTCTCGTTGTGGTGTCACTTTAAGAGCAGGCCTGTATACCCTAACAGGATATCACCGAAGAAGAGAGGGCGTGAGGGCACATGAGGGAAGTGATATGAGACAAAAAAAGGGGGAGCACTCATAATATTGGTGTGAGTTAAACACCGGCGAAGAAGTAGTGACACGGGGGGGACTCATTGTGATTACAAACAAAAGAAAGCGCGACGGAATGGGGAACATTCACCGCCGGGAATATGGCCGTGCTTGGAGTGGCAATGTGTGAATGGAAACGGAGGAAGGGAGGGTACCGTTGATGGGAGGGCGAGAGGTTTTTTTTCTCTCTTTCGTCTGAAAATAAAGAAATGAGAAAAAGTCGAAGCAAAATAGCAAGGCACTCAAGAGTCGTTGATGGCGGGGAGGCGTGGCTACGAGGCCTAACCCCCCTCGTCTGAGAGGCTAGTTCGTCGTGAATCCAAAATGAACAGGTTCGGATGGTAATGGGTGCTGGAAACATTTCAGGTGACAGAAGGAGGGAGGTCTGCTAATGTCTCCTCCCTTTGCTCTTTATTTATTTCTTAATGATGAAAATCTAGTGGTAGGAAGTACAGTCTGAGACAGAATGAGATTCAGGTCGGTTTCCTGCCAACATGTGTATTCGAAGATGACATTGAGAATAATATAATGATATACACAAAAAGTTATCAGCCCCGTAGAGAGGGGGGCGCACTGGGCCCGTTGCCCCCGGCCCGGCCTTCGTAAGGGGGCCCGGAATTTATGTCGTTTGAAGTTCCACCAGATGTATAAATATGAAACCGGACTAATTTTCAAAAAATAAATAGTTTATTAATCAAAAAACACAAGGCCAATTTTATTCGAAATATCTTCTTCGTTGGCCACACAAGCCTCCCACCTCTCGGGCAATTTTCGAATTCCGGGGTGAGGAAAAACTCCTCAGCTTTTGACATGAACCAAGTTTTGATCCATTTTGACACTTTTTGGAAATCGGCGAGGTGTTGCCCGGACAAATTATCGCCCATGGGTGAAAAAATGTGATAGTCGGATGGCGCAAGGTCTGGTGAGGTAGAATCTCCCAGTCGAGTCCTGCGAGCACCTCTTTTCTGTCATGCAGTAAAATTTTTCCTTCGTGCTGATCGTGCCATTCCGGGGGGTTCTCAAGCAGAGCTGTGGTCAAAGCTTTCATCTGTGTTGACAACGAACCTGGTCGACTGCCTGGCCAGGTTCGAGCAGTCCGTGGTACACTAGACCCTTTTGATCCAACAAACAAAGCATAGTGTTTTTGCCAATACGATTGGGCTTCACTGTCAATTTCACCGGAGCACCTGGATCAACCCAACCTCTAGGCCGCTTAGAATTCTCGAAATAAATCCACTTTTCCTTTCCAGTCACAATCCGGCGGAGAAATCCCTTGCTTTTGGACCTGGCAAGCAGCATCTGGCAGATAGTTTCTCGCAGCCATCCTTGTCTTTGGCTCAATTCAAGTGGGACCCACTGCTGAATTTTTCCCAAAGTCTTCAAACTCTGTGAGTCGCACGGCTGGGTCACTCTGAGATGCACTGCAAACATTTTATTTGTCTGGCAAGGGTCCTCTGTGAGCAGTGCTTGCAGCTCCTCGTCATCGAACTTTTTTGTTGGCCTTCCACGTGGTTGGTTCTCTACCTCGTACTGACCGGCCCTGGACCTCTTAAGCCACTAGAAACATTGTGTGCGGCACAGGGGATGGCTGCCGTAGGCTTCCACAAGCATTTGATGACCTTCCTTGACGGTCTTGTGAAAGACCCCGCTGGACCTCATTCGACTGCACGTACCCAGCCATTTTGGGCGGTAATTTAAAGATCATCGAAATGGAAACTGGTGAAGTTTTTGAATGGAACTCGTAGTTGGACTCGTTAACAATAACATACAATAAACATTATCACTGAAAGCAGATCACGGCGATTCTAGCGGCATTTTAATAAAAATCCGGTTTCAACACCTGGTTGAAACTCCCTCGTTTAATTTTAATATGGTTTAGAATTATTAATATAGAATTAATAAATATACATATGCAAAGCTGTAGAACTCAATCATTCTCAATTTTCCACAATGGTTACAGTAGTAACCTAAAAAAGTATTGGTTTTTTTTTAGGGGGCCCGGAATTTTTGTCCCTGGGCCCGGATCCTCTCTCATAGGCCATGACCATTGCAGCCACTTTCATAATTCTTTTTCCTCTTTCATACAACAAACCACTGAAAATTACATAAATGTATTATTATTTTATTAATACTAATTTAATAATGAAAACTTGTAATCGACCAATAAAAAAGATCGTAACCCACCTTCAAATATTGGTTGTTTACGTCTAAAATTGCGAAAAACTCAATAAAGGAATAATGAATTTAGAAAAAATGACTGCAATTCATCATGCAGAAGCTTATTATTTCTGACTTGGAATAACCCTTCTACAAAAATCACTGATCAAGTACATTAACCTATTCTGTGGTGTTGAAACAATAAATTTTAGGGGGTTACACTTCTTTTTTTCTTGGTCGACTACAAAGGTTTGTTATTTAAAATAATAAACCAAATCGAATTTTTAAAAATCTTCCAAAAAAAATTCTAATAAACCCTGGGATGGTCTCTAAAACCACTGGCCCGAATTACTGAAGGTTGTATCAAAAGTCATATAGGTATGCGCCGGACTCGTCATCATCAATCTTGACCAAACCTGTGAAACCGGGTGAAATCAGAGGACTTGAATATCAAAAATCAATGTTTCGGAAACTCTGAAATGATAATGTTTTCATCTGTATCCCTTCAATGAATCAACTGCGGAATGGGTTGTCAAGGCGGAGAACTTTGATGGAAAAGAAGAGTCAACACGAAGGTGAATGTCAACCCGTCTGAACATGTTAAAACGCTGCCAAATGATGCACTAAGGTTTATTATTTCTGTATTGGATAACCCTCCTACGCGGATATCAAGAGTACCAGAACTGGACTGTACAAACATGGACAATGCTTCCTAAGTACAATTGGAAACATGCAGGGAAACCCAGCTGAAATTTAACTAAATAAAATTGAACTGCAGGCAAAAACCTGCTTCCGTTTGCTTTCCTTAACTGAATTGCAGCTTGGGAGATGGAGTTAATGATAGCATAATCGTATAGCATCTACCGTGCTGGTTCGTCTCCAGTCAAGCATGTCACCGGCCACCCGAGCCAGTATTTATGAAGAAGTCATTATATCTGGGATCTTTAGGTCAATTACCAAGTATGGAGGCACACTGATAAGTTAAAGAGCCGATGTGGCTAATTACTTCCTTAAGCGAACTACTGAGGTGAGGTGTGAGTTTTTAAGGTACCTAGGTTATAACGACAAGGTGTGGAAGCTCTGTGTTTGAAAAGTGTACCATAGACTTAAGGCCGGTTATGAATTGTGTCTGTGGGGTCGTTTGAATGACCACTATCCATAATGACTGATTAGTTGGTATTTATCAATACACTAGCAAAACGACCGAGAACTTAGCCGTGAAACGCCGAGGAACTTAGAGATAGATTTCGATCAGTCATTAGCTCTTGAATCTCCAATCAGGCAGTGCTGCTCCCTACCGCCTGAACTATAGGTTACTCCAAAGCCATTTTATCATTTAAATGATTAACAGGATTACATTCCAGTTCTTAGCGACCTACCCGACAGTTCCTAACCCCCCCCCCCCCGCTCCTTCAACTAACCTTCGGGTGGGCTCCTTCCACCCTTTGTTATCCCGGCGACACCACTTTTCCGTCCGCCCGAGGGGGTCATTCGATTACCTGCCTCTCTGGTGCTCTGTTTGAATCTACAGATTTTTCCAGGGAGTTGGTTAGGCTTAGTAAGTACCGTTTATGAACACAGAATACGCTCACGTAAACCATTGTTAGCCCCCCCCCCATCCGTAGCTTTCATCTCTGTTTACTAGCTCCTCTCCTCTGAGCTAGAATCCCATATTTGTAGGTTGCATAGGCAATTTTTCAACTTCGGTACTTAAATGTGTAAAATTAATAATTTAAAAATTTGGAGCGTTATATAGAAACGTTTCGTCCCGCTCCAAATTTAGAGATTCGGAATGAATGTGGTCACTCCACTACCCACAACAACTAATAATTTAAATGATCTGGCTGTAGAATCATAGAGGTCTACTGTCCCGCTTTTTTTGTTTGATCTCGTTGAGTCGCGTACAATATCAATCAAAATCATATATTCCCGTACATGGTTATTTTTATGTAGGTGGTTAATGTAGAGTGCGTAGAAATGAATTGAGTGTGCATTGCTGACCTATCCAAACGAGTATACTGTTGTCCACACGATGGACAGCAACTGAACTTCACCAACGGGTATTCATCCATGATCGTAAACAGGCACCTAAGTATCTATTTAAATAAGCAATATTCCTGCAACATAGTTGGTAGTGGTTGGATTTTACTTAAACGAATTCTCATGTAAGTAAATATGATGATTTTTCCCGTTTAGCTCAAAATAAGAAAGCTCTCTTGCCCACGATATGTATTCGTAGTATGTAGGTACTCCTAATTCTTACCTACCACCAACTTTTTTCATTTTGTCAAACAATAAATTTGTTGCAGTTTTCAGATAGAGCAGTGATAATATTCCTATGAGGTACACGAATCCTGTATTGTTGGAAGTTGGTGCACTTTCAATATGACAATCGGACGGAGGTGACTGAATAGAGAAACCTCATTGATATGAGGAAATTCAAGTTTTTATGGGGTTGTACCTCAGTTCATACTCTACCAATCTCCAATCCACTAGCTGGCCTTCAATTGGAGATCGATAAATGCACATAATTTTTTGATGGTAACTGATAACCAATTATGTTAATTCTCGCTTTACTGATTGAGATATTTTGTAGGGGATTCGATAAACCGGCTCCAAGTCTAATAATAAAAATAAATAAACATATATAAGAGATTTATAGAAGACTTTTCCCTTAGATAGTTTATCTGACACAGAAATAATAAACCCTTGTGTAATATTTTGCTGAATTTAGTTCGCCATCTCTTGCTTGATGACGAACGAACTAATGTTCGTTTAAAATAGTTCTTACTTAGCCATACGTTAAATGTTGTCGTCTAGTGACGATTGGTTGCGTACTAAAAAACATCCCAATCCTCCATCCTACACGAGTAACATTATAAAAGGGGCCTGCGAAGAGCAAAATCCACCATCTACATGGGATCCCATTCTCCTGTAACAACAATTTTTGTCTTCTTCTAGTTTCATTTCATCTGAGATCTCACAGAAGATCAATAGGATTTGGCAGTCCAGAGACTGATAGATTCAGTACCAGTAAAACGGAAGAGAGTTCAGAAGGACGATCTTCTGAAGAAGTAAACATACATCATCATATCACGATACTTTAGTAGATGGTACCTGCCAAAATTTCTGTTGGATACACATTTTTCCTCAGCATATGTCCAGTTCCTTCCAAGCGAGTTAAGAGAAGAAGACTTCTTATTCAAGGAGAAGTTACTGTTGATAAAAGGGGTCAGAGCTGACCTCACATCCAACTCGGGAAATCCCTGAAGCCATGTATGTAAATAGAGCCAATATACCATAGAACCCGTTTTTTCCTCAGTAATGAACTTGATGTTCAAGGAAAACTGTCTGGAGTCTATAAACGAGTACGAATATTTCAAAAAAATATTCAAGAACAATGTCAACTGACACTTTGGAAGACTTCAAGTAGACACATGTTGTAGGCACCTTTAGAGAACTCGAGCTCAAATTGATTGAGCTCAATGTAGGCAGATAAGGCTGAACTACAGGTCCATAAATGGAGGGGTTAAACGTCTCGCAAAGACACCCTGAAACTAATCCAAGATACTCTTGAACTTTGTTTGGACTACAAATGTTTTGAATTGACTTACCAGTTTCAGAGCAAGATCTCTTTTAAATACGCCAACTGACTGTCTCTCCTTTCTGTGTACTACTTAAAAACCAAGAAGTCATCCATTTTCGTATACCACCACAGTAACGCGAAGGAAGGACGTAACGACCTGTAATAGTGATAACTGTAGTTCTCAACAAGTTTGTAGGACTAAAAAAAAATTGGCTTTTTGGTGACAATTGACCATTCTTCCAGTTCCATGATTTGTTGATTCCAGTGGATAGGTTGATGTTCCCTTTTCCAGGAAAAGTAACATTCGGCTTGGCAAAGAAGTAAAATCTATATAATAGTTCATTCCCAATAGACAAAAGTGTTCAATTTCGTGGGATTACACATACTGGCATAAACTGCTACATAAAAACATAAGAGCTGAAAATCACTTAAACTATCGTTCTCTACTATGGGCCACAATAATGGATATTTTCGATTATGAGTGTTTCGTATACGGATAACTGATGTGGCTAATGTTGAGATTTTGTTTTTTGAACGATTCGCAAACTAAACATCGACGTCCTCACCTGCGCCTCAAGAAAATAGTGGAATCTCTTACGTTCTAGTTGCCCTATTAAGTCACCTCAGTTCAGTCAGTTGTACTAGGATACCTCAGGGGGTAGTGAGATTTTCGGATCCATGGAAGACCACGATCTTCTAACTTCGGCATCACTTTCGGGTCATCCCGGGAAATTGATATTCAAGTGCCGAAACGTTAAAAAATCTTTAAAATTTTCGTTATGTATTCGTTTTTATATGATCTTTATTTATATATTTCAGGTGTTCTATTCGTGGGTTTGGTTTTTGAGTGTACCCAAAAGCATTGTATTTTGCTGTACAACCAGTTCTGGAAGTCCAGTGATCACTGTAGGGGCTATGGCGAAATTATGACCCATGTCAATTATTTGAAAAGTTGCCAATTTATGTTTGAGTTCTTCTAAAGCTATGGTTGAAATTATTCCTTAATTTACTGTTCGAATATTCGAGATTGATTATAGACTGTGGGGTATCTTTCTTTGAAAATAGTATGCATAGCGTTAGCATCATGTTCATTACTGAAGGAAAACAAATTCTGTTGTTTTGGCGCACGGGTTATAAACGAGATTTTACTTCGTTGCCGAGTGGAATGTTGTTTTATCCGGAAAAGGGAAACTCTTACTTATCCTACTTATCCACCGAGGTCAACTAACCAAGGAACTGAAGTACATTTTCTTATTCTCGCCAAAGTAGCACTGAAAAGCAGACTCTTTGGTTTATTATTTTCAATATACCTTTATAATCGACCAAGAGAAACAATTTTTGCCCCCACCTTTAAATTTGTAGTTTTAAGTTTCAAGATTTGTAGAATCCAAAATCAAATAAATAAAAACAACCCAATCATTCAGTCCGCCGTCAATTTACCAAAGATGCTTCCTCATCGATGTTGTGGGCTCTTTACATTGTGAATTATCTGTAGAATCGTCCTGTTCTAATATTTTATGCCTGAAGAGTTTAATTAGCGTGAAATTTACGCAAGCTAAGGAGTTTTTCAGTTTTGAAAAGGAACATTTTGAAAATCTTCCTTACTTAAGAGATTTTTGGGTTTTAACATTTATTATTTATTTTACGTTGTGATTTAATAATTTTAATTATAAAAAAAATTTTAATTATAGGTTTTGAAATGAAAATCAGCTAAAATTCTATTGTTGCGTGTAATTTGAATTGAGATACGCGAACGAATCGAGCTTCGTCTTCCTCCGGTATGACATATGTAGGTATGTTTTTTCTCCAAGTTCTAATCCTATTGAAAGAGTTGCGAATGTTGCAGACTTCTATGCGCCCCTATGCTAATTAATGTTGATTTTTAAAGTACTAAAGCTCTCGAGTTCAATACTAAGGCCTAAGAACGAGCGCGCTCAGTTCCTAGCACCCCCGTTGACAGGTTTGTTGTTGTGACTGGTTATAGATATTTGACTTGATGACAAGTACTATAGCGCTCACCACACCACTAAGAACTCGTGTACTGCGAAGAATACAGGAATTTTCGATATTATTGTATCAGATGTCAAATTTAAGAAGAAAAGATTGTGGTAGCAAGGAGCAAAACATACTGACTGCTTCGCTCTCAATGAGAACGACATCACTACTGAGTCAGCTGTCAAATTCAAGTAGCAACAAATTGTGGGACCGGGGAGCAGAAAGAGGTACATGGAAACTTAAGCATCCATCTGAGAAAGAGCAAGGATGAAGGTTATGCCACAGTTGCAAACATTTTTTCAAATGTTTTTTGACAAAAATTGGGCCTAAGTGAAAAAACCAAAATCCTTGAAACACTGAATAGAATTATTATGCTAACATGTTTCGAAAGTTTTAAAAGCTACCAAAACAACATTGAGCGAAATTAAGATTGGAAAAGTTAGCAGAAGAGAAGTGGTTCTTTTTTGTAAATCAAGCGACGTTGTGACTTAGATTCCTAAGGATCACCTCCTTGGCCGAATGCAGTGAGTCGTACGAAGTGTTGTGGCCTTAGTGACAATTCGTTGTCGAGTGCAATTTACCGAATAACCCTGTAATTTTTTTATGTTGAAACCTCAACAATATCTCCATCTAGAATGAATTTCAAGGAGGGAATGGAAGTGGAACATTTTAATGGATATGCATAGTTCCCCGAACTTGATTCTTGGAACCGCTAAGCCCGATCGTCAACCTGAAGCTTTTTATTTTCAGGAGTATTCTTTGGATGTTTCAGACATCTTTCCGCAACCAGTCCATTCTATCACATCGTTGTTAGATAGCAGGTGGTTACGAACGACTCAACTTTTTTTTATACCGTCACCCCTTTCCCTTGCATTGCTCCCACAGGAAAAGTGACCAATACCTTTTGAATATTGCCCCTTAAAAATGACGTATTTACCCGGCCCTCCCGGCTCCACCAAACAGCCCCTCTCCTCACCCCTCGAAGTCTGACCAATACTGATTAGTCCCTCTTCCTTTTCTTTAAACCGCTAAGCCTAATTATAAACTGAAGCTTTTCAGCTTCAGGCGAATCCTCCAGGAGTAGCACAAATGGGGATCGTCTTTGCCCTTGGAAGGTGCAACTAGTCCCTTCTGTCCGCTCAAATTCGTAGCAGTCTAAACTACTACCACTACCACTAAGAAGATTAAGAAAGTTTTCGTATTCGCTAGGTAGAAATTGACTCCTAGGGGGTTGGAACCCTGTACGCTAAGTATTCCTCGCATTCGGACGGACTTGAGAGCATTTGCAGTTTCATTTGAGGTCCACCACTATCCCATTGAATGATGAAAAATGTATTAATGTGAGTATGATTAAAAGCAAATGTTGAATGAAATAGCATACAAGAATTCAGAATCGCTAACAAGAAACAACTAAGGTAAAAAAAAAAAAAAAAACATAATGTGGCAGGTAGGTCACCTATGTTGTTGTGTTCAGTAATAAATTGTAACTGTTGATCCAAAATATTTAGATGTAGGCCTTAGAGTTGGTCTATCAATTCTCTGTAGATCAGTGATAGAAGAGCATTGAAGGGTGGAGGAATAGAAGACGAAAATTGGAAGCGTTTTTGTATTTTTGTATTTATTTAAAGTGGATTTTCTTCGACGGTTCAATTTTTTTGGAGATGTAGTCATCAAGATTATTTGTTCAGTAAACTTTCGCTGGAGTGTCATTAATCAAAACTGCATCTATATAGCACTGTAGGGTGGTGCTGTTTAATTACAAGTCAAGAGCTTCGAGATTTGAAGCAAGCTTTAATATATGTTTTGTTCCCAAGTCAATTCGTATATAACGGAAGCTGTCTTGCCCTGTCCGCAAATCTCTGTAACAAGCTCAAGTTTTACAGTTTATATCAGATATTGATGAGTTTTTCAGAGATTGTACGGTTAAGGCCCCCGTACCATTTCCCTTGCTCACAAATCAAATGTTCGTCCTGAGCGTGCTCAAACGTAAAGTCCAATTATCTCGCAGTTTAATCGTCCCTTTTGGTTCAAATTCACGAGGGTTCAAAAACAGTTTAACCATCCCATTTCAATTTAAACGTGGATCATATCATCAGTAGCAATGCAAAATCGTTGAAACAAGGAATACTGCTACATTTTTATGATTTTGTTGGATACAGATTGTGGATGGTCAAACTAACAAATCCATCACTGAAAAATCATTGGTATTTACTACACATGGGCAAAAACGTTAAGCCAACAAGTGATACATCATTGTGGTTTGGTTATTATTATTCATTATAGTTACGGCTGCCGGTAAATGATGATTTGAGTTCCGAAAGATCGCACCATTACTATCTGCTTGTTTAGATGCATTTGTGCTCCGCTTTTTTTTTTTTTTTTTTTTTTTTTTTTTTTTTTTTTTTGGGTTTATTATTCAATAATAAACCATTGTAATTGCTCTTGAAAAAAAATTCTAACCCCCCCTGAAAATATCATGGTTTACGTTCCAAAGGGTGTAGACTCCGAATCTGAATAAAAATTTTTCCGTCCGTCCGCCGTACGCCGTACGCACGATTTCTCCCAAACGGCTGAAGCAAAAAAGCTGAAATTTTCAGGAAAAATCCATGTTGGTCCGACGACGCCCAAATTCTCTAACTTAATTTAAAGTGCCCTTTAAGTGTTGTCAAAGTTTTGTAAAATCCCTAAAAACCTCGAAAAAAGTCAAGGCGGCCTAAATTTGTACTCTTTTTGAAGAACATTCCACGAGGAATCGAATGAGCACCTCCCCAGGTCCGTAGGTCAAACCATTCCCGGTGTATGGCCCGATTTATGGGGCCAACATTTGCGTTATTTTGGTCTATTATTGTTTTTGTTTTGATATCATTAACCTAGTAATGGAGTGATGTAGTAATGTGGATACTGGAGTGAACTCTAAAAGGCTTTGTAGCCGATACACGGGTTGAAGCATTCTGATAACCATAGAAAAAGCTGCAAATTCTTTCACTGGGGTTAATTATTCAATTGGGTTGCTTTCATGATTTGAATTTCTACTAAGCTGTGTGCGTGTTTCACAAGTCATAGAGCGATTATTGAATTTCAGGAGGCACACAAATATGATCAACTGATCAATCCAAACAGGTATTTTGGTTGAGAACAGATTTACGTGCTCTATGCATATCTCCTGAAATTCAATAAGCGCTCTATCACCTGTGAAACATGCACACTCCAGAGCTCAGTAGAAATTCAAATCATGAACGCAACCCAATTGAATAATAAACCCCAGAGAAAGAATTCGCAGCGTTTTTTTTTTTTTTTTTTTTTGTAATTACTGGTGGGTTTTTTACAGTTTCTAAAAGGTGTTAACAAAATTTTTAGTGTAGGTATATTCCTACCTTCCAACCTATCGTTCTTGTTGTTACCGTCAGCATTGAATTTCGAGGTGGTACTCGTTAAAATCTCAAAAAACGGACAGCACCACGTGATTCACCGTCAGAATATAATTTTAGAAACTTGCACTACATTCGGGGTAAAAGCAGAGTGAGATTTGACGTTGTCTATATTTCCACGAAAATATAGACAACTTTCTATCTTAACTGCGTTTTTATTGAAATGGATTTTCGCAACTTCGTCGCGAGTGACTTGGTCCGCGCATAGCATCGAAACGAAATTTTTACTCCGAGATTTATTGAGATTAGACTGAAAGTGCCACCAGTAGACCAGCTCGTATAGTTCATCACACCTTCCTGTAAATTTAATTTACAAAAGTAAGAAACAATTGTTAATTTTTCGGGCAAATGTTTGGATGGGTAAAGACAAGAATATTTTGATCACTATTTAGTTAGTAAAATTCTAGAACAGCGCTTTTCGTTCTGTTTCGAGCCCATGGCAGGTGAATAAGATGTGTTCTTTTGTTTTTGACTGTTCTTCGCAGAAACGACACGCTTCCGTAAGGTACTCTTCGCAGGTTAGATCCAGTGCAGGTGGTTTGTAGTTTTGTAATAGTTTTAGTACACTAATACGGTCTGCGTGTTTGAGTCAGGAACATGGTCTTATACTTGTAGCCTTTTTCAGATCTCATAGTGAAATCTTGCAAGGTTGCCTAGATTCTTTAATGCTGTGTTGTCCTTTGAATAGTCTTTCTCCGAATCCTTCGAAATGCTCCGTAATCTCATTTCACCATCCACATGTCCTTACCTCCACTGCTACAGGATTGGGAGTGAACGCCTTAAGCAAGTCACCATGTTTCGGAATTTTTAGGTGTTTTTCGACATCTAGCTCTCGTTTTCCGATTAAGATGGCATCCACTCCAGCCAGGCAAAACACATCCTGGGTTTTATAAAACGTAAAACGAGAAATGTAAACGGGTGTAACAATTCGGTAATAGTCTGTGTTTTCTGTTCTGTACGGCACCCTTCAGCAGTTTGGAGCCCCTATTACCTGCATGGGAAACAAATAATCAGTTTGAATGAGTTCACAGTCAGTTTTTGCGTCATATTCAACAAAATATATCAACTACACTATAATCAATGAATGTTGCACAATCCTATATCCTCAGGTATATTGCAACCCTATGCATTCCTACGCGCCTTGCGTCCTGGAAGTCTCTTTCAAGTCTCATTTTCTTCCACAATTTATACGTAACACTGGTAATTATGCCAACAGCCACAAACCGTTTACATAATATGTTAACTAATATTATTAGTTCATATTGCCTTTTAATACTGTTATATACAAAGGTTATTTCTCATTCCTCATCTAAACTGGGTGTAACTTGTACCTCGAGTGCAGGTCTCACATCAGGCGGACCACTTTTCCATCATGTTTCTTGTTCATTTCACGACAATTTTGGGGAATTCGGGATATATACCGTCTCTTTCCGATGTCCCTTAATGTACTTCAATTTCATTCATGTACGATTGAACGCTGAACGTTCTATTGTTTAACGTGTTTTCGAAACTAGTCAAAAAATTACAAATTTTCATTAATCAAGATTAGGATGAAAAAGTTTGAAAGTCAAAACTTCGTTTTCATAACGATTCAACATGGACCTATCTTCCAGTCATGCAGTATTAGCATAGGTACAGCGAATTCTATCCCTTTATTATATTTCCATTATCGTGTCGACATTTTAGGATACTGTGTTTAAGAATCAATTTGATGGCAACAATGAGTAGTAAGTAATATTTTGATTATAATTGAATCGTTTATTTCGGAAACCCAATAAACGACAGAAAAAGCAAAATCAACTTTATTGCATTTTGGGCATTTTAGAGGTAGGCACATCGTTTAAAACAGGAACCCCGCTACAACGAGCCCTCCTTGTCGGTTTTCATGATCTTGAAATAATCGTTCGTTATAGAAACAGGGGTTGGATGTACCTATTGTTTAACGTGTTTTCGTCAAAGATAGATAGTTTAAAGTCACTTCAGTAGTTTTTCGTTCAAATTTCTTAAAAAACCAAGATAGTTTTTCATTTGTAGTATGTCCAGTTGTTTTTGTTCAGAGTTAAAAGTTTTGTGCTCAGTTCATAGTTGAAAGATGGTTTGTCCTAAAAATTGTTCAGTGTTCTTTGTCAATGAACACGTTTATATGTTCAGGAACTGCTTGTTTTTGATTTCATCACGAGTCAAAAAGTTGAAAACCAATGTGTGTTTCTGAAGTTTACTGTAGAAACACCGTATGTGCAAATAATACGTTCCCATAGAGTATTTACAGTAATTTGGGGGCTTGAAAAAACTATATTTGGGGTCGGTGGAAAGTTTTTTTTTTCTTTTGTTTCTCGAAATGCAAAAAACTGGATTTGAAGTAGGTAGGTATGTGGTTTTTGAAATAAACGATGCAATTATTGTGAATGTTTAGCATTTCTATCACATTCTAATGTTTTTTTTTTTTTTTTTTTTAATCAAATTAAATTAAATTTTTTAATCTAATCCGTGTAGCTTAATATAATTTACAAACGATTTTCAACCGTTTTTTGACATTTGTAGTGATTTTTGTAAAACTTTTTTTTTTTGGAATTTAATCAATTACTGTGTTCAATTCGTTTGCTGTCTTATTAGAATTAATCTAATGAACTGTCCCTGTAGTGGATGCAGAATAGAGCGTGTTAAACAAATAGCTTCGGAAGGAATGCCTAGACACCGTCCTGACCCACAGGGGTAGGTGGATTGCTCGGTCCGTTCAACATATTGGAAATATAGAAATAGAGAACCGCGGGTTGAAATACGAGTTGGAAAGCCCAAGCGCTCTTTCCTCCTCCCCTTTCTTTTAGTTCATTTCTTCGCCTGTTGGCTGCACCACGACACGACTCCGGATACTTGCACGATCTACCGGAGTTGAGCTTAACTAAACTCCTCCCGGATACAGAGTTTTTCTCTTCCTTAGGTTCACGAAAAAAAGCGTAATATTTCTCTGTAGAATGAAAGATCGTTTCATCATTTATTGATAATCTGGGTGTCAACCTAACAATACCACTGGTAGATTAATATAGTGACTCCGTCAGCTCTGACAACTTCAGCCAGGAAGTAAGATACACTAACACTTTTTCACACTCATTTACCGAACATCCCAAAATTTCAATTGCCAAATCTTAGACCCTCTCTATTGCAACCATTCAATACAAAGTACCTCAATTCTCAACTATTAGTACGTACGTCGACTAGCCTACGTTAGAACGACCAGTATTATCTTTTAAAATTACAAGAGCACAACTGCCAAGTCGCCATCGCTTGAAATGACAAGCACATCATACAAAGTACCTACTGTTATGCTCTCTTAATCAGAACTACGAGTACATGGGTCAATTCAAAATGTCGGTCACATTAACATTAATGTCACTGATCAGTATATGCCGTCAAATGGAACAATATAACTAAATACAGTTTTGTAGGTGTCCTTTTTAAAATTTTTGCTTTGTGGCTACATGTTCCATGGAAAAGTCCCTATAATTAAAAGTTGTGAACAATACCTACAGGTGAAAATATCAAAGTCCGAAAAAGTCCCAAGAATTGAATAACAAATAGTAGAAAAATCCAAGACAAAAATTAAGATAATGGAATTCTTCTTTTTCTGTCTCAATTACTTTGGAACTATCCTAGTTAAAACTCAGGAAAATATTGGATCAAATCTATAAAATAAAATAATCCTTAGATCAGCCTGAAAATTATTCAATTGTGGACAGGGTTGAGTCCTCCACGAATCAACATGTCATTTTTTTACAATGTTTTGAAACATATCTCTAATGTTATGGAAAGAAGGAAACAATCAATCGGCTCTGTCGCTTCTCAAGAAAGCAGGAACGACATTTCTTCAATTTTTGTCTGATTTCGGAAGAGGTTTATCCAAGAAAGGACTTCTGTTCTGTTTACTCCTTCTAACGTCAAAACCAACTCATATTCTTCCATACCGCTTCTTTTTGTCATTTTGCTTGGCACCCTGATTTTTTATCATCAGTCACACTTTTTTTTTGCCAAACATTGCTGGACTCAGGCTCTGTAAGGAGTAGTCTTGTAGAAATGATTTTGAGCGAAAAAATATATGTACCTATATATTTTCTTTATGAATACACACGTTCTGCTCTTGAGCAGACCTTTGACACAACCTGTTGATAGTGGAGTAAATTTGACAGAAGAATCTTTATGTGATTTTGGAGTCAACTTTGCTCGACAAGCGATCGATGGAGTGGACTGACGCCGAAAAACCACTATCGTGGAGTCATTTTGACGGACTTCAGTATTTACCTGATAGCGAGAACGGGTGAGTTCAAATGTGACTGCTGTCACACGCGTAACTGAGTAGACATCTGGAGGAACCATGTGTGGAGACTTATTCTCTCACGGTACCAACACTGCGAATACTGGAGGTTATCATTATGTCGATAGTATTCTAGATAATGTCACTGATCAGTTTTGCCGTCAAATCTTAACAACAGTTTTGTAGCCGTGTTTTAAAATGTTTTCCTATGTGGCTGTACATGTTCCATGGAAAAGAATGTAAAAGTTGTTCCTCCAGAGATAAATCTCAAAGTGACAAATTTTCCCTCAGCCGTCACTAACCAAATAGTGAAATCGTCACTACTCAGCGAAATATTTATTGGGGCTATTTATCCACGTATGAAAGAACATACCATCTACAATGATATATTGGTCAAATGTAGCTTCATCAGCCCGTTATTTCTACACGGGTACAATGTTTTTGTGTTTATAAATGCTTCTGTTCTGTTGACATCCCTTCATTCAAGATGGTCCCAATCGCTGGTGGGGATTTTGCCTACACCTTCTAGCAGTAGTCATAGACAATTTTTTTTTGCAAAAAATGTAAACTTCCTAGGGAGAATCTAAAAACCGCTGCGAAGTTACAGAACCACGCACTTTTTTCAGTTTTTCGCAAAAAATTCACCAAAGGAGCCTTTTGATGAGAAAAGAGTTATTTGTGTAAAACTATGTAACTAGGTAGGAACTGAAACATTTCGCATACATTAAACATATTTAACTTAACATTTAAATTGACAGTAGGTCATAAAATGAAATAAATTATAAATAATTAAGACAAAAAGTGGTTCATATGAGTAGGTATGTACAAGTTATAATACATGAAAACATCAACACTCACACTAAAAAGTATTCAAGAATTTCGGTTTTTCATATTCTGGGGATCGGCCTTCAGAGGAAGCTCACTTCCGCAATTAGGAGGGGGAGATGTCTGGGAGGTCTTCATGGGTTAGAAATTCCTCATGCACGTCCTCCTCATCTAGCTCCTCGATGGGAGGAGTGTTTATGCACTCTCTGCCTTCACAACGCTTGCATAGAGCGGAGCACTTGAGGCCTGCCTTCCTGCATGAGTAGGAACCGAAGCAACCCTTCCTGTACTTGCAGGATAAGCTTTTGAGGAGGAGCGGAGGAGCTGCAGCCTGCATCATGGGGATGGTCTTTTCTCATCAAAAGGCTCCTTTGGTGACTTTTTTGCGAAAAACTGAAAAAAGTGCAAAAATTTCGTGGTTTTTCGGCTGTAACTCCCGTCGCTCGCGGTTTTCAGGCCTGCAAATCTAGATTCGTACTATCTGGGTGAACCCTAACAACATATTCAAAAAGGAAGTTTACAATACTTTTTGCAATGTTTGATGTTTTAAATGACTGGCCTATAGTCAGTTCTACTGGGAAAACCATCCCCGGAGGCAGCAGTGTGGGTTTTTTAACTCTCATTCCCTACTCCAGTAACATTCTGGCTGTGGCAAGTGAAACTTGATGGCACTTGTTGACAATTGGCGTAGTTGTTGGAAGGTCGTTGACAACATTTTGGGTCAACCAGTTTCAATTGATTCGTGGGCCGTAAAGGCGGTGAGGGCCTCATTCCCTACTCTCTCACTCCCTACAATATCCAGCCAATAGCCCCTTAAATTGTACGGAGTGAGATCTGCTTGTAGCAAGTGAGATTTTGGCAAGGAAACCTTAGTATTTACTGCAGCTAAAATTGAGCTAATTTGTGCTGTTCCACGCACCTAATTTGAAAGACTTGAGCGGCGATTCCCATGGAGGTTGGAGGCTCAAGAGGGAAAAAAATAGTAGTATACACCTCACTATCTACTACAGTTTTTTTTTTTTTTTTTTCAAAATGGCGTACCAGCAGTAAGGTTCAAGATTATGTGTCACTTGGCTAACATGCCGAGAGAACCGCAGTGATTGATTAAAAACAAGAAAATTGATCAAGTTTCAACTTTTATTTTTTAGAAAAGTCGATACCCAAATGTGACCGAAATTTCGAAATGACCCGAGTACGAACACGAGCGTGGACTCTTGAATAGGCGATGGAAACTGGGGAACCAGAGGGTGGGGGAAGCGTGGTACGTCGAGGGGTCCCACAAGGGCGCTCTAGTATGTTCTATTCTCACTAATGGTAAGGGTTCCGCTAAGTTTTGAAGAAAAAACCATTTGTAGGTCCTTGGAGTTTTATTGTAAGTATCTGTTGTAGATGTATTAGATCTATTTAACGATCAGTTCCATCTCGATTTTACAACCAATCGTTTGAGCTCCAACATGGTTCCAGCAAGAGGCATTAGGGTGGGGGGGATTGACAATACGATTTTGAATTGCGAAACGATTTTCGCATGCAGAAACTAGCCGATCATTTACTGATTCGTCTCCATTCCATTCGACTATATCGACTGTAGCTTATAATCAGTTACGCAGATGGCCTCTAATTCAGAAGGGTTGGTGTTTAGCAATTTTTTGTTTTTCGCGTTCAGTAGGTAAACTATATTATGCGGATGTGGAATGGTTGGAGGGGGGGGGGGAGGTTACAGTTTTTCTTGGTAATATTAGAAATAATAAACCAATAAGAGTAATACCTACCCGCAGTCTTTAACGGTATAGAAATTCGATTGTTAGGTTTTGAGATAATAACATGTTTTTCAATTGGTGGATACTTCCATTTGACAACTATAGTGTTCATGTATTTCCTTTGTAACTCTCTTTACCTACGTCCTAACGAACAATTTTCTTCTCTAACATTGACCAAGGTGTCTCCAACTGTTTCTTTGGGAGGTGGGAAGAAAGATAATATCATCTCTCGTTTCATCTTCCTGATGATTTCCTCCCTTTGGAAGTGAAAATCTTTAACTGCGACAACCGATACACTTGATTCCGCTTTCCACTCCGACTCTTCGAGTTTCCGTTCATTTGCGGCTTCTCTCCCCCCTCGTCCTCTCGCCATCTCGAACCTTCTGAGATACCAATGAACTTAGGAAGCGGATCGTTAGCGTTAGAGGGCTAAGCCCCTCGGTAGCAAATGAAGGCGGTCGCAAACACAACCGACTTGGCCCCCCTGTAACCCGACACCGGGTACAAGTCACGATCTCGACCCTCAAACTTGGGCGAAAGATTCATCGTTTGGATAACGAGCCTGTTCGCGCCTCCGCCCTCCCAGTGGGGATCTCATTAGCGATTTCGTTCGACGTTTTTCCAGTTCACCCCTCCCCCCTTCTCCGACGGCAGTTTGGTGTCTTCGCCGCTCTTTTGATTCCAATATACCCCGAAGAAACGAGATCCAATTCATAAAACGGTCTGGAATATTGTTCTCTTTGTATCAAAAGATGCCTTCAGGGGTTTCAAACTGAAAGCACGATCACGTAGTTATATTTTTTCTCTAATGAATTCGCGTTCTCTGTTCGCTTGATATCTGATAAATGCACTCTATATGCGATAGGTTCGGCGATTCTCAGGCAGGAACCATCCAACTTCATGCTTTCGAGCTTGTATGCAGTAACTGACTCTGATACTGGTTTAGAGAAGAAAAGAAGAATAAGTTATGTTTTTTATTTCAAATCCACCAAGGTACTTACTTAATGATTTCTTAAACATGACATTGGTCATTAGTGTAATCGTAAATCATCTACCACAAAAATGTGCCAAAAAAATCACCACAAACTAAAAAAACATCCGAAAATGGACAAATTAATTTTTTTTTTTTTTTTTTTTTTTTGTAAAGAGAACTCCGAAAATGTTAAATGAACTGGGCCATTTACAAATTTGAGCACAATATTCTGGTTTGAAAAATTTGACTTGGAAAAGCTTGCGATGGATATGGTTAGTTGGCCTTTCCCGATTCAAGAATCCATCGCCTTGGGAGATGAATCTGAGTCATCCGCTGAGAGTAGCGGAGCTTAGTGCCGCACCCCTCTCTAAGGGAGAGGCTATCATACTAATCCATCGCCTCACAAGCTGTACAATTCGAATATTACCAATGAGTTTGTCTTTTGTCAGTGAAAATGTATCCCGGTGAGAAGGCAATCCGGTTTATCCCTTTCAAAGGGAGTGGCAACTATACAAATCCTCACCTCACAAGCTCTAACAGTCTATACCTCATGGTCCGCCAGGACGTGGCACACCGCCTCAAAATGGAACCAACTCTTTCAAGCTTGGAGGGTTGTATGAAGCGCATTACGAAGGCCAGTTGTCATGGTGGGGCCTTGAGTTCAACCGCACACGGTCCTCCATAAGATTCCTTTGGGGATTTCAAGCTAAAAGCAGTACCATGTAGTCAAATTGTCATCGGTTAATGAATTTGCATTTTCTGCTCACTTCCTATCCTTAATATGCATCCTGAACTTTATTGTTTCGATGATCCTTATAAAGAGCATTTCAACTTCATGGTTTCGAGCAAGTGTGCAGTGACTGAGCCTATTGATGTTCTGCATCTCTTTCTTCAAATACTTTGCGTAATATACGAAAGGTTTACTTGTACGTTCAAGGTAAAAAACTCGCACGGTAGATTCAATAGGAATTTAATGTCCAAACCAACGATTTTATTGATGATGAATTGTCCACCTCAAAACCGAAAAACCATTCAGACTTCAACTACTCTAGCTCTGTTTGGGACACTACATTTAATTCGGGATTGTTTACCGAAGCGGTGATGACGGAATGCTATGGTTTCAAACCTATTTTCCAGCATTGTCATTTTTCAACATTGCTCTACACCAAAATCACACCTATAGTTTTACATTTCATATCATTTCACTCAAAACAAATTCTCGTGAAATAAAATCAAGAAATGCCGCCCCGATCGTATTCCCGCGAGCGAAGGCGATCTGAGACGAAGCTCTTCAATTCCGTTTTTTATATCCCTACTTCAGATTTGAACAATGTCAGCAGAAGTGAGCGAATTTAGGGTTTTAAACATTCTACTCAATGTTTCCTTAATGTCATTCATCGAGTTTTATTCGAGACATGTATACGATAAACTTAGCAAACGATACTTTTTTAAACGATTTTCATTTTTCTTCTCGATTTTAGTCAAGTTGTGTAATTTAACTCGAAAATTTCGAATTTCATATCGGGAAGGTAAGAGGTTATGCGGCAAAACGTACTTTCTATCGATGCGTTCTAAGCTACCCAGTTCTTAGACGATTTTCGACATAATTTGTTTTCCTATAATGAGGAGAAACGAGGAAAATGAAAAGAGGTATTCCCGAAAAGTCATGATTCTTTTTGATAGATCCGGATTTTAGTTCAATAATATGATAGATATTGGGAGTTTCTCATTTACGATTCGTTGGAGTGAATGGTGGGTTTTTCATAAGAGTGATAAGGGATAAAATTCAATACAATACCCACCTATCTACCCTTAGCACCATAACGACCCTGTCAATCATTATCAGCTGTTTTTGGTTATTATTTTCAAGAATAAGCCTTTGTAATCGTATAGCAAACAATTTCTATTTTATTCTCCATAAACAAAGTTGATCCTTTTACCCTACAATATGCGTAGAATCCAAATCTGCAATGGTCGTTCGCCGCCCACCAAAAGTGCCGTAAAATCCGACCTCCCGATCGACTCACACACGCATAGATACTATGGGCCAAAAATTTGTCTAAAAAGTGCACAAAAAAGTTGTTTTTAAACTAATTTTTAATGGCATAGTTGAGTGAGGTATCTTGCTTCCGAGACTGCGAAGCAGCTGGAGCCTTATGTCGCTTTCGGGAGCCAAAAAATTGTTATTGTCCGAATTCAAAATTTCCACTCGCATTTTGCGTTTCATAGCCTACTGAACAAATTTGGTTCCGTGTCTGTCTGTCTGTCTGTCCGCATTTCCTTGTTCCAGCCATAACTTCCACAATTTTGAATGATTTTAGCTCATATTTTGAGGGACTATGCGGATAAGGTCTCTTGAGGTCCCACAGGAATTTCATCTCAATATAATCAGCGGTACGCTCTGCGTATGCGCCAAAGTTAAATTCTTGAAACAAGCATAACTTTCACAATTTTGATTCAATTTAGCTCGTATGATAAAGGATGTAACGAGAAAGCTGCTGTGCCATCTCCTTGGCAATGTATTTTTTTTTTTAGTTTTGGAAGCGAAATCGACTGGGATAGGTTTTAGATCCGTACGATTTATACTCATGTGTCAGCATTGGAATAGTTTCTCGTTTTGTTTTTTAATTGTATTATTTTGAGCAAAATATTTTGTCTCTCTATGAAAGAGTTTTTAGTAACTACAAATTCCATGGTGAAGTTGTGGAGAGTCACATTCAACCTATTCCGGTTGATACGACCATACAGAAATGGACCTAACCTCCCCACTCGCCATCCGAATTCAAGCAGATGATTAAGAAGTGAGGGAATTCGCTAAATGGATTTTACGTTTTCTCACGAGAAAAGGGAAGTATTGATTTATGAGCAATGAATTCCATAGGGGCCATCCACAGGCTATCCCGTAATATCTTAAAATATTATTGAAATCGGATGACAACTGAGAAATTGTTACAAGGATCTATGGACATGTGACGGACATACTCACACAAACAGACGGAAAACGCGAAACGAAAGTTGTTCAGAATGGTCTTAAACGTGAAACTCGAAAAGACAAATTTGATTTTCGGGGAAAATTTGTTATCTCGAGAAAGTCGGAACTTGTAGGTAGGCTCGGAAGATAAATCACGAAGAAAATAAATTCCAAGAGATATGGTGGTTTCATTGCAGGATAGCAACATTTGTGTGAGCAGAATCTGAATGAGACCCGAGAACTCAAGAAAATTAAAAACATCAAATTCAGCTACTTTTGTACACGATATGGTCACCTGATAGTTGGGTATTTGTTCCCATCAGTCGTTCGACATTAAGTGATTTGCAAATGAGCTCTTAATTCAAAACAGATTGTCGTCCTCGATTTCCTAAACAATGTTGTTACGTATTTACACACATTTTTCATTGTTGAATCCAATGAAATCAGTTTTGTTTGATTCAACATCTTCTTTGGGTTGGAAAGTCAAAACTAAAGAAAAAAATCAGATATGTATAGGTTTACCATTTTGGTAGAAATGGTAATTTGCTTCTATATAATAAATAGTCGCTTTACTATTTTATTTTTCTCACCTTTCTCGCAGAAATGCCATCTTTTCCCCATCATAAATACATATGAGTAATGAGAATTCGTTGCAATATTAATTCTGCCCCTGTTATGAAGGGGGCAGTAACGGTGAAGGAGAAATTGAAATTATCAGGAATTCACCTTCATATAGTTGAAGTAAAATCTTAATTTAAAATCTGATTCATTCTTCTCCTGGTAAAAAAGAAGAACCCAAATGCAAATAAAACCTACTAGAACTATATTCTTCAACTTGGGGACTGACATGTCAGGATGTATAGCATCAACACCAGATGTTGACTGGGAGGTATTAGGTTCCTTCGTACTATCTTGTACTATCTTCGTACTACTTTGCAGAGCCCTCACTAACACTTGTTCCTGAATACTATGTCAAGACTGACGCTTTCAAGATAAATACTGCACTAGAGTCCAAGTCTGCAGGGGGTAGCAGCTTACTGTTGTTGAATGTGTTTCTGGATAAAAGAAAACTGAAAACTGAGCAATAAAACACATAAGGAACACATCTAAAGCCTAACCTCCACAGTCCATGAAATGATTATCAAAGTCATGTGAAAACTGAAAAAATTAGCGTGTTACAAAGTTTCCAAGTTCGCGCATACGTCGTGGTTACTGAGGATACTACGGCGTTAAAATTGATATGAGTTCGTGAGACTGTTCTTCCCCAACTACCCTCGAAATTTGAGCTTGATCGGACCATTGGAACCAGAGGAAATGAAGCAGGGTGAACTTCTTCGATCTTTTTCATCTCTCGAGAGAGTAACGACGATTCCTCTCATCAGCTTCCTCGCATCAGTAACCTGAATGAGCATATGTAAAAGTCATGTACTCGAGCAACAACATGTTTATCAGGTTCAGTGATTTTGATTGATGTCTATTCCAGGGACGGACCTTGGGGGTGGAGGAGCTGCCCAGCGGTTGCTGTTTCCAGCGATCCCTCTGCTACGAACCCCACGTCGTTTTCCAGAGCCGCTTCCAGTCCAGCCACCCCCCGCCATCGTCATCACTCTGGATTGACCCCGCTCAGCGACGTGGGCAATTTAGGCTTGAGGATCAACGATGACGAGTTTGTCTACTGAAAGTGATGGTTATTCTGCAATTGTGATCCAAGGCCTTTTTGTTCATATCCTTCCCTAATCCCCCTTCCCCCCACCTCTACCAGAAGTAAGATAGGTACAACTCAATAATACAAGAAAGAAATATTGAAAACTACAATCTCTTCAATTATTTTCCTTTCTTTCTCTCAGTTATGTCATGTTTTCTCCATCATAAATTCAAAATGACATCTATAATACAATATATCTTACAAATCATTTTTACCTACACTAGGAGTATCCATGCATACATAAGATGCTTGTCTGAATCTATAACACCAAGTTGGATTCACAAAATAATTACCCACGAAGGAAAATGAGAGAGGGAGAGAGTAAGGGTAAGCGTGATAGGTTGAAATAGGTAGGCAGAAATAAAGACTAGGCTGGCACCAAGACAAAAGAAACCAAATTGATTTCTGGCAGTGAAGGACAACCAGGTCATAACATGGTAATGTTCCCAATAGTTGCTTCCTCGTTAGCAAATGTCCTAAGGATGGATCAATTTCTGCAATTGCTTGTGGCTAATCCTTGTCATTCCCAAAACCATACAAACTTTTGGTTATTTCGATGGAACCAGTGCTAGTTCAGTGAAGGTCCTACAACCCCAGCATAAAATTTCTTGTGCATTCAAAACCCACGAATTCAATGTAAATGACTAAAAATCATTACAAATGATTCTGACGTCTGTCAACAGGACTTCGGAAATCCCAGGATTGTCTTCAAGAGACACTTTCCCGTAGTAGTGATCGAGGTGTGACTGCAAATGGTATTGAAGATCTCATTAAATGAAAATTTTTTAATAAAATGTTAACTTAGGTGACTAGCAACGATCTGTCTATGCTTCGGGTGTGAACCCCAGTTGCTAGATCCGCTTGCTAGATTCACGTATGAATCCTGGTGGTTTGTGGAAAAAATCGTTGCCTGTATGCACGGCATTCGTCTGAATGTATTTCCGACCCTGCTTCACAGTCTAGTTCAAATATTGGAAGGTGAGTGATCTTGTCGCTTTGGGAAAAATAACAACATATAAATTAAGGTGTTGTTCCGGTTTTAACCGAAATATCAGTAGTCCATCTCCTCGTCCAACATGATTACGATAGTTGAAAAAGGTCGCATCCATATTTCCCAATGAAGGAGCAGTGTTCCATGTCAACAGTTATTTTCTTTGTGCCCCTTGGCAACTAAAGAATGCAGATAGGGGAACCAGAATAGGAGATAAAATGTCAGGTGAGCAAACTGCATTGTGAAATTTGTCATTTGCATCCCACACTAGATCGCAGGCTGGTTCATACGTTCCATTTGTTGGGTGAAAAAGTCAAGTTGACAGCGCAGTCTTGTCATACTTATTCATTTCAAAACTTCTTTTAAATGCATAACTCTCACGTTGACTCATATGCCCACAAGGGCTGCTTCTGAGATGGTACCTTATAAATTTCATCGCCGCCGGATTAATAGTGGCTTACGATCGTATATAAACGGGAATTTCTTGTATTGTACATTACTTATGATCTCCATTGGCCGATTTTATTCAAACTTGAGAGTAGCAGGAAAAGAGTTTCAGAATGATACCCTATGAATTTACCTCGATTGGTTGAGTAATAAATAAGAGCGCATTTGCAAAACTAGGACAATAGGTGAAATCCCAACACTCCAATGGTCCGCACTGTGGTGTATAGTTCCTAGTTGGTATCCCACGAGTGTTGTACAGTACATGGTGAATGCTGCCGGATAGATGAATGCACATGCGTTACTGTGCTGTTTCCATGAAATTATTGTGACTCTACTCTGTTCTTCACCAAATTCTAAAATCCATCTAACAATATTTGAGGAAACTATACTGCCTGTCCATTTTGGCTGAAATGAAGTTAGTGGGTGATATCGTAAACACTACTAAAGCAGTTACAACTGTTTTCAAAGAGCTACTTGTTTCTATTATTTCCTCAATAGGACAATATTTATTATTGATTCAACCCTTCGTAATTGAACTGATACTGAAAAGCATAGGATGAACTTCGCCACGAGCTTTTTTTTGCCCAGTTCGAAGTTTACTATTGCAGAAAAAGAAAGGAGCCAGGGAAAGGGATTGCTGCCATTTCGTTGCTGTTTGGCTAATTTCGTTGTTCTTCGTTTTCGTTGCTCGTTCATCAGCCAGAAACGACAGCGAAAAGGGGGTTTCAGCCGCCCACACGGAACTGTCCCAGCGGTGGATCATGCACCGCTACAATTAACAAGATCGTTATGTGGAGCTCTGACCGCTCCTGCGAAGGGGGCAATCATTACTGTGGCCTCCCCCTAACGAAGGTTAGCTTCGGGAAGTCTCCTCTAGCCGAACCAATCAAGGTTAGCTCCCTCCGAGTTTCCCCCCAGCTCGCTATGGCTTTCCGATCGGAGTCAGTAGCTAACGAAGGCACTTTTGACTCTACCAACTGCCTCTCCATAATAAATTAATAGTTACTGAGGATTGTCAAGCCCTCGTTAGTGACTCGGTGACTTCTCTCCTCGCGTTCTGAATGTAACAAACTTCTCTCCAGTATTTTTGTCACAAGGTTTGTTCGCTTTCTGGTGAGGTTTGATTTTACAACTTAAGTGAAAATAACTGGCGAAATGCGAATGGTTAGCGCGGGTTATCGCAACTAAAAGGGGCCAGTTACCTCAAAAGTTCTACAGTAAAATGCAAAATATTTAAAAACCGATTGAGATTTGGTCTAGTAGTTTCAGAAAAAAGCTTCGGACGGCGGAAGGACAGATTTGTCTATATTAACAAAATAATTCCGCCCAATACGATTCAATAAGTAGGGAACTTTTTTACAATTTTTTGTGATTATAACTTTCCTCTGATTTTAATAATTTTTTTTCATGCATCACTTCTAACTAACTTTTTCAGTGTGAAAAGTTGGCGAAATTATTATATGATGGTGATGACAGACAAATGCAATCAATAAAATTGAGCATATATAGTACCAGCTCTTGTTCCATGTACAAATACTTGTTATTGGTAGATATATGTTAGTTATTCAATTCCAAACTTACTCGGCCTCTCTATCGCTATTAAATAACAAGCCGGTGGAAGCATCACGTTTGAGGAAGTGGTAGACTCATAGTAGGTACCTACTTATGCGGACCTCTGATTCCTATAATTCACCATTGTGTTCCCCAAAATTTCCCCAATAGTTCCCCAACTGCTTTCAGATAAATTTGCTGACTTTCAACTTTTCCAATTTTTAGCCAGGTTTTTTTTTCAATTTTCTCCGTAGTGCAGCATGTAAAGTGTAGCTTAAACACAATTGCGCCATCTAGTTGTAGCAGCTGCAATATATTTTCTGGAATCGTAGTCTCAGAGAAGAGGAAAACTAATGTTAATCGTGACGTTGACGGGGGTCTAATGTCCGTATTATTGTGAAGTAAAGTCAACTTGCTGGTAGATCTGAGATTCCAACACAGCAGTGGGACGTATAAAAAGGTCACCTGGGAGCACAAGGAAAGTTCCTGTAAATTTCGGTTAATTCAACAGTGGGCTCTTCATCCTACTCCATTGCAAGCCAGCTGACAGACAGCTTGTATTAGTCGAATAAATTTGTTGTTTGCCTAAATTAATTGGGAAAAATGATTAAAACCCTTGCCATGTATAGTAAGATGTTATCCATAGCCGAATCCGCTCTTGCAGTATTTTGCAAATACCGAATATCTGTCAACTATTGACTTTTTGGCATTACTCGAGTGCCATTGAAAAAGCACCTTGTACACCCGAATGCGTTCTTTCAAATATCAAATTTCAGATAATAACATATACAGTTATATTTTGTTACTGATGATGACCTAACAGTCGAAATCGATTTAACTTTCTAACTCAGTATTTGGTGGAAATAGACAATTTTTTTCTTTAAATTCTGTTTTTAATTTTTTGAGAAGTCTATGGTAAATGCCCTCACCCAGTTGACCATACCATTGGAAAGCTGATTAAATTCGCAAGTATTCCTGAAATTTGACAGCTTCTAACACGTCTTTTGGAAATGGAGTTGAAATATTTTCAGACTCTTAATATTTTTAAAACGTTGAACGTTTGACCTACATTTAAGGTACATGGCAGTTAGTTTTTGATCATGATAATGTACTAAGCGTTAAGCAATAATTGCAAATTATTTGTAACTGAACCCGAAAAATAATTAAGCATTAATTAAGTTAAATAAAATAAAAAAATAAAAATAAATAAAAAGTTAAGCAATACCAAATTATTTGTAAAAGTTGATATAAAAGTTGTCACAAATGGACATAAGTTGTTTTCAAGAGAAGAAATGCAGGTTCATATGGCACAAAACATGGTTTTCTTCGAAAAACCTTTGAACAATTTCGGTAGAAAGTTGATATAGAAAAGCTGTTTGTTCCATTTTTGGGCTAGTTTTAGGGCAAGAAATTTTTTTTTACTCCAAGTGCGGGACATCCTGTGTATAGTTTGGTATTTACAACTATTCTATCAATTTTTCTATTCAGAAATTCCTAACGAATCGTTTTCGTTAACATTTTCTCCTAACTATTTTTTCTTGGCTCAAAATTTGATAGATATGGGAGGGGTCAACTAACCTCAATATGACATACTTACTTGGGGGGGGGGGGAGGTGAATATGATACGGTTGCACATAATATTTTGTTAACGTCTGATGTAATCAACATTGTTATCTTTTACTGCTCATTTAAAGTGCGTTTAAACTGTTTCTTTGCTCATTAGTAGATGAAGAAAGATCAAGTCAGAGGCAAGACACACTCACTTCACTGTTTATCTCAGGTATCTTAATGCGGCATACCATGCCATATTGAGCACCATTTTTATGCCACAGAAGGCAACCGTTTTCCCAAGGCAAGGAAACACAAGTTTTTGAATTTGCAATTTGGAAACATTGGAAAAACGTTTTTCTGCTAGTCAGATATTACTTTTGGGGAATCCTGGCGATGGGGCCGGGTAGAGGGAAAATATACTGACCTTTTCGAGTTTTAACGCTTGTTTTGTAGGTTTTCTGGTGCACAAACTTATCGTGTGCCATATTATTGCACCTTTTTTATGTACCTATTTCATGTGTACCGATCTTAATAATTTATATGCTTATTTAATCTGTTTTTAAATTAAATTCAAGGATGAAACTTTTCTGGTCCTGAAAAAGCTATATATTTCAAAACTTTTCTACCAGCGTGACCGAAGTTTTTATTCAGGACCACCGCTCGTTGTCAAATCGACACCCCGCTGAATGGATAATTGCTCTGACGAATCGTGATCCGAGACAGCAGCGAAATTGAAGAGCGGAAAAGTGAGAAGTATAACAAGGTCGCTTAATGAAAACTCGACCCGAGGAACATTGGGGCAGTTTTCACAACAGGCTTCGTTAGTTCTTGAGGGACCAACGTCGCGATGAAGAGGCGAGTAAGGCGAAAAAGGGGGAGACCTTAGCCCGGAAAATTCCGTAACGAAGCGACGAACTTCATTATTCTATATAGGGGAAGAGAGGTTTTTCATCCCACTTTGGGCCTTGGAAATCGTGACGATCGAGGTCGAAAAAGTATTACGTAGGAATATAGAGAAAAAACTGAATGGTATTAGTTGAGGGAAAGTGAGACATTTTTCGGGGTGGTGGGGGTATGGGAGAGTTGTAGTTAGATGGTTACAGATGCAGAGAACAAGAGGGACGAGATTCCCAGCTACCGATTGCCTTTATCAGAGAGATGAGCACGAACGGGCCCCCAACTCCCCGGGTTGTCGCCCCGGACTTCGTTGTTAGGATGTTTGGGCAAGTGCCGCGAAAACGCGCTGTTTTGACGAGCCGATGTCATCACAATTGTTCACTGAGCTGACGACAAATCGAGAGATCTTTTTAGGAGGGCTGAAGCGGTTGAACGTAATCGCAGTTATGGATATCGATGACTAAACACGCATTTATGGCATGTGGGTTGGTTTTGGGCGACATCGGTAAACCGACTGTTGACGGAATTGAATTTTGATCCTAGTGAGAGTCGAGCGGTTTGATAGTTATTCATAGCCCCTTAGGGGGTTAGAAATATATACAAAACGAATGTGGATAACTGTATTAAAATTGATTGGCGTTTGCAAACGTAAGTATGGATATCGTTTACTCACCCAAACGGCTGAACCAATTCTCTTGAAGTGCAGTCGCTGGAATTACTTAAAACGAACAATTTTTAAGGGATGATAGTCAAAACGTATTGTTCATTTTGTCTGATGGAAAAATGCGAAGGAAAGGGACGCGAGGATAGTCAATCTTAGATGATGAACGATTCGTCAACAGGCTTACGTACGAAGAGGAGATGATGGAATGGACTACTTGCCTCTTCTTAGAGATGAGATGATAATCCTAAAAAAGTTTAAAAGCTTTAGGTTTATGCTCAGGTTTGCATTTTTAAGGAACGTAAAGGGGAATCTATCCATATCCATGATAATTTTATGGGCCAATATATAGAAAATTCGACAAATCTTACAGGACTTTTTTTATGTCATCAACACTGAAACTGCTCGGAAATCATGATAGGTGTGAGGAAGGAATTTAACGAAAATTCTGGCCTGCAAGGGAAACCCACTGAAAACGGGACTTGGTTTTTATTCAGTTACAATATCAAAACTTTTTACCTTCAATTCAAAAAAGGGTTAAATAGAAAACCCCTGAATAGGGCAATATGTTCCACCTGGGCACAGTAGGCCATTCGTTCTCTCGATGATATACCGTTTCACTCTGGATCGTGCATCAAACATATCCCTGACGACTTGTTAATTATCCGCACAGCGTATCATATCCAGGAGAGTCGGTTTATCATTAAACGGCGGATAACTCTAGACCGTTTGCGAGCAGGGTCCCAAAACTCGGTTTTGAGCTGGTGACAGTTCACACCGCTCACCATCTTGCTGATGATTGTTTGAGAAGAATGTTCGAGAATAATACTAGTTTGATGTAAACATTCCTTAACATTGCTAAATAACTTCAAAAATAAATAAGCAGGAAGCAGAACTGAACGAATTACATAAGAACAGAGAAACAACAAAATTTGCGGTGAGCTGAGCGGTCAGCTGATAGGACACAAATAACCAAAATGGAAGGAAGCGATCCATCCCCAGTTTTTGGATTTTCTGGTTGGACGATTTTCAACCCGGTATGGCCAAAATTTCATTAAAAACTTTACATCCTTATCACTAGGACGATATCAACACGAAAACAATAAGGAGCAAAATAACGCGAATGTGCACCATAAATCAATGCCATAGATGGACATGGTACCTACGGGCCTGGGGAGGGCTCATTCGATTATTCGTGGAGTGTTCTTCAACAGAAATGAAAACAAATAAAAGTAAGGGAGAGTATTGTGGAAATGAAAACAAAGTAGTACAAATTTAGGCCGCCTTGTTTTTTTTTTTTTTTTTAGATTTTCAGGGATTTTGCAAAACTTTGACAACCGTTAAAGGGCACTTTAAATTAAGTGGGAGAGCTGGCTCAAGAATTGGGGCGTCGCCGGACAAACATGGATTTTTCCTGAAAATTTCAGCTTTTTTGCTTCAGCCGTTTGGGTGAAATCGTGCGTACGGCGGACGGACGGAAACATTTTTATGGCAGATTCGGATTCTACACCCTTTGAAACGTAAACCATGAAATTTTCAGAGGGGGTTAGAATTTTTATTTCAAGAGCGATTACGATGGTTTATTATTGAATAATAAACCAACAAAGAAGTAGAACTGAACAAATAACTTAAGAACAGAGAAACAACAAAATTCGCGGTCAGCTGATAGGACAAAACTAACCAAAATGGAAAGAAGCGAGCCATCCCATGTTTTTCGGATTTTCTGGTTGGACAATTTTGTAGGCAGGCCAAAATTTCATCAAAAACTTTTCCCTATCAGCGGACAACCTTGGAGCACAGATTAAATGTGCACTCCGATGCTTCTGATATGACAGTACCTCGGGAGGGTCTATTCCCCCAGGTTGGTTCATGCTGTTGAGCGTTCTAGAAGTGTTCATCTTTTTGGTGTAAGATTGACGGCCAGGCACTTCTGATAAATGATAGTTTTTAAATTTAAAACTTTAAACTTCCCATATCTAAACAATGGAATGCCCAAATTAAAGGAATTCAAATTGCCCATAAACCGAGCAACGCCGTTCAAACCGGATACTATATTATTTGGCAATGAACTGTGGTCCACATTTATTTCTCGGATGGGCACGCTAGTACTACCTGCATTACAAGTAAATTGAGTTTTTGTTTTTTAAATAGTTTTTATTTTTACAACTGTAAATAATACAATACATCCAGTAACTTTACTTTAATTCACTTGTTCACTTTTGGTGGTTCATAGATCACTATCTACCTCCACGAAGGAGTTCACCTACTACTAGCGATTCGTAGCTAAGTCCAATGTTTGGTCCTCTTCAGTCGTCGCACCTCATCGCTGTTGTCCAGGAGTGGAATGGCTTCGACGTTGATGTGATTGTGGAGCCGATTTTCGTGATCCACAGCTATTTTTCTTACAACCTCGTCGATCATCTCAACCTTGAGATTGCGATGCGGATCATTTGTTTGCGAGGCATTTACCAAATTTCTCAGAATTTTGTTCTTGACTGTTTGGATGATTTTGACGTGGCGCTTTTTGGTGCAGCCCTTTGAGGGACAGCCGTAGGCCCATATTGGTTTAATCATTTGCTCGTATAGAAGCATTTTATTGTGGACTGGGAGCTGTGAATTACTTCCCAGAAAGCAATACATTTTCTTGAATTTCAGGTTAATTTCTGCCTTCTGCTTCTTCACGTGCTCTTTCCATTTGAGCTTAGCGTCAAGTGTCTTACCCAGATATTTGGCTGTATTACAATACGGAGATCCGTGATTGATAGAGCCAACTAGATTATTTCAACGCCTACATGATATAGATCTAGATCTTATTTCCAATAATAGTTTTTATTATAGTCTTACATCTCTTGGTTAGGTATTTTATACAGAATTCTTAATTTTATCATGAAATTGAAAAAATACATTTACTACATTTGCTTTGTCAGTGTAACGGGGGGGAGAAGACGGAGGGGGAGTACAAAACAGACATGGAAAATGTTCTCCAATGAAACTTCAAATACACCGAAAAAATCGAGAACAGAAAACAGCCTGAATGGAAAAGGGAGCGAACCGTAAGCAAACACTGATGACAAAAATGAAAACAACTAGGATTCAACCCTGACTATCGATAAGAAACCAACCCCACCCCCCAAATGAAGCTCCTTCTTTGGCTACTTGTGCTTTCTGATTGGTCAATCTCACAGCTCTGTTTCAATTTAAACTCAAAAACCTCGGTCCGGAGCAAAGAATAATACTATTACTACATCAAGCAAGAGCAACTACTCTTTTTGATTTTCCAGGTCGGGCTGAGATTCCCCCCACCAACCGTATTCCCTGTAAAGCCCGAAGAGGTCTGTTTCGTGCGATGTTTCAACTAGTTTTTTTTTTCTTTTCCAATAGACAAAACTTTTTAGTAATTACATTACTCTATAGTTGTGGTAATAAATAAATAAAAATTCCCGCACACAGTACAATGGCACGTGGGACAAGGTTTCTACCCAGTATTAGTCCTTGTAAACATTTTTTTTCTTAAATCAAAATTATTTTATAAGGAGTTATCTATATTTTTAGAATGGCACAACAAAAATAATATTTTAGGTTTATCACAGTTTTCTATGAACCCCTGATTTTTGTCTTTTGGTTGGTGACTTCTTCTTCTCTTGATTCTTCTCCAGTACGTCGATTTTATAGGCGATCGGTAAATCCATGGAAATTAGGGTTTGTGGTCTGATAGGGCTTTTAACTGTCGTTTGAAGGTTTGGGAAATGACATCTTTCTCTTCAGGGATGTCTAGATCGCGGTGTACAACCGAATTCCTCACACACCACTTAGCATTTGTGAAAACGAAGCACACGATTCTGCTGTACTTGTATCCTTTTGAGGCGCTGGCTGATCCCCATATTGAGCATCCGTACTGCCATATTGGTCGTATTAGCACGAGGTACATAAGCTTTTTGAGACCCAAGGAGAGGAGATTTTGGGCCAATAAGTGGTTTCAGTAGATTTGTTCGAGTCCTCACCCTCTTGACCAACTCCCCAACGTGTTCGGCAAACGTAAGTTTTTGGTCAATTATGATTCCTAGATATTTAACTGATTTACTTTGTGGTACTGTGGTGCTATGTAGAGTGATGGGGGTAACATGATTGTGTCTTTTATACGTGAAGGTTGTTGAGTTAGATTTGTGGCGTGCATTGATGTTTCAGTTAGTGCAGAGGTCTCCAAACTACGGCCCGCGGAAGGATTTGGTCCTGCCCGCGGACGCCAATGGAAAAAATTAGGCTACCGCCAGAACAGAAAGAAAATTCCGCCATGTGACTTAGCGAAAGCTACCCGTACTCCCGTCCGCCAGGATTTTTCGAGCTCCCCAAGTAATTGAAATTTGTTTTCTGAACAGGGCAAGCCTCTGGAAGAGCTCACGGATGACCATTGGCTTTGGAAGCTTGCATTTCTTGTTCATCTTACCTCTCATCTTAACACAATACATTTGAAACTTCAGGGCAAGAGTTCTTTTGTGAACGACTTATTTCAACACGCGAAATCTTTCAGATAAAAACATATACTTTTAGAAATCAAATTATTAAACAAAAAAACAAAAAAAAAAAAAAAAAACAGTTCAGATCATTTTGAAACGTGCAAAAAATTTCCCTCTGAAACAAGTGTGCCGTTTCCCTCTCGGTATGCAGGACAAAGTATTGCAAAACTACGTGAAGAATTTGAAACGCGCTTGGGATTTTAAAACATAATTATTTGCATTTTTTATTGTTTTAATTTCTTGTTTAGCATTGTCCGTGGGGCACATTTGCGTATGCTCCAACCAATAGCTGCCCATGGAACTGAATGATTCTATCTAATGATTTTAGTTGGAAGTCATTTTTCAGGTTTAACGAAGTGTCTAGAAGTACTATTGTACAACAAAGCTCCTTCGTTTCGGGTGAAATCCCCGTCCACAAAAGTGAATACTAATGGAGAAAAGAACTGTGAGAAAATAATGATGGCGTGACTTCTTAAGTCAATATAAATAAAGCTGGTTTGACGGAGGGATCATTTTGCTGGTTATACCCTGAAGAAAAAAGGTGTGGCCGGGGGCGAACCAACAGATTAACGCTAATGGTGGTAGGTGGCGCAGTGGAAAAACGGGAGCGTCTTGGCGCAGATCGTTAGTGGGGTCTTATAAGGAGTACTAAAGGGTGACGGATATATTTATATATATAATAGCGAGGCGAGAATCAAAGGAGAAAGCTCTAGAAGAAAATCATAAAAGAAGGTAGAGAACGTGGTTTATTCAAAACGGATTCATTAGGAGAGTATCCAAGTCCAATGGTTGAAGGAGCACCTTGAAAGGTGCCCAGGGGTGATGTGAATTATACAAAAAAACACCTCCTTCCAATGCCCTCCCACCCATTTTATTTTTCCACCTTCTGACTGTTCGTTTTTAACGAAGGGGGGTATTTGAAAAGAAACGCACCGACGTTGGGGGCGCCTCGTTATGGCGTCGGATAACCCGAGATTAAAAGGTGAAATTAGTGACTCGAGGCGGCCGCAATGATACACCCCCTCCAGTCCCGACCTGTTCGATCCTCATTGCAATTATTTTTTCTTCTTTTTTCTTGTGTCGCGATGAGGAAAAAAGGGGAAAAAATGGCGTTTGGAATGACTTGGGGGTGGGTTTTGAGTCTGAGGGTTATAGTACTAATTCGAAGGGCGGGAGCGCGGAGGAGGTTGGTCGGTCGGGGGACCAATCAGGAGCTAACACGTCACTGGGCAATCTCAGGACTCCGCGGGGTGTCTGATTGAACTGAGCTGAGGGGATGCAGTAATGAAACGGTCGATGACTTTTCGATGATGAAACTATGTATAAGTGTGACTTGATAGAGTTCTCACTCACATAGAAAATGATGATCGAAAACGTAATCGACTTATTGCTATCAGAAATTGATTATTATCTTAATAGTCATTCTTCAATCCTGCTAATTTGATTTTCCTTTCGTTTAAATAGTGTCTACCGATTTGGGTAGTTAGGGTCATCAATTTCGTCGAGAAAAAATTATTCTTTCCATTCAGGAAGCATAAGACATTGCAGAGATGAGTTTTATCGAAAATTGTCTTAATTTTTCACTACAATTCTGTATAATTTTGATACTTCATTTCAAAAATACATCTAAACCACATTTTCCACTTAATCCTCAAAATAGTAACGGCAGGTAATTCCAACTTTACATTGCCTCCATTATGTGACTATTACGGGCGTTTTATACACAAGAAGACAAATGCACTTACTTAATTTTGTATTTAATGGAATGTTAGATAATGTTCATTTTAAGAAGGTATTGGAACACCATCATGAATAGAAAATTTTCCATCTAATGAGTTATGATTTTAATGTTTCAACTTATCCAGAACTCTCTGAAATTAATGAATTGTAGATCGTGACGGAACAGTGTCCTATGAAATGCATGTTTACAGGGGGGGCCCACAGGAGGTGGGGGGGTCCCAGAAAACATTTGGGGGTAAATTGATTGAAACGGTGTTTAACGTGACGGCATTCAAAAATATATTACATCACTAGATAGAACGTAGGTACATGATAATCAACCAAGTGATTAATTTAAATATGGTTTGTTTCCTATCTGAAAATGTATTAATCACAACGACAGTGCTGAAATACCTATTGCCTGTGATTATGGCGGTGGCGCGCGGCGGCTGTGGGAGGTCTGGCGAGTTTTGGACGTGTTCAGATATCTTCGGGAGGTAAGTAAGTAAAGTCAAGGAATTTCCCGTTCAGATTTTCGTCCGACTACCCGGAGGTGTCGCGGACGTCGCCAGCCGTCCTCCAGGGAGGATCGGAACTAGGTCTGACGATTTCGCTCGTGGCTTCCCATTGCCTCACGCCCCTGGGTTGGGAGCGTTTTGGATTCACGTGATATCGAGATCAGAGGTGAACTGTCTAACGACAGGACAGGTATGCAACACTTGATAGGACTTCAGCCCTAATCATTGGTGCCAGCCGGGCAATCAGTACTCCCACCGAAAGTAAACAGCTAAAAGGACTGACGCCCCAGTCGGACAACCTGTATCTTCGGGAGGTACACTGGTGGTCAGACTACAGACGCAAGCTGCACCGCGACTAGGTATTCGTTGCTAATGTTATCGCTGAGTTGGGATAATGATGATCTAATGGTGAGCTAAATTTTGGTTTACTCTTGCATGATGAAAATGCCCAAAAAGCAACAACTTTTTAAGTATACAAATCTTCTTTGAGCTTTGGATAAAATAAGGGGTGCTACCAAGTATTACTTACTTTTCGTCATGAAGATTGGGGGGGATGGGCACCCCTGGTGTTTACATATTACTGCAGCAAATGACGGTTAAATACTCAATAATAGATTTTATCTTTGAGTTTCGATATTGTACATTCTCTAGTTAGATGTGGTTCTATTAAATGGATTTTTTCAAATGTTGGTGAATGGAGCAGTTCATCATGTCAAGGAACGAGAGTAGTCAGTAACACCCAGAAGATCTTCTTGAAGAATCCTCCCCGGTAGACTTCCATGTAAATCCCGATCGCCAGGTATAGGATCAGGGGCAGCAGATTCAGGAAATCGTAAAGGTTAACAATCCATATCTATCACAACTTTAACCACTTCAAAATTTCTTCTCGTAATCATTACACCATCAACTTATTGTAAATTTTGCTACCTATGGATTGCAGAAGTTTTGTTTTCACTTTTGCAAGATACACATTTTTTTTCCAAAATTCACAATTTCCACTCGCTTTTTGGGTTTTTGACCATTCTGAACAAGTTCTGTTTCATGTTTGTTGGTTTATGTGTGTGCGTGTCCACAGGTCTTTTTTACAAGCCTCATTTCTTCAGTTCATATTTTAATGAAGTTTTCTACAAATGTGCCAGTTATAGCCAAGATAAACCTGTATACATTTCATAGCTTAGAAGTCAATACTCCAATCTGCGCGTGTGCAACGAAAAATCGACCAAGCATAATTTTCTCTGGTTCTGGTTGATCAATCTAGATCAAATTTTGAGAGTGGACGAGCGGATACAGTATAAAAGTCTCATAATGATTTCCAACTTGTTCATGTAATAATTTATTCCCTTTAGAGTCAGCGCTACTCACCCGCATTCCAAGTCGACTACCTTCTGAAGGCGTTTCTATCCTTTGAATCATTGTAACAAGCTTATATTCCACAGCTTTTGAAATGATCAAAACCAAGGAGATGCAACGTCAGTACAGAGACTCCTATTGGGATTCATACGGGGGGTGTGTAGAACCATCCAAACATGGGAGAAAAACTCAAAACAAAGTCCTTTCAGACCACTACGAAAAAATACCGAATTCGGTTAAAACAAAAACAGTGGGTGAATGTTTCTGAGTGGGGGTGCATGTGACACGTGTGAGCAAAATTTGGTCGACGCTAATCAGGCTATAAATCTCTTCTACGGATTTTCATGATTCTTATTTTATTCGATCCCAATTTTAGTCTGGTTGTGTAACAATTCTCAAAAATTTTGCTTTTGCTGACAGGAGGGGGAAATCTCCCATCTGTTTTTCAACTTTTACTCTATACCTATATATTTATACATTTTTTGTTCGTTTACTATTTTTTCTAACAAATCTCTCTTTGTACAGAGGGAACACACCATGGCAAGGTGGCAAGAAATGTGGACCGACGAGCAAAGAGGGAGGTGGATAGCACGCTTGATACCACATGTTCAAAAGTGGTTAGAGAGGAAGCATGGAGAGATGAACTTTTTCTTAGCACAGTTTTTCTTAGGATACGGACTATTTTACTCCTATCTTCCAGAATGGGGAAAAAACACGACCCAACTTGTCCCCGAACTGTGAAGGAGGAGATCGTGATGTGTTTCACACATTCTTCGTGTTTAAGCAGTGGGAAAAACAAAGAGCATATCTGCTGGATGACCAGGAAATGTCATCTGAGGACATAGCACCGGAGAATACAGTTGCCAGAATGCTTGAAAGGGAGGAGAATCGGACCTCTGTGTTTGTCTTCATTGAAGGCATCCTGCAGAGAAAGATAACCCAAGAACGGGAGAGACAGAGGAAGCTATCAATGGACCAAGAGTACCAAATAAATCACAACGACTTGGCCTGGAGTAATGTGTTGAACAGAACTGAAACATTCCAGGCAGAGTTCCAACTTGGGAAAGGAAGGTGAGGGTTTAGTGGGTTTGAATAACACTCAACCCGAAGAGCGGTCCCTTCTGGGTATCTTACGAGATTCGATTTCTACAGTGCCTGATAAATATTGATTTGCAGTTCTTCTGATAGAAATTTGATTTTATGGAGGGTATAAGCACATTTCCTTTTGACACAAAATTTGAATGTGGTGGGTCCATTTCATTTGAGAATCAAACGTCACTCCTAAAAGAGTAAAGTAAACAAGGAATTCCACCTTGGATTTTCGTCCGGCTGCCCGGAGGTGTTGCGGACGTCGCCAGCCGTACTCTAGAGAAGATCGGAAGTACTTCACTCCAAAATAAACTAAGCTATTAACTTTTTTGATTTTCGAACAGTCACATGGTAAGTCATTGCAGGTGTGTAATGTCAAAGGATCACTCAATGTTGATTGTGGTTCTGTTTTTCTTGATATATCCGTGAAAACCAATTTTGTAGCATTGATTGTAAGCTTCTTGGTGTTCATCCATCGTCCTATTGCCGTCCAATCTTTCTCGGCATTTTGATGGACCTCCTGCCATGTTATCCCGGAGGTTACTAGGGCAAGATCATCAGCAAACATGTAGATTTTGCCGGAATATTTTTGTGAAGCAAGTTCATTCACATAAGAGGAAAAAATAATCCGCCCAATTGAAGTGCCTCGAGAACAGATGTATTCTCGGATTAAAGCAGTTTCGCTTTTCGGTTTGCCAATGGGAGTGCTTGTTCTCTGTCACTATTATTTGATTTGAATATCTCATATGCTAGTCCTCAAATCTCTGATGCTTCCAGTTTTTCGACAAGTTTTGCTTTTGATAATATCAACTATATTATAATGCCGAAAGCCTTTGCCACGTCGAGGCACGTTAGAAATACTTTCTTGCCTGCGTCCAAGTTTGAATAAATTTCATCCGTGACCTTGAATAAAGCGTCCTGTGTATTGATACCTTTTTAAATCCAAATTGTTGTGATCCTATGATCTTTGACTTTTCCAGAAAGCTCACTAATCGAGATTTCGTGCTGTTTCTCAAATATCTTGGCAATAACGTCTATCAAGAAAATGTGGCGATATTTGTCTGGATCAGTTTTTTCTCCTTTCTAGAAAAGTTATACTACTTTTGCCATTTTGAATTTCTGAGGGAACACACCTTTGGAGAAACAATAAATAGTAACAATAGTTATAGTTATTATCAACTAGTAGTAATACAAGTTATTGTTTTGTTACTGATGATGACGTAACCGTCGAAATCAATTTGACGCTGTAATTCCTTCAATTTTTGTGGAAATAGGCTACGTTTTTTTCTATAAACCCTGCGTTTTTCTTAAGACCCATCATTTTGTAAAATGAGTTCACGACATTGTTATTAATCTTCCCCTTTCCATATTTGTCGTTTTTCAGACTGAAACTAGTATTTTACTGGTAGGACAAATGGCTTTTTTTCAGTCACTCCAAGAGACGCTGGTTTTTATGAGAAAAAATTATTTAAAAAAAAAAAATCCCGCCTGGGAGTTGAAGGATGATGAACAAGCCGTAATAGAGAATGCATGTACCCTTTCCAATCTCCACAAGTACAATGGACACGAGGAAAAGCTCCGCATTAGAGAAATGAGCTGCATATTGTGCCTAGAGACTACTGTGTGTGTTTATATACAAGATTCTTTCTTCTTCACCCCCATACTCTCCCTGAAACTCGGAATGAGAGCGTTCTTAGATTAAGGCCGTTTCGCCTTCTCTTCAGATGATAAAGATGATATAAAACCCGAAAACTCTCTCCCTTGCTATGAGTCTTCCTAATGAAGGGACCCAGAAGGAGTTTTTAATTAAGAAATCTCACCCTCTCCGCCCTTTCCCTCCGATCCCTTCCGCTCTCCCGAAAACCAAATCCCTACCCTCACAGCGCCGCAGAGATTTGTTCACCAATCCTCGGAGGCTATGTATCGCTATGCTTCGACGGAGTGGAATTTCATACTTTCTTTCTTTGAACCTTCTTATAATGAATTCTCCTTGGAAACGGGGTTCGTCATTAATCTGTACACCTTCCCTCATCCACAAACGTGGGCTCAGAAGTAATCTACCTTTTTATCTTTTCTGCGTCAACCGTATTTTTCCTGTGCTCCCTAGCACTTCGACCCTTAGCTTTCCACCTGTTTTCAATTGCAATTATAAGTTTTCCATCACTTTCGTACCCTTAAAGTACCAATTTTAACATGAGAGTCACCAACCACGCCTAGAATCACAATCGTATTGACAATCCACAAATAAAAAATGTAAATAGCCGCTATATAAGCAAATATTACTCCAAGGTATTGAATAGCATTTTCTAAGCAGCAATAAGATATACGCACTTATGCAGCTTGTGTGTACTTGGTCCACAAGTCGATGGAAGCTGTCAATATTTCTTTTTTGGCAAGAAGTTTGCTCTTCCTGGGCCAACACTCTAGATATACTCTTTTTTTTCAACTGGGAGGTTTTCCATTTTTCCAATACCTGTGAAAGTACAAGCAGTATGTATCCTTAAGATACTTCTTCTGGGAGTTCTGAGCGGTTGACATGGACTGGCAAAATAAATTATCGTATGGAATTATGGGTTGTAACAATAAATTTTCAGAGGAAATATCACCATTATTGGTGGTGCTATGCTATCGAAATCGCAATGTCATTAGAATGGAAATGCCACCCGAAATTCTCACCAGACTATATTATGTGCATTATGATTTGGATGGAACAGCTTGAAGAGCTTGCGATTCGATTTTTGTCCTGGAATAAACGATGAAATTAAAATTCACTTAGAACATTGTGGCGCTTTATATCAAAACGAGAAGAAAACGGTGTAAATCAATATATGTACATAATTATAACTAACATTTAATGACATGGCTGTATAACTGATGTTAATCGGAAGATTTTGTGATTTATAAAAAATTGTGTTCGTTTATTAGCAAAATCGGTGTAAAAATATAATTTAATAATATTTAAAGAAAAAAGAAAAAAATCGATAATTTTTTTTGTATAAAAATATTTAGTTAATGTAATAAATGCTTCATGGCTATGGCGAGAGCTAATGCCAAGTGAAGGAAAAAAAAAAGATATAATTCCTTCAAAAACTCCTGAATACCCAGATGTAGATTATTTCAAGTTTAAGAAGGCAATTTATGCGGCAGCGAAAGACTCGCGCTACATCGAAATCATAATATGTCAACCAAAAGATCAGTCTAACGGACGACAAGGATACTTTCATAGAGTGACGGAAGGGGATATTTGTTATAGGCACTCATGCAATATGCAGTAATCAAGTTCTTGGCCCTTTACCCTCCTCGATATTCCGTAACATCCTCAGAAACGAGGCATTCAGTAAAAAGTTTCTGCAAAGCCAGCAAGAACTTCGAGGGCGTGAGAGGTTTTTAAACAAGTTTGAGGGCCGCCCCATGAGATGGTATGAAAATGCATGATAATGTCGTTTCAAGCGCTAAAGATGGCGGAAAGATATATGGCTGGGGGAGAAGAGCCCTTCATTTTGGAAGGAGATTTAATATTCTAATAGTCATCTAGAAAGAGGATCAAGGGTTGTATTGTGTGCTCGAGCCCCTGGTGCGTGATGGGAAAAGGTCGTAGGGTGTTGGGTTGGGGGTGAAGTGACTTTATGAAACTTCGTCAGAGCTTCGTTTGAACTTCCTTATCACAGCTCTTTCTGTTTAACACTATTCGTAATTTTCCAATCGTATTACTAATTAAATTGATATAAGTAATTCAACTGGCATGTAATGAAATTATTAGGTTTACTTTAGATAATCATATGGTTATTAGTTCCGAATTAGTATCGATCAAGTTACATGGAGTCCTCCAAACAAAACATGCTAGGTACTTCCTATTTGGTCAGGTTTTTCAGATTTGACGTGTGCGGTCCTGTTCCTTTGGACCATCATAATTCTCATAAGCTGGCAATGATGTGAGACATGAATACAATAATCTGTACTATTAAGGACAACGTTCAAAGGATTGATGTAGGGCTGCGTGTAGAGAGGATATAAAAGCAGTATCTTGTCTTCAGGTCACCTGTTGAAGAGTAGAACCATGAGAGATGCAGCTGTTATATATTGAAAATGCTTTTGTTCAGTAAAATCTATGAAACCCGATTAACGTTGATAAATGTTATCCTGCTCAAACGCTAAGAAAACCTTTGAGGTCATCATTCAGTTTATTACTTTTATACAATTGAGTAATATAGCGTTGTAGTCATAGAAACAATCAGTCTACAAGAAACATGATATATGTTATGCTTATTACGGATTATTTAGCTACTTGGGTATTGGACAGAATGACCTGAAATTTTGTAGAATTTCGAGCGACGAGCGATCTTAATAAGAAAGGGGAGTTGAGGTGAAGAGATAAGATTTTATTGACAACATGTGTCCCTGAGGAAGTTTTCTAGCTCCTATCGATCTACGTCCATTGAATGCAAGGTACAACCTAACACGTTCACTGAGCGACTTCTGTTCCGACCTCGAGTTGCTAGTAAGACAAGAGAGAATCTGTTGTACTGGTACTTCGTATTTCTACGTACGGGGCAGTTAAACATCGCACAGTACCGGCGAAACGGTTGACACCTCCACCGCGACATGGGGATAAACCGACAGTTCCCAAACCCGTATTGTATTTAAAGGTTAAAATATCGTCATAAATAGACGTGATTCGGCTGATACTTCGTTACTCCTCCTTTAACAATACTCTTCCACGATTCCTCAAATTCATAAGTTTGTTCTTCGGCAACACTTATGTAAGAATTTCTACCAATCGTTGCTTACTAAGCACGATGAAGATCAATAAATCCACCCAAAAATATTTCCAAAAACAAGAAAATTTCGTCGTCCACAACTTTGTTTTGCACGCTTAAGGATATCTGGATTCTTAATGAGCTTCTCACGTTGTCTAAAAAACAATTTCGATACTGGCAAAGACATCCTAAGCTATTCAAAAGCCACTTCAACCAGACACTTATCTTAACGGGTTCAGTAGGTACTACATAATCAGATTCTGTCGTTGACCTCTGCTAACTGTAACAGCAAGTTATTGCTCCTAGTGCAAATTTAAAAAACAAGGAAAAAACGTAGTAGTGTGCGTCTTATTAATTCAGCTAACTGTGGGTGTCATACCACTTACCGTTGCTTAAAGTACTTACCTATTTCACGTCAGAGATGTTAACTTCATTCCAGTGTGGCAGGTGGGCTGCAAAAATGGTGGTTTATTTGTTAGGTTCACTTAGAGCTTCTATTCACGAGGATATATGCTTAAAATTGATAGCATTACAAAGGAAGAGTGGGCATTGTTACTATGACCGAGGTCCTATGTAAAGTATTTGTGTGTGTCACGGATCACCCAAAAAGTTGGTAATTCTACTGAATGGCCGCCTTGCTTTAATCTGCAGAATAACACTCAAATACATAGCGCGTAATGTTCCTGAGGAAATGATGAATAACTCACAAAAGAGGCAGCTAACTCTCCCATCACTCAAACTGTGGTTTCTATTCAAACGGTTGTTTCTTCTCACATTCTGCAAATTACGTAAATTAGGACGACCATCACAAATATGTTCATAATTTATATCTTTAGCCATATGTTGGGTTTGAAAAAGAAAACTCTTCAAGTGAACCGTTAATTTGCATTCTCCTCACATTTGTACTGCAGTTTGTTACTTGCCATTTTCTCACGTTTCTTACGAAGTACAGCTAATGAAACGTGAATAGTTGAGTTCTAGAACGGCTTTCAAACTCTATCGACGAAAAAATAAAATTCTGAAGGATCACAGATGGTTGGTCACAAATGGGCCGAATGGGTAATGGTCGCTCTCTTTCGGGAAGGAGAATGACGATGGAGGCCCGGAATATCCGCTCAATTACCACCCAGTGGTTCAGATAGTGATGCGAGCGAAAGGAGCATTGGGGGTGAAGCCATGGCGCCTTTTTTTCCAGATCCTTATTCCCTTTGGTGTAATAGGTAACCACTGGGGGGACGGACTAACGAGTCGTGGGTGGGCGGAGTTCACTGAATCAAACTGGATTTGCGCCATCGGGGGTGCCAAGGGAAATCTGTTCATTCCCAATAATAAGATTAGCCCCTTCTTCAGTCCAACTTCTGTCTTCACAAGTTGAACGTTTTTTACTGAAATCGTAATGGTTTATACCCCGAGACTACTCTTGTTTAAATACGATCGTTAACCGTCGTGCAGAAAGTTAGAACATTTTACATCCGAGTCCTTCATAGTTTATGGGAACTTATGATGAAGTATTCAGACATCAATATTTTCCCCCTCGGATCAAACTTCCCTGTCTTTGTCAAAAAAGGCCTAACGTACAAACCCTCATTCAAACAAATTGCACAAGGTGCAACCAAGAGACTTCGGGCGCTGTATTTCTGGTGCTCTCTCATTGATTCATTTTTTGGACCCAGATAGAATCGAATGCTGAGTTCTCTTTCCATTAAGAGCATGGACGGACGTACTCCCGGACAACAACGGACGGTTGTTGTCATAAATGTAGTAAAAATGTCCTTTTTCACAAGAACATGAAAATGAAGAGCGTTAAAAATCTGATGGTCATGCCACAAAAAGGGAAAATTCGCCAAACTTTTTCTTTTTACGAAAACCTGATTCACTCCCCTTTTCCGTTTTCCAAATTGTCCCCATCGTCGACAATGAATCAAAAATAATCGCGATGCTGAACATTCGTCCTCAGAGTCATAAAAAAATTCGTTCTGAAAAGCCATCTCGCCTATGCGTTTAGATATACTGAATGGATCAATGGGGATACAATCGCATGATTTCGGCAAAATAGCATACGCGCCAATTCGTTGCTTTCCAGTTCGTAGCTTCCCGCTCCGGGCGGTAGATCTGTTGATCTTTAGAGAAAAGACTAGGAACCAAATCCTTCTGAATTAACCAGTTGTAATATTTTGTTCTGGATCTCATGGTTAATTAAGTCTAGCTGAGAGAGAAGTAATAGTCATGAGTCAGGGTTGAGACGCTTTCTTTTGAATTTCTTTGTTTCCGCATCAAGTTGAGCAAGAGATCCCCCCCCCCCCTCTCTTTCCATACGTACTTCCACAGATATCATATGATATTCATGATATAAGTAGGATTAAAATCAAGATGGCTTCCCATGAGCTTTATTCCTGCTGGATTAAAGGTACTCGAACGTGTAATCAGCCGGTTTTACTATCAACATAATTGCTGATAAGTTTCAAAGCGTGATGTCACAATTTCTTCAATGTATTCCTTTTATAGCAGAATTACTATACTCTAAATTCTCTCTATTAGCGCTTTCTAATCGATAGGAACATCTGGAACAGCTGGAACTCAATAGGGAGCCTCCCTGAGACAGTGCGAGACGAATGACATCAGACAGATCAGCTACGTAAGCTAAATTCTCTAGCGTAAATGCTAGAAAGCGGAAATTCGGTAGGAATACTCCCCAGGACAGTACTCGACGACAGTATGGACTCCAATCCGATCCTGAGCTAAATTCTCTTCTGCTCACCGAAGAATGCTGGAATTTGGTAGCGATCCTTCCTGTGACAGTTCTAGACTATTGACATGATGGGCTCACCTGATCAGCTAGTGAGCTAAATTCTATCTAGCACAACCTAGAAAGCGAAAATTGGATAGATAGCCTCCCTAGGACTGTACGAGACGAAGGAAATTATGGAATCCAACCTGATCATCAGTAAAAAAAAACGGGGTAAGGTAGAATGTTGTCTATATTTCCACGAAAATAATGAGTTATACGGGTATATCGATTCGAGTTCATGTTTGTTACTGATGATGACCTAACCGTCAAAATCGATTTAACCGTGTAACTATAATCGTGGAAATACATACAACGTTCTATCTTACTCAGTTTTTATTGAAATGGGTTTCCACAACTTCGTCGAGAGTGACTTAGTTCAAATCAGCAGATTAAGTTAATTCTCTTCTGCTCACCAAAGAAAGCTATACGTAATTTGAAAGCGATCCTCCCTTAGACAGTACTGGACCATTGTCATGATAGACACACCAGATCAGCTAGCTGAACGATCTCAATCATGTTCTGCCCCTGGAAAATTTTAATTCGATAGAGAGCGTTTGTTCAACATTTCACTGAGATAAATATGTCAATAACTAGTGAATGAAACTGCCAGGGAACTCCCTTGCTTCCCTCTGCTTTTTCTTGTTGGGCAGTGTAATCCTAATAAAACGGATTTCCCCTTGTAATCAGCTTTTCGCTTCCGAGAAGTAGGCAATGTTATCAAGTTCTCATTCAATAACGGCCTCCCGAATTCGATAAGAATACGCCTCCCGGTCCCCGACGGGACTAAACGGTTTATGCAAATTCTTCGCGGGTCTTTTCGTATTTCCTTCGTCTTCATCAGTCAGCGCTGTCTATTTCCCTTGAAAGCGTTGATGAAGGATTCATCAAGAAAGTTTACGTTCATTTGCATTAGGAGCGTAAAAATTTCCATCGCGGTCTCCCGTTGGCACAAGGAAGTCCTTCCAAGGTGAAGACGGCAGGGGGATGTACACCTTCAGGAATGAGGTATACATTAACAACTAAAGAACCCATTTGAAAGGCAAATCCTTTATGCTGGGTAACAAGAACAGGTGAAGGTGCCATTACTTCGGAAGGTGAAATTAAATCAGCAGAGAGTTTAATACCGTTGATCAAAAGCGGAGGTGGCTGAGTATAGAATTTACCGTAACTCACAGCATTAAAAAAGTGAATAAATTCCTCATTCAATCAACCTCGAAAAATTTCCTTAGAGAGTCTTTGGAAAAAATTTCCCACCTTCTTGAAATGCATAACTAAGAATGATTTACATCTTCCCTGTCATTTGGTTTTTAATCACCCATATCGTTAGTAGACGAATTTCACTTTATGAATTTATTATTTTTGTGTTGTAACTGATTGTAAATTTATCATATTCAACCTTTCTTTCTTTTATAGATGTGCAATGAAAATTATTATTCTGAAGATGGGTGGATGTTGTTAAATGAGTTAGATGAACTTTATAGCTAGGGTTTCCGTGTACGAAGGTATTTCTGTACCATTTTTTTTAAAATAGGAAAACATATTTGTTTATTATTCTTGAACACTCATCCTATGTTACAATTGAAAGAGATATTCAGAAATTTCTGTATTTTTCAAGTTAATCAAGTTCAATTAGTTTTAGCATCTTCTCGCCCTCAAACTGGCATATCCCAGAAAAATAATGAGACTTATTTAACTCGAAGTTACTATTACTCTATCTATTACTGCTGGTTGCATGACGGCTGCATCAAGCCATTTGGGGTTCTGCAATGGCTTGCACTGAAGTTTTCACGTTGAAGCGATTTGTGATGCACGTGAATAATTTTCGCTTCCTCAGGGTATCCTCTGAATATCGCGGGATAATCGCTTGAATCCTTGGAAGGGGACTCTCTCTTGGGGGACTTTATTCCATCACTAATACAAGTTCTCTATGCGGAAATCATCAGAGTAACCGAAATTGCAGCAACTGGCAATCCAGTACAACATTATATTCGTCCCGTCTTTCAAATCGGTACCTGATTTGAATGTTGAATGCTTTTTTGGGAACAAATTATAGAAGGGCCTAAGGATATATTAACACGTGAATGAAAACAGAAACACGAAAGTCTGTAATATTATACGCCCCCCCCCCCCTCCTATGTAAGTGGGTACCCTCTCCCAAAAAATGTAACGCTCGTGAGCATCCCATATTTTATCTAAACCTAATCACGGACGATATTCGAGCACTGGTACTGTCTTATGTATACATTTTCAGTTAGAAAAACAAGCCATAATTAACTAATTACTAAGTTCGATATTATCTACGTTCTTACGTAATATATTTTTGAATGTCGTCACGTTAAACACTGTTTCAATCAACTTTAACTCCCCAAAAATTTCGTTTGAACCCCCCCATAATTTCACTGACAGTTTGCGTCGTAGCCCCAGCCCCCCCCCCCCCCCGTGGGTACCCCTGAATACACAGTCGCAATGTATTTCTAAGCCAATTATCCGGGTTTTGTCCAAATCAGGTAGTATGTATATTATCAGAAGTGAGTAGAGAGAAAGAAAGGAGAATAGTAAGAAAGAAAGAAAGTAAACAAAATAAGTTTAAAAAAAAGTGACTCGATGTGTGTATCTAATCAAAATGATACATTTTTCAAAGCACAAGCTGGGAGACAATTGCCAAGAAGTAACAGTGTAAATTTATACGTCTAACCATTTGAGACATAAAATAATATGTAAAACTGTATTGAACACAAATTGTTCCTAATTACTCAACTTAGTTTAGTAGACAGGCATGAGGGCGTCAATAATGTCCAGTCGTTGGATTAAATGGATTTAATAACCTACTAGTAATAAAAAAACGTGCTTAGGAGGGTGAAATAGATGCACACACCTATTAGAAAATGAGGGGAACGTGCACGCGCTACTTTTATTGCAGATTTGGTATCGGAATGAAATGTCATGTAAGTAATATATGACCTGATTGAGTTTGTCCAGAGGCAGTTACTTGCTAAGTGCAAAACATTGAGTTTGTATCGGTGATATCCCCATGCGGTTCATGATTCGTTCGTATTTTCGTATGATTGTTCTGGTATTGAGGTATATTATGAGGTTCATTACAAGGTCCATTTGCAGATAATATAATATAAGGGAAACACTTGGAACTTGATAATAACAGCTTGAACAAAATAAATTGAGTGTGGGCGACAACATAATCCCCCTTCCTTATTAAAGGGAAGTTTGAATGTTTTTTTTTTTATAGCTTTAGTGTTTTATGCAAAACCTATAATCATAAACTGCATTCCCAGTAGCGAAATTGGAGTTATGTCCACTTACAAGAAACCCTGCAACTTTCGAGGGATAATTAATAAAATCTCATTGTAATGAATAACAAAGTTAAAATTAAATCCAAATACTACAGTTTGATCTAAAATGGATGAAATTCATCAAATTCAAGAATCCAGCTATCAGTAAGTACCACAATTCGTTATAGTCCGCCGATAGTGAATAAAATTGCGTTTTTTTAGTGTTCAGATTTCAGATATCCCGGTGATTTCACTAAAAGTTTGATTTGGTTTTGATTCTATTGAGGACATTCCTACGAACCTCAAACCCTCTCGATGTATATGGCGACAACTTTTTCTTCTCATTCAATAAAACGTCAGTTACAGGCGACGGTGTTCCCTCTCTGTCACTTGCCAGGTCTTTCTCACCCCCTTCCGAAACTCTCTGTCCGTTGTAGCCTTGTCAAGAACGAGCTCTGGAGGATCATTCTGCTTTCTAACAGGGGCATTTCCACACGTTTTCGGACTCTCCAGAAATAAGTGTAGCGGATCACAATAGAAAATCTAAAAATGAGCGAAGTGATCCCTTCAAGGGTTTTCAGCTTCCAACGGTTCTACTTTTTCTTTTTATGCTATTGTTGAATACCCCATCGCAGCATAAGAGCAGAATCCACACTTCTAAACGTCTTTGACAAGCGAAGTGCTAAGGTCGTCAAAATGTGATATCGTAAACTGGGGAAGAATTAAGACTTCATTGTGAGAATTGCAATTCGTCTTAACAACCCAAAACTCAATAGACAATCATCATCATTATTGTCAAACAGGGTTGATCTTTTTGATCGATCAATTTTCAAAAATGTCATTTTTTCGAACATTTAAATGTATGTAAAGTCAATTGACAATAGGATAAAATCGTACGAAAATTTCTCGATAAGTTGGCAAAAAGGAGATTTACCTGCTTCTGGTTTTTTGAAATGGAAGCTTGAGTGCTTCATAAATGATCAATGACCAGTTGAAAACAAACGTTTCTTAAATTGAAATTCGTTCTTATAAGGATTTATGCGGAAGGTGTCTTCAAATACCGGACCTCTACATGGGTGATTCTCGTTCAAAATCGTCTGGCTTTCAACTTTTTCCCCTTCTCTGCATACATTTTTGGTTTATTATTCAATAATAAACCATTGTAATCGCTCTTGAAAAAGTTTCTAACCCCCCCCCCCCCCCCCTGAAAATTTCATGGTTTACGTTTCAAAGGGTGTAGAATCCAAATCCGCAATAAAAATGTTTCCTTACGTCCGCCGTACGCACGATTTCTCCCAAACGGCTGGAGCCGTTGGTTTCAGGAGATATGCATAGAGCACTTAAATCAGTTCTCAACCAAAAACCTATTTATTTCAGTTGATCATATGTGTGTGCCTCCTTAAATTCAATAATCGCTTTATCACCTTGAAACGCGCACACTCCAAAGCTTAGTAGAAATTCAAATCATGAATGCAAGCCAAACGAATGAAATTGAATAATAAACCCCAATGAAAGAATTTGCAGCGTTTCGCGTACTGCATTCACCAATAGAAAAGCCTCGGAAGCTAATAAGATTTACATGTTTTTTAGGGTTGAGAAACACTGATTTGTCATTGTCATGACCTGTAACTATATAGAAGTTCCCAATTTCGAGTTGGTTTTTCGAATAATCTACCTGAGATTTAAAATTACATGAAAACAATCGTCTTTAGTTACATGTGAAGAGTAGCTGTCAATGGTTTTCAACTCCTGCTTCAAGTTTTTATTGTCCTAACACTGCACTTTATTCAGATCACTTTAGTCTAGGGTCATTGTCATGGCCCAAAAAAATGAGTTCCTGAGGGAAAAGGATTTTCGAGGAAGTTCTTGTTTTTTTTGGTAGCAGTGACTCACAAGCAAGCGGGCACACCTTTGAGTCGCCCTAAACGGTAAGTGGTGTGTTTTCTGATTGAGCGAGAACATCTGAAAGCAGTTTAGTATGTTTGTTCAATGTCATTTTAATGTCCCTACTTGCTCACCTATCGTGTTTGATCCCAAAATTTTCTTTCCTCCCACTTATTCTTTTGAAGGCAGTATCACGTTGCATTTTTAAACCTACAAAAAGTGCAGCAGTATTGTAAGAATATCTGTTTAAAGTCCGAATTGTCACTGTCACTAGGTGAAAACATACCAATCTTTTCTTTGTAGTGACCGAAACCCCCACGTTCTCGTTACGACTTTTGCCAAATTTGAATTTCACGGAGGATAATGGGATGTCTTAAATGACTGGGCATCAGAAAGACATCCAGGGAGGCCGATCAAGTGATGAACATCCAAAAACCCAGCAAAAGAAACAATTGAATTTTTAAAATGTCAGGACCTGAAAGTTACCCCTAGTTTGAGAATCACCCACATATGGTATTTAAAGATATCCCCACTCTTGGTGAACAAGGATGTAACGCCCTTAAAAATTATGGTCACTCGAAGATCATTTCAATTCATATCTTTCTGTGTGAGAAGCCGACATAACAATGTCCACTCAACTTTCCCATGACGTAACAGAGGTTTTCTCTTCAGAAATTAGTCACATCCCTACTCTTTTGAGGGCAGATAGTTTCATCGAGTCCAATAGACACAGCAATTGTTGTTTTGCTCATGTAGATGAGGAAACCAGTTTGTTCGTGTAGGAACATGTATTACTGCTCATGAAGAATTGAATCATCGTCCTGGATGAAGGAAAGGGAGAAAGACCTGTTTTTGTCAACCGAGCCCAAACTTTATGCGTTGTTGTTACTTTCCCGTCTACCTGGAAGAAATTCAAGAGTTGTACATCGATAGTAGGGTCTCTATGATACACTTAGGATTCATGGAACAATTTCATTCCACATGTTGCTTTGGATGGTTCCCCCTTTCCGTTTCTTGAAACTGCTAGTCTGAGCACCAGGAGATCTTCAGCTTCAGGGGTTATCTGTTGGATGTTGCAGGTCAACCGTCTCAACCCTTGGAAGGAGTAACTACACCATTCCATCGCTTCCTTGTAATATTTTAATAAACCGATTTGATTGACGAGTTACAGGAGCATTTTCCTCTCTGGGAGGCTTCTTTCGAGTTGTTCCGTCAACCTGATGATCTGCCAACTCGGTACAAAACATTATTTGCCTGTTTGATCGTGAAAGTTTAACTTTACTATGGGTTGGCGACAACCAAAACTAGCTCGGTGTTCAATTTCCGAACAGTATTTGTCTACTACACGATGACTAATCGTAGGAAGGGAACTAAAGGGGTGATGCATGCATCCCGATCTCTTCAACTAAATAACGTGTGATCTAATTCCGAACAGATTACCAACGCCCTATGGACTTATGAATTCTCCTTTTTAACTCCCGTCACAACTAATGGCGACCATGACAGTTTCAACGATAATGTTGACAGATGCGGGATATGGAAGGTGGTAGGGATGAGGGGAACCCTCATTCAATCTTGCATCTGTTCGCTCGGAAAAATGGCCGACGGGGTTTCTTTAACATGCTAATATGACTGTAATCATCATTCGACGGTTTATTTTTTGTTCGCGTGTCACCATCTGAGGGGCTGGGCAGAAGGGATGATGGGAACGCCATTGTGCAACCAGTAAACTGCCTCCATCGCGAATCATTCGGAGGAATCAGGTCCCTGGTTTTCCAATGATTCTCATTCAACGGGGTGACGCATTGTTCATTTTCCAAGTAGTCGATGAATAATACGATTAGATATTCCACGTGACAATGCTACGTTGGAATAGAAGGGCCAGTAAAAGCTGCTATAATGTATGATAGAGGTAATATGTCAGCAGTTGTGTACCAGTCCTTGGATATCGCCAGGGATAAGTTGCATGTGATGCACAACAGTTGTACATGAATTATTCAGATTACTTGACAAAATGACTGAAAATATCACAATCGTGCAGGAATATAAGAGGAGAATGTAATCGGACGTCGTAATGCAAAAAGCTACATTTATTACAAAAAGGTTAATTGCAGCTATATTTGAAAGTTTTTCTACGTCTATGTGTACGCAGATATGCACGTGTGGGCAGAATCCGAAAAACCTGGACTGTAATTCCTACCAGGACCTACCTACAGGGACCTTGACCAAAGGACCAATTGACATTGACGCTGAATGGATAGATGACTGAAGTGATAAATAATTATTATGACATTTCTAAAAATAAAATGTAAGCATCGTTCAATGACGGATCAAATAATGTTGGGTTGACTGCAGCGTCGTTGCAATGTACCCAACTGCCGTCATCCCTCCGCACAGTGGCTGTATAATGTCCAAAAACTTGATTACTCACGAGGCTTCAAAACAAGACCAACTTTATTAATCAATACAATGCAGCGGAAAGAGGACGGGAATATTTTCACAGAGGATCCCGCCCGCAAGCGCAACTATCTTTACATCAGTCCGAACAATCCCTGAAAATTTCATCGAAATCAGTCATGAACTCCCGGAGTTATGCCTGTAACAAGGATTTCATGTTTGCGCATGCGCAGAGGCTACTATTGACCCGGGGGTCATGAAACCTATAGGGGACCATCTACACCACAACCCGCACAATCCCTGTAAATTTCATCAAAATCGGACTATAACTTCGTGTAGTTTTTCCCGTAACAAGGATTTGCTGACAGACAGACACGGAAGCAAAATTGTTCAGAAAGGTCTAAAACGCAAAATGCGAGTGGAATTTTTGATTTTGGAGACAAAAAAATTGTCACATTCCGAAAGTGAAAACAATGCTTCAGCTACCTTTCTAGACTCGGAAGCAATAATGTCACAATAATAAAGTTTGTCACACACTCAGTCATACACCTATTGTTTTTTTGTAACACGGGTTTGGTCTAAGAAAGGAATATATATGTATAATAGAATATAATGAAACGGATTTCTGTGCAGTTATAATTTTCTCATGTTCTTCCACACACACACACACGGGATCAATTCTAATATGTGTCTGACGAAGCCTGGCTTCAGAGAGTCGTATTAAGAAAGAAGATATTTTGCAAACATCCAATGTGGTTGAAGGATGGATAAGAAGTACGTTATTATGTTGAAGAAAGCAACCACTTGTTCCTTGTCACATTTTAATTACACCTTCCCCATATTCTGGTGCATCTATACAAGCGCATGAGGGTGAACGTGTTCACATCTTCTACCTAAGGGTCTCTTGGAACGAAAATTTCAAATTGGAACTCCTTCATCAATATTTTCTTATTTCTTTTTAGTAGTATTCGATTCAACAATAAAGTTATAATGTCGACAAGTCTCCAACGATACCGATTTATTCCGGCATAATTGCAATTCTGCTAACGCAATAATTAATAGTTGATTTTTGTTCATCATAAAACTTTATCGCGTAATTAGTATTGCATTTGAGCGTAGAATAATATAACAAGACGACGTGAAACATGAGTGGGAGTTGAAGCATAATGGCTTTCTCCTGTAGGCTTTTAAGAATACGTTAATTTGGTTAGTATTTTAAAGGTTCCGAACATGATATCACGTAATACTAACAATACAGGTATTAATTTACTAAATTGGTGGGATTTCATTTGCTGTGAGGAAATCAGTGTACCTTTTCCGTTTCAATCTACGATCTGGTCTGTCTGGCTGGAGTGATTTCACTATGTTGCTGTTAGAGGCTTTGGGTGGTTCTACAGCGTAAGATGGAAGCGATTATAAGACGTCTGTAAAACTTCCTGGATTGTGGGAGTTGTGGGGAGGTTTTAGCTCCTGACATACCAGGAGGCTCCAGTAATCACCCTCAGAGCGCGGTTTTGGAATGTCTACAATCATGTTAGTTGATGTGAATTTTTACCGGTGTACAGTTTCGTCATGATAAATACCTACCACAAATCAAACAAGAGCTTCCAACTAATGTGACATTATTAACTTGGAGAATATTTTTAAAAGTTATTATTAGATTCAATTTTAATATTATTGTATTGATTAGCTGCTCAAATAAGATAATACAGAACATTGAATCGCAATTATTTAGGTTTCAAGGTTTCGGATATAGCTTTTCTCTGTTTTCAGCTCTATCCTGATCAGCTAAGAGTGCTTAAAGTTATGTCTTCTGTTCGATTTCAACGGAATTGATTTGATCAAGGGATGTGTGAAATAACCATCTCCACCCTAAGCTTCAGCTGATCGATTCGAAACAGCGAAGCAGCGAAACGTAAATAGGAAAGCATCTGATGAACTTAGTTTCCAGCAATTTCTCACCAATTGTAACAATTTGTTAAAATTGTATTTCTTCCTCCCTCTCTTCTGATTTGTAAAACGTCAAATTGTTCGAAATACTTTTCGCCTCCTTATACCTATCTATTTGTATTGGAAAAGTTGGCTATGTTTACTTTGTAAGACATTTGGATCACACCAAATCTTTTATCTGCCTACCTACTTGGGTTGATTTTGTATGTTTTCCTTTTCGGGATTAAAAAAGATATCTCATCCTTGATGAAATGTTTCTACATCTATGCGTGAAGATGGTGAAGAGATGTTCACATAGTTGTGCATTGCCAACAGAGACTGCGTAAACGCACATAAAACCTGGACAATGTGGCACCTATGTCAGGCTTGAGGAATGAACTAACGAACTAATGAAGTTCATTAATAATAATTTTCATATAGTTTGTAATAGAGTCATGCATTTTCCAAATCTTTCATATTCTACGGCTACTTGTATTTAGTGGAGAAATCGCAACCGTATTACTTCCTATACATTCTGTTTAGGAGGGGAAAACAGTACTGCTTCTATTGCAGTATCGATCCAAATGTTCGATACCTAGATATCCAAGCTTTTGAAGCATTCAATAAAATGTCTTTGGATCCAGGGGTGACTAATGGTGAAGAGATGTTTACGTAGTTGACCTCCACAGAGAACATGTAACTCACAATGCGGCACATAAGTTTGGCTTGTGAAATGAACTAACAAACTAATGTAGTTTTATAATACTTATTTTCGCACATTTTGTAATAGTTTCATCTTAAGTCATTCATGTTTCCAGTATTTAATGTTGTACGGCTAAATGTACTTAGCGAAGAAATCGCAACCGTAGTACTTCTCATACATTCTATTTAGAAAGTGGAAACAGTACGGCTTCTCCAAGAGATGGGAGGGATAAGGAGTGCGTGTTTCAAGATCACCGTAATTCATCGAAATGGATGGGGGAAAGACTCTGCGTACTGAGCAAAATGTAATATCGACCCTGATGAGGAGGCGTGGCCTCCTCGCCCCCCTGAAGTCTTTTCGAATGCTTTCGCGCCATCTCCCCCCCCCCCCCCCCCCCAACTTGAAAAGCCTGGGAGACATTCGACTGAAACTACCCACGCAAAGATAGGAAAATTGGTTGCAGCCGTACACACATTGTTCGTCAACAATGTGTTCAAAACTATTCAAATTGACTAAACTGATTTTAATAATTAGCTTATTGTTCCTTGTGTTGAAATATGATGACGAATCAGAAAGTTAACATAACGCAGTTTCTCTTTTCATTTTGCTTGAAGAGCTACAAAAACTTGGATGATCACCTTCATGTTGTCATTTCATTATCGCTGCCGTCAAGGATTCGTTGCATTGATTAGCAGCTGATCGTAATAATTCGTTCAATTTATTTCACACATATCTACGTATGTCATCTTTCATGTGTTTCTTAAATTCTATAAAAGTGTAGAACATTTGAGGCGGTGGATACCAAAACTGTCTTTATCCGATTTAGCAATTTTTTAGGAAACACGAAAAACATGCCTCCAGTCAACCAATGACCCGGGGACGCGATTCGTTTTACATTTGACTCATATGACAATATCAAATAAGTGGGCGAAATTACAACCAATTTAATTAAGAAGGGAGCCTGTAAATAAGGATTGACAAATTATTGTAAAGACTTTTGCTACGAACTAACCACTAGGTATAGAGTTTTGGCATAACACTGAAGTCGCCAAGACAACTTTCACTATTCTAATGAAAACTAGAACGGTAAAAAACAAAGCGTTGGAAACCGAAATAATATTTTTTATTTAAAAAAAAATAGTAACATTAGAATAGGTACCTCAAAAAAAAAAAAAAAAAAAAAAAAAAAAAACGCAATGTTCCACAGAAATTTTCACAGCAGGTGTTTTCACAACTTGAAAGTATTTTAGTGGGTTGTAGGTAGGTTTTTTTCTATCTTGAAAATAACCTCTAACTCCGTAAAAAGGCGTATACCATTCGGCAACACCGTGGACCTCGGCAGCATGACCTTCCCATGCACTAGATCCGTAAAGTTCCTAGGGCTTACTCTCACGAGTAAGCTGAACTGGAACAATCATATCACTGACCTTGCACTTAGAGCAGAAAAACACATGAATGTGATGAGGTGCTTAACTAACACTACATGGGGAGCCGACCCCAAAATCTCGTTATTATACTACAGGGCCACAATACGAAGCCTTTTCGATTATGGGTGCTTCCTCTATGGCTCTGCTGCGGCCTCCAAGTCTATCTATAGCCGCCAACCCAATACCTTCTCCAAAATTACAAAACTTTCAATTGATGTATTAACGTGCGGATTTTGGAAAAAGAAAAACGAACCCTTACTATGCACCTGTTTCACCTCACTTTCGCTGAACCTCCCATGGGTATACCAGTCTCAAACTCCCTTTCAATATTTGACTGATTACAAAGCTCTATGGCTACGTCCACTAGTATCCAAGCTCCCGGAGTCAGCGTGTCTCACCAGAAACAGCCGAATCGCACCTTAGAGAGTACCTTTTAACACGCTACCCTGAAGCAACTTAAATATACGCAGACGGGTCTATCCATCACGGTAAAGTAGGATGCGCTGTTTATGCACCATCTGCAAATGAACTTCATAGATATCGTTTGTGGGACTATGCTTCGATATACTCAGAAGCCACAAGGGAATTATAGGCAACGATATTGCCGACCACAGCTCCAGAAAGAGCGGCCTCCCTCGCCGCCCCTCCTAACATAACGGCATGTTTCCCTCCTACAGACCTAAAAAAGAATGCTGCGTCCGAGCTAACCTCCAAATGGCCCGCAAAACACCAAAACTACCATGCAGGACGACGACATGCCCGCGTCTTCCCACTAACACAGCGAGCTTGGTTCGAGGACATACCGGCGAGGCCCAAAGGTTTTTTCAAGACACTGGTAAGACTGAGGACAGGACACTGCTGTACCGGAACATACCTACACAAAATCGGTAGAGCAGATAGCGATCTGTGTCAGTTGTGTAATATTTGCGAAGACGAAATCCATATCATTATGGAGTGCCCAAAGTATGCGACAAACCGCATCAAGCTTTTTGACGCGGTGTCGAAAGTTTTACCCCAGCCCTTCGATCCCGACCTGATTCTACAACTTCAAGACGTCACTGTCTATGACGCTATTATTGAGTACCTCAAAGACATCAAGCTGGTGTTGTGATGTGAAGTTTTATTTTATGTTGGATCCATTATGATTTTATGTTTTATTCATGCTTCTCGTAAATTGTATCATTTTCTGAACATTTTTATATACATACATATGAACATGAGAGGCTGAATAGTTTGCACTGAAGCCAATAAAAAGGAAAAAAAACTCCGTAAATTTTTTGGAACACATTGAAATAGACATTTTTGGAGCCAAAAAATGTGGAAAGGAGACAGTTTTGCTTGATTCTGAAGACGTTTTTCGATGGAGCGTGAGAAAATGCTTCACAATCCATTGCTAACTAGATTTCGCTAAAAATGTATGTGGACAGTTTTGGAATTCACCGCCTTTTTAGTTATATTCTTGCCAACAAGAAACTGCGATGTTCATAGAATCTCCACAGTACACTAACGACGAAGGAAACCATTACATCCAGAGCTTTTATGAGTGGTTCCGAGAGGCGCGTCAGGATCAAACGCCGTTAGAAAGCGAGAAGAATAAAGCTACCCCTAGCATTTGCATCCTAAAGTTAAAAACCTCCATTTCCCATTGCTTTTAGTTGCCAAAGTGTGCTAGATTCAACACTCGTTCTTTTGAATCAAAAGTGAAAAGCCAGTCTCCATTGAATCTTTTCCATTTCGCCAACGATGTACAGAAATGGACCCATCAGCTGCCAGAGCACTTTGCTCGTTGATGACTCCATTAAAACACCTACATCAAAGACTCCACTACCAGGTACCTACCCATTTGTTTGTCTCTAAAAAAGTTGAAGATTCCATTTTTTAAATACCGAGTAGGAAAAGCGAAATACTTTTCCACTTGGGGTTTCTTAACGTTCTTTACGATCTTCATTTTCGTTAAACATCTTTCCACAAACAAAGGAAAGCCATCAAAAGAAGTCGGCTCTATGAATATTCCATCAGTCCGTGAAGGTTTTGAATCGCAAAGGCTTTTAAAAACTTGAATATTATTTTATATCGTCATCATATATTATGCTTTAATCATCAAATGTGCTTGATGCTTCAATAATTCTTCTAGAAGTGCTAAATGTATTTTTTAAGTAGGATGCCGGTTTACCTTCTAGGAAGAATCAGTTTTACTTTCTTATACGTTTTTTTACCTTCTTATCATAATGAATGTCATTACGTTGGAAATGAGTGGTATTTCTTTCCATCAGCACCACAAATATGAGGAATTATTAGATAATGTAGGATCGTTTTAAGATGATCAAGACGACAGCTAGGATTGGTACGTTTCTAAAAGTTACAATGACTTTTCAGTTATCATGTTTCGATGCCAAAAGCACCTAGGTTTTTCTGAAGGGAGAATCGTTACTCTGTAGTATACATCACTGACCAGGAATTGATGGAATGCTTGAAAAACACTAGGTACCCAATCATTTTCTCAAATGAAGACCCCTCTAATTTCAATATTTTCCCATGCATTTAGAAATCAGAGTTATTCGAAAGGCTGTTAAAATTAATTCAGTTGATAAATTTGATTTATAAATGGATTAATCAACTGCTCAGTCGTTTACATAGTGATAAAAAGGTATGCAATCCTCATGAGTTACACAGCAACTAGCCAACACCTTCTTGATTTTTGTGTTCATTTCATAAACAGTTCAGAGCGGGTATGTTTTCACCATTGCTACGAAAGTGGTATTAATTATTTTATGAGTTATTTTTTCAACTTTAATATTTCAATGTTATTATCTTTTAAACAATACTTCATCATTCCTAGGAACGTCATCAATGCTTTTTTTGTAGGTGTAGGCTTATTGAGAGATAGATTCTCTTGAGTTTGTAGGCGTTCCATCTTAATGCAGAGGAAATAAACATTTTGAAAACTAGAAAAAAATAAATAGGAAAAGATTGAGCTGGAAATAGGAAGTCCTTAGTAAGGTTTTAGAAGTCTGAAGAAGGATAACGTCATAATTTCACGAGCTCCTTCACGAGCGCATGCGTGGAACAAGCTGCATTTCTTTAGGGCAGCTGCATTCCGCGGGCAATGGACACTTCCACTATCGTGCACCGTAGATGCTATCGGGACTGAGGAAACGTATTTTTCTTATTTCTTTAACACGGATCATGCGCAAGTTGGCCAGAACCTGTTCAGTGCAACAGAGAAAACAAAACAAATGTATTACTGATCCATAAAGTTACGCTGTCATAACTTAATGCAACGGAGAGTTTTACCAATCCTCTCAGGACGTTTTTGTAGTTTGAATCAGTTAAACAAATGTGAAAATGTTTTTAGTTTACAACATTCCTCCTATCCAACGTCCCCCGTATGAAAACCCTTACTTCATAAGTTGTATGTACGAACCCTTACGATTAAATACATTTTATTCTTGGAAAGTGTGTGAATTGCTTGATCTACTCAATAGACATAGACATCTTGCTTACTGGATATAAAAAATAATTGTAAAGAATCTAGGATTAGCTATGATTATCCTAACAGATTTAAGAGACTCACTAAATATGGTAGAGCGTTTGCTTGTCCCAACTTCTTTTTAAAAAACTTCAGTAGCAGTGCAAGAATGATTGGGTTCACAGTGAATCAATGGTTCTATTTGATCTTCCACATAGCACGTAAATGTTTACGAGAAGATGATGTAAAGAGGATGTCACTTCGGGACAACCTTTGTCGACTTGTGTCCTCAAGAAGTGTTTGTTGACGATCACGTTTCATTAGACAAAAACAGGAATCCACTATAGGTTTCGTAGGATTCTCGCTGAATACTGAAAGGAAGAGAATGAAGAAAATCCTTCAAATTCCCATAAAGAAAAACTCAGGTACTAGAAACTGGAGATTATGTTGTTGGGAACCGCTGAAAAGGTATTGACGGGATCCACTTAAACAGATATCTCCTCCTTGTCGCCCCCATTCATCAACAGAACCCGCAGCTTCTTCATCCCTTTATTCTACCTGACCGTGTTGTGAGGTGTCAGCTGCCCTTATATTTTCTAGCCGGTATGCAGAAGCTATTATTCGTTTGTCAGGACCTATCAAAACAGTATCCCTCGTCCCATTCAAGAAGGGTGTTAACATTCATGAGTAACAATGGTGTGAACAGTTGGAGACATCTGCTTTTTTTCTGTCAAGCTATGTCCATCAGTCCATTGGAACCGAGAACTGGTCCGGAGGAAAATGCTTCACAGTTGCATGAATCGGATATTTGTATTGAGTTAACATTAACGAAGCGCCCCAAATGGTGTTTCCCAGTATTGTTCCCTTGTTCAAATGTACCCATACAATCACAAGTTTGAGTCCCACAAGTAAATTTACTTTAGTCAAATACAGGGTGTCCCACGATTTGTCCCCCCCCCCCCTCCTAAAATCGTCCAAATGGGAGTGAACAAAAAAAATTTTTTTTTTTTTTAATCTTCATATTTTTTGCAAGGATTTTAAATATCATATTTGCGCAACCATGCGCAAGTGACACTAACTTTCTTATTTTGAATGGGAACCCCAATTTTTTATTGCAAGCTCGGATTCTACCCGAAATTTCATGGAAATTTGACCCCTCAATCGTTTTTTTAATTTCGCGCAACCGGTTTAGCGAGAACGCAAAGTTGCGCGCAACCCCAAAATTGTCAAATGGTGGATGATGGTGAACACTAACGTGTGGCACGTGATTTTTCATTGTTTTTTGACGCTGATACACGTGATGATGTCCGTTTCTTGATTCAACTAGAGTTTTGCGAAATAATGACCTAAATTTGTTCATTCCGCGTCCAAAATCATCATTTATGCCGACATTCAACTCCCAGATTAAGATGATTTTTCACTTGATCACTGAAGAAGGTTTCAATCTTCTATTTTACATTTTTCAACCCGACCTCGAAAATTATTCGAAGGGGAAAATCTAAAGAGGCACCTAAAATTTAAAAAAAGTGGCAAATTTAAACAAATTTTGGTCATTTTCCCGCAAAAATTGAGTCGAATTAAGAAACAGATAGCATCACGTGAAACAGCGTGAAAAAACAATGTAAATTCATGTGCTACACTTTGGTGTTCACCATCATCCACTATTTGACAATTTTGGGGTTGCGCTAAGCTTAGCGTGCTTGTTGAACCAGTTGCACGGAATAAAAAAAATGGTCGAGGGATCAAATTTTCATGAAATTTCCATTCAGTCAAGTAAAAATAGGGGTGTTGTATCCAGTGAGTCAAAAATCAAGTTCATTCTGAATAAAAGCTTAGTTCAACACTTTGAGTTTATGTACAACCCTTTATCAGTCTTTCAGCTCCGAAATCGATGTGATAAGTAACTGGTGTTTAAAAAGGACTTACTATCTCACCTTTAATCTGACCTGCAGGTCAAAAAAAGTCATTTTTCTGGTCTGCAAATACTTGATAATCTTATTATGACACCTATTTGCAGTCAGGAAAAATAATATCACTGAATCATTTCAATTTTTGACCTACAACCCCTCGGAAACAACAAGAAAAGAGATCTTCCCATCTCATAGGTTTATTATTTATGGAATCATAATGCGTGTTTTTTAAATGTTTGTTGGGTCACTATTGGGTTCAGAAATTTCGATTACTGATTGTGGGTGAATTTTTAATGATCTGAAATCTTTTCCAGCCGATTTTGAGGTAAATAATTGCTAGGAAATTATATCTCACGTTTCTAAATCAGTAAAAACCTCTAATAACCACATTTTTAACCAGTTTTTTTGGTCGAATTGAGGTGGGCTGCTCAAACAATTTTTTTCGTTGAATGATTAAAAAGGTTTATTGTTGCAAATAATGAACCAAAATCTTGTGGAACAGTACAACCGGTATCAACATCCTGCATAAACCTGGCAAGACACTGAAATAATGTAGATACACGCAGGTTAAGGACAAGCTTTCAGAAAAAGTGTCATTTTAAGATTAAAATTGTCTAATATTAACCCATAATCCTTCATCTGTTTTCGTCTTACAGTTTTCGATGCTCACCAATAAAATAGAGCTCGTAGAAATATTTTAATGACCTCAATTATTTGATTCGAATTTTTAACTGATTTCCTCGTGGTAATTGGATTAGTTTCCTCCCAGATTTTACTCTCTTCCAATTCACTTTTCCATCAATTCTCGATCAATTAAAATCAAGCGCCCACTGATCCGCAGATCGCTTTGGAAAGGTGATGACGTAATTGTTCCAAATGAGATTGTTAAACTACTGATTTTCACTGAATGGTCCTTCGCCTCGCACCCCGATAAAAAAAAGAACCCTTTGGAAATTTTCCAACCTAAATTAACGGCTCTCATTCCATTATTCTCTCTCCCTCGCAGTCGAGTTAACGGTCAATTACTTTCTATTAACAAGGCTCTCAGGATCACATTTTAGAAAGGAAGTCCTCTGCCGCCCCCATTGCGTTCCCGAAGCTGAGTTCTAATTGGTGGAAATACCCTCCTTCCCTTCATCTTCACCCTCGCTCCACTCGTAACAATACAACATCCCTTTTCTCCATTTATTTCATTGTGTCAGGTTCGTTAATCAGAATGAATTCAGTTGCCTTACAGCCTTTCTGTAAAACCTCCGGGGTCGCCCGAAGAATGTAAAGTTGTACGTTCACCCATCTAATACGGTGGAACTCGATCAAGAATATTAAGAACGCTGAACATTATTACACAAAGGTTTGTCATTTGTCAAGGAAGAGCCCTTCCACGAGTAGCATGGGACTGTATAATTATATTATAATGATTAAATATAGTGCCTGGGACGATTTTGGTCATTTGGAGGCGGAATTAGACACATTGTCGACAAATAAGTTGAAGCTACATCATGCTATCCTGCAAGACCATGTGGATGCCACAGTCCCATCACCCAAGAGTGGTTACCGGAATAATGGTGAGAACTTCAAAGGGTTTTGCTAACAGCTATTCTTCCGTGTGTGCAAAGTATGAAATCCCAGGCAATCTGAAATCCCTCATGTGAAAAGGTCTTAAAGAACAACATGCAGCGAGTTAATCTTCGGTTTCCGCTCATGGCAGAGCTGCTTAGCAGGAGCGAGCTACAGATTCAAAACCGCTCAATAGCGAGCTCAACCCCACCGTAAAATGCAGGAGATTGGTTCATGATGCTAAAGATTCTTTGTAAATAGCCCATCAGGCTTTAAAATGTGAGCTGATAGCGTAAACCTCACTACCAAGCCCAACGACAACTCGCCTGAAGAGTCAGCCTCCCTCTGCGATCTGCGAGCACGAGCAAACGTATTTCATGTCTTATCCATCTTCCCCGTACTATACGATAGTCCTGGAGCCAGCTCCGCAAATATGTCGGAAAAGGCGGACGATTGTTTGATATCAGACCTCGTAAAATGCACCAACCTGTACATGAAACGGGTGATCTGCCATTCCAAAGCCGCTGGATTCAAAATTGGGAGGCATCTTAAATCGTGAAAACTGCTCGAAATCGAACCTATTTCTGGACGGCTGAAAATTTTATAGTTCTTCCTACTAAGCCCACTTGTTACAAAAACTTCGTCTGCCGCCTCAAAAACTACTAAAATTTCAGGTGTCCGCATAAAGTTTAATTTTGCCTTTAAAACGGACCAATTTCTTTTTAAAATCCGTCAGCCAGTACTTCCCAGCGGATCATAGCTGGCAGACTCGGTTCGTTTGACTCCTCATATTGAGTAGTTTCAATGGTCGAAATTTGACCATTAGTTTTATTTTTTGGCTGAAATCTACAAATTGTTCAAAGACGTCTGCCAGTGTTTTTCCAGTGGATATGGGGTAGCAGACCACCCAGTTCATGTACAGGTTGGTGTGTTTTACGAGATCTGATATTAAAAAATCGTCCGCCTTTTCCGATATGCTTTTGGAGCTGGCTCCAGGACTATGAGTTTCTTCTTCTTAAGTCCCCGCAAAAAAAACCCCAGATCCTTGTAAAAACCTTAATTCCTACAGTACCTACCTATTCATCAGATTTTCAACAAATTTTAAGAAGATGAGTGAGTTTTTCCAATGAGTTTCAATGATCACAAATAAATACATCAGTAGGTATTCCGTACACGTAAAATCAACTTATCATCATTTTCTTAAGTTGTAGTGGACCTCGTTCAATATTGGAGGGTTGTTTGGAAAGCCAGTTTAACCATATCATATCAACTTAAACTCGATCGAGCCATTATTCTATCAATTACCGCAATAGACCGGCAATAGGTGTCGACTCATCTTTGTACACACTTGTAATCTAACTTTAAACAACAATTATTTGCAGGGCAGTAGACTTAAAAGCGGTAGCACCGAGCAAGAGGAGTGCAAACTAAATATTTTCCAGTTTGAAAACTGCACGTGAACGAGAAAAAATTGTAGCACCTAACAAGATTACGTTTGACATTTTTCAGGATTATGTAAATTGTATCAAGGTTGCCTAGAAAGCTATGTGCTACACCCAACTTTGCTGATTTTTTTAAAAATTATGCTGCTTCTGCAATAATGATCTTCCATTGACTACTGACAACCAAGGCAAATAACAAGGTGTTACTGAAAAGCTGTTACTTAATGTTTCTTATCGCCGTTTTAGAACAATTTTGAGAAACCCGAATATATTTTGAAATGGTGAAAAAATTAACGATTGATCCCTGAAGCATTGATGCCACGTGTATCAGATCCCCCTCGCATTCTAGAGCCCCTTTCTTGGGCTCACTCAACCGATTTTTTTCATGCTTGAATACCTTTATTCGGCCGACTCCCTCACCGAGATGGGATTCGTCCAATTCACTGTACGGTTCATCAAACCACTAACTTACCCTCTCTCCACGCTGATATTGGATTTTGCCACTTCCCCGATCCGAGAACGCGGCAGTTGATCGTCTCACGAAAAGATCATCAACCCTCTTGCGTTAATTTCGACCAAACTTGAATAATTTATCTAATTATTAGGTAACTGCGTAATGAATAAGTTCTTGAAGTTGAATAATTGTTCACATGCGAGACTGACAGATTCATCCACTCATAACCAATAGTTCGTGAGAAATCGACAATGCATGAAACTCAAGTTTGCACATTCGCACATGCTACTGGTCCGACAGCAATGAAATTTACAGAGAAACTCCCGGGTGATTCTTAAACTAGGGGCGATTTCGATCAGAAAAAAAGATGGGTCCACACTAAAATCTAAAATAGTTAAAGAGTTATCATATTCATCAAGGACGAATTAGGGAATCATAAGTTTGGAGAGGCAAAACTCTTGATAAGGAAGCAAAACCTAGATTTTATAAACCACGGCCTGTAGCGACAATATGCTAATGCTACATGCTCCTGGATCCCTTCAACTTCTCGGTTCTTACAGGTTTTGTATTGTAGAAAATGACCGATAAATCAACTTTTTACATCGAGTGCACCCAAGAAGATGAGGAATTCCGGTTTTTTTTTAATGTCCCCTTGGTCGACTTCAAAACTAATGAATCAAAACTTTCAAATGATGAATCAACATCATCGTCAATATATACATTTGAAGGAGCAGGAGCTACAGTACCATCAAGACCGCGAGGTCGTGCGGGTACTGTATAACCTGGCGCCGTCATTATATTATGCACCTAACAAGTATTTTGATTGCCCATACTAATTGTAGATTGCCTTCCCTTTTCTTTTCGAGAGAATTGCGATACTTTGATTCCTTTGATACTCCAGCAGGTCTTCAGCGTTCAAATAACGGATGTCATAGTTGTTGAAATAAAGATTAAAGCTGAAGATAATGTCCGCACTTGGGTAATGAAGTTTACAATGAAGTGAACTACATCGTAGCATGGAGAATGCTTTAATTTTTAATTTTTTATTTTTTTAAATTTATTTGTAAGATCAGTATAAAAAATCTGTAAAACACAGAAAATATTTCATTTACTACTACGCTAAGCAAATATACACGTAAAAGTTGATCACATTTCGGTACATATTACAAAGTTAAATAGTAGCTATAATCGTATTAATATTATTTTTATTTTGCATATCAAGCTTTCTTCACAAACTGTGCTAAAATGGAAACCTTCTAGTCTTAATAATATTATAAATGCATCCTCCGTGCAACTGTGGTCCTTGAACAATTCAAAATGAAGCAGTTCAATGATTTGAAAACGATTCACGTAGAAGATTTAATTAAAGCTTTAAAAAAGAATAATAAATATATAGAAACAAACCACAATGCATCTGTTGGTATGATGTTTTCGAATCGTGCTTCCTTCAGGATTTCAATTTAGGGTTGTTAAATCAAGTTTTCTAAGGTCCGTATTTGGAGAATTTCGATTCATTTCCACGGATTTGATTTCAGGAATCAGGTGACATTAAAGTTGTACCTGATAATAACCATAATGGAAATTTACGTTATTAGTAAATATTGGGGGGTTGGTGCACAATCGGCACACGTCTCACATATTTAGCATGAACGTTTTCTACCTGAGGTATGTTTTAGTTGTTATTTCTGATGTTCGTTAATCTTGATCATCCTTTGTTCAAAAGGTTGACGCTTGTATGGCATGTTCATTCTTGACCGAACCAAGACTTTGTGAACGAACCAAAACCGGTACAGTTTGAAATTGTTTAAAAATATAATGACGCTCACTCACTAGGGAAGGTTGTTAGATATCTTCTTTTTCCACCCCTCTGCAAGGAGATACAACCGCAGAGTTCAGGCATTCTTATAATATTCATATTCAAACTGTCGACGGTGATTGAAAGCTTATGAACCCAAGTACATTTTCGTAGAAAAATGTTTACGAATAACATACTTGATTGAATAATGCAGTTCAGAAACTGTAAATAAGGTGCATCGCATTAGGTTATTGTTTGTAGCGCTTTGGATTTTCGAATATTAGTCTAGGTCTATCGGTATTCCTGTCCCATATGTACATTATTATTGGGATGTTCAAGATTTGCCGTAGTTGATCTCTTGACAGTTTATCTTCATTTTACTTATCATCTCTCACACAGTTTTATAACCTCATCCCCATCGCTTGAATGGAAGACTTCTATTCAGTCAGTAGTTGTGCCGCGCTTGCACCTAACTTTGGACCTAGAAACAAAAACACGGATCATTTAGTATAAAAATTACATTTACTTAATTAAAATCAGTTTTTCATTGTAATTGGCGATGAAGGTTCGTTCTTTTGTATTTCTGTAAGAGTACCCACTTTTTGAATACCGCAGTTGATGAAGTTGAAAGCGTATTCACAACGATCTCCTCCCCTTTGAACTGAAAGCAAATAATCAGGAAATCATTATGTAATTATTGCTTTTACTAAAAATATGTTTGGAAACATATTGTGAACGTAGTTCTTGGTCAGTAGTAGTAGTGTAAAACAAAGTTTTGCAGTACCTATTTAGTTGTATGGATATGTTGATACTTTTTAGGATACTTCTGCCGAATTTGAGGAACCTATCCTTCCGAGAAAAGGAGCCAAATCAACAAAATTATCAAGTTCACTCCGCATAATTACACGAAAGGAATTTTTAAGATGTGGTTACTTGGTATCCACTTCTTAAGTCACAGAAACTGTTTCGGAAACGATAACTGTTACCAAAATCCATGGAAACAGATAGGTAGTTGCTGAGGAATAGTAACTACGGGTACTGAGTTACTTGTATTTGAGATCCTAACCAGGTATAATACATTATATTACGTATTATGCGGATACAGTCACTGTAATCTTCCTAACGACTGGAATACGGACCCCTACTAGGTACACATCTAATCGCAGTTTTGGAGTCTAATGAGGGTGAAACAGGGAAGTAACAAATTGAAATCATGCAGCTTGAATGCGGAGGGCATTTTCTAAGAACCAAGGGATTTTGGGATCTTAAGTTCCCTGCACAATGGAATGACTTGATTTTGTTCCTTCCCGTCTCGTACTCTGTGTATTCCGAATTCTTGGTTGTATTCAAAAAGTAACTGGATATACTTTATTACGGTTACGGATGCAAGTAACTACCTGAATCCATAGTTACCATTCTTCGGAAAGGATATGAATCCGCACATTCCTGATACAGTTACAGCATCCGTGAAAGTATCCAACACAAAAAAATGAAAATAATAATGATTAAACCAAAGAAAGACAAATTTGTTAGGAGTGTGATAGATATGGATAGTTCATATCTCAACTCTGAAGTTGTATAGCTTCAGTAGTGTCAGCTGAACGTTGCTGGCCTATCTCCCCAGCCCTTAGAAGAGACAACTAGACTATTCCATCACCACCTCGTTACCTGAGTAAGTTCAGTAGATACCAACCTTCTTGATCACAAGCAGACACAGCGTTCCTGTACTTTTCTATCATTTCAGTGTTATCTCCGAAAGCTTCCTCGATCGTATTAATAGTTGTTTGCATGTTCAGTTGCATTTGACCGCTATCTTCATTCATCTAAACGGATCAAAATAAAAATTAGGTGCAGTTGTACAAGGTTCGTTTCTTCAACAAGATTTTGCTTCCGAGTTTATCTGTGGGTAGCTTTTGATTCACTTTCGGGAAATTCATTCGTTCGAAATGTGCACTTGTTTTTGTTTATTAGATCATCCTCAACAACTTTGGCAACAGATAGCATCATTTTTATGTTGTTTCAAGAGTCCTTCATGGGCTTGTAGGTTTTACCTTTCTTTTCATTTTGTAAGAGGTTTACGGATGGTAAATTTTGTGTTAAATTGAGAAATGAAAAAATTTGGTTTTGCAGCACCAATGTTCCAATGTGAATGAAAGGAAACACATAACCAACAAGCCCATTGAAGGAAGGAGCCTATAAAACAACAGCTATGGCGAAAGGTAACTTTCGAAAGTACTAAGCCATAAAACAAATGAAAAACCGATGTAAAACCTTTGCCATAAGGCGTATCTTGAGGTGATGAACACTAAAACGCTTCTCTCATGCCGAAAATCGAGAAGGAGAAGTCAACATTTAATCTCCTCTCATACAACTACTTCAAAGTAAAAGGATGATAAGATCAGAGTCCAGCCCAATGGGACCTGAACCGCAACTAGGGGTTACCAAGAGTTATATAACTCAACAGGGATGGGACAGAAATGGGAGGACAAGACTCGAAAAACATATTGGCAAGATACTCCTAAGCAGAGACAAGCCAAGCGGTTTCTTACAATCTCAAAGAAACGCGCACACTCCTTATTGTCACTGAGGCGTACACACTTCGCAAACTTGTGGGATTCCTCACTGGCCACTGGCCTGTAAGGTACCACCTTAACAAAATGGGTAAGGCCAGGACAATAGAAAGCCGGCTCTGTTGCGAAGAAGCGGAGACAGCTGAACACGTACTCTGCGACTGTCCTGCAGTTGCACCAATAAGATTCAGGCATTTCGGAAAGGGTGCCCCAACACCCGCTGACATTGCCAAGGAAAGCACCTGAAAACCTCATTGACTTTGTGAATGAAGAGGCCATCAAAAAGATTCTGAAGTGAAACTGGGAAAGTGTCACAATAGATCACAGTGGTCTCAGTGACCAGGGGTTCCTCCCATCCCATATCGGAAAAAAAGGATGATAATGGTTTCATTGGAAGGATTATCCTTCAGTTAAGATTGAGACAATATTAGAACCAAAATATTACTATTTATTTCATTTGTGCCTTGTGTTTAGCGAACAAATTAAAACTGAAAAATTGCAATGTTTCAAACATTAAATAAATGTTTTTGAAATTTTCATTGCTCACAAATATATGCATCATTCTGCTCATGCACTAGATAGAAATCCACTGAACATAATTTCTCTCTCTCTTTCTCGACATAAGTTCTGGTGGTTTGATATTGCTCAGATTCTGTCGATAGTACGAGAAGAACGATCTAATAATTAGTCAAATTTTTCAGAAAACATAAAACGGACAAACACTATTTTTGCGAGAAAAAATATTGTTTACCATTGCAGGTAATGATTAGTTCGCTCCATAGGACATCATGTGGATTTCAATTCCGTTGAATCACGATGATTATGAGTAATCCAACATAACAGATCGCGTTTTGAGCAAAAACGTTGTATGTTTGGCGGCCCTTACAACGTTTTAGGTTTGGATTTTGATGCCCTGGCTTAATGTTTGATGTTCTGGCTTAGTAAAATGATAAGAATATTGGTTTTGAAGTACAGTTTAATGTACATACTAATTTTCTTTTCCAAACATAGTTTATGTAAAATAAGTCTGCTCCTAGTTGCAAGTTCTGAAAGAAAATAGTTATTGCAAACGCAAACAAGTTTTATTCTGATTAAAAATGCTCGTAGAAGTCACGGAACTTCGGAAGAATGTAGCGACACATGTCTTGCACTTCCTTTTTTTGGCGGCATTAATACGAAGTAGTCCTTCATAAATGGTAGGGATCGAATCCATCATTACTGGAGGCAGATTTCGATGAGCTGGTCCTCGAGCCTTCTTGGGAAACGAGTGAGTTTCCCTTGGCTGAAGTACATTGTGTGATATCCTACCTCTCGAAAATATCACGTTCAAGGTTGGAAAAACATGAGAACTGAGAAATGGCGTTTACAACCTTTTTGTAATTACCACATTCAGTGTGACTTTTCCACGCACAAAATGGTTGGTTGGAATATCACCATCCCGTAATTCCTTCCTTTTATTGTGTTTCTACCAGCCAATGTTTAAAGTGAGTTTTTTCCTTTTGGCAAAACCAGTTCGTCCAGAGTTACCAACCAATGGAATTAGGTAAATTACGTGTCCCCGCAGTCGATTACAATGGGGGGAAAATTGATCGTTTACAACGTATTGAGGGAGCCATTCAATTATTCTCTCCGTCGTACAATTTGCGAGACAGACCAGCATTACATGTTGGAAGGTGTTGATGTTTTCGGGAACTTGTCCTCCCGGATCTCATTCCCGTGAATGAACCTAACCCGTTCATTTTACCGTATTTATCTGAACTGCACTCTCGTTTGGGTTGAAGGTTCTTTGTTCTACAATTTTTCGGTTCCATTAATTCGGCCAATTCTTTTTTCTCTCCCAATCATCAACATTTGTTAGAAATTGCTACAATTTACTGATTTGAATGTTGATAGATCAATGTCAAAGGCAATACGTTACTTAATGTTAATCAAATCCATCACAGTGTGGGAACAAAATCACTTACCACATCCATTTTTACCATCGCACAAGCGTAGAAACACTAGAAACATAAACGGTTGCAATTAACCACATTTTACAAGTTTGATAATATTCTATCTTAATATTGATAGTTGGCATTAAAAGGATGCATCAATATTACCTTCAACTCAGTTGTTGATTCACTTGGATCTGAAACAAAGTAAAAAGAACTCCTGATGACCCATAATAAATACTTTTGTTTACCTGTCTTGCAATTATTTGAATTAGTTGTTTGTAATTGGAATCTTACAAGTAAGGACATAAAATGCAAGATTTTATGAATTTTTAAAATTTTATTTTATGATGGAAAAGCTGGATGTGTTGAAACCTCTTTTTCTAATGCGTTATTAAAAACCATATTGACGAGGTAGTGAGAGGTGTATTATCATCATTGTGATTCACCCACTTAAAATGTTCACAAAACTTTGATCTAGCATACGTTTCGAAAAGTTAAACAGCGTTAAAATGACGGTTTATGAATGTGCAGTTTTGTGATAGATTCTCATTCTTTTCCGTGTACGGTAGTTGAAATGTCGCTTACCATGAAAATCTCCTTGATAATTTGATTCTTGCTTGCATGCTGCTACAAGCTCATTGCCTGCTTCGTCCGGTTCATCTTCGGGAATCTCGGGGTAGTCGAGTCCAAGGGTCACATCATCGTAATCTGTAGGAGGGGTACTACCGCCGTACTGCGGTTCATCATATAGCGGAGGTGAATCTGGGTCATTCTCGCTGTACGAACCTGTCGTTGGTCCCAGGTCTCCGTTTTTCCAGCTGTAATCATCATTACCAACAGAATCTGAGGGAGTTTCTGAATCCATGTGATTTGTACTTCCACTTGTGACAAGAGTTTCTGAATTATCATGTCCATGAGGGTCATCGGTGCTGTTCCACTCATGATAACCAGGTGTTGTATCTATCCCCCCCATTTCGGTATACTGATGGTTGCTATCAACAGACGGTGCATCGGTAATTCCGTCGCTACGTCCACTAGAATTTTCAGCAGACGTTGTCTCTCCTGAGTCGGTCGATTCTTTCGGTGAATAGCCCTGAGGAATGTCAGTCGCCTCAGTATCTCGAGTCTGTCCACTGACAATAGTTGTCAGTTGTGAAATACCGGTGTCCGTAAACGAATGGTCTTCAGGATGGTCAGTGCTATCCCAGGGTTGACCCCCTTCAGGAGTAGTATCCGTGCCCCAGCCCTGCGTCTGTTGTTGGTTTTTTCCATCCTGGTCATGGCTGACAGATGAAGAAGTTGATTCAGAGCTCTCTGTTTGCCCATTCCCTTGAAGGTCATTGTCATTCGTCCAGCCTTGCTCTCCTTCCACAGTCGCCTCTGTACTGTGCTGATCAAACGAAGGTTGATGGTGATCCAAATCATGACTATCACTTGCCGTCGGTTCCGTCCCGTGCTCGCCTTGATTCCAATCCGTATCATTGCTTGGTGCTTGTGAGTTTATAACCGATGGATTATCGCTCATCCCATTGTTTGACTCAGTCACTGTGTTCGGCACTCCACTTGAATCATTTTCCCTTTCATTGGGTGGTGACTCCCCCACATTTGAATGTTCAGTTGGAGCTTGATGCTCGTTATTACCATCCTGATTATTGTAAGAATGGTCAGTGGAGTGCTCTTGATTTGTGTCATCTGTTAGACTGTTTGGACTCGTCCAGCCATCTTCTTCTTGACACATTACTTGCATCTGCAAAAATCGGATGTTTTAACTCGCAATCATCACGCAGCTAAAGTAAGGGTAAGCAGAAATAAAAATTCAAAGGATTACGTAGATTTATAATATATGAATACGGTGAAGAAAAATAGAGTTCGATTTATTGAATAGTTGAATCTCTGTAATGGATGGAATGGGAAATTGGTGATTCATTTGGTGGTTGGTTCGTATGTGTCTACGACCGATACAGCATCAACCAAAGAAACTGTAAAGAACGTAACTACATTCAGACTATTTTTTCAAAATTACTTTGGGAAAAATCATTTTTAACTGTTTTATGTTTCGCTTCCGCCAATTGATTTACTCTCAGTCGCATGATTCCAAGATGCAAGCTACTGGTTTTCCTGGAAATAGTTGAGTTACCGCACTTGTTGTTTTGGTAAAATATTTTGGGAATTTACGGATGTCGGTAAAGGAAGGAGGGGGGGATTTCGGGAGAGGTTCACTAACATCCCGATTTGAACCAGAACCAATTTTTGATTTGAATCAATGTACTGTGCATCGATTAACAGTGTATTTTCGGCATCTTGTATCCCAAGTAAGGTATTTCTACAGTCTTCTTTCAATTTGATCATATTTTATGAAGATTGTATAACTAATTAAGTCATGGTATACATACTATCTCCTATAGGCATTTAAACTAGGAACAAATCACGTTTACTTAGGCAACCCAAAATAAGTTTATAAGGGCTTCATTTTGCTTCCGAGTCTACTAAAGTAGCGGAAGCATTGTTTTCACTTTCGGAATGTGAAAATTTTTTTGTCTCCAAAATCAAAAATTCCACTCACATTTTGCGTTTTAGACCTTTCAGAACAATTTTGGTTCCGTGTCCGTCTGTGTGTCTGTCTGTCTGTCAGCAAATCCTTGTTAGGGCAAAACTAGAAGTTGTAGTCCGATTTTGATACATGCAAGATTCGTTATCTCGCAAACAAAATCCTTTTAGAGAGACCGATTTCGATGAAATTTTCAGGGATTGTTCGGACTTATTAGGTATATTTTATAGTTTGTTCAATAGTTGAACATGCCTACCTTTATTTTCTCAAGTTATGCTCCTGCATAACAATAAATTTACATTAATTCAATATTTTCATAGCATTTCATATTTATCATTTTTATTTGTAACTGAGTTTGTGTCATTGCTGACACATGGACGCATTCGAAACCATTAGAGACTTAGTTATTTACCTAAGCTTTCCTATAACCAATCCATATTTAAATGTAAAAAATGTGTTGCTAATAAGTTGTAACTTGGTGCAATAAATCATTTTAAAAAAAAAAAAAAAAAAAAAAAATTCAATATTTACTTCACATAATTGAACGAAGTTCTTTAGTCAATAATAATTTTCAATGATCTTGCCACACCCACTTGGCAGAGGTTTTTTTAAGGTTTAGCTTCTTACATGCAAGATTCGTTATCTCCAGGTTTAGAGACAAGTGGAACTTGAGTAATAACAACTTCGCTCTTTTTTAAATGCGTTTATTTTCACGGATGCACATTTATGAGGTACAGCTGAATTATAGGTATCATCTATATTCTACATTGTTACAATACCATTCGCTCAGAATTCCTGACCAATAAAAAGGGCCTGAAAATCCCTTATCTTTTGACCGATTCATAAAATCCGATGACAATTCATTGTTCGAGGCCAACCGATTATACAGGGTGTCCCACGAGTTATGCACAACCGACTCCTACGTGTTCTACAACTCATTTCCGAAAAAAAGTCCTATGTAGTAATTTTTAAGAGGCTCTTTTGTGAGTTATTCGCGATTTAAGATGTTGTTTTGTGTTTTCGATCTTGTGTCATTAAAACTGTCATAACTCCCTCAATTTTGGAGGTAGCTCAAGTTTGATGACACCTTTGGATAGAGCGTTAAATTTTCTATTTGATGTCAGAAATTATTATTATTATTTTTTTGTTGCGTTAAAGATGTGCGATTGCCGCTCGAAATGGTAGTTTTGCCAAAATCTTGAAATCGGCTGTTTTTCACCTCGCCTAGCAACCCCATTAAGGGTTGACGCAGAACTGCGCTGGCCTCTTAAAACGTGCGCCGAAATGTCAGCTTTTCAACGGTGTAGTTGTTTTGGTTATTAAAAATTTCTTTAGTTAAGTTAAAAATATCGTAAGTGTTTTATTATGAAGGTGCTCGTTTTTGTGTTCGTTATTACGGTGATCGCGCTCATACTCCTCCTGTGTACAACTCACACCCTTGCGAACACGTCGGATAGTATGAGGAAAAAATATAGGTAGGTATATAATATTGTTTATGTCACTAATCCTTTATTATCTACTGAACTATATTTTTACATCTACTAATCCTCTTTTTCTGTCACTAAGGTTTTGGTTATTACTACGAGCTATGTTCAATAACTCGAATCGTCCGTCACTTGAGAGGTCTGTCGTTGTCACCATTTGATTCAGCGAGAAAAGTTACGTACAACCCGCCTCCAACCTTTTTTCGTCGAGACTATTGAAAAAATCTCAATTGTAACAAAAAACACACGTTCAATAACATCCTACGTAAAATATTTGTCGATAAGACCTTTGGAAATATGAGATTATGGAGCATGTTTTGGGAATTCATGCTAAATTTTTTATGAAGAATTTTTTAGACCTAGCGAAAATGAAAAACGTGCTCATCCTGAAGATTTGACAGAATTCACTCTTCAGAGTGATTTTCCACCTATTGAACAATCTTAAAAAACGTGTATTAGGTAGGTACTTACGATACAACTTCCAAGCAGGAAAACTGTTGCCACTTTCATATGCAGGCCCATCTCAAGTAACTAGGTTAATGACCACTTTTCGTATATCTAGTTCAGCTCAAATGTTCTAATAAAAGGAATACTACCCACGTACTTATGTAATGCAATTGCCTATATTTAACGATTATGAAAGTTCTAATTTAACGAGTTTAACGTTTTCGGAGCAATACCCGTAGAAGTTTGGTTTGTAGGTTCCAACGTAGTTATGAGCGGAACTGGACTGTGAACTATGGCTTGCGAATGTTTTCAATGAATTTCTAGTACGGAAGTCTGTGTCAGATTTCTATTGAGGTGAGAAGGATGCCTTCATACCGGACGTTAGGTGACACTTCCGTCTCCCATTTCGCAATTACATTATATTGGTTGTGTTGTAGGCATTTTGTTTAATGTTGCATTATCTTGATTACTCGGGGAATACGAGGTTGTTGAAACCTGGACCATGTGCTGAAATAAAGGCAATAGTTACGTGATTGAGACTCATAGCAAAAATGTTCACTATCGAATTTTCCTTGGAAATGTAATTAACAAAATGGATGCAATATTTTTAAAATAGGAAATTTTGCAAATTGTCATTATGAAATTCCGTGTTGAGGTATTCCGAAGGTAGCGTTGAATTCAGGAACTGATTGTGTCGTGCAAGACTTACTTTCCTTGAGATAGAGATAAAATTTTCGTTCTTTTGCAAAAAAAATAAATCAAGTATTACAAAAAATACGTTTTGCTTCCGAGTCTACCAAGGTAGCGGAATCATTGTTTTCACTTTCGGAATGTGAAAATTGTTTGTCTCCAAAATCAAAAATTCTACTCGCATTTTGCGTTTTAGACCTTTCTGAACAATTTTGGTTCCGTGTCTGTCTGTGTGTCTGTCTGTCTTTCTGTGTGTCTGTCTGTCAGCAAATCCTTGTTACGGGCAAAACTACACGAAGTTATAGTCCGATTTTGATGAAATTTTCAGGAATTGTGCGAGTTGGGGTGTAGATGGTCCCCTATAGGTTTCATGACCCCCGGATCAATAGTAGCCCCTGCGCATGCGCAAACGTGAAATCCTTGTTACGCGCATAACTCCGGGAATTATAGTCCGATTTTGATGAAATTTTCAGGGATTATTCGGACTGATGTAAAGATGGTCCTCGTGAGTAAGAAAGAGAGAATAAAGTTTTAGCCTCGAGCTTGGATCGAACCATATTGAACCATCATTGAACGAGTTGACTTTAGTCAATAATAATTTTCAATGATCTATACAGTCATGTTATGGATACGAGGAAGCTATGTGCCACACCCACTTGGCAGACGTTTTTTCCAAGTGTTCAAAATTTGAAGAAATGTAAAAAAAATGAATACGTAAAAACTTTGGGGCTGGAAATTAATGCAGTCATAGTTTCATCAGACAATCCCTCAAAAAAGTTGGTGAACCACGATAAATAAAATAAACTAATTTAAGCTCAAACATATGATGATAAAATTTTCACACAAAATACATGACATCACTTCCAATCAAAATACATGAGTTGTACCGGTAATTCACCTGTAAAACTCCAATCTGAAAAAAGAAGGAAACTCCCTTCAAAATTCACTCATATGGTCACGTTGCATAGTTGGAACTTTGATTATCAAAAGTCAGGTAAGAGACCCGTTAAATTTTTACCAAGAAATACTCGAGTGTTTCTCATTCTTCTAAGAAGTTACTTCAAAGAGAAGTTGCCTCATTATTCTCCAATGTTCTGAAATTGATAAAATGATTGAATGTTCAGAACCTAAACCTTTCGTTGAACCTAAACCATAAATGATTGCTGGGTTCAATAGAATGATCATCCTAGTGCTTTTATGTTTTTTTTTTTTATTGTATGCGTTTTCTATTATTACATAGCTGTTTGCATATACAGTACACGGGAAATATACTTATCTAAAATTGATTATTTGACTAATCTCGGTAGTTTTCAATGTAAATAATGGATGGTACATAGAAATATCCGACTAGTGGAAATTTCAATTTCTGTTTCGACGTCATTCTTCTTCATCATGTAGACGCTGGTTTAACCTGGAAAATAGTACGCATTGTGTTATGAATTTATTGTGCTATTTCTTGAGCATTGTGTCAATATTTGGACTTCATGAGAATGAATTTTCTCCTTAACGTTTTTATCAATCAATCTGTTAATTATGGCATCTGAGAATGGAAAATAAGAGGTAGACAGGTAGGGTGAAGTTAATAATAAATGATTTATTAATGAGCTTCCAGAAAAAGTTCTCAAATACAAAATTGGCAAGGAATTAAATTGGTATTCACATTAGGCAAAACCTGAAGGCGTACACACTTTTTTATATCTTCCGTGTCTAGCGATAGGTAGCTAAAGCTTTGCTTTCAGGTCCGGAAGATAAAAAATTAATTTTTTCCAAAATCAAAAATTTTTGTTCTTGGTCTTCTTGTTGTCCATTCTTTTCTTGTCTGTCTGTCAATCCCCCTACCCCGACAGACCTTCCGGGTGTTGGGATAGTGAACTTGTTGCTGTCCCCAAAAAATCAAGCATCATTCAAGAAAGTATGTGCCCAAATCAAACATCTCATCCTCGTTTGCAGAAACATGCTGAATTTTCCTAAACTAATGAACGCTTGGAAGAACCAGAATTGACAACTTAATGATAATGTCAATAATTATAATAATATCAATATCAATATTGATCCAGACAGAGGAATAAGTTTTTGGAAAATGTAGATAAGTCATGGTAAAAGACAAAATCCTCAAATATTGAACGGTTACTTATACGTTAGAAATGTACTTTTGAGCTTTTTGCTCATATTTAGCAGTACTTACTTACTTTTTTGATTCCACAAGCAACGAGTTGGTAAGAATATTCGCAATAATCAGTTGATTGCTGCACTGAAAATTTAAACGAGAGTTACGTACACTAAAAGCTTTACAATGAAACTCAATTGAATGTTTTTTAAATGTTTAGTGAAATTTGTTTAAAATAATGTATCTATATAGGGATAAATAGGTTCATTCAAAAGAATACAATAATTAAAACACGATCTTTTCCGTGGACAAATTACGATAATGTACCTGTCAAAGTAAAATAAACGTCTCACTCATAAATTCTTGATAACTGTTCCTTACTTTCTTAATTTAGTCTAAATAGAAACTTAATTTTCTGTTTTGAAAGGAACATTTGAAATATTCCTCAATAAAGTAGGGGTTTTGGCTTTATAATAGCTACTAGGTACTCTTAAGTAAACAGACCTTCTTTCATGCACGGCTCAACAACTGTTGTTTTGAATGCATCTGCCGCGTCTTTCCCTGGGGTGTGGGAGGCGATCAACTCGTCTAGTCTAGTCATGTTTACTTTCCCATCTTTCTCATTCATCTGTAATATTTTTAAGCGGCAGTCGAAAATTAGCGAGTTTTAAATTCAAAAATTGAAAATATTGTCGTTAATTGATACAGCGATCACATACGAGGATTCATGTGAACTGAAGGGGTCTTCTTTGAATTCCTGAATACACTGGATTTCCTGCACTTGATGTAAAAAATAAATAAAAATAACATTTGGTGAAACTAGACCTAAACGTCCAGTGCATTTTCATAGTCAAAAACTAACTTTTAAAGCTCTAATTGCAGTTCAACCGTTCAACTATAAAGACAAAATAGGATCCAAAAAACGTATTGAAAGCTCTCAAATGTCTGCAAAACTTGCAAATTTAATCACCTTTCCAGTTGTAAGGTCAAGTTGGCGATTCCATAACGATTTCATGGAGAAATTATAGTTTGAAGGCGGAAAAACGTTGGGCGTCATTCACAGGAGCTAACGAGGAACCCAGGGATAAAGGGAGAAAAAGTTCGAACGGTGAAAAAATTCCGTATTTTATTATTTCCTGATTCACACCGCTCGAATTGAAAGCTAATTTTATAATTGGGGCTTCTTGTTAGCTATATCAGAACTAGTACAACGTTTTTTCACCTTCAAGCTGGGATTTCTCCATGAACTCCATATACAGGGTGTCCCGGGAGTTATGCACAATCCGACTCCTACGTGTTCGACAACTCATTTCCGACCAAAAATGCCACCTAGCAATTTTTTGCCAGAGGCCTCGTTTTCGAGCTATTCGCGATTTAAGATTTTTTCGTGTTTTCGATCTCAAGTCATTAAAACTGTCATAACTCCCTCAGTTTTGGAGATAGCTCAAATTTGATTACACCATTGGAAAGAGCGTTATATTTTCTATCTATTTAATGCCAGAAAACATAAAATTGCATTGAAGATGTGCGATGGTTGCGCGAAATGGCAGTTTTGTTAAAATCTTAAAATCGCCTGTTTTTCATCTCGCCTAGAAACCCCATGAGTGCTTGACGCAGAACTGTGCAGACCTGGTAAAACGTGCGCCAAAATGTCAGCTTTTCAACGGTGTAGTCATTTTGATTTTTTTTAAAATATTTTTAGTTAAAGAAATGGTGTTTAACTGCAGAAAAACCTGTGCTTTCTGTTGAAATTGAGGTTTTTCCAAGAGTCTTGACGAAAAAAGGTTGGTGGCGGGAAACCCCGTCTCCCATCGTCTTTCAAGAGACGATTTAAGTTAGCTTTGTCATATGCGTAAACCCGTTCGTTTGTAAACAGCGTGTACGGCATTTTTAAGCTGTCCGGCCAAAGTCAGGATAATCGAAGATCTGGTAGTAATAACCAAATCTTAGTTACAAAAAACAATTAGTAGACAAAAAACAGATAGTTTACTAGATAAGGAAGGATCATTGACATAAACAATATTATCTACAAATATTTGTTCCTCATACTATCCAAATTGTTCGCTAGAGCGTGAGTTGTACACAGGAGGAGTGTGACTCCCTTGCTGCTTCAGATGCATTACCATGGGCAAAACCGTACACAAAAATCATGCCAACGTACTTACTTGTGGTATAGCTACTCAACTGATAGCAAATTATCGCAATCAATCGTAAATGAACACAAATGTCTGTCTCTCGGATCTGATCTTCGATTATCCTGACTTTGGCTGGACAGCTTGGAAATGCCGTAGAAGCTGATCACAAACGAACGTTTTCATCGATTAAATTCAATTTTAAACATTTATTTTTTAATTTAAATCTTAACAATCTTGTTTAAACTCTAACTCTTTGTATGATCTCGATTTAAGCCCCAATATCTTACCATTGTCCAACAACTGGATAACATGTTCGCGTCAATAAACATCTTACTTAAACTGAATTTGGTCAGAAACAACAAATTATCAACATTGCAACACCCAATGCTACGGTCAAATCAGATGGGGGTTGAGAATACACGGCGCACAAAGCAACCCCTCCTTCAAGACCAGGAGGTCGTGCGGGTCATTGCATATCCTTGCCCCTGACCAAGACAATGCCTCCTCCGTAGCTTTCCTAATTTTCAAACATTACGTCTTTTTTAGTGATATAGGGTGTCCCAGGACTTATGCACAATCCGGCTCCTAGGTGTTCTGCAACTCATTTCCGGCTGCGATGAGTTTCATTCATCTTCGAGATTTGGAAAAACGTTTTACGACGGTCTGCACAGTTCTGCGTCAAGCATTCATGGGGTTTCTAGGCGAGATGAAAAACAGGCGATTTTAAGATTTTGACAAAACTGCCATTTCCCGCAGCAATCCCACACTTTCAATGCAATTTTTAAAAAGTTTTCTGAGGTTTCTGATAGATAGAAAATGTAACGCTCTTTCTAACGGTGTCATCGAATTTGAGCTATCTCCAAAATTGAGGAAGTTATGACAGTTTTGATGACTTGAGATCGAAAACACGAAAAAAAAATTTAATTAAGAACAGCTCGAAAAACGAGGCCTCTGGCAAGAAATTGCTATGAGGCATTTTTGGTCAGAAATAAGTCGTAGAACATGTAGGAGTCGGGTTGTGCATAACTCCTGGGACACCCTGTAGAGTCGCACCTTCCACTGGAAAGCTGATTAAATTAATAAGTTTTCCTGAAATTTGACAGCTTCCAGCACAAAGTTCAAGGATTTTTAGGGAATTGTTTTTATTTATTTTTTGATGCTGAACGTTTGAATGGTTCCCAGAATTAAGTTTTTAATTGTCAAAATGCAATGAGCTTGTAGAAAATTTATTTCAAATGGAGAAATGGATTTTTATGGCACAAAACGTGGTTTTCTTTGTTGAATAACAAAAAAAATATATATCTCAAAAACAGATTGATACAGAGTTTATTTATTTATTTATTTTTAATATTGATTTTTTTCATGCAACTGAAAATTACATTCATTTCATCTAGCATATTTAATTTCATTAATATTAGAAACATTGGAATAGGTGAGGTTTACTATAAAACCTCCCCCTTTCTCGGCATACTAGTAAAACAGAGTAACTTTTGGGTTTGCAACCAAGTTCAAATTGTTTCTATTGAAGCGCCGAAGTTCCTCTGAGTTATGCAAAACACTGGGCATTTCTGGGCTCTGGAGTTTTGGAGACGTTGCTTGTGCTTCCTTGCTTACTTAACCCTTGTTTGAAGGACAGTATCCATCCTGATGAATGTCAACATTTTGCACTTTGTTTTGAAAAATCTGGATTTTTTATATATATTTTTTTTTTTGCGCAGCCCAAAGTGGAATCCCAAAGGTCCAAATGGGGCGGAGAATCTTCTCGTATTTCAGGAGTTTGTTGTTGAGTGAAAATAAAAAGTACGGACATTGGAGTTACACTCCATTTTCGTTACACACAATAATATTTTTATATCAAGTGTGAGACACCCTGTATTTGTTCAGAAAGTACATATTTAGGTGAACTACAAAAACAAATTATCCCTTCGAACCTTTTATATGCACCCGTTAAAAAGAAAAACGTAACTTACGATCCCCAGCTTCATTAACGAGCAAGCTGCGAAACACTGAAAATTGAGAAACAGCATTTCGTCATTTGACATTATAGAAATGTTGATTATTAATTAATAATTAATTACATCTGTTCGATTAAAATCTCTTACCTTCAGCTCTTGTGTGACATTTTGGCCAACTGATACAGAAAAGAAATTACGTAAGATACTCAAACTTAGTATGTGTATTTAATGTATATTTCAATGAATCTACATCCCCTAATCTAAACATTTCAGAGCACATCTTATTGCAGAACCGAAAGATCTCATAATTTTCCTTAGTTATTGAAATAATTCAAATATAATAGAATATTCATTTATTGACAGGAAATGTATAAGTTAACTCCTGTTCACATATAATCAGTCTTCACGAACTTGTGGGAACTTGTGTAATTGGTTATATATTAGAGGTTTAAACTCACCGTCTTCAGACAGGTCTCCCCGAAAGTTGGATTCTTCTCTGCATTCATCTTGGTTTGCTTGTGGCAAAATTCCATCCAAAGCTCTGTGTCCTGACACAAGTGCCTACAAATCATAATGATATAATAGTATCAACGCATAATAGTTCATAGCTCTCACTAATATGGTTGATAATACTATTATTCAACAGAAACATTCAAAACAACCATCCTCTCTTGACGACCTCTGGCAAAAAATATCAATGAAAGAATGCTAATAAGTACCTATATTATTTATGAAACTTCCTCTTATGAAGCTTCCTCTAGAATCTAGAATCTAGATGAATCATCCAGAGTCTAGATCTATCTTACATATTATTCTATGGACTATATCTATCTTATTATCTATAGTCTAGATTTTCGGGTTTTGACTTCACCTATATTGAAATCGATATTTCTTTTTTGGTCTTCGTTTATTGGTCCACTCTTCTTAATTTATGTCAGGTTTTAGCGGAAGCTTTTTATTTCGCTACACAATACTGGAAAATCCAATACCAGAATTGAATCATCTGCAGTCAACGACGTTGAACCCTACCGATCGATGTATCGGCGTGATTGGATAGTTAGATCTATGTAAGGATACCTAGCTGCTTGTTTCGAAGAATCTACCGCTGATGTCATAAACAGATTTATTTTGTAGGCATTCACTTTATAGGTGTTTTGTTATAATAATAATAATAATAATAATAATAATAATAATAATTTTGGTGAAGACTAATCTTCATTCATAACATCTGTTATAGGTATATACGAGAGTTTACATGTTTTTAAAAACAACTATTACACAAAAGTTTATTGTTTCTGTATTAAATAATCCTCCTACGTGGGCAGCACTGTTACATACATTCGATATCGATTTGACAGAAGTATATTGTGTATAGGTACATTTATGTAATGAGATAACTTACTACGGCGAGAATGCCTACTGCGAGAGAGATCATTCGAGGGGAAATGTCCATCATCTATCGCCAAAAGTATGAGAACCTGATCTGTAAACAGTTGAATTATGATGATTTACCAAATAATAACTTAATCTCTAAAGGGTTTGGCAATAGGCAAGCCTGGGAAAAAATATATAACGTTGTTCGTAATATAAGAAAGGGAATCGGCAACGGTAACTTCAAGATGAATCAAGAGCTTTTCAACAAGGATTACCTACTTACATGTTTTCGAGAGACGATAAATCATAGAACCAGTGAAGTAAAACAAACCATAAAATGTGTAAACGCTTTATATTTGTATACAAATTTAAGTTTTTAGGGATTTTATAAATAGGTAAATCATTTACTAATGACAACCGGGAGAGGTGATGGGGAGATATCACCCGTATTTCAGTCTCCCACAGGCGAGAAATACAAGATATCAGCTTTTGCAGTTGGGTTTTCTACTGAAGCGTTTATGGGAGTGTTCATACCTATATTCCCAACTGGAATATAGTGAAGTTTCAGATAACTCAAACCTCAGCCAACCTCATTGGTGTCCGAAGAACTCTACTTTTCGGCATGTAATGGCCAAAAACTTCCAATTATTTATTCAATGTGCACATGATTATGATTGTGGGGTATCTTTTACGCTGAATCAGGCGATATTAATTTCCAGTTTTGAAAAAATAACCAAAAAAACAACAGTGTTCCAGATTTATTAATTAATTTATACTTAAATCACTATGAATTTCAAGTGTTATCCCCGGTTGGTATTGCAAATGCTATTAAATGAACATCCCGAAATCATGTCTAACATGATGCTGTTGAACTTCGAAATTCGATATTTAGCTATTTCCATATTTTCTCCCTTGTGCGCACATATAAATTCGATTTATATGTATGTCACATTTCAATGAAATGTCAAATGGATTCCGAAATCGCAATGGAAAATGGGGGTTCCCATTTGAAGAGGCAAAGTTCGTGCACGATGCAAACATGCTGCTAATTAAAGAAAATAATTGGGTGCATGGGTAGCTGGAACTTTGCTACGGAATAATAGGGTTGTGTACCACTGGCAGTGCCATAGGAGGGTTGAAATTTCTGAAAACTTCCTCCTGAACACAATAATTTTGTACTTAAGTAGTGTTTTCAGGTTAGTAGTTACTGACACAACTAATTAGAAACATACTTACGCTACGATCTACATTTAGATCTCGAATGAGTGATAGAAGCGAGTGAGTGCGGTTACTTATAAATAAATTTGGGCTTACTGTTCTATCGTTGCCTCACAGAAGACTACTGAACCTACCTCTTCCTCTGATGGGCAGGCCTGGATACCGCTCGGCTTACCCCACTCTTCATTGGTATTCAATCCACTATTATTGGATTGCAAATTCGCTTACTAACAATATCCCTCCAGCTTCATCAGATAGAGCTTTTCCTTCTGTACACGGGTGCGGGCCCGTCTAAACGGAAATGTAGATACAGTAAACTTCCTGTCCTCTGCAGAACCGTTTAGGCCATTTGCTCGGCGGAAACGACGGATTTGTCGAAAACGAAAGGACCTCGATGTTTGGATCGCATTTCAACGTATTGCATAATTTCCTTTGTGGCTGGAAAAATAAAACGTTTCGGCGAATCGCCAACTATCACAACCTGTATTACCACTAGACCATGATACGCACTCGATTCATTCGTGCTCTTTTCATACAGTTAAAAAAAGGTTAAATCGGAATTGTGTTTCTGCCAATCTTGAGCTGGTAGATGGGTTACCTACACTATATACCTTACGCCTACCTGCTGTAGGAATTTCCGATGGACCACAAAGACTTTTGATTCACATTTTAAGGTTTCAAATTACTTTTACACTCGAATCGGCCTTGTGAGGATATCACCTTCACGATTCTTGAATCTGCCGCCTGCGGAGACATACCAGACTCCTTCAAGCGCATGGGTTATCCTCCATGTGTTGGAGGAATTACTCGCCTCAGCCCTTGGAAGGGTCAAATATACCTTCGAATCATATCTCGATTTTATAACAGCATCAGTTTGGGTAGGTGATGATCCTCTCTAAGTAAAAGTAAACAAATGTAAACTTGCGCGGTTTGTTCCTTGGAGTTGAGTGAATGAGGTACCTACTGAATTCTTATGAATTTACTCCGATAACTGAAGTTACATGTGTACAGGGTGCTCTAGAATGAACTATCTGTGCTTCTGAATCGATTCTGCACATAAATTCAAACAGTCATACTTTACTTAAATACTTACTTTAGGTTGTTTGAACGGCTATGCAAGAAGTACACGCATCCTACTCAAATTTTGGTGACGTTCTCAACTTACGTCGTCTAGCGTACATTCCTAAGATCGGAAAGAGGCATTTGCTGCTTTACGCAAGATGATGACGACCATGAACCAAGGAAAACAGTGTACATAAACGAATCTGTAGAATTTGTAGTTTTTTCGTGCTCAACCGACCTTTGTGATTTAGGTACCAAATAGTAATGGGAATTTGATGGATGGGAATTTCGATTACTGCTAGAAACATTTCACGCAGCTGTACTCGGCATACAGCTGTACGTACGCAGCTGACGGTAACATAAATTCTACATTCGCATTTGGAACACGGGACCATTCGTACATGGAGGGAATCAGTGGACCGGATCATTCGAACATACCGAATTTCCGTCGGGACCGTCCGTACACGCTCCCCTTCAACAATAACAGGATTTGAAAAAGACACAAGAACAATTCAATAGTGCAGTTGTAAAAGCCCAGTATATAAAACAAAACTGAAAGAAACATTCAAAACTGAAAGGAAAGTCCCCGTTCTGGTAATAACTTTTCAAACCTTCAACCGTAACTTTTTATGGAAACAATGTACCATTTTATCAGCTTGCCGACGATATAGTTAATACTGTTAATTAGAGATTTAAGAGAACTCTTTTTCCCTAAATGAAGTTTGGGGTTTTCATAAAATGTGACATTCTTCAAACCGATGAGTTTGGAGTCGGTGTCTGATCTGAATTTGCTTCCGAGTGTACTTACATGTAGATACCGGAATCTTTGCCGGGAGATGATACTTTTCTCCTACAAAATTGAAATGTTTCCCCGGTATTGTGATGCAAAATACAAGCCACAACTTAGAGAAAAAAACAATTATAGGTATATGTGATTTTCTGACCTAACAAAATCGAAAATTAATGACGAAATCTTACCTTTTGGTGTCAAGACGTTGAAACCTCGTGGTGTACTGTACAATACAGAAACGCACTTGTTGAACCCCCCTTTTCCCGGCGATACCGGGAATTTAACGACCAACATCCGTGGGTTCCGCAGCATCCCTTAAATTTGCTAGATTAACAAAAGGACATGGAAATCATACAACAGAAGTTGGTATCTTTTCCTAACAGTCGAATCAAGTAAACATTTCTTTGGAAAAACCTCCAACGCCCATTTGTATGTCCACAATTTTCCTAAGCGTATTATTTTATACTATACCTTCATATCCGATACTTACTTAAGCACAAATCAATAATCAGTTTGTTAATTCGAACGAATTTATAGAGTAGGTTTCTTTTTTTGTATCTATTCGTATTATGATTTTATAGCTCCCTTCCTGCTACTCTATGTTTGCGCTGAACAACTAGAGATTGTATGCCCAATGCAATTTGAAAAAGCCACAAACAGAAAAATTACTCAGGACTATAATTTGTTGTACGAGAAGCAATACAGTCTTTATCAAAATGGCTTTCTTCAAAAGATGGGACATCTGGCAGCTGAGTATATTTGGGGGTGCAGGACCCGGACAATAGGGCGGCCATAACAGGCTTACGTTCTGGTGGTGCCATTCAACGCATCAATGGGGTTAGCTTGACAGCCCCTTCGCCTAGTCAAAACAGTATTGATCGTAAAAAGTGAGGGAGAGACAAAAAAAAAAAAACCCTTCCTCTTCCTGCAGGATTGAGATAAAGCTACTTACAATTAATTGCTCCTGACGGAGACCAAAACATGACGTTTCCCAGCGTATCACGTTCCGTCGTGGCGTTGCAAGGTCGATTAGCCCTATCGTGTTGCGAATTGGTTTGTTTTATGGAGCAGATGTCTAAACAAATAGCCATCACCAAGACTCCTGTCAAGATTTGGCTTCAAAGATTCTATTATACAGGAAACCCGATATACTCGTATTATCCAGCTCAGGAAGCGGAAGAAATTATTTCGTGTGCTCTATAATACGTCTCTCTCTTAGAATATGATATGGGAAAAGCATAACAAGTTTGGAGCGGTATGCAGATTTTTCGTATGGGTACTACCATATGTTTGTGTGGATCAAACTATGCACTGGGTTTTTTGACAGGGATAAGTTGGGAAATACAAAATCATGGTTTAGTAATGAGCCAAGGGATGTAACTTGATAAAGATGTACGAAGGAACATAGGTATTTATCTCGGTAAGAGTAACATCAAAATGTAGAGAAGATTTTACGTTTGTGAATTACTTATTGACCCGACCACGTAGACATTTAAAGAGGTTATTTGAAGTTTAATCCCTAAACTAGTCACCAACTGCAGTAAAGGAATCAAAGGTGAAGTTATCATAATCGGGTAGGCAGCGTTGAAAAAGCTAGACATATGTACGAGTGGCAGGGACGTGAGGTATTTGCATGCACAATAGGTACCTAGGTATTCTTATTCTAACCAGGGAGCTACTAATAAGAGCATGGGTAACCCCAGCTAATAAAGCAGCAAACATTTTTGAAGAGTAAGTTTTCTCATGACAGAGGATTGGATTACACCATTTGAACTGAAGAACTAAATAGACTTCTCCAGGCTCAGCAACGAATGCAGTGTCATGGAGTGTACCTGACCAATCAGTAGTGCAGTGGTACTTGCTTCTGAAAGACGGATTTTCAAAGGATTTATAGTTTGAGGCGGGCCTGTTAAACTGGCCAATCAGAGAGCTTGTAAAGAAAGAAAAGGAGCACACTTATTTTTAAGCTCACTGCCAGGGGTGAAGTCTTATCATTTTCGTTATCAGTGTTTTGCTTACCACTCAATCCTATACCTGTTTAGATTAATTTCAGCTTCTGTTTTTCGAAGTTATTTATGGAAGACAGGTGAGTATTACGATAAATAATAAGGCACTACAATTTATGAAGCTAAACTGTCTGGGATTCAGAAAACATTGCAAATGGAAAACTGTGCCATTCACCCAGATTCGCACAAGGTTGGCATTTTTAATTGGCTAAGAAAACAACCACTTCCAATACCTTTGCGACAACCTCTATTGATCTCTGTGCATCTCCTGAGCTTCAGGGGTGTAGCCGTAATGGGACCTGATAATGGTGAAGTTGATGTTAGCCCTATAATCCCAGGGACTTTCATGACATTGTATAAGTAAAGTATGTGGTTTTGATCTCATGCTGATTGACTAATATTGATGAGACGATGATGAACTTTGCAGGAAACGATCTCCTCCTCCCATCCTTCGAACGGAAGCTCTTTTTTCTCCCAAGAGTTTCAAGTGAAATTCAACCAATGAGACACAGGTAGTTTCCTCATCAGGATTCACCTATGCAAAGTAAATTCTCATTCATCCATGGGCGTTAGTTCTACTAGGGTCATCCAGGGTCCAATCTGACCATGAACATTTTACAAAAAATTCAAGAAACTCGTAGCTTGTTGATAGTCTGCGGATATATGATCAGACAGATATATATAACGAAATTAATCAGTGAGGTGGTAAAACGAGTGGTAATTTAGGAGCAAAATCGCGAAAATGGTTTCTATTCGGAAGCTAAAAACAAATGTTTAACACGAAAGGTTAGCTCGGAAAAATCCCCTTCTTAGTAGTTTCCCGCAGCTACCATCAATACTAAAAAACACCTCTCAGTTTCATTGCATCTGTCACTAATCGAAGAATGGCGACCAAAGAACTTTCAAAACCCAATTATAAAGTATTTCCACTCAATTTTGGAACTAAGTCAACGGCAATAACATGTGTTAAATAACTTATAATACAATGAGATAGGTAGGTGAGATATAACCTTATACAATAGTATGGATTAGAATATCTACAGTACAATATCTACATTGAGAATGCCCAATCCTCGTCGCCAATTATTGTGTCCTTAGCTTTGGAATAAGATGTATTCTATATAAGATAATCGGGGAAGAAAAGATTGAGAGCATGGCTTCATAACGGCTCTATTTGGAACTTGACGCAACGCAAAACATGGCAAGAAGGTTGGAGTAGTGTTATTCATTGGGGAGAATTCGACATGGATATTACAAGAGTGGTAGAAAATCAATCAACAACTGATCAAAAAACTTGTTTCTCTTTGAGATTGACATCTTTATTGGTTGAAAAACATTACATTTCGATGCAATAGACAGATAATAAAAATTATCTTGAAGATAATACCCTAATTGAATGTACATTTGACCAATTCAGCAACTGTAAACAGTAAGAAAGACAGGAGTGAACAAAGAAACAAACATTTGTTGTTTAGTTATTAATTGTAACGGACCAATTTTCGGTTCGTTATTATACTGATTACTACGAGTGTAAAAGTCAAACTGTACTTTTCCTTTCTGCCTCAACGGATAAATAATAAAATTAGGCATCCTCAAGAATGGCTTAGTCGAAAATGGGGCCTAAAACCAATTGTCAAACATATAGCCCACGATTCAGTGTGTCATTAATGTATCTCAAACCTGACCAAAGGCATTTTTCATACAGCCAGAATACCACTTTTCAAGCAAGCTCATTAAAGAGCACTATTTCCGAAACACTTGATAATTGAGTCCAACTTTCAACTTGCTCGGTCTAATTTAGACTTGGATTAAGAATAGATTAATCTGGGGAGATTATGCAGAGCAGGATTGAAGCCTCCATTTTCTTGAATATGGCTTGTCAAGTTTTTTGTTTGTCCATTATTAACTGGCTCCTTAAGCTTCTTCACTAGGGGCGGTGATGGTTGTTGTCACTTCAAGAAGATTAGGGGTACAGAGAGTAGACGGTAAACATAGTTGCAGGGAAAGATATAAGTGACAAATCACTAGTCAAGTATGATTATTTTACCCAAACTAAATCAATTGTACATCATTACTACTTCCTTTTTGGAGATTCACAACACTTCTATATACATTCAGGAAATCACATTTAATAGGAGACAATCGTTTCATGGATCAATGACGTGGTTAGTTATCTATCCATTTAGTGCTTTCAGCTGATGTAGCTCACGGAGTGATTTAATGTAATCATGTACAAAGTATATTTAAAAAAAAAAAATATATATAATGTTAAGATATAAAGACTTTTGGTTATATAGGGTTGGCAGCATTGCGCCTCCCCCCTGCTGTGAATGGCTTCTGTGTACCTCCATCATTATTATACTTGTTGTTCCCCGCGCTCGTCGAGTTTTCCGTTTTCGTAATCGAATAAATCAAAGTGTCCTATATCCGTTGTTTCATATATGAATACACCCAGTATCCAATTTTATATTATAAAATATAACATCAAAAATATATTCACAATTTAATTGTGAACAAATCAGTGAATCAATTCCGAGATAAACTTTCAAATTTACATGGATGGCACTGGATAAAGGGGCCATTGTTGTACAAAGACTTCACTTATTTTACATGTAATGGTATTGATTGGTATTGGTATTCTGCCTGAAATGTATACTGGTTCGCCCGCATCAAACAATTTGGTACCGATATAAGCACTGCTTATCGAGCAGGTTTCTTAACTGGGATAAAATGGTAACAGGTAATGCAGGTATAAACTATGCACAAAAAGAAAATGTACCAAGAAAACATGAACTAGCTGGACTAGCATTGATACAGGGATTTGGTGCTTGGATTTAGACTAGCATTTGGAAGTGGGGCTTTCACTCCAGTGACAGTAATCTGAGTTAAGCCCAAGTCAACTCAGTTTCAATGAGCATTGTGTGTGTGACCTTAGTGACACTGCTTGCTTCGAAAATCGTAATGTCACCCATCTTTTATTCGCAAATAGAGCGAATTCTTCAGCATCGTACAAAGATTGTTTCAACATCACATATGGACCATTTAGGAAGGAGGTGAAATAGTTTATACAGTTTCGTTTTCATTTATCCAACCTAACCCTTCACCTTTGGAACATTAACAATATTTCACAGTATCCATCCGAAGCAGGTAGCTCACTCTAACACTGCACATCATCTTGACACAGAATGCAATTGAATTCTTCAATTTTTCATCCAGTTATGATCAAAGCTTGATGGCGTCTCAGTACGTGTCTTCTCAGTTGAGAGGTTGTCAGAGAAGCATAGTCACACGAGTCACAAGTGTATGGCTTTTCTCCTGAAACGAAAAGGAGATAAGTTTACAAGTAAAACATATTGGTAAGTGATGCAAGTATTACTGAGAAGTCCTTATGTCAGGTTTATAGCAGGTAATATAAATTACCCTCCCTTTGCATGTTAGGTTCATTGATTTCATCTCGACGCTTCGTAACTGATTAGAGGAAGAATGGCTAGCAAGATCTGGGAGCCTGCTTCCTCAAATTTCATCTAAAGCACCTTTAACATAACTAGTCGATGGTTAGGCCACACTTGGGACAACTATGCACCCTCATGATCAACTAGTGTTCATAGCCATTGCGTTGTAGCACTTAACTATGGAGTAGGAGGTGGTGGGTTCAAACCTGGTAGTTATTTTAACGGTTTTTTGTGTGTAGGTTGACACATTTTAACATCATTTGGTGGTGTTTTAACATCAAAACACAGAGACCTTAGCTTTTTTTCGCCCCTGCGTCGAACTAATCTAAACATTACTAGAAGGATTGATTTAGTATATTTTTTATTTATTTTTGAGATGCAAACATAGCGAGCATCAAAACGACTGACCTAAATAGAACACTGACCTCCGCATAAACATTATTAAGACCTTCTATGGTTTTCCAATACTATCGCCTGAATAGAGGATTGTGGAAGCACGCTCCCCATTTGGCTATCTTCTAGTAATTAAACTGTACGGAAAACAGTGGAAGTTTTTCTGAGGTGACCAGAGTCAGGTCTTGATTGGACAAAATAACATGAATTACTCAACTGAAGAAGAGATGGAGGAGGTATCCCACGCAGGTCCTTCTTCAGTAAAAAAAATCCGTAATCATTTGCTACTGGGCGGTAGATTGATTTTTTCTATCCAGACGGTTGAATCAACAAGGTGAGTTTTCCACTTTTATTTGAAAAGTTCGTATAACATTCCAATCCGACACCTCCGACTGTTTTGCAGCTGCTTGATGGGCTCGTTCCACAAAAGAAAGTGTTTTTATCAAGGAAAAGCCATTGTCACGTCCTGTTTCCCACCGAATGGTATCAAATTTTGCTACCATTTGACGTTGCATTTATGGCTTCTCTCAGCACATATTTTGAGTATGATGTAAAATGTGGCATATTAAACCGTGCAAGGCTAGCAAAGATTAACCAATTTGTCCCTCTATTTGCTAAGTCTTACCAAAGAGTTACTGTTGTGAATCCGTGAAGGGATTCGAAACCAAAGGGATAACAAACACGCCAATGAAACTCCATTCAACTCGCCAATGAAACACTCCAATCGCTGATGGATCGGGATTGTCTGCGTGAGACCCTGATCTACAACATGCATCAACACCTCACGTCTCAACAAACATACATTTAAACACACGAAGCGAAACAGCGAGTGAAACAGCGAAAAATGCACAACGTTGACTTTTCTCTCTTCTCTAAGTTAGTCGTTCAAGTAAATTGCTCTAAATTCATTCAATACAAATAAATGGTGGAAAACGTTGTTTTAGTTGACGATAGCGTTGAAACTTTGGAAATTTTGAATTGTGAGAAATTATTGTTAGATACTACTACAGGCTACTACACCACTTGACTTCCTCAAAATCAAGCTTTATAGAACGACGGAGAGGAATAGCGAGGAGAGAGAAATAGAGTTACTCAGTTCTGGCTGACTTTCTGTAAACTCTACACCTCGTGTAAACATTTTTTTCTTAAACTGAACAATACAGATAACTACACTACAGCATAGAAAATAAATCGATATTATCAAAGTTTGATAATGATTTTTGACAATAAGTACTTATTATTGAATGAGAGGAACAGATGACGGTGAAAACTTCGTCTTACCAGTGTGGGTGTAGGAGTGCTTCTTCAAGTTAAAGGCAAATGCTGTGGCATAATCACAAATTTTGCAAACGTAAGGACGTACACCTGTAACAAGGAAGACACTACTTAAATTCACCCAGGATGGTAATTGAACTTTGAAATCAATATTAAATAAATAAAACAAATTGTTTACCTACTGGCTAGAAATGATGTGGAGGATTTTTTAGTGCCCATAGCAAATGGTCAAATTTTCCTATTAAATATCTACCCGATTATTTTATTTTTTCAGGGCTCGCGACGATTAATTCTAACAAGTCCTTATCATAAGAACATTTTTTGAAAAGCGAAAATGTTAAAAATGGCATCCTCTACCTCATACTGCCAATCGCACCTACCTAGATGATAATGGTGACGTACATTTGGAAACGTGAATTCATACTGATCGTTAGAGGGTAAATTAGATAAAACGCATGATTAGGCTATCACTACAGTCAATTTATTAAAACCTAAGCTTAATGAAAGAATGATATGGATTAAATACCCAAGGTGACTTAGATGATTCGAACAGAGAATATTGCAAATATTCACGCCCTTATTCAACATCAGCAACATGACCTATATTTATGCTCCAAATTATTTGTCAGATGTCATTCTAGTAAAAATGTCTGTACTTCATTTTATGTACTCCTTTCTATACCCGTTTGCTCAGAAGCATGGTACGAGCACAACAGGAATACTCTCTCTCACTACTCCATAATCTTCTCATCCAAATAGTACCCAAGAAGATGACAAATCTTCCCTACAAGAACACAGTTCAAAATCTTATGGTTGTAAATAATCCCACCACATTTAGATGGTTTTCTATCATTGTAAATACTGTAAATGAATGCAAATTATTTTGGGCCATGGCACCAATATCAACTAGGAAATCAAAACCAGAACTATCCTTTAATGCGTTTTTGTATTTTTTGTGTGGGCTGCTTCCCCAACATACTGAATTCAATAGATTAATCTTTTGATTAATTTTAATTAATCTAATTGAATCAATTCCTTCCTAAACATAAACCCCTTCCTTCCCCCTTCCTAATCTAAACCAGAACAATCGGAAGTAAACTAAAAGTTGATCAACTAAAAAGAGAGGATTCTACTCACCACTATGTATGCGCATATGTGATCGAAGGGGGCTGGCCTGGTTTGCAGTGTAATCACAAAGGTGGCAGAAGTAAGGTCTTTCTCCTTGAAAAATCATGAAATGAGGCGTTAATACTGTGTCAACAAAAACAACAATACCGATTGAAAAATATGTTGAATACATTTCGAGCTGATAAAGTAGGAAGAATGTATGTATTGAGCGCTAGTGAACGAGTACACCTCAAACCTGCGTTAACAATATATACGAGTTTAAGAAATCCCTACCAATAATTGAACAAGCTAAATATAAATTTTCAATAAAGTTTGAGCAATGATACGTATATAGTATCTTGGAAAACCATATAAAATGAACAGTATTATACAACGTGTGAGATGATGGAATGGTATAGTTGCCCCTTCCGTTGAGGAGGATGCAGTAACAAAGCTCCGCCACGCTCAAAGGATGACCCAGACGCTTGAAAACGTCTGATTCATCTCCCAAGGCGACGGATTCTAAAATCGGGAAGGGCCAGCTAACCTGTTGTGACTTTGACTTCCATGTATTCCATACACGTTGAAATAACCTTATATTACCTCTTCGTCTATCGTTAACGCTGACGTGACTAATTATAAAAAAAGAGTATTCTGTTCCCTCGTTAAACGTACAATTCCATTTTCCCCTAAATCTGACAAAATTGCAAGTATTTGTTCCTTTCGTTCAGATTGAAGAAGGAACGTCAACAACTTGGCGACGAGGATGCATCTCAAACGAGAAAAAAATTTAGCTATCAGCCTGTATCAGTTGATAAAGAGTAAGCTAAAGATCAAGAGCTAAAATAAAACACCTAAGCTTCACTAGTCCGTCAATAAATAACAATGGTATAAAAAACTTGATAAAAGAGAATTCCATTGAATAAAATCGGTCATAATAGAATACATCCAAGTTAATTCCTATGTTCTCACTGAAATTCTAGCTCTTTGGCACTACAGCGATCCAGATGAATTCATTCTATTCTTTAGAATAAGATAAGTTTGGATTGGGCTCTGCGTGAGTTGTGGCAACATGCTTTTAATGGCATGAAGTAGGAATCAGGATAATTGAACTGTGTTTAATTGACATTCAGCGCCACAATTATTGGCAGCCTAACTTGTGGTGGAAGGAGCACTGGACTTTAATGAGCTTATGTCTGCAGAGACAAGTGGTGATTTCTCAGGCAACCGCGCCAAATCAGACTCTTTTCTCTTCATAACGTAAAATTGGGAGTACAAAGAAAAAAGTAGGAGGGCCTCCCAATCTGCCACGAAGGAGTCGGAGCCAAATAATAGCTGCACATTCACCAACAGTGTCGGTGACAAACAGGGGACCGACGATATTAGTGAAACCATTCATATTGTAAACACAAAAATTGTTTTGAAAGGTCAACAAGTCAATGTTGCTCTAATTCAAAATCATGATTTTCTCGACTGGTCTATGATTTTTCTCATCTAACAGCCCTTTTACATCCTCCTCGATAGGTTTTAAATCATCCAATACCTGCTGAGGAGTAATGTTTAAACATTAGAGAGAAGCTGGAGCAACAAGAGCTAAAAGATCCAGGGAAGACCCCATGCAACAAGAAATTATTCTAACCTAACTAGAAAGTATTTACATAGTTTTACAGATGGTAACACTAAACGTAGGAACCTATGTTGAATTCATATCAGAGAAGTAGTGAATGATCCAACCTCCCACTATTATTACCTGTATGAATGGACTGATGTTTTTTCAGATCACTTGCACTAGCTGCGCAGTAGGTACAGATTTTGCATGCGTAAGGCCTTTCCCCTGAAAAATAAATATATTTAAATGCTGACCAGAAACGTTTGACATGTAATCTGAACAAATGACATAATGACACGTGTAATTAGGTAAGTATCTACAAGGAAAATAAATACTTGTACAACTATTCGCAGAATTGAGGATTGAAGCTCATTATTTACCAATGTCTTTCCTATGTAGTCTTGAGCTGTGTTACTAGCTATCAAGGAGGTATCAACCAACACATTGCAAAAATTAGGAAATAGGGACAAGTGCCAATAGAAGTATGTACCCGACATTTGTATTTAGTCACTTTCTTGATTAAAGAGAATTCTTTCTTCACAGGGTTGGTACAGTACAGAGCTGTCACATGATCAGAAGGTGACTGAAGACAGCATGAATGTGGCCAAATGGCTCCCAATTACTGCGGGACCACTCCAAGAACCCTTAACATGGATTGCCCCTACCACTATGGGGTAAGAAGCAACAGCAGGGGATAGGGGCAGTCACATGACGCTGCAGTAAGCTGACGGCAAACACCACACAAAGAGGTTAGCATCTTCCATTTTCCCTAGATTCAAGTCGATAGATTAGATTTATGTTGTCTTCGGTCACCTTCTGATCACGTGACAGCACTGTACAGTATCCCTAAGGATACTTACAGTCACCCTAAGTATTTCCAGGAAGTAATTTTTACGCTACCAGAACTTTTCATTGCAAAATCTCAAAAGGCGTGAAACCAATCTAGTATTTAACCGAAAATTGGAAACCTACCTGTATGAATTCTGAAGTGCCTCTTCAGGTTACTTGAAGTGGAGCCAATATAGCTGCAGTGTTGACAGGCCAATGGGTTTTCTTGTAAAATAAAAATAAGAATGTCATTGGTAAATATATCAGGTATTACAGAAAATGATGGGACATCAATAAATAAGATTATTTACAGTAGTACCAAGTAATAATACATGAAGTTGGATAAGCAATAAAAATTGCAAGAATGATACGAGCGATCAAACACCTTACCTTTTGAAGATGTCTTGTCTCCATTTTGAGATGCATTGTCAATGTTTATTGTTGGAGAAGAACCTGCATCTGAATTGAATTCAGATTCATGGAGTGAATTCATCTTTCCATTGTTAACAGAAATTGGATTGTCCTCCGATAATCTGAAAATAGAGGATATACTTTTAATTCGTTACACACATGGTAACTATGGAGATCTGGGAGATTTGATCAACAAATTGTTTGTGGAGCTGATTTTGGAAGGTGATTCCCACAGGTACTACCGCAATTGGTTACCTAGTTCAATGATTGACTCCATTCTAAATCGTGAGCAGTGACAATGACGACAATCTTTAGTGACCATATGTTTCTGATAGCAGGTACCAACTCTGAATTTCGGTTGGGTAATCAAGTTACAAAAAGGTCCTGTCATATACAGCAGTTACACCTCCAGTAGGTAAGGTAGTTTATAGATTTTTTTCTCATCAATGGGTACCTAAGCTGTAGTCCAAATAAATGCCTGCACAGGGTAACCAACATCCATTTGATGATTACAATATGGCATTGTAACACATGGACATAGAACACTCATTTTCTGCTAGACCACATAGATCAGAAAATTAGGACCAAATTGAGTGCATAGTGTGTAAACAAAATCTACTTACAAGATGTTCGATGGTGGTGGTTCAATAATTTGAAGACTACAACAATTCTATATGTGATGAGAGGACAAGAATTTACCATGTTACCTTTCCAGAGTAATGAGGTTGAGCTTGAGAGTCATGGAACAATTTCTGCTTGAATTTGAGGTTTGTTGCAGTCCTGTCAATAATGGCATTGCGAATAATCTTTGCTCCACTGACAATTTAGCAAACTCACATTTTGTAGCACTTTCGAATTCATCGCGTATTTATAGCTGATATAGTTCATTCATAAGGGTTGGGGGCGACCAACTGATAATAGGATAAGAGTGTGTTTTGGTGATTCTAGCGCATTCTATGCATAAAGCACGCATTCTAGCGGGTGAGTGAACAACTAGGTGTGCACTCAGATATTTTGCTCGCTTTATTTCAGGCACTCTCAGCGGTTTATTCTTTGAAGCTGGACTGAATCAAACAGCGTGAAACGCTGTGTTCCATCTTGGGGCTCTGTTTGGCACATGAATTTGAAACTTTTCTGCTCTTTAATGAGGATTCATGGGGAAAAGTTGGAAAACGGAATGATAATATTATACTTTCAATATTACTATTATCAGTTATCTTTTTGATTCTGGCCAGGGAGTGCACCCGCCCCTGCTTAATACATAACCCATGTCCACAAAACCACTGCACCCAAGCAATCAATCATCTAACCTATTTTCAACCATAATCACCTAACACGGTAGTATCACCAACGCTTCCCAACCAGTGATAACTCCTATCCTTTCTAGCATGTTGTATAATTTTCCAGAACGAGTAAAATATAAGTTTTGAAGAAGATATGGGTGCTGAACCCATGATAGATACTCCTATTTCGATATCCTTGAGATGGTAACTCCAATGGAATTGATTCATTGGCTCAGTGATGAGATAAACCACTCGACTTATAATTAAAATTGTCATACATGATGTAATGCTACCAGTGAACTCTCCAAGCTCCTTTATCGACGCCACTTTCATCAAAGGTTAAAAATGGTGCCACAACTTACAGATACCTCTGGGATAATCTTACACTCCAACGACCTATCCACTATCAATTGCTTTTATTTGTATTATATTGTCTTAATGAGCTCAGAGTTGGTAGCTTTTGTAAATGGCTGCAATAGCCAAAAGCTATGGATCAACAACACTCAAAACCAGTGAATTGAGGAATGGTTGTTCTCTAACCCGTTTGGCTATTACGACTTGATACACTTCTTTGACTAGGAGAAGGAACACTAATTACAACTTTATTACTGATAGCCTATTGTTATGTTAAAGGAAAATAACCCACAGTCGAAGAGGCTTGACGTCAACCCGTTGGAGTGTTGCAAATGAGGATAAATCTCCCCTTAGTAGGTAATAAGGGCCGTAGTCCCATAGCCACGGGTTCAGAAACATTAGAGTGTTCAGGTAATTTTCTGATCTTCAAGGGAATAGGTTTTTGAACTTCAACACACTGATAACAATTATCGATTACAGCGGTTTAGCCTTTTTGTTCGAACAGTTCATGAATTGAACACTTTGAATTTTACATGAAACATTACGCTTACAGGTTTACACCTTGCTCATTGATGGTTGACTCATCACACTGATAGACAAGAAAGTAGGAGGTGCTACCTACGTTGTAAGCGAGAGTATGTAAACAAAATATTAAATGCACACAGAAACCTATTCGGTTGATATATGATTACCTACATATTCTTACAATAACATTAGCAATCTTGTAGAAATTGGTAATCAAGTATAGAACAAGAAACGCTATGCGCTGTTTTACGCTGGAATGTTGTAGTAGGCACTTACGACAAATCCATGTTCACTTTCTTGACTATTTCTAATATAGTGAACCTCTGTCAGTGTGTAGGAAGCTTTCGACCAACCTACTTAAATTTTGAGTAAGTAAATAACGTAATAACAAATCAAGAAACAATTAAATTTTCCAACTAATTGATTTGAACACAGTGATGATGCTTCTGTTATCAAGTTGTTATCAGATTTGTGATAAAACCATGTTTGCCCTGACTCCCATGTGGTGGTGGCAACTGTGTGGTATCGCTGTTGCTTTTATGTCAGTTACCTACCTACGATTTTTGTTTTTAATTTCAATGATGAACTTTTGCACTTAATAGCTAATGACAAATGTATTTTTAACCCCCCTAAAAATTTGTAGATTTAAATTTCAAGATATGTGGATTTCAAAAAAAAAAAAAAAAAAACACATAAGTACACAAACCTCTAGATCAAATTTGTCTCCAAAATCCATAATAGATCCGGGATGTGGGAATCCCAGTAACCGAGAGACAACTGAATTCCTTTTAGGAAAAAAACAACAACTTGGATCCTTTCATTAAATTCACCTTTGAATTGGGTGGAAATAAGTTAAATTTTTAGGACTTTTCTGTCTCATTAATTAACAAAAAGCATGATTTCTCCATTTATAGAAAAAAATACGTATAGTGACATAACTATTCATAGCAATTCAAATCATCCTTTAGTTCAGAAACATGCTGCCTTCCAAAGGATGATAAACAGGGCACTGTATCCATACCAATGAATGATTAAAATTTATTGAAAGAAAGATCTGTTATTACAAGTATAGCCGTAAGTAATGGATACGGGGGAGAACTTGTTGATTCCATTTAGAATAAGATTCTTAGGAAAAAAATTAGGAAAGGGGTGTGTTATTTAGTGAAAGAAATTGCGTTGGAAGAGAAAAAGTGGATTAGTATACCTTATTAAGTTAAAATTTCGAATAAAATTTGTAAAATTCTGTCGTCCAGAGGTATTAATGTTGGGTTCAAAAGTAAAAAAATAATGTTGAAGGGTTTGGTTGGGAACAAAATTAACGTTCAGGATGAAAGCGGGGTTTATACACTGAAATGTTCATGTGGGCTTGAAAATTGTGGTCAAACTGGTTGGAAATTTAGGGAACGAATGAAAAAGCATGAAAAGGATTTCAGGGACAACAGAGGTAATCCTACTTTTGCAAGCAATTTTCATCTGAGTGAGTCAAAACATAGCTTTATTTTTGATATGACCAACAGGCAATAAGTATGTGGAATATCCTCACTTTTGACCAAAGGGAGGTACATATGTTGGTTGCTAGAAAAATTCGAAATTGTTAAGATTGATAGGTCAGGAAAATGTTTGAATGAGGTTATTAATAAAAGTATTTCACCATTAATGTTTGGGCCCCTCTACTTTGTTAGCCTTAAGTGGCATTGGTTGGTCCTCCCTGTTACTTTAACTTCCGTGAGCCGAAAACATTCAATCTCTTTTCAACTGGCCATATATAAGATGCGCTTTCTGTTGTATGCCTTCAGTTCATGTTTGTTACTGATGACCTAACCGTCGAAATCGATTGAACAGTGTAACTCATTATAACACTCGTGTAACATAGACAACGTTATATTTTATTTTATTATTTTCTCTAATTCCTTTATTTTATTACTCCGTTTTTATATTATGGGAATCCTACCTGAAGTGGTCGTTTGTTATAAATCACAAGTATTTGAAGAATGTGCTCGTTCAATTTCGTAGACTGAGTGACCACGGATGCCACAGTCAACATAGCTCCTTAACATTTGAATGGGTGGACCAAATATGGGTAAATGTCCTTATTTTCAAATTTTTTTGTTTTGGTACTAGTGAAAGAGTTTGACCTCTAATATAGTATCGCATCATAATGTTTCAATGGATTCCATTGTCATTTTATTGAGCTAAAAAATAGGAAACCCAGATGATTTTATTTCAAGCAAAGTTCAAGAGATCGAGCGACACCTCTTGAAAACCAAGAATAAGAATTTGAAATTAACGAAAAAATGTTTGGATGGTGTTCCACAAATTGACGAGGCCTTCTGAATTCCAATACATTACTATTTTTTTTATCGTTCATTATTAAAGCGTTCCTAATAAATCGTTCATTTGCATCTTTCTCTTTACTCTACTATGCATCTTTCTATTCATTCTAGTATACATCAAATTTGTCTTTCAAGAAATAAAACTATTTCCGAGAAAAGCTCAAAGCTGATGAGTTCCCCTTAGGTGATGAGAAATGGAAGACTTGTTTTAAAAGACGGATAACTGGGGAAACATTTGTGGAACTAGGGTAAATGTTCATGAAAAGCGTAAATTCAGCTGACCACCCGACTTTTTGTTTTCATTTCGCTCTCCTTTAAAGTTCAGAAAAACTACATGTATCTTTATTTGGCCAACATATTCTTTTAAAGAACTCTGGCCACAAATCGATGATATTTCTATATCCAGATTCTATTGAGAGACACAAACTTGAAGCTAGCATACATTTACTTAATGGTGAGTTTTGAATCGAGAAATACGAACCTACAAACGATTACCTGTCAAAAATAAAAATCGAGTGGATCTATCCATCACTTCTCAACATTCAATGAAAACCTCTAACGAGACGGGTCCTTTCACAAATAGGCTCCCAAGTTTCGCGTTTGCCTATTGAACTTCTGACGGCTTTTTTTTTCTTGTTCTCATCGCGACATATCGTTACGTAAAACGCAATCCGGCGATATTTATCACCCGCGCCCGACTGAACTATTACATAAAACCCCAAAACTAAAATGTCCACTGCCATTGTGACACCTCCCGCCGGGCCCTCCCGCGCCGTTCTCTCCTATTAAGAGGATCTCGCAAATTTTATTGTCTGCCCTCTTCGTGTTTTGCGAAAGGCTTTTTTCCTTCGACGCATTGTGATGCAACACCCGAGGAGATGCAGGAGTTGGTGCCTCCAAGATGATTTATAGCGCCCGAAGGTTCACACCTTGACGGTATTAGAATACAATTTATGTTCGACTTCTTCAATCACGAATGCAAATTGCTTGTTTACCTATACATTTAACATGCAATAATCCTTTACAACTGTACTTAAGAGGGTACCGTAATTTTGTATCATCAATCATCGTGGTCGGTCATATCGAATTAGGGAACTAAATGTTTTTAATCTTGCTGATTTGTTGATTGACTAATTAATTAATTGATTTGAAACATTAAAAAACAATAGCTAAGCAAGATTTCTGCTCATCGTCGTAGGGTTTTTCAATTCAATAATACCTACTCTATAGTGATTCAATGGGTAATCACCCTGTAGTGTGGTAAAACAAAACTAGAAACAAAAAAGTTTTCGAATTTCATAAATCTTTTGCACAAATCTTTTATTCATTATAAAGTGTACAATTATACGCGCCCCTCCCCCTCTGCTGCTAAACCGTTGTTTAAGAAATGACTTGTTTTTTTTTTTTTTTTTTTTACTTTAAATCTGGATGTTTTTGCTAAGAACCTCAAATAAGTGCAAGGTACTCATCCTACACTTGCGCATATGTGTGCAGCTAACCAACCAAATTTGTTTTTGAAAAGAGAAACCCCATTTTGGTTTATTATTCAATAATACGGATAAACCATTGGCAAAACTCAAATGTCCACTTTGTGGAACTCGGTTTTTTCCCATTGTTCATGAAAAGCGTAAATTCAGCTGACCAAAAGTTTCGACTTTTTGTTTATCCACTGTAAAAGCTCTCCTTTAAAGTTCAGAAAAACAACATGTATCCTTATTTGGGAACTTTCTTTTTTCAAAAGAACTCATGTCCACCACAAATCGATGATTTCTATATCCAGATTCGTATTGAGTGACACAAACTTGAAGCACCTGCATACATGTTACTTACTTTGGTGAGTTTTGAATCGGAAATACGAATGTACAAAGTTTACCTGTCAAAAATAAGAATCTGGAAAGGATTATGGCCATCCAGTTTCAACATTCAATGAAAACCTCTAACGAGACGGGTCTTTTTTCAGAAAGAAGGCTCCCAAGTTTCGCGTTTGCCTATTGAATTCTTCTGACGGTGAAAAATTTTATCGGTTCTTGTTCTCAGCGACATATCATTACGGGAGGAAAAATAAAAGTAAGCGGGCGATATTTATCACCCGCGCACACTGAACTATTACAAATGCTCCTCCAGGAAGGTCAGCCTTTCGCTCTTTTACCGAAAAACTAAAATGTCCACTGCCATTGATTCGTGTGCCACCTGCGCGCTGGGCCCTCCTAGCGCCGTTCTCCCTAAAAAATTAAAGTTATGATCTCGTACAAATTTTATTGTCTGCCCTCTTCGTGTTTTGCGAGGCTTGTTTCATTCGACAGCATTGTGATGCAACCCCCATTGAGGGATGCCAGTTACAAATTTGCCTCTCAAGATGATTTTGTGCCGAAGGTTCAATTTTGATTTTAATTGATTACAATTTATTTCTTATAAAATGACTATTTCAATCACGAATGCAAATGGTTGTTTAAATTTCTCTCTCTAACATTCGTAACATAGGATCACATTATTCTAGAATATCATGACGCATCACGTACTTAAGAGGGTACCGATGTCTGTGATTTTGTATCATCAATCATCGACATGGTCCATATTCGAATTACAAAACTAAATGTCCAAAATATTTTGCTGATTTGTTGATTGACGTTAATTGTTTGATTTGTATTTGAACATTAAAAAACAATAGCTAAGCAAGATTCTGAACATCATCGTCGCTGATGAAATTCAATAATACCATCTTAGTGATTCAATGGTAATCACCCTGTAGTGTGTAAAACAAAAAAAAAAAAAAAAGTTCTCGAATTACATAATTAGAATCCGAAAAATTTTGTAAAATCCGAATACCTAAAAAAGTCAAGGCGGCCTAAATTTGAACTCTTTTTGAAGAACTTCCCACGAGGAATAGAATGAGCCCCTTCTCAGGCCGTAGGTCAAACCATTGATGTTTTTGCACAACATTTGCGTTTTTTTTTTAATTGTTTTTGATAAGTAACCTGTATGTGATTATACATCCAGGCTTTGTAGCCGATACGCGGGTTGAAGCATTCTGAACGCACTGTTGTTTAGTTTTCAAATGATCAACCCATCTTTGGTTTTTTTCAAAATGCATTGAATTTGTGATCAACTGATCAATCCAAATAGGTATTTTGGTTGAGAACAGATTTACGTGCTCTACATATCTCAGAAATTCAATAACCACTCTGTCACCTGTGAAAGACGCACACTCCAAAGCTTAGTAAAAATTCAAATCATGAACTCAAGCCGATTGAATAATAAACCCCAGTGAAAGAATTTGCAGCGTTTTTATTGTAGATTCGGATCCTACTCCCAATTTCATGAAAACTTCCAAGCAACCTGCTCAGCGAGCTAAATATGTTGTTTCACAAGAGTAACCTCTATTTCATTCCTAATTCGGAGTTCACGCTCGATTCCATGAAAATTCGGCATCTCATTTGACTTTTTTGGCGCAAAGTTGCGGAATCTTAAAACTGTGCAAATAAATGTAGCGAACGCAAAATTTGCATTGTTTGTCAACGTTGTTTTGGGAATAAAATGGTTCAAATTTATTCAAATGAAAAAAAAATCACTTCAATCATCTTTGAAAAACAACGAAAATTAATTGGTTACTTGGTGGTTGATTGGTACTTTGGGTTGGCAAACATTTGTTTGAACAATTTTGATGACATCGCAACTGTGTACGCTTGCTAAACGGGTTGCGTGCAGCCGAAAAAATCAAATGAGGGGTTTAATGTTTATGAAATCATACGCAGAATCCGAATATATAATAAACATTTAGATTTCCATATGAAAAAATGAAGTTGGTGTGTGTTATGCACGGGCGTTATACATGTAGGTTATATTTGAAAACCTTGGAAAGAACGAAAACATGAAGATTTAAGAAGCATACTTTTTTAGAGTCTGCATGCCAACGATCTGAAATATGACCACGGTACTTATCGAAAAAGTTAACCTCACAACCTTGCAATTTTGCATTGTTGAGAGCTCGATGAGCACGTTTTAGTCAATCAAAAAATTAAGAATCACTCGGGATCATGGCAACCAACGCACGGTACCATCTTCTTTACCACCAACTGGATCTCAGCGTGGACTCCTTCTCGTCTTCATCTCAGTTTGAGGCAATGGTGATAGCCAAATGTAGGGGAGAGCTCCTAAATCTCAACTGGCAGCCATGGATCCCTGGTCGGATATATTTATGCTCACTGTGTAACCAGGAAGCCAATGAGTCGCACATGCATTTTTTGGCGGAATGTCCAGTGCTGGGGAACGAGGTTGAGGTGCCTGGGACCATACCAGGAGGGGTTGATAGCAGTTTTGAATGGGCCTGATTGGAGCGGGCTGTGCCAGTTTTACAGGGAAGCTAGGAGATATCCGGGAGTTTTTGATATCCGAATTTAACTATAATCAGTAAACACCTCCTTCCTCCTTCAGAACATACTTGTGAATTATTTATTTGTTAAGTCATTTAGTAATTTAGTTGTACTTGTGATTTAGTTATTAAGCTATTTAGTAATTTAGTTGTGCAATTATTACCCTGTCGTGAGCCTTCCAAGATGTGGTGAACTGTGTCTATTGACTGTGTAAACAAATTTTTTGGTTTGGTTAGGAACTCCGCTGATGGTCGGAAGACCAAAGCATGCCATGTTTTTGATAAATTTAGTTATCAAAATGGTGTAAATAAACATGTTATTCATTCATTAAACAAAAAATTCAGTTGAAGGGTCAAATTTTCAGAAAATCAAGCGATTTCCGATAATCACCGTGCACACATTTGAGTACTTAGCAAAACATATGAAGACAAAAAAAAACTTTAATTTAACTTTTTAAATTTTTTGTAGTCTACAAATAAAGTTTTTAGCAAGGGGAGGGGGTGTTTTGTTGAATACCATGTATATTATGCTCAACATTGGATAACTTTTGAACACACACACACTTATGAGAATGTGAATGACCGAATTACACCGCCGGCTTCTGGCATTCGATTCGTACATGCTGATTGCCAACCCCATGTTGATTCTCTGAATGTGTATAATGGTCCTCACTTTTCAGTTTATTTCAAAAATACAACCTTTTCTCTGATTATGTATGGATATGCACTCGTACATTCACAAACCCTCCTCCGACAACCAGGCGAGTTCGATACCACGAAGTTGGGTCCACTTTCGCGTTATTACGATATCCTGGTTACATTACCTATCTGGTAATCCACCTGCCTATTATGGGCTATGGACTGGTCATTATAAAATGACTAATCACGTTATAGAAACGGTTGGCCGGAGGGTCGTGTAACATTTCACGATCCCCGTCACTCTTTGGAACCTTGGAGCTGGGACCTCCCCCGCAGGCCATCGCGAGTTCCCATACTCATCACCGCCACTCCTATTCCATCCCTACGCTCGACGGCGATTCTCCGAGGCGGAAATGTCGTGATCAGCGATATCACCGATCGGGTTATTTTATTTATTTCTTTTAGTTTCTTTTCATTAATTCGCCTAAATCGGTAAATGGCGTCGAACCTTGGCAAATGTAAAAAAGTACAAGAGTAACCGAGATAAAAGATGATCACCAATGACGTTTGATGACTGATTGTACTTTCAGCTAAATAAACATATTGGTCAGTAATACATTACCACGGATGTCCTAGGCCCGGTTCTTAAGCATATGATCACACTTATAATAATTATAAACGCCTATCTATATTTTTTAGAATTAAACTAAATTCTTAAATGAACGAATGCATGAATTGAATGCAGGAAAGAGGAACGCTGAATGTGTCGGCCACTAACTCCTCAATCTCTATTCTAAACATCTTATTACACGAGAAAACCTTGATAAACTTGAATTAGGATTAGAAAAAAACGCTGCAAATTCTTTCACTGGGGTTTATTATTCAATCGGCTTGCGTTCATGATTTGAATTTCTACTAAGCTTTGTGTGATGATGTTTACAGGAAGGGCGATTATTGAATTTCAGGAGATATACATGGAGCACGTGAATCTGTTCTCGACCAAAATACCTATTTGGATTGATCAGTTGATCATATTTGTGTGCCTCCTGAAATTCAATAATCGCCCTATCCTGTGAAACACGCACACTCCAAAGCTTAGTAGAAATTCAAATCATGAACGCAAGCCGATTGAATAACAAACCCCAGTGAAAGAATTTGCAGCGTTTTTTTATTGAACCTCAATACCCCCCCCCCCCCCCCCCACAATAAAAACATATATAATTTATCAAGTACTTCGGCACTCGCATTGCGTTAAAACTTCCCCAAATCCAAATTTAAACGATGTAGCCAAAGGTAGGCAGATGTAGAGGGGGCACACAAATATCATCAAGTGATCAATCAAAATAGGTGTTATGGATGAGAACCGATTTACGCACACTCCGAAGCTTAGTACAGATTCAAATCACGAACGCAAGCCAATTGAATAATAAACCCCAGTGAAAGAATACGTATTTACCCCAGTAATAATGTTGAATAATAAACCCCAGTAATAATATTGAATAATATTTACCTATATATTATCAGAATGCTTCAACCCGTGTATCGGCTACTAACTACACTACAAGTATTCACATCGGCTATCACTCCAGTATCCACATTCACTACAACTCGACGCTATCGGTCGGACATCACTAGGTTACAAACAAACAATAATAAACGAAAAAACGCAAATGTTGGCACCATAAATCGGGCCATACATCGGGAATGGTTTGACCTACGGACGTGGGGAAGGGCTCATTCGATTCCTAATGGTATGTTCTTCAAATAGGAAAATATTTAGGCCAATTCGACTAGTTTTGAGGTTTTCAAGGATTTTACAAAACTTTTACAGCCCTTAAAGGGCACTTTAAATTGAGTGATGGAGCTGGCTCAAGAATTGGGGCGTCGTCGGACCAAGATGGATTTTTCCTGAAAATTTCAGATTTTTTGCTCCAGCCGTTTCGGAGATATCGTGCGTACGGCGTACGGACGGATGAAAATTTTTTATTGCAGATTCGGATTCTACACCCTTTGAAACGTAAACCATGAAATTTTCAGGGGGGTTAGAATCTACTTTTTTCCTACAGCCTTTTTAAAAAATGGTTTATTATTTATTTTTTAAACCAATAAAACTCAAAACCATATTTCTTTTTAATCATGGTATAGTTGTTAATTGATCTCAAGGTGGAAAAAAAAAAAATTATTCACATCTAATTCAAGTCCTGTTTGTGCATTTAGTATGAAATTTTGGCCCCAAAACAAAAATTAGAAAAATTGGGCACCTCTTATTTTATCCAGTCATGCTCAAGATCCTGTTTTGACCCACAGGTAGTGGCGTGTTTCTGCCCCACTACAAACGGAGTAGGTTGGTATCGAGTTTTTGGCACAGCCGCATAACCCCCAATGCCGGAGTATGCATAACCACACGCACCCCCGCGAGCATGGTATGCAACGCTCCTCCCTCAGTCAGCGTATCGAATTGTGTGCCAAGGTTTTCAAACTACTGCCCGCTCGAATTCCGAGGTGGATAGCCCAATCCATCCATTTCATAACCAGGGTATCACCTTACCTAATGATTACTTTGGGTAGGTAGTAATAATTTTTTTCAATTCCTTCGCCAGAATATTATATTGGTAGGTATGAAATTTGGATTTTTGATATTGACGGATTGAGTTGTACACCTTGGGAACTCTTAGGAACAAGTAGGTGGCAAAATAGAATAGGAACTCTTGGGAAGGCCTAAAACGGATTCTCAGATTTAATTCCCAAATGATTTTGGCCATTTCAGAAAAAAAAAATCTATCCGTCCCCGATCGAATCTACTCCGATCCGTTATTTTGTGGCCAGTCTAGATATCGATCCGGTTTGGATCGTCACTTTTCTTTTTTGACAATATTGATTCCATCCGGAGGGATTTGGAGAGGAGCAATGGGGAGCAAAATTTGCAAGATTTAATCTTCCTGATAGAATCTTTAGCCCCTGCTTTCTACTCTGGTTGGTAGTAACTATGAACCATAACTGTTATTGAACTCAGGCTGTGGTACCTTGTCAGAATATAACTTTATAATATACCAAGGCGACAATCTAAAGAAAATTAATGGAACTGAATAAAACACAAGCACTTCAGAATAAAACCAATCTTAGTAGGTAAGAATTATCAAATGATGATTAAAGAGGTAAAGTAAAACCAACTTTCACTAGCTCATCAATATAAAACAAAAGCCATTATAACATTCGGTTTCTTGAAGATTCGATCGTAAAAGTTTAGCAAGTAGTTTTACTATTTTCTTCGGATGGGGAAGAATGCATTTTTTATTCGGTTTTAGGAGTCGATGCATCTGAAGCGAGTATTTTTGTTTTCTTGGGCGACAACCAAGTTTCATTGTTAGAAATAATAAATCAACAGTTTTCGAGTTCAAGGAAGTATCGTTCTAAAACTTTTTATTACGGATTTTTTCCAACTTGTCCGTTCAAAATTTAGTTAGTCGTAGTAAAGCGTATATTGGTCTCAAGAAAATTCATTTCTGAATATTTAAAGCTGATTTCTCTCAACTATCAATCATTGTCTCAACCATCAATCATTCATCGTTGTGAAATGTTTCTCCACATGTAATAGGGGGTCGCACAACTCAAATTAATGAAGATGTGGTCACCAAATGGGAGTCTGAGCAGATGCTCGGTATCATACGGCAGGCGGTAGGGACAAGACCCGTGCTGGCTAAGTGATTCATCAACAACTGGCGGTTCCAATAAAAGAGTGTGCAGACGACCTTCACCTTACCTCTACCTCTTGCATTACGGTTACAATATGACTCTCACACGCAATCCAAGCTTGCCCACACCTCTCACATTCACTCCCGCCCGGGTCTTCACGATTTTAGGAGTTTCTTCGAACCCCCCACAGTGATCCGCGGAGCCGAAGAATGATGGTCGGTCGAGCCTCCAGCGAGGCACAGATGCAGGTCGTAAGAGCTTATCTCCGACCTCAAAATACGGAACACCACCGTATAAAAACTAACCTCATCTCTTGATTAGCACACAATCAATACAGTTAATATAGCTTGCGGATAGCCTGTGAAAGTATTGTACAGGCCGTTCAAATATTTGTATAATAGCGCATAAACCGTAAATTATAGAAAAAACAAGATACTAATAGCTGTAGAATGAAGAAGCCGTGGCATTCATGATTCCCCAAGTTTCCAACGTTTTTTCGTAGGAGGGGATATCTATATTGAGGTTATACAAAACTTTCTTAGCACTTACGCGTACTATCCTCACGCGTTTTCAATGAAAACCGGCAGAAAATGTTCGATATTATCAGCAACTGCCACAATTGATATCGATAATTCAATCACAGTAGAATGGCCTTGGGACGATCTTCCAACAACCCGCCAATGTTGAGTAAATTCCGCCAATTCCATCTTCAGAAATAACGGCTTTGCAAAACTAATTGCGCACAAGTTTCTTCTTCGACTCTGTATTTGTGTGTGATAGAGAATTTGTTGAACCGCCTTGAAAGAACTTATTATTCGAGTGATCTTCCTACTACCCTCTAATTTAAAAATCAAACGACAATGGAACTCATGAGAATCTTTTAAGAACCTGAAAGAAGAAGAACAAAATCTCATGAGAACTCCGTCAGAATAATTTTGAGTTCTTGAATCAGGCAACGAATTTTATACTTGGTCATGAGGGCAGAGCCAGGCTGTTTAAATTGCTAAGGGACTCCCTGAGGCGATAATTCACCAACCATCTATTTTGAGTGAATTTAGGCCATCAAATATACATAGTCTTGTTTCGTGTGCAGTGAAATTAGTGGGTTCTTTCTTAGATTTTATTTCGAGTTCAATGTCAAACTACTTACTCGTAGTTTGCGTTGGCGCAGTGGCAATATTTGATCCATAGAAATGCTTCGCAAAACCAATTGCGCACAAGTTCCTTATGTTTCGACTGTGTATTTGTGTGGGCAAAGGCATTGACGATATTTAATCGTATTGCGACACAACTCGTTGAACAGCCTTGTACGAACTTACTATTCGGGTAATCTTCAATCATCCTGTAATTTAGAAATCCAACGATAATGGAACTCATACGAAACCTTATAGGAATTTGAAAAATGAAAAAGAACAACAAAATCTCATGAGCATTTTGTCAGAATAATTTACAGTTCTGGAATCTATCAGCAAATTTTATACTTGGCTTATACTTGGTCATGGGGGCAGAGCCAGGCTGTTTCATTGCTTAGGACTCCGGTAGGCGATCATTCACCAACCATCTATTTTGAGTGAATTTGGGCCATCAAACATACATAATCTAGTGCACAATGCAAGTAGTAGGTTATTTCTTAAATTTATTTCGAGTTTAATCTCAGACTTCTTAGTTTGTGCAGGCGCAGTGGCGATATTTGGTCCATTGACGATACAAATCAAGAGGCATACGAGCGAATTAATCTCACTCCTGCAATTTTTAAACCACCCTCCGATTCGTAACAAATTCGGAACAGTAGATTGTAGATAAATTTTCCTGTTATCTAATATTAAAACCAATAATTGGTTCTATAATATTATTATATATGGTGTTGCATTCCTGTGCCTGCACGTTCTTTAGCATTTACTTACAACGGTCTGTTATTTACTACGTGTAGTTACGTTCATGACAAGGCTCTACTAAAGAACAATAAATGAACTGACAGACAAATTGTTAAGTGCCTGTAATAGGAAAAGCAAATGGTAGTTTATCTGCCATCTATAGTAATGAGGTAACAAATCGTAGGCAATTTTCGTCCGGGCTTTTTAGAGGAACGTGGATGAATATTTTTTGATTCTAGTGTGAAGCTACTTTTCAGGTAAGAATGTAGGTAACGGAAAATTCAGGATGATTCAGGGTCATTCTTCTTCTGTCCTTGAGTTCATATAGCTGGGAATTTTACGTAAATATTCGTGGTTACCTAAATTAAACATGCAAATTATATCATGCATGTATTATTAATTTAAAACTAAATCCCTATGCCTGTGCTATAGTTACCTGGTTAAAGTAGTTGAAAATAACTACATGAAATTGAAATAGAAGTGATGGCTTTGACTTTTCTGATAGTATGAGACAATCATTTACGAACAGTTAGAAAGTCACGGTACGCCTCAAGTGTGGTAAGTTAGGCGCGTAAAAAACCGCTTACGCGCACGTAGATATGATATAATCCACTGTAGCTAATTGCGCCTCCTTTCAAATTCCTACTACCATCAGTCCAGCAGTTTTAACATAATCCCTACCCCTTCACATCCTGTTATTTCCACAACCCAAGGTAACTACAAGTACAATTTAAGTCTAGACAAATACTCAGGTTTGATAGTTTGTGACTGGAAGTTAGCATCTTGAGATAGGATTCCACTCAGGATATGAAACTTTCTAATCCTTTTGCCAATTGACAGACAAAGTTTGACAAAAACAAGACTTGTTTTATGAACTTGTTCGGTGAACACGGGTCTAGTTACACGTAAAAGTTGTAAATATATTCAGAGCTGCTCTCAGAAGTTTCAACGTAAAAACCTGCTTGTAACTTCCATGAGAATGGGGTATTAACATTTTAGCGCACACTAACCATTGATGTAAAGTTACTTTAACAAAAATACACTTCATTTCCTTAAACTGGAAAACAATATGGGCAGTTTACGGCAACCGTCAGCGACCTCACATGGAGGTTTAGACATAATGAAGCAAGATTGTTGGTGCTTACCACTTGAAAGTCTTGGTGTTCTTATGAGAAAATGAAGGCTCGGATCTGAAATCACCGCGTTGAAGGAGAACTGGAGATGCGCCACCACGCTTATGACCAAGGGCGCGGTGGAATGAGGATGACGAAGCTCCCAACTGCGAATTGGAAATGTTACCGACAACGTTTACCCTCAGAAGATGCATACAGTGAGGGCAGCTCAGCGATTATCCTTTTTCTGAAATCGTTCGCCAATGATGACGGAGCCAACGATTTATTTGACGTCCATTTTAGGGAGTGCGTCTCGCCGTGAAGGATAGCGGCGAACAGGCAAATTGGACGTGGATAAGCGCACAGGAGAATAACCTCAATTACTGTACCTACGCAGTGCCAAAAAGAGAATTAACAAAGGTGTTACAGAACAAGCAATTTCCTTTACGGATCTGAGGTAGATCTTCGGAGATTTATAGAGCGAAACAATTTGGGATATCCTGTCCTCTCCAATGAATGTTAGGTACCGTTTACCGTGGAATGACCACAGGTGTTGGGAGCTCACAAAATACTCCCCAAATCATTGCGTGAAACCTTTCAACGATCTAACTCTAGCCGTGTCTTTATCAGCTACCTTCTTTTGCTGTATCTTATTTGAATCAACGGCAGTTGACATCAAAGCCACCGTGTTCCTTGTTTAATCTAACTCATTCTCCTCGTTTATGCAATGATTGTCAAAAATTCCATCCATAATGGATATTCATTGGCCCCATAATAAGGAATCAATCAATCAACAATGTAAAATTTCAGTTAGATTCTTCCGACCAGGGAAAGAGTCCTGGAAATTCCGTGTTTGTTGATAGCGGAGGCTCGAGATCGTCACTATTCTATTCAGAGTGAAAGACGCCTCGCTGACTTGTAGTAAGTCAATTTCGGGTGGAAAATTTCGATAAACCAAAGTTTATCGAATTAAACCGTGATTTTCTTTTGAGTATTTCATAAGAAAAAAAAACTTTTTTTTTATACCGTTGAAAACCAGTGATTCTGAGGAAGTTTTGCCTGAAAAGTGGGAGTTACGAAAACTTTTTATTATGAGCAAGAAAAAACATGGAAGAAAGTCGTTTTCTCTTAAATGATCAAAATTGATATTCGGTCCGATTTGCCAAATTCTAAGCCATGATGAAATTCGCTTATATCGCCCTAAGAACATAGGAAATTCTAACAGTGTAATGTAGGAAATAGGAATTTCCTATTATTTCCTATAATACAGGAAATTCTAATATGGGTTAAAATTGATTTTCGAGTGAGAGTTGCAGACATTACAGTCACACAAGATCGGAAACTTGAAAGAATCTTAAGAGTAAAATAACCCGGAAAACGAAGTCTTAAAAAAAAAAAATCCTCAGGTGTCTAGGTAAATTACCTACTTAATTAAGTTTTGAAGAAATTTTTCCTTCGGCGGAAAACAATAGATTATGGATATTTCCAGGGCTAGAGCTGTAATTGGAAAAATAAGATTATGGAATAAATAAAATACACACAAGATAATTTATGAAAAATGTATTGACATTCAACATTAATGAAAAAAATTGTCAAACCTTGGAAATATTAGCGGTAGTGTCAGTAATGCTTAATAATGGTTTATGGTAAGTAAAATATGAGATTAAATGTCTTGTTTCTATATGATCTATATATCGTGTGAATATAGCATCAATTGTTTTAGATTGAATGTTTCAAGCATGAAAGTTACAAATTGTGCTCCTTTTGTGGTCTTCAAATACACATTGAGATCCCCACATAGAATTATTGGAATACTGCTTTACTTAAGTTCATCAAGTACCTTTGTGATTCCCACAAGTTTGGGACTGTAGGAAAATAGATTAAGTGCGAAAAATTGTTTCAATTTATCCACAGAAGTCCCAGGTGTGATGTTGTTCATTTCCAAGTTGTCGGGGTTTCACGCAGCGCAACTGATCATCCAATTTTATAAATGTGGACATATTCTCATCGACAACAATGGTTTTTAAATAAAAATTTACCTCTTTGATTTCTACCTAGCCTTCACTGTTTAAGTTAGTATTAATCTGAAGTGCCGAAGCAATGCATTTTGTATGGAGAAAAAAAAAACGCTGCAAATTCTTTTACTGGGGTTTATTATTCGAATGGCTTGCGTTCATGATTTGAATTTCTACTAAGCTTGGGAGTGTGCCTGTTTCACAGGTGATAGAGCGATTATTGAATTTCAGGAGGTACACAAATATGATCAACTGAACAATCCAAATAGGTATTTTGGTTGAGAACAGATTTACGTGCTCTATGCATATCTCCTGAAATTCAATAATCGCTCTATCACCTGTGAAACACGCACACTCTAAAGCTTAGTAGAAATTCAAATAATGAATGCAAGCCAAATGAATAAAATTGAATAGTAAACCCCAGTGAAAGAATTTGTAGCGTTTTACCTACATTTACGGGAATGCTTCAACCCGTGTAACGGCTAAAAACCCTTCTAGGAGTTCACTCCAGTATCCACATTACTACATCACTACATCAGTACGTCACTAGGTTACTGATATAAAAAAAAAAAAACAATTATAAACCAAAATAACGCAAATGTTGCATAAATCGGGCCATAGATCGGGAATGGTTTGACCTACGGACCTGGGGAGGGGCTCATTCGATTCCTTCTAGGAGTGTTCTTCAAAAAGAGTACAAATGTAGGCCGCTTCGACTTTTTTTGAGGTTTTCAGGGATTTTACAAAACTTTGACAACCCTTAAAGGGCACTTTAAATTAAGTGAGAGAGCTGGCTCAAGAATTGGAGCGTCGTCGGACCAACATGGATTTTTCCTGAAAATTTCAGCTTTTTTGCTTCAGCCGTTTGGGAGAAATCGTGCTTACGACGTACGGCGGACGGACGGAAATGTTTATAATTGCAGATTCGGATTCTACACCCTTTGAAAACCATGAAATTTTCAGGGGGGTGGTTAGAATTGTTTTTCAAGAGCGATTACAATGGTTTATTATTGAATAATAAACCAAAAGTGTCGCGAAAAATCCCTTGACCCCCCGCTTAAAGACATACCCATGTATCTTTTTGTTTCCATGTATCTAATGAGCCATAAATTGGCCGTGTTCTTTCATTAAAACAAAAATTCCCGAGGTAAACAATAATTAATCTATTTAATCGGGAAAGAAATAACGACAGATTATATTGCTCAGGAGATGAAGTACCTAGTGGTTAAGGTTGATTTATTAATGAGCCTTGGTTCCCGAACCAGAATAGAAGTCGCATAATAATAAACTCCTGAGATTTACGACATGATGATGCCTTCCATTAGGCGATGAACAGATTTTACCGCCATGAAGCTTGTAGCCAGACAATTACAACAACTGCAGTTTTCCTTTTTTTGTTTATCGTCTTTTATACAGCTAATATGAACACTGTGGCAGAATAACATTAATTTTTAATCTTCTAGTGTTTCCTACGAGTGTGATGTTGTTGCTTTCCCGTTTTTACCAATCCCCAAAATCTCTCTACCTACTTCCTGTTCCTCGTAAACTTATTTACCTATCAATTCCTGACCATTCCTAACCACTCCTAACCACCCCTGACCGTCCTTAATAATATCTAGTCCGTAATCCTAACTCATTTTACCCCATATTCATGCCAATCATTCCTTGACCAAGACACAATTTAATAGTTATACAATCTTATGTAGTCGAAGAAATTATTCTACATGACTATACAGGGTGTCCCAGGAGTTATGCACAATTCGACTCCTACGTGTTTTACAACTCATTTCTGACCAAAAATGCTTCATAGCAATTTTTTGCCAGAGGCTTCGTTTCCGAACTATTCGCGATTTAAGATTTTTCTCGTGTTTTCGATCTTATGTCATTAAAACCATCATAACTCCCTCAATTTAGGAGATAGCTCAAATTTAAAGACACCGTTGGAAAGAGCGTTAAATTTTATATCTATTTGATGTCAGAAATTTTTTTTGGGTTCCATTGAAGATGTGTGATTGCTGCGCGAAACGGCAGTTTTGTCAGAATCTTGAAATCGCCTCTTTTTCATCGCGCCTAGAAGCCCCATGAAAGCTTGACGCAGAACTGTGCAGGCCTGGTAAAACGTGCGCCGAAATGTCCGCTTTCCAACGGTGTGGTCGTTTTGGTGTTTAAAAATATTTTTAGTTAAGGAATTGGAGTTTAAATGCAGAAAAACGTGTGTTTTCTGTTAAAATTGAGGTTTTTCCAACAGTCTCGAAGATGAATGCGACTCATCGCAGCCGGAAATGAGTTGTAGAACACGTAGGAGTCGGATTGTGCATAAGTCCTGGGACACCCTTTACCACTAAAAAAGACGTAATGTTTGAAAATTGGAAAGCTACGGAGGAGGCATTGTCTTGGTCAGGGGCAAGGATATGCAATGACCCGCACGACCCTACGGTCTTGAAGGAGGGGTTGCCTTGAGCGCCGTGTATTATCAACCCCAATCTGATTTGGCCGTTGATTGGGCGTTGCAAGGTTGAAATCGAGTTCATATAGAGAGTTAGAGTTTAAATAAGATTATTAAGATATAAATTAAAAATAATTATTTAAAAATGAAAATTGAAAATGAATTTAATGATTGAAAACGTTCGTTTGTGATCAGCGTCTACGGCATTTCCAAGCTGTCCAGCCAAAGTCAGGATAAGCGAAGATCCGAGAGACAGCTATTGTTTGTGTTCATTTACGATTGATTGCGATAATTTGCTTTCAGTTGAGTAGCTATACCACAAGTGAGTATGTTGACATGATTTTTGTGTACGGTTTTGCCAATGGTAATGCTTCTGAAGCAGCAAGGGAGTCACACTCCTCCTGTGTACAACTCACACCCATGCGAACACGTCGGATAGTACGAGGAAAAAATATTGGTAGATGATATTGTTTATGTCGCTGATCCTTCTTTATCTAGTAAACTTTCTGTTTTTTATCTACTACCTAATTTTTTTTGTCACTAAGGTTCTGGTTATTACTACCAGCTATGTTCAATAGCTATAGCGCACCATGATGAATGGGAATATGCAATAGGGAAAACCACCGTAATGACGAACACAAAAACGAGCACCTTCATAATAAAACACTAAAGATATTTTTAACTTAACTAAAGATATTTTTAATAACCAAAACAACTACACCGTTGGGAAGCTGGCATTTTGGCGTTTTTTGCACGTTTTACCAGGCCTGCACAGTTCTGCGTCAAGCATTCATGGGGTTTCTAGGCGAGATGAAAAACAGGCGATTTCAAGATTTTGACGAAACTGCCGTTTCGCGCAGCAATCGCACATCTTCAATGCAATCAAAAAAGTTTTCTGACATCAAATAGATAGAAAATTCAACGCTCTTTCCAACGGTATCATCAAATTTGAGCTATCTCCTAAATTGAGGGAGTTATGACAGTTTTAATGACATAAGATCGAAAACACGAAAAAAATCTGAAACCGTGAAATACCCGGAAACGAGGCCTCTGGCAAAAAATTGCTATGAGGCATTTTTGCTCGGAAGTGAGTTGTAGAACACGTAGGAGTCGGATTGTGCATAACTCCTGGGACACTCTGTATAAGCAGAATTATCTATTTCATAAAAAGAAAAATCACAGGAGACGAATACTGAGAATATTCCTTTAACCACCCATCCTGAACATCCCTACTGAGCCAATGCCAATCGAATACTAACCATCCTCAACAATATCTCAATAATGCTATCCACCCGTAACCATCAACAATAATCCCAAACTTTTCTCGACCAATACACTAGTTTGGTTGCCATAAAACCTTACACTGTTATAGAATGTTACAGAGAAATACCTATCTTTTAATTTAAAAAAGAACTCCTCACATCCATACATATTTTACAATCCTATCGCTCGTTCAAATCAAGTTATTCTAGGTTTGGTAGAATTCTATACTTGTTCGTTTCTACTTCGTTAAGCTGCAAAAACACCTTCTCCTTATTAGAAAGAAGGTAGACAGTTGTTGAAAGAAGAGAATCTTCAACCATCCCGAAGATCCAAGTATTCTGACAGACAGAATTAGGGGTTGTCTTGTTCAGGTACACATTTCTACAGCTTATCGAAAGCAGCTTACAGAAACGACCACACCAGCCAGTTCATCGTCTTTTAACCTTTATACGTTTTCCTTATTTCTTTTAATACCCGTCTGGTAGACAGCAGTGATGGTCGGTTAATTTGTTCAAGTACCATCACCATCCAGTTACCAAATCAGTAAACACCCATGTCGATAGAGACCGATTGCTGGCGATTTAACCCGGATCACGTATCGATGGACGGCATCGAGATAGTGTGTTCAGGAAGGTCGCAAGATATCGTGCTGCGCCTTTCGCAACAGAATCCAAAAATCCTTCTCGCATTTACTCCCCCAAAAAGTCTCGACCGTCCCTCGTCTGTGATCTCCGTTGTGAAATCTCCCTCTTTCGCTCCTCTCCATCAAAGTTCAAACATTAGACCCTGTTATAAGAATCTCTCCCTTCCCGAACCACCTTCGGATAAGGTGATCTGAGAGTATCTCCGAGCTAACAGTGATTTGATATTCACCCACCTTGTAAAAGAGCCTTCCCTCAATTATAATTGAAGATGGACGAAACGATTCTTGCCGCAACACTTGCAGTTCGTTGGATTCTGGACACGGATTTTTTTTCTCTCGGGATCTCTCGTCCGACTGTCTGAGCCACTCACGATCATGCAGTTTTTGAGGTCATTGGGGCAATCCTCCGCGGGGTGGAATCCCGCACCTACTTTTATTGGTTTCCGTCTCCGTTACGACGCTTGAGTCTATTCTGACATTTGCATTTTTCAAATGCATCGCGCCAATGCAGCGATTGTTATCACGAGAACCTAATGTTGCTACACATCTGACGTTTCTAAGTATTTCTAAACTCATTCTGTAAGCCATGGGAAGCTTTTTTATTGATCAACACTTACAGACTACATATAAAGTAGCCATCACTTTATTTTGCACTTCACTTGTCTTACATTAACAACATAAATGTTCTCAGGCATTCCAATTTATTCATCCGGTTTGACACAACGCGAAGCCTTTTTATTGTTTGACATTTCCCCATAACAGATAAGATACAAACATTCTATTTCAAAGTGTACTTCTCTGGTTACACATAACATAAATAAATCGTCGTCAATATCGAAGGTGAATACGCCTTAAAGTTGGAGAACAGCTTGTCACTCTCACAACTTTGCTAGAGCCATCAATTGTAAAGCTACCTCAACACCAAGAGTTACCTTAAGACCTTTACTTTGAAGTTGACTTTTTAATTTTATGTTTTGGCAAATGTTTTTATGGCTAAGTACATACAACTAATCTAACGTTATTTGTCGGTAAACTGGCGAATCATCAAAGGTATTCGTATTTCTTGAACGTCCTGTTTATGGGTCATTCTCAGAGAAAGGACAATGTTCATGAATCTTACGAACCACAGATATCAAACGAGCGTAAACTGGAAAACTGTTTTTAACCTCTTATTCCATCTGACTCCTATTTCTGTAAGACGCCATTTAACTACAGAAAAATGGTTTTATGGTAAAATTTTTAGTACAAAGCTAGGAAATGTCCGTAACGTGGGTGTATCAGAATACAATTTGAAATATTGGGATGTACCAACCACATATTATGAAGGTACCAGTGGGTGAAAAGTGTTCGTAACGTGATTTCCGGATTCATTCTCAACTATGTACGCCGTATCCTAGCCTTGTGGAACAATCACAGGTTGCTCAGTAGTTTCACAAACTTTGCAACGGCGAAGTCCGTTAGTAATGTGGACTAATGGAAAAGTTGCTGTCATTCACGGATTTTTCGCGTTCATTTCAGGTTCCCAGTACTGGCTGGCGCCAAAGTACATTGCTTCTCCAGGCCTGACCATCATTGGCTAGTAGAACAGTATTGAAGTCGAGGTATCGCCGCGTATTTTTATTCAGGTCAGTAACGTGCTTCAATGTTTCCCTGGCTCACGTTTAAATTTCAAATCTAATTATATTCCTTTTTGTAGAATGTGTTGTGCAAAATACTGACACAGTTTGGTTTATTCCATTGGCATCAACAGAAAGTTGTGGGTTGAGGTTAACATCAGAAATGTCAGTGACGTGAAATAAACGTAGTTTTCCACGTGGAACTATCATTGAATATCTTTAATGACTACCTATCCAGAACTGAAAATTGACAAAACCAATCTTACAATCAATGTGACAGAGTAACAAATATCTAACTGAGTCGACTAACACAAACCGTAAACTCCAAATTTCTCAATTAATTTTTCTCATTTTATTATTTTGCTTCTACACTATCAATATTTAGCCAGAGAGCTATATTTGCCCGTACCAATTGGCAGTTTTTTGTTATTCAAGCTCCAGATTTTCCTCGACTTTTCACTGCTTTTTCATAGTTTCCTGCTAAAACAGTAATACTAATATCTAAAGCAGTTCCATTAATTTTGCAAATTGAAAATGGCTCCACCAAAAAGGTTTTCTACAGAAGAGCTGAAAGAGAGGAAATTATAATTATTTATGTCTGTGATTGCTAGTGATAATTTAGCGACTAAAATTGTATTTTTAACTTTTTAAAATTATTTTGAATAAACCAATGCATCGTTGGCTCAATCTTTTTTTAGGTTTTGTTACGTGGAGGGATGATCAATGTTGTTGCTCTATTGAATTTTAAAATTCGAATTCCGGGTTTAAAAATGGAGTGACCTCAAAAAACTACTGTATTCCTTCTGGTTTCATATAAGGAACGCATGAAATTAAAAAAAAAAGCAATCTGAGCACATGCATTTTTCTATGCTACGGGGGTAGAAAATTGCCTCTTTTCTGAGAATCAGCCGTATCGGCATATTGGCGAGATAACCCACGACCGATGGAACCTCAATGTTATTCAGAAGTTTTCGGAGTTGGTGTTAGTGTCTTCAATATTTTGTGTTTATTGCGCTTTTGTTTCCATAAAGTTTTAAATGGAGTGAGACAATGACAAGTTCCTCTAATTAATTGGTATTTTTTAAAATGAAAATTGGAACATACAAGTGTGGTAGAAAATTCAATTTTTACTTGAGGAATCTCGTTCAGAATCATGAAACACTAGTTCTTATCCGGTTTAAATTAGTTTTAATCCTATATAGAAAACAGGAGGGGCTTTGAGAATAATAAACGTTTGAATATTTGGTGCTTGAGAATGAACTTCAAAAAGAAGCGCAGGGAATCGCCACCCTGCCTTGCTAGTGTCGAAAGTATGGATATTCGGAATCTATCGACAGGGTTATTACCACTATGGTTTGATTCAAGCTCGCAATACAGCTGTTTTTCATTAAACTTAACTTAACAAAACAGTTGACACAACAAAACAATGAGTTTGAATGTACCGATGGGAATCTACAGATTATTATAGGGTAGCCTAGGGATTTTAGAAATCTATCGACAGGGTTATTACCACTATGGTTTGATACGTCATAAGCCACAGGCACCAATTCAAATGTCCAATTTTCATTCACCTCGTGACGGATAAAACGGGACTTTCCCCGCAAAATTATGACGTTCATAGTCTTGATTCGACTCTAGCTCGCAATACAGCTGATAAAACCGATTATATAACCCATGGGGAAAATTTTTCAAAAAGTCCTGTTTCATCCAGTCTCAAGCAGCTAGCAGTTGAAAATGATTCCTTCTTTTCAGGAAGAAAGACTCCCACATTCATGTTTTCCACTTTTGGTGTTGCTTATCAATTTCCGACTAGCCAAATTGACGCAGCACAGATTGCAACCTTCGGCAAAGCGGGTAATGTACTTAAGAATTCTGGTAGAAGACTTCAAATGTTCGAGAACAACTGTTTGTGCGGATCTGTTCAGTCTCTTGAACAGAAGCTCGTTTGTGTATTTTCGAAAGTCCACAAGAGGCTCTCGTTTTGTGTGAACGAGCTTTTCGGTATCTGTCACGATGAATAATAATTCTGTACATTTTATCAAACTAAACTACTTAGACTGCAGCAAACATTGAAAATAAAAAGTCGTGCCGTTCTTGTCGTATGTCCTGTCTACTGTACGAACTGTGTATTTAAAATGGGAAATTCCCAGATTTATCCTATTTGGTTGAAATTTGTATGCGTCTAAGGAAAGCACCACCTTCGTCCCCTTAGCGATTTCCCCTGTCCACCGCTCGGGTTTCCTGGATTAGCCACCGCCACTGGTACTATGATGTCATTTTGAGATGCATGCGGACAGTTTCACATTCTCGTTTCTCGAATCTGATACACCTAAGAATAAACTGTATTTTAATTTTAAGAGTGTCTTCTTCCTGTCGCAAATTAATCGCATCAACTATTGGATTGGGTAACTATCCATTCCTTAGCCTCTTTGTTACAAGTTACACTGCTAGACATTTCTGATGTTCCTTATCCCTGAACATTTCATTCCTTGAATGCCATCCTTCAACTATTTTCCAATCTTCGCCGGAACTCTACCAGATTGTGAGCTAGTGAACCAATGCTCATGTGATGCGACGCCATAGTAAATAGAATATATCCATATCAATTCCATAAAATAAAAATAAAATTGTAAGTAGTATGTGTCGACTGTCCGATGAATTTACACAGAATCGACACTGTTCAGAAAGTTTTGAAACACAAAAAGCACGTTAAAATTTTGAAGGAGTTGAATTTGAGTGGAATTGTCAACCTTTTGTATTCAACAAACTCATAAGGGTTGTTTCCTTTCTTTTGATTGGGAGGAAACCAAGACGACTTCAAGAAGCGATATGATTATCTAGGCTGCCTCAAATTTTGAATCCATTCACAACCCATTTTTAAAGATTTTCAATAAGCGGGCATTGAAACTATAATGAAGATGATACCAAAGAGTCTTCGCCCGGTAACGTACTATCAAATTTTCAACGAAAGGTTACTAGACGTTGATGGTCCAATCCACCTTCGCAGATGCACGGATAACGTCATAAAAAGGTAAATATGTAGAAATTTGTCCGGTTTACAGCTCAGGCTCCCAAGTGAATGTTGAAAAAGACCGTAGCTGTATGGTAGGTACCCAGTTGCGCGATCTCTACGCTTGAATCCTGAAAAGTGACTGATTGCTGACTTGGAGGCACAACTCACCTCTCGTAATAAACTTAATTAAAAATCCTGACGGTCGGTTGCGAGGAAATTTCACGGGGATCTTACGGTAACCTAAGTTCACTCTTTTAAGCGTAAAGATGGAAACCGTTAGTACCTACCTGAGGCCGGTAATCTCAAGAATGTAAAATCTTCGCCAAATTTCATCATATTCTCCATTTTGATGAACAAGACGTTGGTCCCCTCACTTCGGAACGGTCTGATACCTATTGGCAATAAAGTTAAAAATATTGACGGTTCAGTTTTTCATATTACAGTTTAATGCGCAACAATTTTATTGTGTTAAATATAGGATGAACCCAATTACGATATATATATATACACGTAGTAATCCATGAGTAGAACAACCAAAATTCAGCTAGGTAAAATATTTCATTTACCTACCGTTGCTTCACTTGTACCACAATTATGTTACTTACCGTAAAGCGGGGTGAGAATGGTACACACATGATTTTAAAATTCTAATTCTCTGGTAGGATATAAATGCTGTAATTTTTCGGTGGAATAGACATTATGTATCCATCTATTTTTCCGCCTTTGGCCGGAAACAGTGTGATCAGCTGATATCATCACTTTCTATAATTTCTTGTGAAAGTGTCAACGGTGTTCCCTGTAGCTAAACAATCGGAGACGGTGAATGTTTTATATTCGTCGCCACACCTATCCTTGAGCAACATAATTCATTAAAACGCCAAAATTGTTCTCCAAACAAATTTTGAGAGCAAAAAGTCAAAACTGCTGCGTTTTTTTGGTTCCTAATGGTATAGACGAGTATAAGCAAAGTATAGTAAATGGACCTGTACCTCAATAGAAATGAAATTGTGGTTCGCTGCAAAGGAACATCATGAAAGAAATTTCGGCACCTGTGTTGAAATCTGTACTAGCAAGCCTATTTGACGTTGACGGCGGAGTTACGCAAAAATTGTTTGACCCTACCTACGTTGTACTAGTTCCTACTTACCTATGTTCCTGGTGATGACACGCTTCAACTGTAATTTTACCTTAAAAAAATGTTTATTATCTAAAAAGTTGTGTGTCTTGTTCTTTGTTGATCTTCTTCGGCTTTTGACAGCTCTTCGACTTATTCAAATGTCTAAGGAGATCCTTATGTGGTCAAAATTCAAAATTAGGTGAGATTTCAACAAAAAATAAATGAACAAATTCCAGCAAAACCATCCTTCATGTTAGTTATCTGTCATCTGTTTGAATGTTCCTGATAGGTACCCTCATAATATTCAAATGATTTAACACCTTTACCTACAGTTTATTCCAAAGTGCAAAAGTACCTTTTTCGGTGGGATTTTAAGTTTAGTCTTCAATCAATAAAATGATAACCTATTTCTCAACCCAAAACACTGTTTCTCGTATTGGCAGACTCGTGAATTGTTTCTGTAACGATTGCAAAGGCGAAATGTCTTTGCGTGTATAAAGACATTTTCAAAAGAAATGTTAGTCAGTGTACCATAGTCACCCCACAACACGAGATGAGAATGGTACATTTTTGAAAAAATATTACTCACTTATAATTTATCCCAAAAAAATATTAGCCACAATGAAAAAACTCGTTGATAGATGGATAATTCAAATAAACATTCGAATTTCCTACATTTCCTACAATGAAGATAGCGTAGGAATAACAAAAAATTTATTGAAAACGCATCTCTTTTATTCGAGAGAAAACTTAAATTACAAATAAAAATTCAGCACAATTACATGATAGCTGCAAAATACTTAAGAAGGTAAGACATTTGTTTATGTGTACGTTTTTCAGATAAGGGATTGTAACTGACCATTATGAGACCACTCTGATCCATTGTGACACTATCCCGATTTCTATTCAGATTCTTGATAATGGCAAAGTTTTCGGGTGCACTATTGGCAATTAGACACCTTTTCCAAAACGACGGAATCTTGTTGGTCTTTACACCTCAGAGTATATGAGCGTTTCTGAGAGATCGTTAAGAACCGCTTGGCTAGTCTCTGCTTAGGAGTATTTTGCCAGTATATTGTTCGTGCCCTGTCCGATGATTTCTGGATCTGTCGAGTTATATAACTCGTTGGTAACCCCTAGTTGAGGTTCAGCTCCTTTTTCCTCGTTACTCTCTATTCCCTCGTGACCCGGTGCCCCGAGCAACGTTAGTTTTGTCGCCTAGGGACGCAGCCTTGAGTGAGCTGAGGCGACTCTAGGTCAGCTTTATCGTTAATGAGGAGACAGAAATAGCCTTTAGTGCCCCCTGTCTGTGTGAAAATATGTAGATTCTTGCACCTTTGAATTGTTTTCCGTCAATCTCTTCTGGACACGATTCAGTTAGAGGGGCCATGGTAGCCACATGACCAAGGAGGAGTCTTACTTCTGGAGATATTAACTCACATATTGAACAGAAGTGGAATGAGCAACTTCATGAGTCGGAATTTTGAATAATGATCAAAGAATCTAAGTTGGCGTCCTTGATTCTATCGAATGATACAAGTTTTAGCTGTACTGCGCGAACGGTCGAAATGACGGTTGAAGTTGAAAAGCAATATAAAGCAATTAAATAAATGTAACTGTATTCAATACTGAGAGTTCGATATAAGAACGACGAAACTTAAAGGATCGATCCAGCAACTAATTTGCAATAAGTTTACCTCTTACCAATTTTTTTTAGTCCGTTCCTTTTTTGCATATTCTACATCAAAGTTTTATTTAGTATTTTCACCCTAACTTCACTAAAATGGCTATACCTCCCTTAATTGAATGAAAAATGAATTTCAAATTATACCGTTGAAAATAAGGTTAAATTTTCTTTAATTTTCTTTTAAGTCACGTTGTACACGATTTTTTCAGCTTAAACTTGAATTGGGCAACCTTCTGATTTTCAAACAATTTTAAATGTTGATTTACCACTACCATAATTTTTGTTCTATCTGTTGTAAATTGTACTATTACAAAAAATGAAAAAGAACTTGGAAATATTTTATAATTATTTTGGTTATCGTTGTTTAGAAAAGGATAAAAAGGTTGTGTTTCAGATCACATCCTTTTCCATTTATAAATTAGTTACCCCCTCCCCCCTTCTTGTTTTTTCTTTGTTTTTTATCATTTGGGAAGTTTTAGAAATGTGTCCATTCGATTCAGCGAGAAAAATTCCGTAGTTATACTCCCTCCCCCCTTTAATTCATCCAACACCAGTCGTATTATCTCACGACAAAACGCTGATTTCGTTTAAATAATTCAAATTTTGCCAATTTAATACTCAAATTACTCCATCCCGAATTGCTGAAAAATAAAAATTTAATATACCGGTTAGAAAGTTGATAAAATTTAGATGTTTTTACGTAGAGCTCATCCATTTTCCATAGGATGGTATAGCGGTTATTCAACATTGACAATTGTTAAAAAAGCAGAAGGTTGACAAAAAAGTTTAGGCTAGAAAAAACCATGTATGACGTGACTTAGGAGGAAATTTATGGGATGAAAAGTAAAGAAAATGTAACCCTTTTTTCAACGGTATAATTTATTTATAAAGTCATTTAATCGAGTTATAGCCGTTTAAGTGCAGTAAATCGGAAATTCAAAATTAAGAAAAAAAAACGTTGATGTCAAATAGGCAAAAAAGGAGCTAACAAAAAAAAAAAAAAAAAATTGCTGCGAGGTAGAAGTTATTGCGAATTTGTTGCTGAATCGATCCCTGAAGTTTTGTCGTTATAATACCGGACACCCTGTATAATAAACAAAAAGTTTATTATGCTTGAACTTTCAAATTATGTGCGTTGCAATAAATCACTTGAAATTGCAAATCAAGCATTTCATGATGAGGGCGATGAATGTTTGGAAAATGTTTAAATGAAGTTATTCTCCTAGATATTTTACCATTGTTGGTTCATTTTCAATTCCCTCTCTCCATAATTTTACAGTTTGTGCCCCTTTCACTTTGTAAGCCTGAAGTGGCATTGGGCCCTTTCACTTCCCTTAGTCAATGGGATTCAATCTCCTTTCACCTAGGCATATATAAGATGAGCTATCTGTGATGTACTTTCAGTTCATATTTGTTAATGACGATGAACTAACCGTCGAAATCGATTCAACAGTGTAACTCATTATTTCCGTGGAAATGTAGACAACGTTCTATTTTACTCCGTTTTTTATTTTATGGGAATCCCACCTGAAGTAATAGGTGGTTAATAATAATCAGTTACGTACCAATTGTGTCTTTCCAGAACGGTCTTGTCGATTTCTTTCAGCTGTTGGAATGAAATAAAATCAGAACTTGAGGTGACCACGTCACTGTTTTTAGGGGACCATGTCACTGTTTCGCTACGAATCACAGATGCCCAAAGGTAAGATGTCTGTGATTGGAAGGAGGTACTGCCCATTATATTCCTCTTACAAAGGTAAAAAATAAAAACAATTTTATTCGTTCTAAAGAAGCAAAGTTAAGAAACAAAGTAGGTGGAATATAATTTTACCCGACACCTGACACAGGGGAAAAAGCAACTGTAGCTGTTGTCGACGGTCTGATCCAGTTCTAAGAATCTGTCTACCTTGAAATTTAAAACAACAAACAAGGTTTTATAGGTTTTTCTCTGAAAATAATCTACATAAGAGTGATAAATATTCAAAGCAACAGGTGCTATCCTTGTCTAATATCTGCTTAATCGTCAGGTGTGAAAAGACATAATTTTTTATAACGTAATTTTATTCAGTGATCCTACCCCAAGGGTGCACAGTACACGGGTGCTGTGCGCTACGCTATTCACGCCTGTCACACAAATAATAATGAAGCGGCTCCTTTCCCGGTACGAACCTTTTAATTCAGGACAAACGGGTCGCGGTGCGGCCATGAACGGACCGCCGCCTTCTACCATTAGTTCAAATATCGGGGGGGAAAAAAAGAAAGAAAAAGGTCAAATGGTATGACCTTAGTTGATGGCAGGGATTTACTTAATTCGCGGCACCAGAAAACACCGTTCGAACGAAAACGAGCTTGGCAGGCTATTTTTTCACAGATAAGCGGTTATGGGAGGTTACGTCAGGCCCGTGCGTGGGTCGCTCAGTTCATTCATTCAAGATCCCACTTCGAAAAAAAAAAAAAAAAAAGTGGCGTTTATTTTATACGAATTGATTTCATCAACAACTCGCATTTAATTTGATATCGAAGATTCAAAGTAATCAAATATATGTTCTGTTAATGAGAAAAGTGAAATTTACGGCTTAGGTACGGCCCCTGAAACACAGTAACTGCAGTACCAAGAACTAAGGTGAGGTCAGAGATGGTTGAGATCAATGATATAAGATAAAAATGGGCAGAAAAAAATTATTTTACTAGTGGCAAAATTTTTAGGATTGGTCGTTTGGGAATCAACCTTCATGATTTAGTTTTGGAACGTGAGGCAAGTTTTACGTGTAAGAAACGATGAAATTCCTATTTTTAGACGTACCTATATAAAAACAACTGCTCACTTCGTGTTTATTTGGATTTGTTGGCAGTAAGTTGTTTACTCGGCTTTAGCAAAATATGAATTTATACGTACACAATCTAACTTAATTATTAAGCCATTTAAATGGATGAGAATTGATACCAATGTAAAAGTATCACCAGTATTCGAAACCACCTGTATTTGAGTTTAATAGTTAAAATGAAAACTGTTTGTGTTCTTGCTAGCAATTTCGACGGAGAGATCCGGGCAGTCCTGCTTGCCCTCAAAACGCTAACTACCGCAAACTGCCAAAAGTGTGTAATATTGTGCGACTCCCAAGCTGCAATTGTTAGCCTGTGCACTAATGGCTTAACCGAGATGTTCTCGAGGGCCGAAAACTCATAGAGCAGCTGCTTGATGGAGGGATTACTCTGGCACTGCAGTGGATCCCTTCGCATGTGGGAATCTGGGGAAATGGGAGGGCTGATGCCCTAGCCAAGGAAGGCTCCCAGATGGACATGCCAAATGTGTCGGTCAGTTTCCTTGCAGCAAAAAGCGTAACAAAGGCCTCCATCAACGGAAAAATGCAGGAGACCTGCCTTCCGAGCACTGACAGGGCACGACTACCTGAACGCTCATTTGCATAGGCTTCGACTGAGGGACGACATGCTGCACTCTCTGTGACAGAAGTGTAGCGATGACCTCTGAGCATCTTTTTGACTGTCCCCGTCTTGAGGACATAAGACAATCTTTCAAATTTGACGAGACCAAATGGTCGAAATTCGCATTGTTATATTGGGCTGCGAAAGGTATTTTGGCGGAAGAGCCATGACATATCGGCGTAGGGTAAAAAAAAAAAAAAAAAAAAAAAAAAAAATAATTGTTAGGGACATAGTAGTTAAAAATCTTTATCGTAGTTAAAAATCTTTGTGTTCTATTAATTTATAGTCAATAGTTTTCGCAGCCCATAACTTTTATAGAAAACGTCTTGATACCTTGGGTTGCATAGTTCCGTGTAAGTAGGGATCTAGCAAACGTAATATAGCGTATGTTACTCCGCGAATATAATAGAGCTTTCTAATGATGAAAGACTTGTCTTTCATTCACAAACTAGAGTCAGGATAAAAATTAGGAAAGAGTTAGTGTTAACAAGATAGCAACAATAGTTCCCTCTTCATAATTTCTTATAATCCTAACCACACCATTTTAAAGTCTCTCCTCTAATAAATTGATGTTTCCACCATCTAGATGGCTTCACATTTAGAGAAGAAGACTTCTAGCAGATGCTGGTGTTGACGAGAAGAGAACTATTCGCTTTGGATCCATCTCACTGAAGGTACTCGATGACAAGAGAGATGAATGTCGACTGAGTCGTGCTATAATTTGCCCGTTTTTGAAGTTCTTAGGGTCTTTTAAAAAGTCTCGATGTTAAAGTGGGTCGTGGTTGAGTCCGGGCTCCTCCCAGCGGACCCGATAGACTTTTAAAATCGGTTGAGTAATAGGTGAGTTTAATCGCAATGAAATCACAAAAGAAAATCAAATCTTTCCTCTTTATAATGTAAGTAAATATGTAGAGGGTTTGTATGCACTTGTACACATTATTGTAACTTGGAAGGCTTTGAAACACTATTAATCTCGATATAGATCGAACTCACAAAAAATGAGTACGATAGAGGGGGAAAAGACTACATCACGAATGATGACGAAGATATTCTGCTCATACTAGGTTCAAATGGTTGAACATGACATCTGACAGGCTGCACTAAACTTGTTCGGATGCCATTTATACACAAACATTTATAAGTAAAACATAACTTCCATTGTTGCGGAGACCCCGTGGCACAAGGGTACGTTACAACAATGAATTTACTTGTTTCCCATAACTCTTCACCCGTTTCTATTACTAAGTTTTTCCTTTGTCATCAACCAACTCGAAGAGAGACAAATCGCCTGTTCTTTATAGCAGTGTTTATGGTTTACCATTCCAATGTCCCGAAGAACAAGCAACAACAACTCCCTTCGTTGTTTCACAAAAACGTATGTTCTTCGGTCCAAATATCATCCGCTATTTGAAGAAGTAGAGCTTCTACATGGCAATCCCCAGTATGCGGAGGTTAAGACCATGGAGTAGTGAGACGACGACTTCCCTTCGACATCTGACCCCTCGAGGAGACGTGAAACTACTAGAGACTACATCTATTTCGAACACAGTGGATTGCTCTCAACAGCTAACAGACAAACTGTCATGTACTCCCAAGTATTCCGACGTAGAGCCACCAAAAGAAACTCCACCTTCAGATACAAGACAGACGAATACTCCTACAAAATCAACTACACCTCAGTATACTTTTCGACGCTCAGATAGAGTCAGCAAACCACCTGAAAATTGAGACTACGTTCTAAAATGAAGTGATTGTTCCACAGTTTATATTCACACATACGTTCCGTTAGTTATCTGTAAGCATCATTTATGTAAATTAATATTCTAATGTGAAGTTTCAACTCGAATAAAGCCTTAACTTATATTCTGGAAAGCTTATTTACATTACAATCCTCCAGTATCTTCCCTGCCTCTGGCTGCCATGATTTAAATGCGCTTAACATGATTCCGGTAAATACCCCTACCGGACTGGCAATCATAAATTCTCAAGGCGCGACTGTTGTGGGTGAGCTTGTTCAATACCTTGAACTGACAGTTCAATGTCATGCAACGTTGTAGGATGTAACCTTATCACTTCTGTCACTTCGTTTGAGTCATACCGGAAAAAAAAGAAAATAAATGTTTTTTATTGCAAAACGAAAAAGTGCCTCGTAAAATACACCTTATTCTTAAATGTGACTCGCTTGACACAATTCCGTCAATAGTTTTCTGTCAAACGGTAAGTTCGTTTTTTTTTCTTGTAGTCCATAAGGAATCTGACTACCACTCAAAATGAATGACAATAGGTACCTTATTTAGTGATTAAAGATAATTGTGCAGAGGTGGTTTAAATGGATTAATAATTATGAAAATGTCCTTAAGGGGGGGGGGGGGACGAAGTTTTAAAATTGTTTATTCTGTTATATTTAAAACCTTTTTGATTGAGGCGAGATACACACAAACTTTATTTTTTCAAATTCCTTTTTTAATTTTAGATGGGAGTTTAACGTGAAATCTCATCAAAACAAGGCCATTGAAAAGTTTGTCATTTGGAAAGATTTGATTTGTCATTTGATTTGATTTTGGATTTGGAAAGCAGTCAAATCTGATCTCCAATCTTCCTTCCTGATTGATGGAAAAAATTGTTCTCGAGGTTGGCCATAAACAGATTATCGTAAGATGATTTCTTATGATGGTCTCCATTGCGGTTCCTATCTTCTGAATATATGTTGGTTGGAGAAACATTCATTGTTTGTGTTTTTGTTGCAAAAGCGCCGTCTTGAAAAATGAAGATACACCGGAGGGAATGAACAGTATATCAATTACTCATATTCCAAGGGCGGCGCCGAGTTTTACTCGCAGAGAAGATTCACTGGAGATTACGGATTCATCTTCCCACCCCATAAATTCGGAGTGGGCACGTCCTCGAAATTGTCTTACAACAGTATTTTATGTGGATTAAAAAACCGTTTATAAAAATGGTGTAACCTCACGGAAAGGTCCTTCAGGAGACTGTAAAAATGATGGATTCAGGCGGTCGGCGGGCGTAGGAGGCGAGCCAGGGGACGGGAAGTAATGATTGATACAGCGAGGTACCCGCTAAGTTGGGGATCGTGTCATTTTGTCCTCTCGAACCTGTTTGAGTCCTAGACCCTCCTGGCGTGACATAAGCCTCATCTTCGGAAACGAATTACTAATCTTTTTTTCAAGCCCTTTGTCACGGCGAGAACCCGTTTCTCCTTCGGGATTCAGCGGGGAGTTTGATTTTTAATTAATTCTTTGGAGATAGGATTTAGTAATATTTTAACTGTAATATCTTACTATGGAATTACTGTTTTGGACGCGAGCAGAACGTACAACATACAGAAATCAGCTGCATTGGTGAACTATTCACGGGGGTCACTGTTCTTTGATGCATTGATAAAGATGCATGATATTACCTTTGAGAATGGGCAACAAAGTCAAGAGAAATGAAGTAAAGCGACCACTGTACAATAATTCAAAAATCGCAAATTTACTTGGAAAGTCTCTTCTTATAAAACTGCATCAGTTTGTGGAAGGGACACTTGACTAACACTAAATTAAACTAACTAGGTAAGTTGTATAAAAACCATGGTGGGCAATGTTATTAATGAAGTTGAGAAAGGCGGAGAGGGAGATTGGATTGCCACACTGTGTTTACGACCTCTCTACCTTCTTGCAAACAAAGAACTACCTGCTTCCTGCTGCTGCTGGTACCTGGTTGCTCGAGATACTACAGTTGGAGCTGGGCTTTCTAGCTCGCCCAACCAAATGAGCAGGTTGGTGCTCGAGCTATTGTCCAGCCACGTAACTCACATGCCGGCACTATTACGGAAGTATTCGAGAAGAGTGCCTACCCCTCAGCTTTCAAGCATGGGTAATCAACCACGGCCACCACGAAGGCAACCGCTTTCAGAGGGCAGGCAGGAGACGCATGGCTGAAGCGTTGCGTCGGTTCCGTGGGTATCCCTTGCTACCGATCTTGTTTATGAAATTCACCATCGAATCGGGATCCCAAATACCGTTAGCCAGATCGGTGCAAGCCCGTTACAGGAAATGAGACCCTGTAACTTCCTCTTCATCCTCAACCTCACCGTAGTTGTGTGTGTTCCATACTTTCATGTGTTCCATACTTTCTTTAAATGTGAATACTGGGCTGCCAACAGAAGTTGGCTTCAGCAGACACTGGAGCTATCACCTCAGGGCATGACACCAGAATGTATCTTAAGTAAAATGCTTGAGCGTGAACAGAACTGGACCGCCGTAGCATCCTTTTCTAAAAAGATCCTGAAAATAAAGGCTGTGAAGGAACGGGAGAGGCAGAGCAGAGAGAACACGGACCGAGAGGAGTAACAAATCTCTCCCTAGAACCAGCCTGAAGTAATGTGTCAAACAGTTCCAGGCTGAGTTCCGTCGTGGGAAATGGAAGGTGAGGTTTTAGTGGGTTTGAATCCCACATAACCCAAAGTGCGGTCCCTTTTGGGTATCTTAGGAGATCCGATTTCAAAGGAAATCCTCACCTGCCACCGAAAAAAAAAAAAAAAAAAAAAAAACCTCACCGTAGTAAGGTCCAATCATTATGGATATGATATGGTGGGGGAGATAGAGGGAGTGATAGGAAATTCCTCTATAGGATGACCATCAGTTAAGGAAAGAGGAGACGGATGGTGATGCGACGAAGCACTTTTGCCGAAATGGCCAACTCAAGTAGCTCCGCCGAACCTATCCCACGCCTCACTCCGGTGGCCGTTTTTATAGTATTTTTTCATATTTCTCCTTAAGTTCATTCCATATTCACGCTGCCACAGACGACCTACACATCCAGAACTATAGCGTAAAGTCACACAAACATACATACACAGAGATAGAGAGAGGATAGATAGATATGAACCAGGTGTAGTTCAGAGTGCGCTAAAATGTTAAATGATCGTAAAACTTTCGATTTTTACAAAAAAGTTGTCTTTCGAAAGTGAACAGTACTTTTCCTTTAAATTGGTAGACTTATAATTTTGATTTTATTATCATGTTTAGCCTTTCTCTTCCAAGAACGAAAGTTTCCCCACATTCCAGATACAATTAACTTCACTGTCTTCTAAAAACCGAAAAACGTAGTGACACTGCCCTCATTACTCTTTGAACACAGGCATGTCCTCCTACATGTGCATAAGACTTTTTAGTAGTCACAAACCCCCTCTTATTTGTCCAAGTACTTGACTGCAACTGTGGCGGAAAAATATTACCTACGGCCTGAAACCGTTGGGATGCGGATCTTGGAATGATCTGAACGGCTAAAGTGGACGGGGTCACCAATTTAAGCTTAATTCACAAATAACAGACAAGCGTTTCATTACATCGAATGTTTAATCAGGGTTTTTTTCAGCTTCCACTAAAGTTGGTTTCAATCGGTAACGAAGGATTTATTCAAATCGCTCTATTTGTTGAGGAGATAGCCTTTGACAACGAATAATATTTCTATTTCTCTCGCACACCTACCGCCCCATTCAACTGTAACCTGAGGTTTCATATGGATGGATTTGTGTCATTGGAGCTAAAAGGGGATTCAGAAAATATCGCAGAGTAACTGAAACTTGGGTGTCAGGATTCTACACTCAAGAGAAAGACACGCTAAAAGTCAGTTCTTTCGGTTTTGTTCAATTACTCAAATGAGTGTATATACGAGAGTGCGATTGTTTTAACTTGGTTTTTAGCATATTCATTAGGTGTTATTATTATTATTTTTATTACATTTTCTCTTCAAACGGAATCTAGAGAATTCGATGATATTCACTTGTGAACTCACTCCAGCTGCCCTTATAAAATCAGCAACTGTACTCTTTGACCCAGATATATTTAACTGTATGAATGCTGCAGGGGGTGCGACATTCAATTCCCGCAGACTAAAATGCTGGCAACTACACATTAGCATTTACGCCGCATTCCGTTTTGAAGGCGCCCGGTGATGTCAATTGCACAATGTTTGACATTCATAGGTTCGAAATATTTATCATCTATTGTTTACCGTCTTTGATCTGTGATTTTTTAATGGATTCGCTGAATTGATTTGAATAAGTGGCTTTGTCTTGTATGTATGCCAGTGGATGCCATTGTTACGGCAGATAGCGATACTTCAAGAACAAATATGTGATGAGCTGATCCTAGACCTGTCTATGGAGAATACCAAGCTAAGCCCCGAAGGAACGCAACAGTAATGGGTTTGCATACTTGAATGTTTGAAAGTTGGGCGGAGCAAAGCGGCCTCATATATATCATAGGCGCTTAAAGGTTAACGTGGAGTAAGCGATATGAAACAGGTACCTACATTCAAACTACCTCTGTACGATGTTTAACGAAATAGAAGTTTTAATCACTTAATCATAAATACAAATAATATTTTTGAAACACGTTAAGTATTACTTAAAATAATCTGCGAATCGTAAACATTAAAAATGGTTTCAGGAATAATTATTAGGTTTCGAGCCTTAAATATGGCTGTGATTACTTGGAGTGTAAAGTATTACTTCCAATTATCTGCGAATCGTAAAAATTTAGAATGATTTTAGGAATAATTATTAGGTTACTAACCATGAATATGGCGTCGATTACTTTTAATGATTAATAAGGAACGATGCGTGTACTTCATGTACATATTACATAATTTTAATTGTTTATTAAAATTATATGTGATTTGAGTTTTACATCATTTTTTTATATACTAAACGTTAAAGTTAGTTAAAAATAATAACTCCCAGAATTGAATCTCGACGTAGCTACTACCTGCTATTTGTGAGAGTTGACTAACTTTTTCTGGTCAACGCGAGGAAGTGGCCGTTCCACGAAGTTTGGATTGGGATCCTGTTGGGCAAAATTGCAGATTTCGGTGTTCATCCAAAGGCTTGGGTTAGCCCTCGGATCACCACATATTGTCTGTTCCGTCTTTTATGATTCATCACATCTTAATCTGGTCATATTTCAGTCTGTACGTGCATTTGTGTATGTCCGTGTCACTCGAGATCCGTATAACTATGGATTTTGGTGAAATTATCTGGGAGTATGTGGGTTAGGCTATGGATGGTCCCCTTCAACATATAGATAGTCACGCTTCAGTCTTAGCGAGCTCAAAAGTGAAATCCATTAAGCATAATTCCTTGAAGCCCAAGTTGTCCCATCTCAGGCACCTAAGAAAGTTAGTGGGGAAATGCATAAACTTTCACTCAATCATATCAATTGTAATCAATCACACTATTTCTAGTGGTTCGTATTGTCCGTGGCTACCGCTCATGCACGAAAGTGAAATTTTTGTAATAAGCTTATTGAATGCAGATGAATACACTTGATTTTGACTAAACTTCCACAGTGTCCGTTAGACGACAGATGATTCCGTAGGATTTTCATCATCCAAAACTCAACAGCACGCGCTTGCATTAGTTTAAAATACATCAAGCATGAAAAAAGCGTATTTATATTACGTAAACGCGGCCAACTATTAACAAACCTTCCGCCTGTATTGGATAATCCTCCTATGCTGATCAACGGTACATCCAGAGGTAATGATTCGTAGGTAAACTAGGAAACACACGTAGAGAACCAATTGAACTAGATGAAATAAAACTACAAGCTACAAGAATGCTTCCTCACATTCTCTTTAACGGAAATGAAGCTTGAGAGATGCCTGTATAGATAGTATAATCGTTTGCTATCAACCGTGCTACATGAGCTGCCGACACCGAAGCATTGTAGTTCAAATCTCCCGTTTAATTTAAGGTTTTGCATCTCCGCAGATGGTATCTTGCGTCTTATTGGCCAATTTTTCGAATTGTGAGCCATCGAATGAATGTACTGCAGCCCGAGTGGTCTCATTCGATTCACGGAACTAAGTTCTGCCAGAAGTAGATGAAACAAAAAAACCATTCTCTGAGATCAAACGTTTTTGAGATCCAAATTTTTTAAATGGTTTAATCTAAAATATAAACCCTTGGAGATGATTGACCAAGGTGCACAGACTACTGGCACATCCCAAACCGATGTTTTATTCATTCGATTTTTGAAAACTACATACCTATGTTGAACCGTGAACCAACATTACCGGAGAGGGGATTAAAATTTGTTTTTCTCTTAGTCGATTACAAAGGTTAATAACTAACCTTTGAAATAATGATAATTATTGTGGTTGATAATAATCTCTAATGTTTCTGCAAATTTCTAATGTTCTGATCCGTCCGAGAAGCAGAATCGTTTGATTGGCCTCAACCGCGATAGTCGAAATACAAATTGCTGATGTTATGGTCAATCAGTACATATGATATAGTGGCAGTAGCTCTTTGAAATAAATTCCAAATGACCGGAAGGTAACAATAAGATGACGAGCGTCTATCAAACTCCTGCATCGGCCATTGACGTGTTCAGTTTCGCGTGACCGCTCCCGGTGGAAGGCTAATGGTCCGATCATGCTCGGAGCTCCAGAGGGATGAAAAAGAGACGGGACCGAAGGACCAGACCTGCCCGCGTCTCCGCCCTTGACCCCGCGACACCATCTCGACACATCTGCCCATCCGATCTAACATCTACCAGAAACCTATTTCAGTTGCACAACTCCTCTCCGGTTTGGTATTTCGTCTTCTTGCGCCCCGTTTCGAACTTGAAATTCGTCCAGCCTTCGCTCTTCCTGCCGCTTCGTTCTTTCGGATGAGCAGTAATCGGATTATCCACCCTTTCACACGCAGGCGCTCTTCTCCCAAGGCGTGCTCATCTATTCATGTTGAAGTTTCCATCAACCTATAATGAAGTTTTTTTTATTGACTCGATTCAAGGTTTTGCAATACGTTTGCATCGAATTCAATTATCTACCGTAGAAGTTTTAGATCAGATGTTTCTTCCCAATGACATACAGTTGAACTCTTTAATTTAATGCGATTAATAAGCCATATTTGTATCTATTATATATATGAGCAGTTTTATATGCTTCAACTAAGACAAAGCGGTCGCCACATCTTGCCACTCGCAAACGTTAAGATCTATCACACGCTTAGGTCGAGAGCACTTTATCCCAACCTTTTGAAAATTTGAAGGAGCACTTCAGCGGTACCTGTTAGTGTTGGGAACAGGGTAACTCTTCCACTCCTGGGTGATGGGGGAAGTTGTTCCTTTGGCAGACCGAATTCCTTTCATCCTGTAGAAAGATTCGGATCTTCGAATTCGTTTCAGAACGACTCCAAGAGACGTTGAGATACTGTAACTGATAGTCTTATGGAGAACACACTGATTCATTCAGGCGAGTGGGTCCGGAATTCACCGTATTTCTAGGAAGAGCAGGGAACGAGATGTTATAAAGATCACCTTGCAAGGCACAGTAAAAGACCCATTTGCGGGAGACCAGACATTGCAAACAAAAAGATGCTTCAATGTGATACCGCTCTATGTCACACTGATCTCTCCTTAACAGAATTCCACACTCAAAAATAATTCCTGTGATTTTTCGGCCCTTCACATTTACTGACCTCAGTCGTTGTGACTTTTTCCTTAACTAAAAACTGTCCTCAAAGACCTCAAGATACCCAAAAGAGTGCAAGAGAAGTGGTGAAGACCATACCGGTTGAGGACTACCAGCCAACTGTAAGACCTGTAGGGATTTACAGGAACTGTACCAATTGTAAGAACAACGTTTTCATCAGTGAGTAGCTGCCCAAGGAACTAGTTTGGAGGCAATTACATAATAATTTGGAAACAAATAAAAACATTGACCAATGAAAAAGTTAATCTCATTGCTTTTGTGTCACATTTAGTATATCGCCTTTATTCATCAACGAAAAATATTTTTTTTTATATTTTCACCCCACTGATTTTTGAGAGTTTATAAGCATGAAAATCATAATATTGTAACAATAATCTAACTACAACTCTTATCATGTAATAACGGTTCGTTATGAGAACTTGGACAATCTAAAGCGATAGGGAAGAAATTAATTTCAGCTGATCAAGATGATTCAAACAGAGTAAACGTATTTTTATCCTATCCTAGAGTGGGTCCGTTCCCAAAGTCATTCATGATTTTTCAATTGTTCAATTTTCTCTGTAAATAAATTGTTGCTCCCCAGCCGGCTGAGAAAAAACTCTTTCCATCCTGAATTTGGTTCTTTCAAGTCCGTTACTTCAAGTGTGGTGTAGGGCTTTTATCAGATTATAAACAATCTCAATATGGTAGATCTCGTTGATTGATTACTGATTGATTGACATGAATGTTGATTACTTCTATATCAGATCAATGATCTACACAATCGTGTACACATATGAAAGAGTTATAATCATCCGTAGATCATTGACAATAAATTGCAATAGCTGATTAATCATGATTATCTGTAAATGTTCAACAATACTTACTTAATTAATTATTTGTAGATCGTTCATCTGATACAGAAATAATCAATCTTCATGTAATGGTTTAATTTTAATTATTCAACGATTATTTGAAAATTATTAAACGCAGCCAATGGCATAATATCTAACATGTGTATATCTAACATTGGGATGTGGTATATGTGCCATGTAGGGATCAATCGTAGAATTAAACATTAAGGTGCCTACAAATTCTTCATTGATCAGTATAATGGCAATAAAAGCGATTATAGATACCTGATATATTCGGACTAAATCAGTTGAATCGAAATTGTGGAAACCCATCATAGAGAACGGTGTTGAACGTAAGTTTCCGTTTCGACACTTATGCTATTATCAGTAACAAAGGGCATCTCGTTAGCAACCCTTAAAATCGGTATTAAATTGTAACTCGAGGAAATACAGGTCGTAGGTACTTTGTTTTTGTTATCTGATGAATCATTGAATTAAGGAGCACGCCTGTAAGCACCTACCGAAATAAAAATCAGTGGCTGGAATCGCAGGGCTTTACTGTACTGATAATAGGTAGGGACAGAATTAAGTTTATCACAGAACTGTGGGCTCACTACCAGCGAAGGCGTTACTTCTTAACATTCCTCTCTTTCTGCATTGTAGTACCGAAACGTTCGTTATTGCGGTCTACAGTTGCCTCATGACAATCACGTCAGCATCCTTCTGCTGTCGATTGCCTCGTCGTTTTCCTTGATTTCCGACCTCAGTCTGTATCTCCACAAACTCGGTTATTGGGGCTAACCGAGCCGCGTACAGCGTTGCATCTCATTATAGGCCGATTCTCGATGCTCTCCCCGATGCTGTGGTAATGCATTTGAAGAACTTCGCGCAGAACATCCTTCTCTATCAATATCTGACTTGCATTGTTACGAAAATTTGGGGGCAACAAAACGGTTGCAAATTATTACTCAAAGGTTTATTATTCCTGTATTAGAAAACCGTCCCGCATAGATCACGGACTGCCAGGTGTAGACTATTTAGCCAGAAACAATGCTTCCAAAGGTACATCGGAAAACACTTGGAAACCCGCCTAAATAATAACGAGATAAAGTAAAAATACTTGCAAAACAGAATGCTTCCCCGTTGTTCTCTTCAACTGAATTAAAGCTTGAAAATGGCGTTGTGGAGAGTAAACTCGTATAGAATCATCCGTGGCATCTGGTATCCCCAGCCACCCGTATTAATATGGCTTAATAAGAAAGTCTTACTCATATGATTTGATTTCTTCATGTATTCCAAAAATAATCGATTTCCCGTATTTTTCGAACAAGGGAAATAATGGTTTGAAAGTTGAAATCCAAATTGAAGTTTCTGTCTTGCCAAATCTGACTAGTTTTGAAGCAGATCTAGTTTAGCAATCTTCTTTTGTTATTATTTCTCATGATACTATGTATGATTTTCCATGTGTGTAAGTTAATGTCATGTATCATTCGAAGCAATTAGATTAAGGCAAAGCATATAATACATTGTTGCTCTAAATTTGCGCAAATCCTTGTTATCATCTCCTGTATGACCTCGTGACTGTCATATTGGGTAAATCCTAATGCTCCCTGTGGAAGGTAGTTTGTAAGTACCCATTCGTCCAGTAGTTGAAATCTGCATCCAACAGTAGGAAGGAAGCTAAGTCACGTTCTGAACGACCTCGGATAAAATGTGCAGACGTGGTCTCGTGATTAGGAGAGATTAAGTCTGGAATGGAAAGCATCACTGTGGGGTAATTATTTGATGTTTCAATTTAAATAATTAGGAACCTTGATGGTGGTTGGAAGTCACATTCAGTGTCACGATCGGTATCATCGGAAACTTTGATTCGTCTATAAGACCGATACTCTCTCTTTTTCCACAACTTCACTGTGGGGGGTCTCGTCAACGATTACCACGTGGAAACTCAGTATCGTATCGTCGCTAGAGTCAGAATCCGTGTTTCCTCCGCGTCATACCCAATTTAAAAGTGAGGTTTGCCAATTTCAATCAGTGGTGTTTTTCAATGGTTTTCAACTGAATGAAATCTCAGTTCCCCTCCCAGAGAAAGACCTTGAAATTAACTACATTTTTATTGGTGAGATCTACCCAAACATTAATTTTCAAAAACTGTTTTCTCCATCCTATCCTTCCTCCCGGTCAGCCCTTTCATTGATCGAACCTTTGATTGACTCGTTGACATGGTTGTTTCCATGCAATGGCAAACATTGGATCGTTGGGTTTTTGGTTCTCCTCTGACCTAATTATTGTTAATGACAAAGAAAAGTCCAAATTTATACGGTCTGACAAGTCGATCTCATGGATCGGGTCCGTACAGGAAATGGTGAGCCGTTCAACTTTGAGCCCTTCCTGTTAATTTATTGGTTTCCATCAAATTGTTTGGCAAATGGCGATCGGTCCCCTTAATGAGTGAGTGAATGAAGTTGATCCACAAATATGCAAGGTAGAAGAACACTTTTCTATGTTGACTGTTGAGGGACACAGCCAGGAAATTATGTGCATCGAGCATTTTCTTTCCTGGTCAATTACTTTTCATTCCAACCTCTCATTCTGTGAAAGTTCTTGTAATAAAGTTAATTTCGTGCAAGTAATGAATGCTTATTGCTTATTGGAAGGACTTTTAATGGTTTAGCCCACTAGTTTCCTTTTATTGAAATGCAATCAACATAATAATGGAACTCCAGACTATGCCATCAAATCTTATCAATATTGAGTGTGTCAAGTATTTGTCAAACATTTGTTATTCGAGTTTAATTTTTAGCTAAAGATTGTGATGGATATGGTTAGTCGGCCCTTCCCGATTTTAGAATCCGTCGCCTCAGGAAGTGAATCAGACGTTTTCAATCGTCTGGATCATCCTTTGAGCGTGGTGGAGCATTATTACCGCATCCAGCTCATTGGAAGGGGCAACTATACCATTCCACCACCTCACAAGATGACCAAAATGCATCAATGAAATATGTGGGTAGTTACTCAAATCCAACTCAGTTATCAGAAGTTTCATTAAAACTGGATGCAAATTGTGGAATTAATGGATAAACGGACCAGTTTGTATTCACTCTCATTACCCAATTACCTACTTAAAATATTCGTAGGTAAATCGTTAAATATAAGCAGATGCACACTTTTTATTGTGGTAAAAAATACAAAATAATTAAATAACCCTTGATTTTTTGATCAATTAATGATTTTAATGAGACCTTTGCTATTTTGTCATAAATTTATATGATAAATGAAGAGCTTACCAAAGTATGTTGTCCTATTTTCATGTGTTGGAAATTTGTGAATTATATCTTAGTTATACCTTAACAACGGATGATTCTTAGATGATAATCAATTCAATCCGATGCGTTGCATGATCTTGTCATTATTTCGTAATAGAATTCCACTGGGATTTTAGAGAGCGTTTGTACCAATAATGTCTTGTGCTGATCACACACCAACCTATACTCGAATAAAATTGAACAATACGTATTGAACCAATATTAACACTGTGAATAACGCCATGTGTTGAGAAATTTGTAATGTAGATACAGTGATTTACATATTTACACCTCATTTCCAAGAGAACGAGGTACCATGACCTTCTATTATTAGATATCTTGGGATAGCAGTGTATATATGATGTATTCCTCTTTCGAAACAGCTGCATTATCGGGGAGATACTCTTAGACATATGCAACAGGTAGCTATTTTGTGTTTCTAATTGCTACTCCACTACTACATCCACAACATCCTCAATAATTAAGTTAAAATTAATTAATTATTAACACTGACAACTCAACAAATTATTACCTATTTAAATTGGTTTATCGTTCTCAATTATGAATCCTTATAATCAAATTAACTTTTTTAAAGCTTTGAGCTTTCTCCAAAATACGTTGGTTAAATTTTCTAGCAATATATTTAGTTTCCAAAAATCAAATCGACAGCAATCTAATGGCTTTTCTCTAGAAAACCTATAACAAATTTTATGAATGTTGATTCAAAAGTCCTGTATTGGTCGGAGGAAGTGTTTCCAATTTGGTGTTTCTGTCAACCCCAAGGGGTAACATTTGAATGTGTAATAGATAAATGAATAAAAATAAAGTGAAAAAGTGGCACGCTTCGATGCTTTTTGCATGACGATTTTGTCTATATGTAAAAAAGTTTGTTTAAAAGTTTTGAGACAAACCTCAGATTCGTGTCCAACCCCCGAAAACAACATGAAGATCCATTGCAAGTAGAAGTACTTACCTGAAAACATTCTTGGTAAATACTCAGATTGTGGTAAACAACTGTACAGATAATAGGTTCGTTAATTTATCAAACATTGCTTCGAGAAATGTTAGGATTACCACATGAACTTTATAAATTGGTAATCACGAAAAAATTGAACTTAATAAGAAAGTGGGATGATCTATACACTCTCTGGTGTGACACAATGATTCAACTATCTGTCAAATATTATGTTCCTTCAACCATATTCCAATCACAACTCATGTTCCATCAAATATATGTATCTTATTTCAGAATATATCAAGATGAAAGCAGCTCTTGTGCTTTACGGATTCGTCACACTGGTCTCCCTTGTGAACGCAAAGAAGAATGTAGTTATCGATCTGTCCCATCATAATGGAAAAGTCAATTTGAAAGCAGCTAAAGAAGACGGCATTACGACGGTCATTCACAAATGCACTCAAGGAACGCATTTTGTGGACTCGATGTACAGTAAGAACAAGGCTGCAGCGGCAGAGCTGGGACTCACTTTTGCTGCGTATCATTTTGCAGATGGCAGCGATGGAGCCAAGCAGGCTGAGCATTTCTTAAAGAACTCAGGAACCGTAAGGAGAACATGAGATTAGCATTGGAATCAATGATTTAAAAAATTAACGTGAAGGTGTGATGGATACGAATAGTTCCCCATTTTAGTGTCTTAAAACTGCTGCCTTTACCTGTGGTCTTCTAGCCTAGCCGCTATAGTATCTTCTGGAAATTGAAAGCTTAATCGTCCAAACCCTTGGAAGGGTAAATACTATCCAATCACCTCCTTGCTAAGTATATGGACAAGTTTCCTTGATGGTTTCCGTTAAAATATCAGTACAACAGCTGTTTCTTATAGAGTTTAATTTATGTAATGGATTGGCATCGTTTTTACGAAATAAGATCGAAAAAACCTGTAAATTGGTTTAATGGACTGTAAACAACTTCCGCGGGGAAAAGGAAATACTTACTTGTGCGGATAGGAGTGAGCGCTGCTACAGCATATTCCATGTATCTTGAATTTTAGACAAAGGTTCTTCGCAGAAGAATTAGGAGCTCCAGGGGATTGCGCCTTGAAGGGGGCAAGGGCCAATTCTCATATTAATTATTGTACTCGTTCTCTTTTATTCTACAGTTTTGGTTAGACTCCGAAATGTTTGCTGTGTTTGCAGGTGAGAAGGTACATTGTGGACTTGGAGGGCAACCCACAAGGGACCACAGTGGGCAAAGCTCAGGCAGAAGCTCTTGTTGAGAAGATCAAACAGAAAACTGGCTCATATCCCATTGTCTACGGCAACTCCTACTTCTTGGACGCCCTCAATTCTAAGGTTTTGGCCAAATGTCCACTATGGTTAGCGTCCTACCGATCCACTCCCACTTTGCCAAAGCTGTGGAGTTCTTGGTTGATGTGGCAGTATACGGATGGTACCAATGGCCCAACTCCACACACAGTCAAAGGAATCGGAAAAGTCGACCGCAGCTACTTGAATACTGACAGCTTATAGGTTCTCCGGTTGAAGAATCGGCAATAAAATACATTGATGAGACATTTTGTGTTCGTTATCTGTTGCTCTAAGTGCAGCTTTTAATCATTATGCTTGTGTTCTCCTGAAATCTCCAGTGTCTTACGGTGAAAATGTATTCAAGCATTAATGTACTCAAGTGAATGGTAAGAAATAGTTGAATATCAGTCTATTCCTTCCACTCATTAGGATCGTCGGCGGTACATTAGTTTTAGTATTGCCTCGCTATCAATTTGATGTGCGCGTTCGAAACGAGAAGACCTAAACGATAACACCACTTCGAACAGATAGCAAGATGATCTTGCATGAGACCCTTGGGTACATTAAATGCTATTATGATAATAAACTCAATTGTGAGTTCATCACCAGCCGTGTCATTCGGTATTGAAACAATATGATCGGGATTGAACCAATGACTCTGCTACATTCGAATTGATTACACCTTGTTCATCAAGTTGGTATAATTATCAACCAAGGGGGAAATATTCTATTATTCGATCTACTATTCGCTACTAATCGATTACCGTGTTTCATCTGCACTACGTAATGAACAGCAGCAGTTTTTTGTTTGTTTGTGAATAATCGTTTCAATCAAATATTGAGTGAAATGTTTGAGCCCGGATCCTCAACTGATTACAATGTTTGACAATGAGGACATCTGAGAATGAAGACATTTGTAGAGAAATTCCCATCAGGGAATGTTATTGCAGAAAATGAACGTTGTCCACCTTCAATTTAATATTTTAGTGTGGGATTTGATATATTTTGGAAATAATGAAATCACTTATGCATTTTTTTGCATTAAAATATAACACTATGTAGTAGCAATAATAATAAGCTATAATTAGTAGAGCAGATAAGCTACTATTTCTGAAATATATATATCTCTTGAAGTTGGTATAATCGTTTTTGTCATTGCACTACCTCAAAAGGAAAAATGGTCAATGGCATCCTCATATACAAAACTCCAAGTTTGTTTCTTTGTATTTTCATCCATCTAACTATCTATATTCCCAATAGACGGCTAAACTGCATTTTGATCGTAATTGATTAGCTAGAACAGCCTAGAACATAGGCTAGGTCAGAATTTCCAAAACATCCTTCTACTTCATCAGCGGCGCTATCCTTCGCAACCGATTGGCTCGGTTCCCGAACTTTTGTTATTATTATTGCTAATGTGCAGTTTAATAGCGGCGAAAAATTACTAGCAAAGTAAATCATTGGCCGAACAGTTGGTATAGTATGGCACCAAATATACCGTTAACAGATTAGATATCTACCACGGGAATGAGCAAAAATTACGCCATTCCTCTCTAATACCAGAAATCAGTATGAAACAGTTGGTAGAATAGGGAACCGTTTTTTTGTGGACTTAACCCATTTAATTCAACAACCTGATGTCAGCATGAATATCAAATACTCGTACCTACTTACACATTAATCAGAACGCGATCTCGATCTAACGATCATGTTTCGTTGGGTACCACAATATTCATGAACCACTTCAACTGTCATCCCTCATCCCACCTGTTAAAAAGCGGCGGATCATCTTCTCAACTCTACGAGGAACCGAATACATTATGCGAGAACGACAATTTAATAAGGGATCTGGTTGTGTTTCACAATCTCCTTCATCATCTTTCCCGGAAAAGAATAAAAATAGACTAAAAAGCTGGGAAGGAGCAAAAAATGAAAAAATAGAGACGCTAGCCCGAAATGTGTATGTAATCTCCCAAGGTTGACGGTGGTGCAAGAACTGGTTTTCTCCCTTTTGCGGGAATGGAATTTATGAGAAAACAATAGCGGTAGTTTACTGTATCAGCCGTCAGGAAGCCGGGTAAGGGACTGTTGTTATACAATTTCTGGTTTTCCTAATAGGGGTTTGGCAGGTAGTTAATGCTTTTCACGCAGTGGGCCTCTCACGTGTTCAATTATATCAACGTAAAATTTAATGAGGGGAAAGCTAGCAGAGCCAATATGTACGGAACGTTGTAAATGCATCTTAAGTCCGATTTACACAAGTGCGAACTGTTTAATCATGTTGGTAGCGGCTAACGGTAATCGAAGTAGGATCTTAAATTATTTCCCTGACATTTCGCGTCCTGGCTAGTGAAGGTTCACATCATAATTTTAACATAATAATTAAAATCTAGGTAATATTCGAATGCTCACTAGCAAGGAAGGCAAAATATCAGAGAAATAAGATTCCTTCTTCAATTGGCAATATGTTACCAATATGTTTCCGCTGTTGCTAAAGATGTGCCTACAGCGTTCCTTACTGGTGCAAACACTTTTTCAATTTGCATTCAAAAATAAAAATGTCCGCCTAAAATTTTGACGATGAAATGGCTTGTGCGGGTTTGCTTGTAGATTTTGTGCACATTTTATTCTCTCCTGAAAATTTGTTGCTCAGGTCACTGCGGTCGTTTAATCTTCAATAATACAATACAGTGAGAGTTACAAAAAGGTACCTATCTTATATAATGAGAGAGAGAGAGAGATGAGAGGGTTCTAAAGGACTTAATAAATTATAGATGTTTTTATTGTGGGGGGGGGGGGGGTATTGAGGTTCAATAAAAAAAACGCTGCAAATTCTTTCACTGGGGTTTATTATTCAATGGGCTTGCGTTCATGATTTGAATCTGTACTAAGCTTTGGAGTGTGCGTGTTTCACAGGATAGAGCGATTATTGAATTTCAGGAGATATGCACGGAGCACGTAAATCTGTTCTCAAAAAAAATATTATAACTATTTGGATTGATCAGTTGATCATATTTGTGTGCCTCCTGAAATTCAATAATCGCTCTATCACCTGTGAAACACGCACACTGCAAATTCTTTCAGTGGGGTTTATTATTCAATGTTATTCATCGAGTTGCATTCATGATTTGAATTTCTACTAAGCTTTGGAGTGTTCGTGTTTTACAGGTGATAGAGTGATTATTGAATTTCAGGAGATATGCATAGACCACGTAAATCGGTTCTCAACCAAAACACCTATTTGGATTGATCAGTTGATGATATTTGTGTGCCTCCTCTACATCAGTCTACCTTTGGCTACATCGTTTAAATTTGAATTTGGGGAAGTTTCAAGGCAATACGAGTGCTGAAGGACTTGATAAATTATAGATGTTTTTATTGTGGAGGGGTATTGAGGTTCAATAAAAACGCTGCAAATTCTTTCACTGGGGTTTATTATTGAATTGGCTTGCGTTCATGATTTGAAATTCTACTAAGCTTCGGAGTGTGCGTGTTTCACAGGATAGAGCGATCATTGAATTTCAGGAGATATGCACGGAGCACGTAGATCTGTTCTCAACCAAAATACCTATTTGGATTGATCAGTTGTTCATATTTGTGTGCCTCCTGAAATTCAATAAGCTCTATCACCTGTGAAACACGCACACTCCAAAGCATAGTAGAAATTCAAACCATGAACGCAAGCCAATTGAATAATAAACCCCAGTAAAAGAATTTGCAGCGTTTTTACAATTGAAACTGCTAGGAGACCATCCTCAATCAAACCCAGACATTCCACAAAAAGGTTGACGGCTGAAGCAAATGATGAGTGGGACAAGGATTTTGAAAAATGCATCCACAATCTTGTTGAAATTGGTATTGGAAGGCTGTACCGTACTTTTCAAACTAACTACCCTCTGAATTTAAACTAAATTAGATGACAAGGGGGTGGGAAAATTACGCTTGATCGATTTTTTTGTTTGTACATGTTCGGATTGGAATATTGGTTTGTGAGATCCGAAGCTGATAAGAACCATCCACAGCCTAACTAGAACATTTTCTAACATCTTTAAACTCTGACAAAAACCGTAGAATTGAACTAGTTATTAAAAGAATTTGAAGGCATAAGAACATACAAAACCAAAGTTCTTCAAGGAGGTACAGCTGACATTTTGATTTGGCCGATTCTTGTAGAAATTTTGTTATTACGATTTTTGTTAATCACCCAGGAATGACATCAGTAACGTCGCTACTAATAGGTAAATTTCAGTAGCATTAACAGCAATACTGTTTAGCAAATTAAGTAAAGAGTTAAATTAACAGTTATTACCGATGTATAACAGTAAGGTTCTTCGACTATGCAGATTCATGCCAAGATGAACACAGCTGACCCTAGGCGGTAGAGTTCTCCCAACCTTTGACCTCTTCTTTAGAGCTAGCATATCTTGGGGGGTTTTCCTCTTCACCTTTGAGAGCTATCTCATACCCTCAGCTCATCGCTTTACGCCACATAATGCCATGGTTGATAATTATTTGTGCTCGTACATTCTCTAGTTTGTAATCCTACGAGTATGATCAGTTCGTATTCCAACTCTACCTTTCCTAGGGTCAGCTAACCACATCAACCAAAGCAGCTAGGTATTTCTTTGAATGCTGCACCGAATATGTCATACTATCGAATCCAGGTTAGAGGGGGAGGGGGACCTTATTGAATTTGAAATTTGTCAACTGAATCTCCCAATTAAGGCTCCAATGAATCAACCTTATTTTATGGACAACATTCAACATTTTATTGGTTTATTATTCAATAATAAACCATTGTAATCCCTCTTAAAAAAAAATTCTAACCCCCAGTGAAAATTTCATGGTTTACGTTTCAATAACAATTTTTCCGTTTGTCCACCGTACGCACAATTTCTCCCAAACGGCTGAAGCAAAATAGCTGAAATTTTCGGGAAAAATCCATGTTGGTCCGACGACTCCCCAATTCTTGAGCCAGCTCTCTCACTTAATTGCTCGCGCCTAGGGTTGTCAAGTTTTGTAAATTTCCCAACTCTAGTATGTTTTCTGAACCTCAACTTTCATGAGTTGAAACAGCACTAGTAAACATAATTGCTTTTTTTAATTAGCAATTTATTTGATAAGTAACCTACTGATTTTAGTCCAGTAATGTGAATATTCGTATGTACCTAATACCTTTGTAATACACCCGTCAAATTCTCATCAACCGTCAACGCAAATATTTTGAAAATGTTTATTATCCCCAAAGAAACTGGTGTTTTACTCAAAATTAATTTAAAGGCTCTTTAAGCTGGGTTGTGGAAAGAAAGTTTTGTAAAATCATCAGTATGGTTGGCCGCTCCAAATCAACAACCAATTAGAAAGTGCAAGTTTCTCCTCAAAACATGAAAAAACTGAGACTTGCTTCAAAGTGCGGCTCACTTTCGACTTCAATCGAAAGATTGCAACTGATAACATTTGTTTTTCGAGTCAGACCAAGTCTGTTAGATTGTGAACTCTTTAAGTCCTGCCGAGATTTCTGGCTTTGCCGCAACCAGTGATAGCTAGTAGTCACTTCGCCTGAACTTAATTGCTCTTTAAAGGTTGTCAAAGTTTTGCAAAATCCCTAAAAACCTCAACAAAAGTCAAGGCGCCCTAAATTTGGACTCTTTTTGCAGAACTTCCCACGAGTCGAATGAGCCCCTGCATAGGTCCGTAGGTCAAACCATTCCCGATGTATGGCCCGATTTATGGAGCCAACATTTGCGTTATTTTGGTTTATTATTGTTTTCGTGTTGATATCAGTAACCTACTGATGTAGTGATGTAGTAATGTGGATACTGGAGTGAACTCCTAAAAGGCTTTGTAGCCGATACACGGGTTGAAGCATTCTGATAACCATAAAAAACGCTGCAAATTCTTTCACGGGGGTTTATTATTCAATTGGCTTGCGTTCATGATTTGAATTTCTGCTAAGCTTTGGAGTGTGCGTGTTTCACAAGTGATAGAGCGATTATTGAATTTCAGGAGGCACACAAATATGATCAACTGATCAATCCAAATAGGTATTTTGGTTGAGAACAGATTTACGTGCTCTATGCATATCTCCCGAAATTCAATAATCGCTCTATCACCTGTGAAACACGCACACTCCAAATCTTAGTAGAAATTCAAATCACGAACGCAAGCCAATTGAATAATAAACCCCAGTGAAAGAATTTGCAGCGTTTTCATGCAGAACATGGATGAGCCTTGGTTAATCTCGTCAAACCGCATAGTAAATCCGCATCTTTCACGATCAATACCGTCATCTGCCGAATTATTTCAGGTAAGGCCTTGGGTAGGTAACCGTAGATTTGATAGAACTAGTAGTCACTTCCCTGAACTTCAAGCTTAAAAGGAACTATGAAAACATTAAATTCTCATTTCGCTAACAACTTCAGTCATATCAATTAGATCTTCTTTACGGTCCAGAGAATTCAAATGGAAAGACTAACAAACAAAATAAGGTGATGTAGTGTGAATACAAAGCCTCTCCATCTGCAAAACAGATAGGTAATTGTGTTTTTAACAATCTTGAAAAGTTCCATATCTGGTTCATAGGTCGAAGATAATAGTAAACTAAGATGGAACGTAAAATGTAAGCCCTGTTGATCATCTGATGTCTTAATCATAACATTATGAATTACAATATGATCATAAGGGAGTTCAAATGGGACATAAAATCTTCTTTTCAGTACATTATCTCCAAGTTTGGAAGAAAATATATGGATAGAAAATGAGAACATTACTCATGCAGACCTTATTTACGCATGCGCAAATGGTAAATGTGTGTTGAGAGCGATGAAGTTCTTTTGGGAATCTACAGCTTTAAAATCTGATAATTTCTTTAGCACACCAAGGACTCCAACTTCAAACCACTTTGAAAAAATACAATAAAAAAAATTGGCAGTCATGCTTGTTAGAGTTGAAGTTGGCAAGTGCGCAGCAGTTATAAATGATATGATCGTGATGAAACCCAAATGGGGCAAGAAACAGGTCATGTGGTTCTCAGTTATTTGCTTTCAGCCGAATGTGAGATAGTTGTAAGCCATAGAAAATGACCCTTAATGGATTTTTGCGCTCGCGCAGGGGAAATACTTTTTTTTGACTGATGACACGGATATGGAATGTCCAATTCAACTCGCACATTCTCAGAAAATGTCATTCAAATCGAATGAGAACTGTACCCGTAATTCTTCTAACAAGGATTACCTATTCATGAATGCCCAGCAACTACTGATGACAAGGTGGTAAAACCTAATCTTGATTTCGTTATCTCTTTCCGAGATAACCCTAATCAAAGGATAAGCTCCTTTGAGAAATTCCAAAAAACCCTGAGGCCCTGAGAAAATAAGAAAATGAGGCCCTGAGAAAATGAGGTTCGATGGATTTATCTTTATTTATCGTTTGCGCTTGCTTAGAATGAAGTATGCTTCCAAGGTTAGCTTTCCTGGTTTTGATTGGGGTCATAGATGGATCCCAATGAACTCCATCGCTCCCGACCCACGGTACTGACTTCAACGATTTTGACATTTACATTACCTTCAGGAATGCAAACCCACTATAACGAATCCAACCGGCATTTTTAAACCATTGAGTCATATCTATGTGAATGGTATACGGAAAGAATTGGAAATATCCATTTTTCCGAATTCAAGCTTAATTTCGCAATCTAACGGTACTCGAAGGTACTAACCGTATATTGAAACCCCTACGTATCTTGAAACGCAAACCATCCATTTTTGAGCGGGAGTTGAACTATTTCTTGGTAGATTACTTTGGCTCATTATTGAAAATGATAAACCAAAAGAGACCTGAAGATGAGGAAAGTCATGAAAAGATTCGAGGTAGAAAGAAAAGGAAGCGAACTGGACGTGTGTCTGTTGCAATAAAAAAAGTTCGAATGCAGTCTCACGAAGTGGGCGATGATGGACATTCTCGAGCCCTGAAAAAAATGTGTCACCCTCGTAATCATCGTTATTATGAGACGTTGCCCACTCAAAGACTCGAAAAATGCCGAATACTGGCAGTTAGCTGCGATCGAAAACAGGACATTTCTTTTTTTTTTTTATACCGAAAGACGAGGTGTTCTCACCGCTTGATGTTGCATAATTTATGTTTGTATGATTGTTCTGCATTAAAATTTTGACATTAGTTTCGTCAAATGGGAGTCATGGGTGTCGAGTAGACTGTCGAGAACTGTCTTCTGTTTTGACGCAAAAAATATTGATTTTTCTTGAGCTTAATATTTAAAAAAGCTACTTTTTCTCAAAAAGTACAGTAATTAGTTACTGTATTTATTAAGATTTATTATTAATAACCCTCGTAAACCAGTTCTATTTATATATTGAGTTGTACGATGGAACATTCATTTGGTTAGATGATGGCAAAGTCGTCTTGGGCCAAGTCACAAAAAAGCTCCTCGAATACGTCATCCTTGTACTTCGATCGTCACCATTCTTCCACCAATTGCTAGTCCAAATGACTGCGTGCTCCATTTTTCTTAATATTATATTTGTTCTGTACGTGCCGCCACAAGCATTCAATCGATTGTGTGTTTGCACCGTCTCCTGGATTAATGAAATGTTCACTGTGCTGATAACCATGGATGATGAGACCCCAATTCAAGGAGAGGATAGAGTTTGCAGGTGTTTGTAAATAAAATGGAGGCATCCGAGGAAGGCAGGCCGCATACGAAAACACGAAATGAGTGTAGGCCGCATATGACAACACTAACTCGCCCCTGGTAGGCATGTAGGTAAATTTGGGCCGCATACGACAACAGTACCTCTCTTTTTTCAAATGATTCTCACAAAGTTAGGCACACACTGAAAATGATAATGATTTATACGAGTAACATAAAAAGGATTTTTAGCGTGAGGTGGTGATACGGGTTTAGTACATCTGATGATATCAGAACTGTAGGGATAGAGAAATGGCTTATTGTGACAGAGATATCCTTGCTTAGGCCTTACGCCTTCCTGTTGACTAGGATTGAAGCGAAACCGGTAGACACCTAGTGGGGATAACTGTTCAAGTGATAATCGTTCGCTTATTGAGCAGAGTTGAAAAATATCAAATCACTATTAACGCTATTGATAAATAGGGGTTGATGGTAGAGATACGAAAAATTAAAAAAAAAATTAAGGGTTGTATGTATTTTAGACATTGAATTTCCTTACTTTCACCAACCTTCAGGGGAACAAACGAGCTTCTTCTGCGCATTCCCGTTACAAAATTCACTCAGGACATGTTCTTGGGCAAGCAACGCCTTCAAAAGATTAGTTCACAGGTATTGCAAGTTTTTCGCTCTAATTGCAAACGGATAGAATAAGGAAGGGATTGTGTTGTAATTGTTATGAGATCATTATAATTTTTCCCCTTAACTACCCTGAAAATTTTATTGGACCTCTAGCCGACTCAACGCGGTACCAAAACCAAGACATTAGCCACAGACGGGAAACATTTTTAGTGCGGTTTTCATTGAAAATTTACTAAATGTCTTCCTAAATGTATATAAAAACGATTAGTCCATAAGGGGGCGATTATGAATTTTGTTGGACCATGCCACCAGTGTGGGATGGCCAAAGGTATTCAAACCCACACAACTAACTATTTTGATTGCTCTGTATAACTACAAAATCATTCAGAATACACTTTTTTAGTTTGTAAATATATTTTTAGGCCATCTGGGATGCTTGAATAAGCCCCCCCCCCCCCCCGTCATACAAGTAAATTTTCAACCTGTTATTTCACATTTGAACAAACGAGAATAAATACAGGTATTTAAAATATCGGGCAAGAAAAATTTTCATTATCCATTTTTGCAGGTACTTATTTACCATTTTCATCATACAAGATATGTGTGAAAAATTTAAGCACGAAAAAATGCGGAGGTAATATCATAGGATCTAGGAAAATAAAAACTGAACTTTCGAAGTGAGCAGAGAGCAACAGGGCTCGTTGACGTAGCATTGACCTCCGAAAGTGTGAATTACCTACCTCCGACTTCCTTCAAAAAGCTCAAGAAGAGAAACAATAACTAGAATATAAAAGAAATGAACACTACAAACGGGAAACCTTTCGGAAAAATAAAAAACTAGGAGAAAGATCGAGATTTTTCGAAAGTGAGAAGGCATTTTACCCAGCAGGGCACCGCCCCGGTGCCCTCCGCGAGCTGAAAATTGGATGCGGTGCCTTTCTTGTTGAATCGGTTAGAACCTGAGAAAATGATGCTTTCAAAATTTCATGTTTTGCGCACGCACAGGCTGATGAATTTATTTGTGAACAATGGAACTTGTAGGGGTCCATCTGCAGCATAACCCGCATATTCTCTGAAAATCACATAAAAACGGATGAAAACTGTACAATGAGGATTATTACAAACGTCGGCTCCCAAATGGACACACACACAATCGCATACACAGACATGAAAAAAAATGTGTTCAGAATGATCTGGAAAATTTGATTTTGGAGATAGACAACTTTCATCTCCCGGAAGTGAAAACAATGCTTCCTCTACCTTTAAGAAGACTCGGAAGCAAAATTTCATCAAAATCGGTTTTGGCGGAGTAAGGGGACTAACTCTGTGACACCAGAATATTATATTTAAAAATTCTTGTTGCGGATAGGAGGAAGATACGCTCGCACTAAACTTGGCAGACGGTATTTGACTTATATTAGGAAGATCATCAAGTCTGAAGTTTATCCTCACATTTTAGACTACGATTTTTCAACGTTCTACTCGGATACAATGTTAGCCTCGCTGCAATAGCGATTACGCCGAAATTGGTATCACGAAAATAATTTGCCTCAAGAAAGGCCCATTGCACCGCGGCTGGCCAGGGGGGTTGATGAAGGTGACGCGGCGCCTCAAAGGTCGGGGATGCAAGGCAGAGGATCCCGGGGCGGGAGGGGGTGGGGACGGCTTGAGCCCCGACTATATATGCCGGGGGTGCCCCTCGTCTCATCACAGTCTCATCCTCTCAGTTTTCAGTCTTCCGTCCCATCTCCTTTTTTTCATCAAATCTCAAGATGAACACCTGTGTAAGTATAGTGTAGTGCTCCCCCTATCAGCATTTCCAGCACGCAAATTCTTGTGCAACGAGTAGTGAATCACATACCCCTAAGATAAAACCTAGTGGTCACTTTAGTTTCTAAGGTCGATTTCAATATTCGTGACAAAAGCTCGAAACCAACATCACTACATACAAAAATCACAACTTCATCGTCTTAAAATTCAATTTTGCTTCTGATCAGGCATGTGAGCAGCTTTAGATAGTGGATACATGGTTTTCACTTTCGAGATAAAAATGTTTTTTCAAGATCAAACTATCCGGTCGCATTTTGCATTTTGTACCATCAGTTATCAGTTATCACCATAACAGTTATCAGTTGTTTGCGTTGATGTCGACGGGATCATAACTCATGGCTGTTCTGTCCCATGAATCCTTGTAACAAGCTTGCATTCCATATCATTCAAGATCCAGAATTGTTTACGGTTTTTTACAACATTTTAATGCTACTTACGTTCATCCTATAGATAGAAGGACGCTATCAGCCAAACCCAACTTGGCAGAATTTTTTTATTCCAAGCATACCGACAAATAGCTAAGCATTGTTTTATAGTCCAACAGATAAAACTACGCCAAAATATCTATCAAATTTTACGAAAATCAAAATTTCCTCCCGCTTTATAGTTTTAGACCATTTTGAACTATTCGTTCCGCATATGGACGCTTCCATTTTCCCCCAACAAGCTTGATTTACATAGGTTCTCATCTGACTCTGTTAAAATATTCAGGCAAGCAGCTAATGATAACTGATAAGTTTCATTGTTTACCGAATTCACTGTGCTTATGCGAAAAAAGAAAAACCCATCTATCTCTCTCCACCTTCTGGTTAAAAAAAAAAAAAAAATCCTAAAAATTATTCTCGTAGCTTCTAATTCGGAGAAAGAGGGAAACAGGAAATACCACTTATCCTTCATCCAACTATAGCTAGAACTAAGTGAACTAAGCATAATTTAACCACCAAATGTTTGCTGACAAGGTTCACGTAATTTTTTCAACAAACTCACCATCCTAAACAAACATACCACACACAGACCAACAACACTAACAGACCACATTTATTTTTTAAATACTATATATTTTTTAAATTTTCAAAAAATTGCAACCTGAACCAACTTGTGCTGAATACCTGAAGGTATATGCATACATTGCTTCTATTTTTTTTTTTTTTTTTAAATTGTTGGATACAAATAGAGTTAGTGAAATTTATGTTTTTTAGTCGATATTGATGGTTGAATTAACTGCACCTAAAGATAAACCTATTTTAATTTCTTCAAATTGTCAGATTAAGACAATAAAGTATGAATAACCGTTTCTTCTTAAAGATAACAGAATAACGCTTATTCGGTAGTAAAGTTCACTTTTGTTTATGGATTAGTTTGAATATATTTAAACTATGGAATATTGATCTTATCTCTCAATCTTACAGAACCAGTACCGGTCTCCATAACACTTGCTTGAAAATTCTTGAATTGTTAAACTTTCCGGCTTTGTGGATGAGCAACTTTCTCACTCTTTCAGAATATATGGTGCCTGCGGGTTTTAAATCCACATAACACAACAACCAATGGAAATATCCGCGCAGTGTATTGTATCATCAAAATGTATGATATGGAAGAATAGTATTTTTAGGATCAATTACATTTACTCCCCTCAAGAATTTGAACAAAAGTACCCCAGTGTACGTTTTGTACTGAAAACCGTTTAATTGAAGTGGGCACTTGCAATCTAATAGATTCACCGGTATTTGAGGAACAGAGAATTCCAGCGGGTTCTATGTAATTCTGTACCTGCTTTGCAAGAAGAAGCCAAACTTATGCATCTTCGTATACCGTTGTGGTACAAGTCCTGCTCGACATCTAACTTCCAGGCATTGCTTTTACCTCCTTCCTCCAGGTGCCATACATGATTAACAATTTCTTTATGCTTTGCTCCCCGGAGGAATGCCTTTATGCCTGGCTCTCCAAATACTTACCACCGCGCTACATTTTCCAGCACGCCATGCTCATTCCTTCCCAACCATTTAAAAGTTGTTTGCGAGCACCCATTCGTGCACATTTTGCAACCAACATTTACCATTCTTCGGAGTACAATGGCATTGTAAATGGTTAGTTTGGTTCGGCGTGACATCCCTCGGAATCGCGGTTTTCTGAGTTACCCAAAAAAATATATTCCCTGCGGCTTGATGAGCCTTAATTTCAGCTGTCATTTCGATTGTATATACAGTGCGAGTTGGGTGGCTGTAAAAAAAGGTACCAGCCTGCTCAGATGGAATTCTGGCTAGACATATGCCACTACCTGAGAGTTTAAACAATGACTTGGCTATATCTAAGGATTTCCTGAACGCGAACCTAGCGAGAGACCATACGAAAAACTGGCATATATTGTCCTCAACGCAACTCCCAATTAATTAGGAGGAGATCCGGATTTCTGAGTCGTCCATTGAATCTCTTGAGATGGCGTGAAAGACAAAAGGCTTATAGCCATTCCATGAACATACAAGGCATCTGTTCCTGATTTCCTGTATATATCCCATACACCGATATAACACTAAAGAAAGCCACTATTCCAACTAGTGTATGGAGATTATCCTTAGTATAGGTATGCAGGTAAATGGAAGGAAATCAAACCTCCATTTTATGAGGTTTATAGGAGATATCCATAAACTGCTATACACCGTACTTTTGCTGAATGCATCCTCTTGTAACTGCGTATTTCTTTAGTTATCAATCGGAGATTTCGTATTTTCACACGTACATCCACTGCGGGGAGTTGACTACCCATCTGAGGCCGTCATGACCGCAAAATCGAAAATTGGGCGGGTGGATATCCAACCCGTCACGAATTCGGTGGACGCGGAAAAATACAAATCAAAAAGTGGGCAGTTCGGTATGCAATTAGGACGTTGGCGAAGCCTGGAGGGCGAGAGGCAATTTATATGACCGAGCGGCGACCTTGTGCGAACAGTAGTGCGCATAAACGTGAGCCATCAAGATGAGCTCCAACCTTTAGCCCGAGGTGATATCTACAAATTCGCTTTTAAAACCCCTTCATTATCCCATTCGAAAAATCCTCTTCCCAATTATAATACAAACTACTTAAAAAAAAAAAAAGAAACGAAATCAGTCATTTCAGCCATGTGGCAAGAAAAATGCTATGTAGTTTATCTTCGGCAATAACTTGTTCTTAGTTTTCTACCTCTTGGTTAACGATTATAAAATAAAACTTTTAATTTGTCTGAACATTTTTTAATCACTCACTCAACAAGGTTCTTCTCGCATCAAGTACATCTTCTCAAAAGTACAAATAATTTAGTTCAAAAATAAAATTTCGGATAATGGAACCATCCTCAGTTTTCTTCTTGTTTGTAAAGTGTGAAATAAATTCAAAAGTCATTCAATAAGCTTCATGGAAGGAAACGTAAATTTAGGAACATTTCGTTTTTAAAACTTGAATACATTGTTAGATACTCCAAAAAATGGCTAGAGGGTGACTTTAGTGTAGTGAACATGACCGAAATCCAATAACATTTTTGTTGCACTTGTGAGATAAATCCAAGTATCGGGTGAGCAGTGAACACACGAAATTAACACCGAATCAATTTCTAACTGCCAGTGAAATGTATTAATTTTATCTTGTTATAGTATGACGGTGAATTTTTCACTTTTATATTATTTTTCGCTACATTTAAAAATGTAAGTAATTCTCGTTTGTCTTTCAAACCAAAACAACAAAAAACTAGGAATTGAGTTAGGTACTCTTAATTTGAGACGACTCTTTACTCTTTCAATGTTATCTGCAACAAACCTAATATATTAGCATCTTTATTAGCATCTATTACAACATGGTAAAATACAAACGCTCCAATCAATGCTTAGATATTAAGGTACTACTTTTCTAATTTTTAAATTGATGGATCTCCTAAAAGTTTCTGGAAACTATGGGCCGTGTAAAGTTCTAAAAAGGAACTCGAGTTTAGATATTTGTCAAGTAGTTGTCAACACTGTCGTTCTCGGTCCTTCAATATTCTGACGCAATTTAGCGTTCAAATAAGGAAGCTAACAGAATGGCGTCATGTCCCATCGCCTTGCTTGAGCTGACGGCTTTACTTGACGTTCCAAGGTTAAAACTAGAAATTGGAAATTCCTACAGAGATGATTCCTCAATGCCTAACCACACAGATTGAATGACCCATCGTTCTACGATAAATTACAGTAGGAATGGCGGATTTTCTAATTTAAAAAAAAAAAAAAACAATAACAAGTTCATCTTTTTTAGATTTTAACCGGTTTGTGTTGAATTGCATAAAACATTTGAAAGGTAAAGAGTCACTTTAAGATTGAAAACTTTCCTATACATCTGATGTATAACGAAATTCATAAAGAATCCGCTAAATGGTTAGTGAATTGTTATTGTAGCATTGTGGTACACTCTTAGTTCATTATAGCTTATCTGGACTTGAGTATGTAAAAAACAGTAGGATTTATGCATACAGTTTTTGGAAGCCGCCCCAGTACAGCTCAATATTACAGACATGGTGTGTTTGTGCAGATATACTGAAGGTCTATTAAGAGTTAGACCACTAGCCTCTTGACTATTCACTGTAGCGTTGGCGATTTATTCTTTGAACATTCAAGCCGTTGTGGAGTAAAATGAAAACCAAGTCTACAATTAGAAGATTTTTAATATGACTGTCTCAAATCCCATATTTTATCTTCGTGAGTCGATAGAAAGTGACGATACATTTTAGGCCGGCTACCCTTCAGCACGATAAGTGATAATCAAGCTACATTTAGTGAACTGTGGTCTTTTGTTTCAAAGAAAAACTGAATACAACCAATGCTTATCGATTCTCATCTATGTGCCTTGAAACGTAAACTTACAAATTTTTCGCAAGTTAAAATGTTTGTTACTCGGCAGTTTGTTCACAATCGTTCGCCATTGTAGAAAACAAGATGATGAGCAAATCGTTCCTGTTATGTTTAGGGACAACTCTCTAACATGAACTTCCATTACGCAGTCAATAATCATTTTCAATTTATTGATTACTTGTTGTTAAAGAGATGGCAAATGGATATACGAAAGGCAGCGAACTCAACGGAAATATTAAACGAGGTCATAAACTTGTATTCGAAGTCGTCAGCGGATGTTTGTCGATCGTAAAACCGATGTGAGCGGCGGCAAGGGGTTAGGGATGTTAAACACGCAATGCCAGTAAGTTGTGCGGGTTAGTATTCCCAACATGCTAAGCCTCCATGTCGGAGCCGAAGTACATTCTTCGTTCTTTGAGTCTTTAGTATGGATGCCACACCTACTGATGATTCTAGATTTGGAATAATCGATTGATTATTGGTACAACGATGATTGAAAGAGATCTTTTTTAAAATCTTAATACCATAATGAGGATTGGGATGGAAAATGTTTGCCATCTCCAACAGGTCAGTGGTAACACAGAACCAATGAAACATGCATTTCCATTGATTTTAAATTGAGATGCATTGGATTTCCCTTAAAAAAACCTTGTGTAAGTATTCATAAAAAGAACCTCAACGGTTCTTTCTCTGGTCTTGAAATTAGTGTGGAACATACTTGAATCATTTCAAATGTCATACAAGTTTTTTTTTTTCAAGAAAAAAGGAATTTTCCGATTTTATTTGGTTTAGTAGCCCTCCCGAAACTTTTTCGTCAAAAACAATTGCGATTTCAACAGGCTCAATAGATCACATAAGAGAGCTGGTCTTCTTTTTGACTCTTAAAAGTACAAAATGAAACAGTGTCAAACATCCTGTTCTTAAGATACGGTTCATGTAAAACGGTTCTACTCGATATAGAGGATGACTTCAGCGGCTTAACTTTACGGGAGAAGTGTGCATTTACAGAAGCGTAGTTAGCGGTTAGCGTCAAGACTCCAACTCGCTAATACGCTAGTTTATGGCATCTAAAAAGACCGTAAACAACTGTTGAGGATCTCTTGCTCAACATTTTTCTCCTCCGCGGTGATTACCTAGATTATTCGGAGGGATTTACTGTATGCACTAGCTGACGAGGATTCTATAAGGTGCGCCAGAGCCTTTCATAATACAACAAATGCCGCTGGGCGATCTCTCGATAGGGAAGGATTCGCGAGCGGTTAAAGTTCACCCGATTATTACCGACCCACGTTACAGTGTGCCTGTATACGGGCATCACAGGGCACAAAACCGCTCAAGATGGTAATGAAGGAGCTTCGAAAATGATAACTCCGCTCGATTATATTTCCGAGATGTGGCGAAACGGACTTGGAGCGATCGTGACATTTGAAGGAAAAAAAAATTATTCCTTTTTATTCAAGCGAAGGTGTTGTGGAAAGGTAACGCCAATTTGTTTTCCATGATGAGCCACAAGGACGAACCGTTCAGGAATCTCCTGTCATCAAGATGCACTTGGATCATCATTTACGTGCACACCATCGTCAAAGTACTGAATGAAATGAGCTGGTCATTTGCATGTTCAATCTTCATATTTCTACCATTCAAAGCCAAATCGTCTCTAATGTACTTCTCGTTATCACAACATACAAATTACTGAATTCATCAACGTTTTAACCAGTAATTTTACCTCCAAGTGACTCTGCTTGATCCTCACATTCAAGTATTACTGTGGAGACTGGTTCCCCCGCTTAAATGACCGACAGTAATATTCCCATAACAAATCAGCTATTTAACAAAATATTATAATTCATAGTTCAATCCCTATCTTGATTGCAATCTATCTGCCCCTGCGCAAATATTTGTCCAAATATATGATATCACAACCTTCTTGGTTCTAGGGACATAAACTCTGTCTTATTGCGTTATTACTTGATACATGTGGTATAAATGCTTGACGTTTTTCTGTCCCATGACCTAAACTTGGTGGTTCCACGAATTCATTATTCAATGACACACTCGGTATGAAGACGCTGAGGCTGAAAATTAAATTAACCAATGCATTTGACTTTATCCTACATTTATTCATATTCTGGTTATTTAACTTGAACAGAATTTAAACAAAATTTTACATGTTCTACAATACTGTAACAGGAGAGGCTGGAATACTTCATGAGAACACTACTCTTAAATTAGGACATGAAAAATAACGCAAAATGGAATTGCCAATGATGCTTCTAAAAAGAACCTTATTAGATACCATGTTAATGTAAATATGGGTGAGATTTGCAATATGTTATATGATGGAATAGATGGAAGCATGTTAAGTGGGGCACCACATTTTAAGGGTGAACTCCTTTGTTTGTTTGTTTATTTGGCGAAAAAAACAAGGATTTCCACAAAGACATCACCTTAACCCCCCTTCGGTTGAAACTTACACATAAGGAACTGAAAAACTCTTTTGATTCTGTTACCGGAATCAATAATATCTATAAGTATTTGTAGCAGACTGTACGAAATGGAATAACTGACCCTTACTCATGGAATTACTCACAAGTGCCAAAGAAGAAGACCGATTTGACAAAAAGTTAAATCCGAACCCGTTTTTACCCCTTTTAACTTCAACATCCACTTCGGGTTAGATCCAAAAACTTGTGGACCTTTTCCGCAAGCGCTATGCTAGAGACCAAATGTTTACAAAAGATCAGATCTAGAAAATTGGACACACTTGTTGGACCTTTTCACTTTTAGTCAGTCCGTATTTTGTCTGTTCCAATCGTTTGACGTGGTATCATAGATCTTGTTACATTTATAACCAACCTTAACATAGTGACCAGCAGTGATAGTTTTGCTGACGGAAATGTATGAAAAATCGTGATTATTTTGTTGTGACAGGTGGCAGTCCTCATGATGGTCGGATGCGCTCTCGCAAGGCCTCAGCTTCAAGCTGGATATACGACCCCCATCCCCATCGTTTCTCAAAGTCAAAGCGGCCCCAACCTCGACGGATCCTACGCCTGGGCGTAAGTTCTTATACCATTGATTTCTTTCTGAAAAATTTGAATAATTCGTTCAAGATTCTCATCAAAATCAACCATCCAAGCTCAACTTAATTAACATTTACCATAATTAACAAATTGTAATGTATTTCTTACATTTATTTATCCTGTTCTTATTGTTATTAAGTTTATTGTTCCTGTTTTATGAGTCATGTCCAGTATTCATTTACCTCGATGAATGTGCATAATTCCTAAATTTCAATCGTGTCCTCCTTTCTACCTCAAAGAACACATTCAGCACCTAGTTTTATTTCTATTCGAACTCAATCTTCTCAAAAGTGAACATCATGAACAACTATTAGGGTCTAATACCCGACCTAGGTAGTTAAATAGTTACTCAAAACAGAACATGTTCAAGTTCAATAGTAATGTATCTATCTATCTGTGTATCGGATGTACCTTTGAAATAGACCGAAGAGAAAGATTGGAATCTGATACGAGGATAATCTCAGAATTAGAATCTATTGATACGTTAGGAAATGATTTTTTGCCACCACTCCACTGTATAGTTTCGTTTGGTATTTTTAGTTATGATCCATGAATAGATTCCATTATTTGTAGATAATTATAAATTCCATTAATCGGCGCCGCCACGCTCAAGATGGTAAGTGCCTCTAAAATAACTGAGAATCCAAGCCCCGCCAAGGTGGGAATGGGAAAACCCGCCTTCAAACCAAGTTCTCAGATATTGAATGGAGAAGGAATGAATGGGCTTCCTCCCCTTCACTCCATTCGCGCAGGAGCAGGAAAGTTCACAGGCTCAAAAAAATCCCATGTGTAAGAAAAGGATAGTCGGGAGAAACAGGCTGGCAGAGGCAAGCAGGAGCTTGTAGGTTTTGTAAGAATCCAGAGTGGGAGAGCAGGCCCTCCTACCCGCGGCTGTTCTCCTGTGATATTGGACTAGCCGTTTTGTGCTAAAAGGGCACATCTCCAACAAATTAGAAATGTCCGGGTTTCCCAACGTGGCGTCATTTGGATGGCCAAGAGTGCGTGACGAAACTCTCCTTGATCTCTGAATGGATATCTTTATTGTCGACAAAACTTGACTTCTTCAGTCTAGCAAAAATTCTAGCAAAAAACCACTAAAAACGAATACTTTCATTATACTTTATCTATTCACACTTACCTGTATCATACAACTTCTAGATTCGATTAGGTAACCCTCTTGGTATCTTTTGTTTTGAACACCAACCAAGAGCAACAATTAAAAAACCCAATTCGCTGAACTGATGAATATATTATTGTAGAAGAGATACAATCAGTCAGTTCAGCGATGTTTGGAACGGTATGCCTAACAGTTCCTAAGCACCAATTCAATTAATTGTCCCAGAACTGTTACAAATGATTTGATCAGCTAACGGAATTCGTAAGCATTCTTGGAAAACACTCTCTCTAGGGTACCTGCTTCTCCACCCACTCTTCAACATAATTATTTGTCACTGTTTGGTTTGTGAGTCAGGTATCTATTTCAGGCGCAGGATTCCAAACATGTTTGTATTCCGAAACTTCAAGTTTAGTTCGTGGTTTTTATAATTTATTCCCGTCACCTGCCATCATTTTGAACGGAGATATTTTATAACTGTTTGTATGGAAGGGACGTAGGAACGTAATATCTTATTTTTCGTGTCCGAATAGTTGGTTGAATCATTATTATTATTTCTTTTCATGTTCCTCTGTTAATTGCGCATGTTTAACTTATATAGTTAAAGATGAATTATACATCAAATCCACAACAAATTGACGGTCCAACATTCTCCCAAGCCTCGCAAAAATGGCCCTCCAAATAATGATCTAGGTAGGACCCGGAGATGATTAACGGTAAAAACATCGCGTCGTGTAGGATGGTGCAAATTACATTGCGAAATGGCGAGCTGTTGGGGAAAAGTTCAGCGGGTCAACCTGCCAAGAAGGAACCATAAAGCGAAGAGGTCGTTTGCATAGACGAAACTAGTTGACGTTTTTCATGAGGATTCCAGACTTGAGAAACGCGCTGTTATACGGGCTGATTACTTCAACCTCTCTTCAACTGCAGACATATCTTACGGTTTTCAACACGTTTTATTTCAATTTTATGGGATATCAAGGATGACTCATAAATCATTGATTACGCATATCTGTAAATGCCACACGCGTTTCATAGCGGTTTCATGACGCTTTCGGTACCTTCATGTCGGCGATATATTTCCTAGACAACGTTCCAAACATGCATCATCCTATTATATTCTCATTTTTACATTATGAGCCTAGACGAAGCTTCTATTTAGGCGCACATAATGCTAGGTTGACATCCAATGGGACCGGTTCATGGGTTTGAAAACTATTTCAAAAGGAACTGGACGGAAGCCTAAATCATGATGAAATACTAACTATTCGGGAACCCTTAACGAGCCCGACCTACTATTTCGAGATCGAATAAAAAGTCCAACCGAACGAAGAAAAGATGCTAATTTGATTCTAATTGTCTTGATAAATTAATTTTTTCGGCGTCCAGGTCGTTTCAGGTTGGCAATTAACACCCATTGGGACACCTAGAGTCGTCATTACTACAAAGGGATATTAATTTATTGCTTGCTCAACTGTGTTCTAAAAACGCAATAGCGAGATTGATTTAGCATTTTCTTTGCATTATGTACTATTTAATTAGGGAACTTTTATGCAAACCAAACAATCATGTTTCTAATACATAAAATTCTGTACTCTAATAAAAAATTAATTCCACTTCCATGTATTCTAGAACAAAATCAGTTTTTTTACGAACCTATTCAACAATCAATATTCAAGAAATCCCAAGCAGCAACTAATACCTACTCAAGATTTTCGTTCTACGCTTCTTTAAAACTCAAAATGAAAATTTTAATATTTTTCCTTTTCAAGCTTTTTGAACAATTTTGGCACAGTGATAAAAGTGTCCATGATTGAAACTCGTCTCAGACAAATTTACACTTGTAATCATCAGTTCAGTCTTGTTTCAAATTTTGGCAGTTGAGCGGAAAAGCTTCAAAACGGTGCACCATCGGTGCTTAGAATTATTGCATCATACCGTTAGTTGTCAATGAATAGAATCAGTTGGGTTAATCATTGATTGACTGAGTGGATGATGGACGACGTAAATCGCACTAACCATTAGTTAGTGCGTTGCGCATTGAATTAAATAAGTCAGCATCAACAACAAAACTGATGTAATTATTGATAAATGAGTTATTGTACATTAATTACCTGCTAAAATACCCTAACATGTTAAAATCTATTGATTCAGTTACCAAACCGGCAACGGAATTCAGGCTCAGGAAAACGGCTACGTGAAGAACTTCGGCGCTGGTGAGCCCAATGAAATTCAAGTTGCCCAGGGCGGCTACTCCTACACTGCCCCCAATGGTGAGGTTGTGCAGATTCAGTACATCGCCGACGAAAACGGATTCGTCCCTCAAGGTAAAAGGCCGCCGTTTGCGGCATTTTCTATTAATTGGACGTCAAGGGTATCAAAGATTTGTGCAAAGTTCAACTATTGTTTGGGAACTGGTTACAAATTTAATATTTTACCAAATCGAACAATTGTAGCACATCAGCTTTGTTTGATGCTTGAATTTGATAGTAAACAGAGAAGCTAAGGTGACGAAACCCATGAGAAACTATTCGCACTTGTCGGTCAGTCCACAAAAAATCCAAGTGTGCGAGAGCGGTCGTTCCTTAATTAGGTATGCGGCTGATTTATGACCTTAATAAGAGTAGGCCAAATTTTCGCTAATGGATAATCTGTTCTACAAGTAATACTGTGATTTAACTGTTCATCCGGGACATTAAAATGTTTAACTAACAAACGTCACCCTTCGAACATAACGGTTGTATTGCTCATGCCTATCTCTGAATAAAACTGAATAGGAATATGCTTATACATAAATATCAGGCGGATCCCTTATGGTTTTTACTAAACAGGTTTTTCAAATTACTTATGTAAAATAAAAATACGTTGTTCCTTCGTAATTGCCACGATTGCTAACCCATTCCATTGGGACGGTTACGGATATTGCCGCCTGAGCGAAAACCTGACATCAAAGGGGTCTCTTCTGGGTGTTGCAGGCATATCGCGTCATCCCTTGGAAGGGGAAACTAGTCCATTCCACATACTTCTTGTTGCAAACAGTTCCAATGTATGACATCCTCGATGCTAGCCAAGCATCTGGTTTGTGGCCCAGGAATTGGTAACGCATTTCTAGGAGTTTCCAGAACTAATCATTTTACTGGACAGACTTGATTTGACTGTTTCTGCGTAGCATAATATTAAAGAAAAAAAATTGTGGATAGGTAGTTTAGCTAATGTTCGATCTTAACTAGATTGATCCTAAACATTCAGAGATTGCTGTGGTTTGCACTATCATGAATTTATGTTCCAGGATCCCACATCCCCACCCCTCCTCCAGTCCCAGAGGCCATCCAGAGGGCTTTGGACTTCATTGCTTCCCAGCCCCAGAAGTACGATGACAACGGCAACCTCATCGGTGCTACTGGCCCCCAAAGGTAACCAGGCAAAACTTCATCTCAATTCTGAAAAAAATATTTTTAACTCGCTAAACCTATGAAAAACCGTTGTATGTGTAGCACTTGTTGCTTTAAAACATCGAAACTCATGAAAATGTCGCCCATTTCAATCCACCTCATCACTCAACCCTGGAAATCCAGTAACTAAACAGTTCAGAGATTCATAGTTTACCAACGCATAGTCTGTCTTCTATTAGTTGAAGGCTGAAACTCATTGAAAAAATTTGCAATACCTTATAATACCAATGAACTTTCTACCGCTACGAGGCCAATACAAACAAAATATCAACATCTATCTTTCAACATGAATCTGGAACTGATAATCAAAGATAATAAAAGAATTCGTGCGTATAAATGATATGCTTGATGTATCATGTGCAACAAATAATATACCTATCGTAAGAAAAGTGAACACACTGTGTCAGTTAAGTAGAAGTAATAGACACCTAAGGATGCAGGGAAACTAAATTTTGCTTGTTGTCCATCAAAAACTATGGAAATAGTTTCCATCTAACCAAGTGATTCCATGTTTCAAAAACAGATTTGATTTCTTCGTGGAAGTTCCACTTTAATTCAATATAAAATAAAAAATTAATAAGTTGTTGGAAAAACTAAATGATGATACCTCATGTCAGTTTAAATCATTAAATTTCATTATCCAATTTGAAAAAAGCTACTGTCGAAGGAGAAAGGAGCTAAGAAAACTGCTGGTGTGATGACAGTGCCACCTATAATTTGCTAATCACATAGAGCTCCGTCCTCTTTGGCCTTAATGTGCCCAAATGCGAGTATGTCTCCTAAATTGGAGAGCGATATATTTAGCCAACTGAGAACATGAATTTATTTCATTTGTATACCATGAACAGTCCGAAAACCTTCCAACAAACAGAACACCGAAGGTTTATCTAACGTATTTTTCTTTACAAGCTGAGCTTTATTTTGCTCATCTACTATGATAATGTGTTCTCTTCTTTCAATTGTTCCAACGAGGTATTTGAGTTGCAAAGCTAAACAAGATAAACTTGACCTTATTTTTGCTGTCATACCAAATAGGCTTCTGTTTCCAATTTTAGATCTTATGTCACCTCATTATTCTTCCCTCGGTCTTTGTACTCTCATAATTATTTTAACGTGGGACTTGGTTTATTGTTTCAGATACGGTCGTCGTTAAGAATTGACTCTGAACCTCTGGCATAACTCGATCCCCGGAAACATTTCGCTTGCAAAAGCATTTCGACACACCAAAGCCCCAAAACTGTCAGGATCGGTGCGATCTGCCGAAAATGACAGGAAAACGCCCCAACGCTCGCCTTCCGTTCATAAAGGCGCCGAACGACTGACAGCTGAACATAACGCGTAAACCCCACCTTCCTACGAAAACATTTTTTACTGTACCGATCTTTTATATTGTGTCTTAAAATAATATTATATTATTTTGTAAATAGTAACAGCGACTGTCTTTTTTTTATCCCCCATCTTTGTGCGCTGATTGTTTGAAGCCACCAAAAAGACTCGATTCTCATCTTCAAGAACAACAGCTGTTAGTTTGTTGGGACTTGAGGGAGCTGGGATAACTGCAAGTCTGGCTTGAGGTTATTTATAAGGAAAAAACAGCCTTCAGTGCTGCAGTCTGACAATATGTAAGTTCCTGCATCTTTGCGCTGTTTTTTTGCAACATGTGCGCACTAAATTGTCCATACCTACGTTGATGATTGGAAATATTTATTCAGAGCGCCTTTAACACTTGATTTCGATAATCTTGAGGTAGTCAGAAACCAAGCCCTCAGACAACCAATTTAGCCCTAGGAGAAGAAAACCTTGCTATTCATAGTTTAACATTAAATCTAACTAGAAACATATACTAATTAATGTTCTGTACATCAGAATCATTATGTACCATAACCATTTTCTTACGTTATATTAACAGAAATGCAAAACATTTTTTGGAGTGATTATTATTCATTGTGATTCCTTTTTGATCTAGCTTCAGTAGCTGGGTCCATGATGATTTTTCGAGAAGGATTGTGGATGGAAACTCCTATTCTGTCCTGCCCAAGCCATTTGGAAGTGTTACCATCTTTTATTAAGCATGAACCGCATGAGTATGAATAGTGTGCACGAGATGTTGCCAGAAAACAGAGCAAAGGAGCAGGAATCTACATAGTTTCTGACAGTCAGGAACCACTGAAGGCTGTTTCTGCCTTCTCAATAGCCTCAAAGAGTTATCCCAGCTCACTCAAGTTTTAACAAACTAATGCGGCTGTGGTTACCGTGTTTTGAGTAATAGGAGGGCAATGACCAATCTGACGGCATTGCTAAATAGGGATCAGATTCTGATTCGATATGTTCTGAACCAAACTCCGGGTTGCCAAGAGTTACGTAACATAACAGGCTCAGAAATGAGATTACAAGACATGAGCAATAAACTGGCACAATACTCCTAAGCAGAGACGGGGACCAATCCGTCTCAATTAAACGCGCAAATGCGCTATTTACCCTGAGCATTGGCACTGTTGAACGTCGCAAACATTTGGGTATCCTCGCTGGTCACAGTCCAAATAAAAACAATCTTGGAAATTCTTCAGAATTACTATTTAAAAGTTCTTCACTATCAATTATTCATTAAGTTTCACAACAGCAATGCCTATCTTTTATTCTAATTTTATATCCGCCAAGATTAAATTATTAATTATCAATATTATCGATTCTAAATAATAACCTTTCATGGAGTTGATATGTTTGTCATAGTCCCAAAGTGTTGTAGTTCGTAAGAATTCAATCAGTTCTCGGTTCTCAATATTTTTGTTCTGTGCAGCTTCTTGGTATAATAGACAGTTTATTATTTTATGATTCGGTTCATGTATTTGATGTTACAGGAAATCACAATCTTGACTCTCAATGAGGTCAATTAGAAAATGATATCTATTAATTAGTCCGTATCTACATCTCACCTTCAACTGTTGTCTCATATTACATACTGTCTCATCGGAGAAGATTTAATTAAACATTTTAGTTGCTTTTTAATCGGTGGCATTATTTTGTGATGGTACACTACTCTTTCCGCCGATCAATTATCAGATCGCTGTTGCCATGCTTGTGAGGCCTTTTGTTCTACTGCTTGCAGTGATTCCAGGAGTTGAATAGATGCTGAAAGGCGTGTCTTTACAAACAATCTTCCCGATTCGGCAGCTTAGTCTGTCATTAGAAAGGACCTGGTTTGGAATGGAAATACTGCTACAACAGATCTTAATGCTCTTAGTGATCAAATGTTCCTTCCGTTCTTTATCTGGAAAAAAATCGGAATCGGGGATTTTCGCACCAATAAACAGGTAGATAACAACGTCTGCCGAGTCGGGTAAGGTGTATTCCTCGTCTGGGTAACAAGAACGTACAGCTCATTCGAAAAGTTTTAAGGTTCGTTTGTACAGTTAGTCTAGCTTGGTTCTGAACGGACCACCCCCATTTTCGTGAGTATGCACAGCGACAGAACGAGTTCAGGATTTTCGGTATGCTGTTCGGACATCCATTACGGAACTATATTGAACTAGACCCGACAGTTCGGGATTTTTGCCAGAATTTCTGTTTCTGCTCAAACTGTGTAGACTATTAATGGTCCTGTGGCGTTTGCAAGTGAAGCTTTTATCGAAGTGAATCTATTCGTGTTATCTTTATTTCTGTTGCGAGTGTTCTGAATTCACAATTTTCTGGAATGGAAGGGGGCGGGTCCTCGAGCGTCTAGGAGGTTTCAAATGACATTGTTGAGGTGAGGTTATGAGTTCTAAAATGGTTCGTGATGTGTTTGGACCGGGTGGTGTCCAGGGTCAGTTATCATCCTTCCCTACTGGCCCTAGAAGGAAACTCTTTTCTGAACTGGTCCAGAACTCACTGTACAAACGAATATTTGGATAATCTCGAAAGATGTAGAATATAACCTTGTAACAACGATTCAGTGGCTCTTCAGTGGTGATCTCTGTACCTTGGTGGCAACTGTCAGTTATTTGTCTCAAAATGGGGATGAAATTTCGCAAGGTACACGAAGGTACTCAATGGCTATGTTTTTCATCCCCCCCATTTCTTGGAGCTGCTGGGCCTGAGGATAAACCTCAAGCTTTTACGCTTCAATGGGATACTCAATGTGTGGTCGGCATACTTCATCCCTTGAAGGGGATAACTATCATCCCGTCATCCACTGGTTATAGCTGACAGCACGGATTTATCAATACTGCAATTTAGAGACGGAATGCCTGAAGTTGATATGGACCTTTCAGGCTGTATATAGGTTTATAGTGTACAATAGAAGGGTCAATAGGATTATCACGTGGTCGGAAAGTATAAATCCCCCGATTTGCAGGATTTATTAAGCAGGTAGCTCGTGTGGATTGATTGAACAGTCACTTCAAACGTTTTATGAACTTAAATTATTTACGTACTTAGAATTAGGACTGAATTTAACAGATTGGACCTTCTTTGTACGGCAGACGGGGTCTCAGCTGAATCCGACTCCTCTCTCTGACTCAACGGTTCCGCCGTCCCAGTACAGTGTCACCCTCAAAGTGATTCGATATAATAATCAGACGAATAATTATTCTGGAAAAGCTCGTAAATGAGACGAAAAAAACCAAATGACACAGACCCTCTTCTTCCTGCCAATGATATGAGCATCATATGATGATGCTGAACAATCCAACTCACATAAGCGTATAAGCAGTTACGGTACTAAAATGGCACGTGAAACGGTCCACTATACCTTAGCGCCTTTAAAACGTTAGTCAACATGTATTGTTGGTCGCGAACAGAATGATGATAGGATCGTGTTAGAATATATATGAGATTATTGAATTCTCCGTCACCCTGACGAATATTAGAGATGTTAACTAAATCTTGAGAAAATTATGCTTGGTCGAATTTACGTTTGCATTTCATCAAAACATCAGCCATTTCATCAAAACCAGATGAAAACTGTAGGCTTCTTGCAAGGATCTGCTCATACAGATAGACACAGAACCAAAGTTGTTCAGAATAGTCAAAACTGCGAATTTAGAGTGGAAATCTTGATGTTGGAGAAAAAATGTTCATCCATTGGTAACGGAAGCTTTTTTTTTCAATACAGATCTCTCATTCCTCAATAACCAATCCCGATATCCTATAAATAGAACAAATTTGTTTTTGCTATTCACTAGACTTTAAATGTTTTTGATTTCCCAAGTCAAACGTTTTCCCAAGCCAAACACCTACATGTGTCAATTCAAGAGGGAGATTATTCGCTAAACGAATGAAGAGCCTCAATTCCCATCAAAACCTCCCTTCTGTTTTCTCAGATCGTTACTTCATTCATGAACAGAAGACAAGTTTTTTAGTTGAGTTTCGATTTTTGAAACGAAAAAAATCAGTGAATCGAATCATTCTACAGAATCCAAGGTTCTACGCACAATGGGGGCCGTACAAAAAATATACTCTTAACCGACTTGATCTGAACACCATTGCGATTCCAGATAGTGATCAGGAATTAGCTGGCTCAAGGCAAATTTAGTTTTTGCATTTTAAACTGGATACTGATCGAATGGGAGCTAATGTGACTAGTGTACAAATTAAGAAGGAAACAACTGCATACTCACCATTCCAAGTTCATCAGTGAAATACCGAACTGTAAATTACATAAACGTAATGGTCTTCTGAATATCCATTGAACCCGAGAAAATACTATACTGGAATTATTTTACCAATTGATGAAAAATAAAAACGTTTAGGTAATAATTGGGTGTGTTTTAATAAAGTTAGGGACGATCCTCTATTTGCTTGTAGGATTGTGAAGAGGAAGAGGGATTGGTTGAAGAAGGTGAGAGTGAAAGTGCAAGGTGGTATAGGTCTTAGCAATAGGTTACAATGAATCATATTTTACGAATTATCTTTGAGCCACTTGTGGGATGTAAAAAGAATGTAGATTGCAACCACTTGCAGATTCACAAACGATGCTGTACTGAACACCTAGATGTATGTCTGGTTTAGCATACCATTTCATTGGAAGGCGTCAACAAGTTGAATGACCTAACTTGTGCTACTCAGAGAGCTGTCGGAATAAGAAGGCGCACGTATTTTGACTTCAATTATATTAAGAATATTCCTTAAGGTTCCTATGATTTTTGATTTAAAAAAATATTAAAACCTCATAAGAAGTCTAATAATTACACTTACAGAACACTAATGACTACTATTCACGGTTTTTAAAATTGTATTTGGGATGCAAGTACAACCACCACCGGAATTGTTAGCATTGTGTTCGTGCGAGATGTTGAAAAAAAAATGTTTGCCCTCCAAAATCTATTTTTGGATTTCGAAAGCAAATTTTATGAATTTCAAGTTGATTTTGTGACTCTTCAATCTTAATTGACATTCCCATTGATGATGTTAATTCCAAAGCCATATATGGTCGTGAATGACGAATACCCATTCAATAATGTTCCTTTGTAGAATGTTCAGAAACAGATTTGAGTGGAGGAAATTCTTGGAGATTTAATTTTTTTAACTGGTAGACGCCCGTTTAATACTTAAAGACGACCCGTTATAACAATGCTCCATCAATACCGTCATCTCCTAATAGTTCCACGGAGTAACTCAAGCTCGAGAAAAAAAACGGATACAAATCCATTCTAGACCAGCCCGTGTGTATTTTGTGCGTGAGTCTATGGTTCTTTATGCGACTACGTTTGTCGATGCTGCCGATTTTCTTGGTTCTTGTCAGTTCTTAATAATTTTAGTATAGTGGAACACATCTCAGAAAATCTGGAATTACTATCGGAAGGGAAAATGGAGGTGTTAATAACCGATTTCTATTCTTGTATCAAGAATTTGCATGTACGAGCTTTTAGTCTGCGGCCTAATGAATTAAAAAGAGTTTGACCGGTATCACCAGTGTTTATTGCGTTTCTATTCGCAAAAGGAGGTGTTCACAAATTCTTATCGTTGGCGCAACCTGTAGGCTCGTCTTTTTGGCAACCGTAACAAACACAATGGCAGTCGCATTTGCCATACCGCTGACAGGTCTTTTCCCGGCAGATATCTTGGATATATTCCTGAGCGACGATTTCGCAAGGGCCTTCATCAACAGGTCTCGTCAACGTCACTTGGTGTTGAACCTGTTCAGAGAGATTATATGATGGGGAAGGTACACACATATAACGAAGGATAAAATCACAAACAGTTTATTGATGAATTTAGATTGATTACATTCGCATCAACATCCCGCTATTAACTACAAGAAAAACTGAAACTTTCGTACTCTAAACCGAACCTAAGATTTTAGAGCTTGAAGTCATGACGGAGATGCTCCATTCTTATTAGATTTCAAAGTAATTTTTTTATTTACATAATTTATCATTCTTTGAAGTACTTCTTTTCGTTCGTTCATTTTTTAAACAACGTGTAAATACTGGCTGAAAAGGTCTGGCTACTCTAGTACTAGAAACCAGGATTAAATAGCAAATGTCTATGATATTTTTTGAATAGCAACACCAACGAGAAGTAAATTTATCCTCTATAATACCAAAAAGATAGCATGTACCAATCACCAAAACCCTAACAAATTGGTAACCAAACGTATATAGCTTCGGATCTCCTGCGCAGCGAAAAAATTGTCGTTCACATTATGCCCTACTAAATTGCAAAGTTGTATCAAAAAACGGTGTAAATTCCTGTATGTTCCGCATCCAAAAAGTGCTGTCCTTCCTACTTGATATCAAAATTTTGGAGGAATTTGTCGCAAGGCAATTGCATTTCATGTTATAAAGACGCAGCCTGCCAGGCCGCTATGGGTGCTCGGTCAGATTTAGGGTCTGAAAGACATCTACATTTGTCAGAATCAAAACTAAATTACTAAGGTTATGTTCACGGGTTTTCAGGTTAAGATTCTTAATTTTAAATATCAAATTAAGAATAAAGAGGATAGTATTATACAAACCTTTCAAAATACCATATTAAATGTAGTCACACGTTTGAATGAGACCAAATCGGAACGCGTGATTGAATCCGCATTTGCTTTCTTTATCAATTTGAAAGCTTGGCTGTTAAAACAAGTATAGCATCTTAAAGAGGATTTTGATATCTCTGACAAGCACTTTTACGTTAAAACTGCGATCGTTGTGCAATATAAGGGCAAATTCAATAGTTCCCTAAAGTGAGGCAACCGAAATTCAAAAATGATACCCTCTCTACATTAGCGAATCATTGGCTTCCGTGATTGAAGTAATTAAAACAATTGAATAGACTAAGCCTTTGGTTTTCAAGCTTTATTTATAATTTCGTGGGTGGTGGATTTGTTTTAACGTGAATAAACATGTTTTTTGAGCTAAAAGTCAGGTTAAAATGTGTCTTATGATTTTAAAGACAGGTAATCTATCAATTTGTTGATACTGCAAAGAAACACAGCTATCTAAAAACAAGCAATACATGGCTGTTGATCGTTGTTTCAAGTAGTAACGTTATCAGGCAACTACTTGTTGATTAAGTGAAACTACCTCCTTTCTGTCTTTGTGTAGATACGTGAAGCATCTGAAATGTTTCTTGAAATGTCGATTGTATTTCTACAGCACATGAATATTCAATACATCTAGTTAGCTCTCTACAAAAATGAGAATCTAGTTTTTCAAGTTTGACAGCACGTGTGAATGGATTCCAATCAACAATCACGCACTCGTGTGCGATTGTGGACGGTTGTATATGGGTTAGACCTAAGCTAAAATTCGACCAGCTATCACATTCCCAAAAACGAGGATCAAATGAAATTTTAAAAATAGTATCGATTTATAATTCTTTAGAACTTCCCTGCCGAAATATAACCCAATAAAAATATACCTACAATTACCTTCTTCTTTTCTTGTCCATAACTGTAACTTCTGAATCTTCCGAAACTATTGAGAATTATAATTAATAGGGATGTTGTTTTTTGTCAGCGTTAGTTTACTCTTTTAACGATCTTGAATGATTTCCAAGGATTATTGTTCAGAACAGCATAAAACACTACACCTTCTTTTTACGTTATTATTCTCCTAAAGGTTCTGACAGCTGTAATGCCGTTCAAAACAACAATATTTTAGGACTCTGGATGGAAAACAAAATTCAGATACTTGTCTTAACGTTGTTTCTATTTATGTCCAAAAGTAGAAAAGTATACCAAATTAATCCTATGCCAATAAAGCCACTGTCAGAAACACTCAACATTGTACGCTTTCTAAAAAAATACCATCATGTGCTTCAGAGTGGTGTTACTCGTTTATAAATTTAGGTAGTGAAACATGAAACTTCGTTTCATTTATTGCTCAGTTTCTAAATCGTTTGTCATTCGGTTACAAAGTGAAATGTATCATAAATACAACTCAAGAACTCATTACTGATACTTCTTTGATAATTATCTAGGATCAACAAAACGTAGAAGGTGTTGTTTGGTGCCGAGGACAAACAAAACCGTTTTCTTCCGTTTTTCCTTATCAGGTCTAGTTTTTGAGATATACCTTATATATTTATTTGCTAACTGCATTTGAATGTTGAAAATATCACTTCAAAAATCCCAATTCATTTTTCACTTTCAACCACTCTTTCTGAAGTCCATATGGTACAGTTTCCGAATTTGAAACCCGATTTTAGTTATCTTCTTTCTTTCCAGGGAAGGAGGTGATAAAGTTGACAATGTGCACACAGATAATATTGTTTATATCCAGTATATTTTTTAATCCATGTGAAAAAGAACGGACTTTTTACGCTAATACTAAGGTCTTTTACGGCCTTAGGCGGGCGGGGCACGGACGTTGCAAATTTGGAATCTTCGCACTTCGAAAAGTGGAGTGTCATAGTGTGTGTAGTGTGTGTGTGTGGAAAAAAAATGTGTGTGGGGGGAGAGGGGCTAATAAAAACTGGGTGCTGTAAGATTAAAAAAGCTTATTATTGAAAAATAATTCAAAAATCAAATCCCAAAATCGGACTTGCTATGAAAAATATTGTAATAATCGCTATCTTTCATTCGTCAAATCTCAAAAAAGAGTCACTTCCTTGTACCCTGGTTCAACATTCATTCTCGGAGATTTTATGGTTAATGTATGAATATAGATCTCATATCGCCTACTAGTTAGTTTCAACAAGCTAAATCAATTATAGTGATCAATATTGTGCAGAACAGACCTTTTTAATTTCTTCCAGTTAATTTCAATAAATCAACATTTTGAAACAATAACCAACGTTTGTGTTCATCTTGTAACGTTCTTTTTTATTATCGGCATCCGTCCTTTGTTGTCTACCCCTATACTCACACTCATTCAATCCTTTTTAAATTGTACAGGCTGCAGTCAACCTAGAATACATTTAGCCCTCATATTTAGACCCCCACAGACCACATCCCGAAAATCTTAAAACCCCTGGTGCCTACAAGAGAAATATAATATATTTCACCTGGGTGATTCATCTGGGACCCGCCAATGCTAAGGCCATTTCGAGCAGAATTTATGTGTAATTTAGTTACACACGAATATTCCTACACTAATTTATGAAGTGATAAATGGCAAAGTTATTTGTTCGTTTCTTGTTGTTGTTTTCTTTCGAATGGAAATCACCTTATTTCTGATTATTCGCTGATCGAGAACAGACCATTATAATAAATCAATTAGCTATTATGATTGTCATCTTGTTCATAAAAAGAAAAGAAGGATAAACTGAAGTTGATAACATTAAACTATTATATTGAAGTAACTGTGCCTCATCACCACAGGCGGTCTCTACGGCTCATCCATACTATTCATGATTATTAATAATTTCTTTATTCTTTGTGGAATTTTCGTTCCAAACTCTCTCTCTCTCCCTCTCTCTCTCCCTCTCCCTCTCTCTCGCTCACACTCCCCTATAAGCAGGAATTGAATGTATCAGATGAAACACATATCTATACCTAACAGTTTTTGGAGATTTGACAAATGGAAGAGAGCAATTCTTAAGGGTTTAGCGATTCTTGGAATATCCAATGAATGAATGAGCTGAGCAGTCTACATATTGTTACCTACAGTCTGCTAACGAAGATAATTGTTAAGTTAGATCTACGACGTTTCCGTCAGTACCTCTTCTCGACGTCCTCGGAGGCCGAACATGAAGTTCTGAAGAGTCGGGACGTTGGTGTGGTTGTCCTTCATCGTCTGAGTGTCAGAGGTTTTGGTGTCGTACGTCTGGGACATCACCCACCTCTTCCAATGGCTCAGCCGTGTCTGCGTCGTATGAGTCTTTCTGTGACGCAAATTAGCCTGGAAAAAATAACGGTGAGCAGCATTAAATAAGAAGAACATAACTGAAAAGACTAACACAAAGAATGTGATGATTATGCGGCTTTCAAAACCTCAGAAAACACATTTTTAGCTCGAAACTTCAAGTGTGCTGGAAACAAAAACAGTACTCAAAACAACCGATAGTAATTAAATACTGCTTGAATAAAATAGGGGCTTGGCCACCGCCCTTCTAGAACATCATTCTGCTTTCTCTATATCGTTGTATTGGTTTTCTCCATTCATCCAACGCCCTTCATATCGCACCTTTGTGGAAAACATTTCAAGATCATTCATCAAATAGTGTAAAATGAAATAGTTAAAATTTCCCAGCAATGGTACAGCGAAATTTAAAGTTAGAAACCCCTACTGTTTTCTCTAAGTAGATAAGTTATTTACAGTGCAGTGTTTCTGTTTCCAAAACAAACATGGAATTACCTGGTTAAACTCTGAAAAATTTGTGCACATACCTACTTATTTTTAACTTCAATCTGGTTCCATTTCCCAACCATGATGTTGTATGATCTTGAATTTGAAACAGATATACTTGGCTGGTACAGAAAGTTAGTGCAGAATTTAGGCTTACTAATTGGGAATGACGTAGATACTCCTTCTATTTCGATCGCTTAGAATACCATAAGAGTAACTCCGTACTAACACTATCGCTGTACGAAAATATGGGTCCTGAAAAAAATCTTATTGCGCTACCTATTGATTCGTAAACTTTTATAACTTCTTAGGAATTTGCCTTTAACAAATTACGCAATAGATTTCTTGGTGGTTTTATAAACTCCCCCAAGGTTGAAAATAATGGGATCCTTTCTTTACTCAGGAATTTGTTAGAACCGTCCAACTGAAATAGTTTGAATCTTCAACAAACGAACGATTACTATAAATTTCAGAACGCTAGAATGGCAAAAAGTGGTAATAGATTACCGGACATAACTGGGCAAAAAATGAAGGTTCAAGTTGTAGATTTCTTGCTTCTTCCCAAATTGTAGAATTGTATGATTTCTCTTTTTCTACTTATTTTAGAAATAAGTTAGCTTCACAGGTTTTCAAATTGCACTTCTGCGGTGAGTGGGAGTGGGAGAATAGTATGTGATTGTTCTTGGCAGTGTTCGACCAATTTGCCACTTCATTTAATTTCCACTTCGTTAAGTATTTTCGAAATAATCGATTTTGGAGAGAAATACCTCAAAAAAAATATACGTATTGTAAAAACATATTTATACAGGAAATTACACCTTAGTGTTAAACACCGGCCAGTTACAGATTCTAGAGAACATTTCTAATCGGATTTGACATATTAAGATTTTCTTGGTCTTGATTGGTTTTCCAGCTATTTCAGCTATACTAATTTTTCTTGTTTATTCGAACTCTTCGAACTTTCGAAATCCTCATACGTCTCTGTAATCCAGTCTAAAGGTTGCCCCAATGTTTCAGCTTTCCAGTGGTCTAACCAATAAATATTTTACAGTTATTAGCTATAGCTAATATTTTAAATAGTTACAGTTAATAGCTAAATATTTTATTATTATATGATAGCGAAGAAATTGACATTTGAATGTTTAAAGACGTGGGTTTTCACGGTGAAAACCTTGTTTTTTGCTTAGAGTTGACTCGCTAAAACAAAGACCGTATAGTGAAGGATTTTGGGCTCCTCGAGCGAAGAAGAACGGATTTGCAGGCCTTTTCCCCAGGTCAAAAGGTTTGAGCGAATGGTGTGGCATTCATTAAAATGTTCAACTGTTGATTTAGCTCTTTCCGATCAGAAAAAAAGATTCTGATAATCCTTTATATTTTAGAGAAGAGGCATTAAAGGATCACCATTCGATTCAGCCGACCGATATAGACATACAAACGTAGAACGTAATTTGTAAAGGATGGTGTAAAACGCAAAATGGGTGAGAAACTTGATTTTTTCAGAAAAAGAGTGTCAATTTTTAAAAAGCGAAACCAAAGCTTTGGCTACCTATGGCAAACTCGGAAGCGAACCCCGCTGCAAAGTACAACACAGAGGATTATCATTGGTTATTTGGAATACCCCTTCTACGTAAATATCTAATCACGTTTATTACACTTAGTAGCTTGTGATTCATTATCAAGACTAGTGTTCTTATCTTGTAGTTTCTCTCTAGATGCTTAGTAGCTTGTGATCCATTATCTAGAGTCGTTTTCTTATCTTGCAATATCTTTCTAGATCCATAAAAAACAAGTCCCATTAAGATTTCAGCCATTGATCGATTGGGATACAAATTATTCACAAAGATCCTTCAGCTGATCACTGTGTCTTAGTACCTTGTAATTGAATTCTGTATGTCCCAAAGACTCCATTAGCTCTTTGAACAACAACTTTTACTATCCCCTCTGCAAGACCTGATATCCGAATGTCTTATATGGTGCAATACACTGTTCGTGGACACAATGTAACAATCAACGAATAGAACAACTGTTAAAACAAAACACCCACTAGGTCCACAATTATATGACACAAGTCGTGAAAAACTAAAATCACTGGACAACTTCGATCATTAACGACACTCTAAAAATGTGTATCTGTCCGGTGTCAGTCACTAAGGAATACCTTGTGAAGGTAGTACTTACTTCAAAAATCAATAATGAATCCAATCATGGAAGCAAAGTTAACTTCAGGAAAGGTCTTTAGCCTTTCGAATGTATCGGCGCAATCAAAATTGTTTTTGCCAAAAGGGACTTTTTTGTAATACTTGGTAGCAAGTTTAAATAAGTCTATAAATTCGATACTTCAAACTGCCTACTCACCAGTTGGCAGGCGTCTTTCTTGAGATCCCAGATGCTGTGCCTGTAACGGTAGTCTTGACATTCTGGAATGGGATGAACCTCAGTCTGTACGAGTTTGTCTCTTTTGAAATGTCTTCTGTGTCTACTCCAGCCTCCCATTCCCCTTTGCCATAATAAATGGAAAGTTGAAGTTGCCATTAAAATATTGATAGTGTTATTCTCACCAATGTTACAGTGCCATTAAAATATTGATAGTGTAATTCTCAACATGAGTTACAGTGGCGGTTCCTGCCTTGAAAATCCCGGGGGTGCACCGAGACAGTTAGGGACAACCACGAAGGGAACGAGAGACAAAAATGTGCTCTTCTTAGCCAGATTCAATTGTCAACTACCATTATGCATAGGAGATCGCCTTCTCGGCTTCAAATCGTGAAACATACGACTCAATCCTACCTTTTAAAGAACTTCACTAGTAGGTACACAAATACCATTTTTTTTAAAAATGAAAATTTTGAAATGATCGTCGAACTTTATTCAGAAAAATTTATTACTTACCTAATATCGGCAGAGCCAATCTACCTTTTCGTAGTAATGAGGGTTGAACTTGCAAATCGTGGAACGATTTTTGCTCGCCTTTGAAGTTTGCTGCAGCCCTGTCAATAGTGGCATTGGGATTGCAAATAATCACTCTTTGATCCACCGACAATTTTGCGAACTCTAGTTTTGTAGCAATTATTGTACTCATTGCGTATCTGCAGCTATCATAGTTCAGTCACAAGGGTTGGGGACAATCAACTGATAATAGGATGAGAGCGTGCTTTGGTGATTCTAGCGCACTCTGGCTTTCTTAGCAGGGGAGCAGTGAATTATTTGTGCTGTCAGGAATGTCGGGCGCTCACATTGGTTCTTTCTTGGAGTCGTATCAAATCAACATTGTGAAACGCCGTGTTTCACGTACAAGCTCCGCCCATCGCGCGCTAAGCCGAAGCTTTGCTCCCGGACAGCAACTCATCCTCCTCCCTCATCCTCTCACCCATCCTGAGGCTCTGTTTGCTGAGTGAACTCTTCTGTTCTAAAATGAGGATTCATGGGGGAAAGTTGGGAATCAGTGTGCTAACATTATACATTTATTATTAATATTATAAGGTATATTTTTCATTTCGGCCATGGGATGCAGATGCGCAAAATTTGCCAGCAGCCGCCCCTGATGTGTTATGCGTTTTGCTTCTACACAAAATCAATCCCTGCTGAGGAAACCTTACTAAAGCATTCTTAATTGGGAGGATGGGCTGGGAATAGAAAACTGTCGTCACTCAATGTTCCATACCTTGTCAAAATTGTTCATAAAAACTAAAGATACCAACATTGTTATATTTTTTTTAATGATCATACCATCAAATGAAAGACAACTACTCGATTCACCATCGAATCACCTTCCTAATAAATGATTGGGTCCTGATTGAATGAAAGATAATATTGAAAAAAAAAGTATTCAAAATCGAAAATTCCATTTAGTGTTTGCTTTTGATACCTTTTTGAATTACTTAGCTCCTCGCTGTTCGTTTAGAGCAATCTTATCTAAATTCCCGGTCCTAATAATTATCTAATTACGATGAAACCTTTATGGATTTTTCGGATTGATCATTACATAATCCCTGTAGAAATTTCACCACCGGCTGACGAATTAGGCGAAGGGAGAATGTACAGAAGTAATTTACTGAAACACCATTTGCTCCTAAGATCATACGGTCCTAGGTTATAAGAAAATTGAGAGATAGTAGAAAATTTGTCTATAAAATTCACATTGATTTAGATAGCTAAAAATAAAAAGGATACAATTTTGCAGAATCAGAGCAGGTTAGATTAGATAACGTTATTGAGTTTCAAAGTCGGCGTTTTCGAGGATCATTTCTGCGAAACGAACTATGGAGAAGTTAATGATTTATAAAACTTGATCAGTTGCATATAATTAGTCACCAATTACGAAACTGCATAAAGTCATAATCTATAAAACAATAGGTACCAAAACTTTTAATGCTCAAAATATTTGGCAACAATTTCAAATCAGTTCCACTATCGTTATGATTCCCTTTTTTTTAATTGGAACATTTCAACAGCCTTCCTTCAAACTATTACGTCATTGAGAAATGAACCTCAATGTAAACCAATCTTGGTTTATTATTTTTCAATAATGAACCTGCGTAATGGACTATGAAACGAAATTTCAAAATTTGCTGTCTCAAGTTTCAAGATGCGTAAAATCCGAAATTACAATTAATAAAATCCGTCCGTCCGTCGCCCAGAACTTTTCTCCAAAAGTACAGGATCAGTGTTACTAAAACTTCGGTCGAAAATCTCAAATGGGGTATAGTTTGGGCTGAGTTGTAGTCATCATTTCCCGTCAATCCTAAAGGGTGTAATCAAAAGGACCTAATCCTTCCGCGGGCCGTAGTTTGGAGACCCGTACTCTACAGGATCGCCATCAGCACATGGTCCATAACCGCGTTGAATTGGATAGATGGTCACCCCACACCTCTCAAACATCTTATTGACTCAGCAACAATTTTCGTAGTGGAATTATTGTATGATGAGTCAATATATCCCACCAGCAGAGAAAGGCACTTCCTGGCCATCATTATTACGTGCGTTGCCTGATGACTCATGTTGTCAAAAGCCTTAGCTACATCAACAGCTAGCACTTAGAACTCACGCCTTTTTTCCGTGCATCAAGTATCAGGATGTTCAGGAGGCAAAGTTTTCTTCTAATCCATCTCTCTTTCTTTCTTTCACTAAACTTTCTGTTTTCTTTCTGTTTAGCAACAATCTTTAATTTAGCTGCCATAATTTGACGTAGCTGTCGAAGTATGACTGACGCAATGGTTATTGGTAGAAAATCTACCTACTAGACCTCTTGGATGCTCTTTCTTTAAGATTAATTTAGTCCTTTACTAAAAACATAGGTCCCTTCCTGTTACAGAATCAAGTTGAAGAGCAATTATTTCTGAGTAACAGGTACTGCATTCCATTCAGATGCACTTATCACATCTGGTTCACATGCTGTTTTCCCTGGTTTTGTCCGTTTGCAGCTCCCTGCAAGCACACTCCCTTAAAAATTTCACAAAAACCTGATAAAAACTTTTAGAATTAGGATTGTAACGAGGGTAGACAGGCAGACCGACAGAAACACACACACGAAACGATAGTTCTTTAAAATTGACTAAATTGCAAACTGCGAGTGAAATTTTCGATCTTGGAGCAAAAACCGTCTCCGTTTCCTTTAGGTATACTTGGAAGCATTATCTACAACGATGGCCTCATATGAGTAACGACAATCACATTCACATTCGGGTTAACGTTCTGTTTTCTGCCTAGATTGTATCCCTTAGGAAGAGGAAACGAATAGAGACGGACTAAGTCACTCGCGACGAAGTTGTGGAAACCCATTTCAAATAAAAACGGAGTAAGATGGAACGTTGTCTATATTTCCACGAAAGTAAAGAGTTACACTAAGTAAAGTAAAGAGTTATAGTTCATGTTCGTTACTGATGATGACCTAACCGTCGAAATCGATTCAACTGTGTAACTATTTACTTTCGTGAAAATGTAGACAACGTTCCATCTTACTCCGTTTTTATTTGAAACGAATGGATGGTTATCTATCCGAATTGGCTAATTCGATTCCTTGATGGGCCATCTATCAATCGTGAAAATATCAGTTTTATTTCAAAATTATTTGATATGATAATTTTCAGGGCATCAAGATCACAATAATTATAACAAGAAATGCAATCGGATAACGCAGTTTGGATAACGTACTACTTACCGAGTATTTCTAAAAAACAGATCAGTAATTTAAGTGGAAAGTAATTAATAAAGAATCCAACTTTTTGTCATAATTTGCAGCGTTTCCATTTGCTAGGCCTTACTAATTATGTAATTGCATTCAAACATAACAGCGGTATCTTACCATCCGTGGCTCTTCAGTCCAGCCCTCAAGTGCAGAATGTCAATGTACTCTGGGTTTTGACGTCCCAAAGTGAAGATTTTTGAAATGAATCTGAAATTTTGAAGTCGAACGTGAAAGCCTACACTTATTAAGTAATTTATTCTTTAACAATACATACAATATGCTTCACTTTTACTCCTCCTTCCCAATTTAGAAGTGTAATGATATGAATATGTCAATCGGCTGAGTTTCATGGTTTTTTCAATTCCACCTAATTTTCCAATCAAAACTGTGATTTGAGACCTATTGACAAAATATTAGGAGTAGAGAAAATAAGTATGATCCCCTAATCAATGCTTGCTGCCAATTATCCGTGAGTAAAGATAAATTTGTTTTATTTTACATCGGACACGATTCTTTTCCTCATTACTTATCTTCCTTATCGTGTCACGAGGTATCTTCCCATACAGTCAATTTCAATTTGATCACATAACAAATGATTTCAGATATTACGACGACAGCTGACAAAGGCCAGCCGGGTATTCTGCTTGTATTCAGTCTTGCTGATATCAGTTTACAAACAGGGATTACTGGTACCCAACCAATAAGAAATGGTTTTTTTTCTATGTTTTTTTGTGAGCTGAAGGTTAAAAGTTTAACTACTTTTAATTTTCATAACTTCACTTTTTTGGATTGTGAATCTGTTCTAGGTTTTAAAAAACTGTTTCTTCACTTTTCGGAGGTAAATTAACGGGTTTCGTCACTGCTCCATTTTCCAGGTTCCCAGTGCTTTTCAGAACAATGGAACGTTTACGTGTTATGAGTTTATTGTTACAGCTTGTAGATTTGGACGAGCCTTACTCAATGTAAGTGAATGAACTGCATCGGGTTCAAGGTCACTACTGTCCTGAATTCAGCAGGCACTTGTTTGAATGAACAGTGGACAAAAGCCAAGGATGTGAAATAATTTATGATGCAGATGGACGAAAAACGTATTAGGAATATGAGAGTGTATTGAGGTATAATCAATGTACCATGTTCTGATGATGAAATACTGAGAACCATAATGCATTAATCCTGATAATCCATAATCCATTGCCATACTGGTATGTGAAACGGAGATTTGACACTAACAAAATAAATTCAAATTGTAATTTCAGTTTGACAGATAAAATATTCAGTATTGAAAAACTAACGTGTCTGGAGAATGAGAAAAGATCAATGCAGCTTTGGTGTCTCTGAAAGCGTAGTATTTGTCCATGTATTTCATCAACCCAAGATTTTTGTTGCCCGTCAGCAAAATTCCATCAGTCAGAGCAATCCAAACAGGACAAAAACCGCCAAACTGTAAACAATTTTATATAAATTAATTATAAATGGCGTAAAATCCAACAAGCGTTATTGGCTCAGGTAGTAGTGGTTTGATAGCAGACAATTCCTAAGGGTGGTCAGGAAAAAACGGTTTGATAATCTAATTTCCACGAGATAAAATCATCGGTAGCTACTGCCCACGTGGGAACATTAAATTCTTTTAACGATCTAATTCCTGCGATTTTCATCCTATTCTGATGGTTTTCTGGGAATGTGCGGTTGAAAGTAGATGGCGCCTGTAATCTTCATTGCTCGCAAATCAGTACATCTCTCCGCTTATTCGCAAAAGAAAAATCCAATAAGTTTTTCAGGTCTTAGTGGTTTGATCGTGCTAACGTTTTTAAGGTAGTTAAGAAACCACAGAAAAATCTCGTGCCAATTTGAACAAATTCGTATCATCATTCCACTATACCCAGAACTAGCGTGTCAGACCCACAATACATGTCGACCAACCCTTTGGAGGCGTTGATGGGAAGCTACACCCAACTTGGCTGGCGTTTCTTTCTTACATTAACAATGAATTTAATTTTTTATTTTCACTCAGTTTAATCAAATGAAAAAGTGGAAAGCACCACATGAATTGGTGTTGAAGAAGTAGGGAAATGGATGCTTCACACCTCTTATTTGCTTACGTTTATATTTGCACACTTTTGGTGACACGGTACCTCTCCGCTTGTGAATAATTTTTGTAGATGTAGAGTCAGATTTTTTTTTCACAAAACGATTCATTTATTAAAAATAAACAAAGTTGAAAAATACCTTTAGGTACAGTATAAAGTATCATATCTTAATGATATGTAGTATGCGCTGGATAAGTGTCAATCAAGTACCTATAGATTTTCACTGTATTGAATATATTAATTATTGGATGAGATGAAGTTTAGGATATGGCGAGGTCTAACTAGTTGTAGGTCGGTGAAAGGGACAAACCCTTCAGCTGCGAGTTGGTTGATGTTGTTGGAGTAATTATTCAGGAATGTTTGCAAGGAAGAGAATCGTAGTTTGGAAAGAGTTTTTATGTTGAAATCGAGTTATATTGTTGAATTATGATCGAGGTGGGGCGTGTAATACGTTCCTCTGTATAATTGAATTCTGCTGTTACTCAAGACGTCTGAATTGGGAGTCAGAACACATTCCCCAAACTGGTTCGTTCTTAAGGCTTCAGACCAAATAGGCCGGATGAGTTTTTTGCATATTAACAACTTATTTGCTAGTGAGAGATTGCGGTTATTCAACAGCTTCAGCTGGGAAGCTCTGTTTTTAGTTCTGCTAGTTGCATCTGATATATGACCCTTGAACGTTAGTCAGCGATCGTAGGTGACTCCCAGATATTTATGATTGGAGGTGTTATTCAGTGGGGTCCCTTCATAGAGTAGAGGAATATCCTGAAATATTCTGCGAAAAGAGAATGTGACTGCACACGATTTAGTGGGGTTAATTTTCATTCTCCATTCGGTGCACCATTGGCCGCGCTCGTTGATAAGAGTTTGTAGGACTTCTGTGGCATCGCCATCGACAGCTCGACTTACTGCATAACAGAGGTCATCTGAGAAAAGCCCAGAAAATTCTATAGAAACTGGTAGAGATAAGTCGTGGCAGAAGAGAATGAACAAACAAGGCCCTAAGATACCTCCCTGTGGGACTGAAGTCTGTATAGCTCGAACTGGCGAGAACTCACCCTGTATGTCAAAAACGAACGCTCTACCTTCAGGTAACTTGAAACCAGTTCATATAGATTGCTTGGAAGATGGGATCTAATTTTTATCAATGGACATTCGCCATACTCTGTCGAAAGCCTGTTCATCATCAAAAAACTCTGCTCTGCAGAGTTCGAATTTGGAATACAATATGGAGGTCCTCATTTCGAAAAATGAAGTTAATGTTGGTTGCGATCCACTGGGCGATGTTGTCAATCTTCTTCTTTGCAAACCAATATTAAAGTTAAAAAAAGAAGAAATTGTTCACGCTGGAATTACGATTTCAGAAGAGGGGAGGGGTTTCGTTTGACACAATGTATATATACGAGTGTCTCGGTAATAATGTTCATATTCGTATTGTAAAATATACACTTAACGGGTAATATGATTCTATTGTTTCTATTCACTTTTCGTTAAACTCGTGATAAATATTATGTTACTCATGATACAAACATATCTCATTGCAGTATTTATGGATTTATTTTTTTACATTGGTTTATTATTTTCAATAAAGAACCTTTTTTTCTAATGGTATCTTCCAATTGTTCCTACAAATTCAATAACCTGGGTGGTAATATCATCGGAACAATTCGAAAAGGAATCAAGTTAAACGTTAAAAGAATAGTTGAAGTTACCTCTCAAGTTCCTAGAATATGAATATCTTCCGAGTTTAGATATGAACGGGAGAATATCGAACGTAATCAATTAAAAATCGAAGCGCTACCTCGATAGGGGGACCGGTGTTTTCATCTTTGATGTGGACAACTTCGATAGAGTTTGAAGTGGTCATGATTAAATCAGTGGAGTCTTCGGGCAGCCAGAACTCGTCTTCAATGGCCCTTAGAATCGGTAACGGTATTTCTGGAACCTGAATAGTAGAGAAAAACAACGTCCTGTCATAGAATTTTCCTAAATTTCATATATTTGAGTTAAGTTATGTTGATATTTGAGCACTTTGGAGATAAATAATATGCTAATTATCAATTTCACACCACATCAACTTTTTCCAAGTAAGATGCACAAATGAATTTTTACACTTTCGGTTTACTATTTTTAATTATAATCTATCTTTGTAATTTTATAAGAAAAAATGGTCATGACCCCCTTCTCTAATTTTGTCTTTCTACTTTTCCAAAATCTTCAATATCCGTCTGTTGTATGGCCAACGGGCCATAGTAGACCTCACAAGTTACGTTAAAAATCCGTTCTTTGGACTGAAATGTAGTTGGTCGTAGTGTTTAGCCAGCCCGATAGCCTCGCACGCATGGCTATCATGGAACGACAACGTGGTTTTTCAAGGATTTTTTCAAACATAGGCCAGTTGGGAGTCATTTCCTTGTAATTTCAGGATCGACTGGGGTAAGTTTCAGATCTTCGGAAATTAGGAAGTAGTAAACTCTATCGGACTGGCTAGAAGTTTGTACCAACTAACAAGCCTCACTGTAAAAGAGCCTAGGTATATCCGTTAAAAAAAGTTAATGATTTTTTTTTCATTTTTGGTTACCCAACAAAAGTGCTGGACTATCACGAGTTCGCCAATACGACCTTCATCCTCGGTAAAAGCAAGCTCTAAGTTTAAGCAAAAGTTCCTAAGTTTGTGAGGGTTGATGCGGCAGAAGAGTCCATATCCGTTCGACCAATCACATTGTTTCTAATGTCTAACTAAAGTTCAAAGTTCTGTGTATGTTTTCTATCATTCCTATTGTTTCAGCATTGGTTTCCAATCTTGTTTAAACTCTGGCGTTTTTACTAAATCTCAAGTAAGAGAAGAAAGTTACAACAGCGACGTTAAAAATGGGAATATGATGTCGAAAAAAGGTTTCAAAATCAATGATGTCCGGCTTCCTGATGATGTACTTCTTCGTCTTACCTTGAAAGTACCCGTGGTTGCAAACGTCAAGAAACCTCACGACAAACACTAAGGTGCCGCCTGGAGCCCCATAGGAGACTGATCATTTTACTCGGATTTAATTGCTGCAAATATTGAGGGCTCTGTTTCACAGCTAGGAGAAAAAAATTGTGAAGGGCATGAAGAAGAAAGTCTTCTTGAAAGAGTTGGAATTAATTCTATTCGATTCGAAGTTCACGAGCAATGCTCATATCTTTTCAATAGCAAACGGCCTTTTGTGTGTGTGTGTGTGTGTGTGAATAATTATTGTTTTTGAAAGACAAAATATGAAATTTGATTCACACTTGAAGTTCATCGCGTTATTTTGTCTAAACAGGCCATGCACCCATGTTATTGTTACAAAACGTCCTTTATCCTCTTGGTCATGACAAAAGGTTCTGCATCCAAAGGTGTGTGCCACAATTCCGCCTCCAAATGTAATCTCCTGTTCATTTTCTTTGTTTACCTCAGTTTTATAAGTTCAGATGAATACGTTGAAAAATGTTTCATAGTTATATAATTAACGGTATGCTCTGTATAGTTTTTTGCGAATATTGGGAAATCAGCAAAACTGGATATAGGCCGTTTTGCAGGGAAGCTCCTCAGCTAGACCCCGAGTGGAGTCCTTGTGAAAAAGAACGGATTTTTCACATTAATTCTTCCCGAAACCTTTTATGGCCCGGACGGCTTAAGGAGAGTGCCGATATAGAACCTGCCCACCTTAGGACGTAAAAGGACAAAATTTAAACGGGATTATACAGAATTTTCGCCGAACGATTATAGAGGCATGTTATCGAAATAATAAAACAAACATTAATACAAACATTCCCTTTCCACCGCCTATGAGCCGATAATTCTTAAGGTATCTGTTGAATATGGGCTAAATACAGACAGAATGGGTCACTCACTATGTTAAAAGAATAATGTACATTTTTAAAATGGATTTCACCCAATTCCGAGTTAGAAATCAATATTCATCGAATGAACTCTGCCCAGAAAAACTGTATTGAGTTCAACCATCCTAATATCTCCCATTCAAAAGATGTCTTGATTCGAATTCACTTGACTTTCTTGAAAAAATAAAACTCTCTCTACTTAACGGGATAGTGGTGAATAACTTAACGCCCTAACGATTCAACTTACATCGGCGTACTCGTTCATCTTTTTCAGCATTTTATTATATTCGTTCACTAGAACAAGACGGCTTTGGAAACCCTTCCAGTGTTGAAATAGCTCCAAAAAATCAGGCTGAAACACAAAGTGAAACCTCATAGATTTGCGTAGTAGAAACAAGTAAGTAGGGTGGATAGTGTAATATGCTCAATTACTGTATAAAGGACTTAATTACATACAGAGATTTGGAGCGGAATGCGAATAATTGTTGAAAGGAATGGCCACTACCTATTCTTCCCATTTCAATCGGCGTGAACTAAATGGCAATAAACGAATGTGGAGGAGGTGTTTACCTATTCCAGAATTATGAAATATTAGTGAGATGATAATGGTTTGCTGTGAATCACCAGGCAATTTGAACCCCTGGTAAATTCAAAATTCACCTTCCTCAGCTGACACTGTAAAGCTTTCCTCTAAAAATTACGGACTCCAAAATGTGTAACAACCTTCCTATTATTGCATATGGTCGTATTGCACTTGAATACAACATAAATGTTATACCTACTTAAATTCTATAAAAACGAAAAACTCCCGCTGTTTCTATTACCCTAGAATACTTCCAGCTATGTGGTTTATTCGGAATCGAAGCAGGACTCCGGACATTTTGGGGCTCAGGTTGAACGGAAGTTTCATCTCAAGGGTCCTAAAGCAGTCGGAGTGGAGATTTACAAATTTGACAGCCTAAGAGATGATTAGAATAAATGTGGGTTGGGCAGAAATATGACCTAATAAGATTTTGAATCGTCAGATCAATACAAATGTTTCGGATGAGGAATCCTTATAAAATGATTTGTTAAGAAGTAGAGCTGCAGCGGATTGCACCTACTGTATCAGCATCTGAATCACGATGATGATTGTCAACTATCTGTCGGAAATCAGCTTCACGGAGGCTACGAACATTATGAGAGAATTGTAGGTAGCAAATGATGGGCTTGAAATGGAAGCATTGGATTAGGGACATAATAAATTTTCCGGCCTTGTGTAACTTGGAAATTGAAGAACAAACTGAGCACTTCATGCCACATACCCTGTGGTTCTACGGGAAGCTGAATTTTGGCAAGGCTGAGTTTTCATGGACTAAACAGCCGGAATTAGAATGAGTTGTGTGAAGATTGGTTGTGTGGAAATAAACAGAACCTTCATTTGCTAAACTTAATTGAAATAATCAGGCCTTTTGGGTTCTGACACTGGAAGTTAGCCTATTAGCAATCTACGGAAATATTTACTCTTATTAATAAAATATTAGATTTCTTGATTTTTATTTACTTATAAAGAATAAAACAATTAGCTAGATACAATTAAGGTAATTTTGTTTAATTATTGTATTCACTATTAATGTCAGAGCAGGGTTTTCGCAATGTGGAACTTCCGCTGTCAGTTTTTGGATCATTATCATTCGCGTACTTGTGAAGTAACGATAAAATTTTAATGTTCGAAAACTGGGAAATACTTATTGACAGTGATCTTAAAAATAATAATAGCAATAATAATTATAAGTAATGGAACCTTCTCTATGTGACCTTGTGGGTCAATAGACCGTTTTCGTTGGTCTTCCCACCGTTGGTATCTGTCTGCATTCATTTAAAAAAAAACCTATTTCTACTTATTCTCTAACTGCTACCTAAAAAACGCTGCAAAAAACGCTCTACAAAAAATGGTTCTTTAGCTTCTTTAGAGAATTCGTTTCCGAGATATTCCACTTTTAAGATTTTTTTCATGTTTTTGATCTCAAGTCGAGAAAATGGTCATTCCTCCACTTGACCTTCCGTCTAAAATCGATATTGAGGACCGTCGGAAAGAGCGTAAAATTTCTTATCTGCTCAGGGCAAAATCATACAATTTCAACACAAGGTGACATATTAGTTGGTAGATCAAATTTTGAAAAACTACGAGGGAACGGCTTTTCCATGGCTACTTCCTAGGAAAACATTTCCCAGAATCTAAGCAAAATATTCTTCGACATGTAAGTAAATTTTTGAAAAGTGAGGTGTATTTATACCCTGAAATCGACGATATTCAACCAAAACCGACTTGCTACAAAAAACGAATTTTGGCATTTTGGCAGGTATCTTTTTTTACTGTACCAAATAGCTTCCCTGTAGGGCGTCCCCTTTCACCAAATAAGGGACTTTTAGAAAGGAATTTTTAAGCTGACTTCAATCGGTAAGATACTATTCGCTCAATCATGATTCAGTCCTTTCGACCAAGGTAAAGGGCAAGAAACTGCCTATTTGTGAAGCGAACAGACCCAAGAGTAACAAGATTCAACAAGATGAATAAAATCCGAAGATAAATCCATGTTTAACGAACAGCAATCAAGATTTTCGCGATGCGATTTTAGGTGAAAAATGTCGATTTCACGACAATCATTATAAAGCCACTTTTTTTTGCAACCAAACGTAATTTTCTCCATAAAACTGAGACTGTGGGCAGTTTTTCCTGGGATACCATAGTTACAAATATGACCAAGAGAAAAAATTTGATTGGTCATAAATTCTCAGATTTTGATGGTTCGAAATAGCAGCTAATAAGAAGGAACAACTAAATTTATTGCAGTAGCCTTTTTGTCTTACGTCTTTATAAAACATAGTCCAAAAATTCAACGTATAACTATCATGGCTTGGTAATTGGTCATGATTATTAGTAGAAAGGTAAAACGCATTGTTTGGCAACGAATCTCATGTTTGAGCCAGGGCAGCGATGCAACTGGTGCCAAGTATTTCGAGCAATACTGGAATCGTTCATCAAATTCGGCCTACTAGCTTCGTCGTTTTGTCTCAAGAGATGAATTTTATGAAATTATTAACATTCTAAGAAAGAATGAATGTTTCCATCCTTCGACTCCCCCAGTTTTTTACGAAATTCGTATTGTGAGAAAAAGGCGATTGAGGAAATCAATTTTTGCATATGCTCATGCTCTTCTATCAACCGGACGGTTTGAAACTACTTGAAAGACATTGCGTATGGCCTCTGAATTATAAATTGGATTTGTATACATAGTTTCTGTTGATGATGAACCAGAACTATAAACCGAATCCATTGAATGAACGACACATGCAACCAACTCCAGAATCTGACAAATGACTGTTTTGGGTTTTTGAGTTTAAGACCTTTAAAAATGGTCAAAATTTGAAATTTATGGTGCTTTCTGAATTGAAAATTCAATTTCGTACAACTTTTACTCCCGACTCTTTTTGATCAGAGTAGTTTTTTTCAACATTCAAATATGGGGAAAAATGGTCGTATTCCGGCTCGCAACTGTGCCCTTACAACTGGATTCAATTTTAAGTTTAAGGAACCCATTCAATACATGATTTAATCTTCTGTCTGGAAGAATAGGACAATATTTTCCATTTTATGCGTTCTGAGTTGAAAAGTGAAAAAATGTAGTGGTGTTTTGCCATATTCTCAGATATGCGGAAAAAAAACTTGGGTTGAAACGTCAAATTCATGTTCAGTACTCTCGAAAACAGGGATCAAGAGAGACAACACCAATAAAACTTCCCACCTCTAAATCCCTGGGGACTGGACTACGTCTTAGTGCATTTGAACAATCCACAAATTTTAATTTATTTTACCTTTTATCAAAGTGTTCTGACACCGAAACCAAACTTTACGATGGTTCAGTAGCAAAAAACGCTGCAAATTCTTTCACTGGGATTTATTATTCAATTGGCTTGCGTTCATGATTTGAATATATACTAAGCTTTGGATTGTGCCTGTTTCACAGGTGTTGGACCGATTATTGAATTTCAGGAGGCACACAAATATGATCAACTGATCAATCCAAATAGGTATTTTGGTTGAGAACAGATTTACGTGCTACATGCATATCTCCTGAAACTCAATAATCGCTCTATCACCTGTGAAACACGCACACTCCAAAGCTTTTATAAATTCAAATCATGAACGCAAGCCAATTGAATAATAACCCCCAATGACAGAATTTGCAGCGTTTTATATGGTTATCAGAAGGCTTCAACCCGTGTATCGGCTACAAAGCCTTTTAGGAGTTCACTCCAGTATCCACATTACTACATCACTACGTCACTAGGTTACCGATATCAACACAAAAACAACTATAAACCAAAATAACGCGAATGTTGACACCATAAATCGGGCCATAGATCGGGAATGGTTTGACCTACGGACCTTGAGAGGGGCTCATTAGATTCCTTGAGGAGTGTTCTTCAAAAAGAGTACAAATTTAGGCCGCCTTGACTCTTTTTGAGGTTTTTAGGGATTTTAAAAAACTTTGACAACCCTCAAAGGGCACTTTAAATTAAGTGAGAGCTGGCTCAAGAATTAGGGCGTCGCTGGACCAACATGGATTTTCCTGAAAATGTCAGCTTTTTTGCTTCAGCCGTTTGAGAGAAAAATCGTGCGAACGGCGGAGGGACGGGAAATTTTTTATTGCAGATTCGGATTCTACACCCTTTGAAACGTAAACCATGAAATTTTCAGCCAGCTCTCTCACTTAATTTAATGTGCCCTTTAAGGGTTGGCAAAGTTTTGTAAAATCCCTAAAAACCTCAAAAAAAGTCAAGGCGGCCTAAATTTGGGCTCTTTTTCCATGAGGAATCGAATGAGCCCCTCCCCAGGTCCGTAGCTCAAACCATTCCCGATGTACGGCCCGATTTATGGTGCCAACATTTCCTTTATTTTTGTTTTTATATCAGTGACCTAGTGATGTATTGATGTAGTAATGTGGATACTGGAGTCAACTCCTAAAAGGCTATGTAGCCGATACACGGGTTGAAGCATTCTGATAACCATAAAAAAAACTCTGCAAATTCTTCCACTGGGGTTTATTATTCAATTGGCTTGCGTTCATGATCTGAATTTTACTAAGCTTTGGAGTGTGCGTGTTTCACAGGTGATAGAGCGATTATTGAATTTCAGGAGATATGCATAGAGCACGTAAATCTGTTCCCAACCAAAATACCTATTTGGATTGATCAGTTTATTTTAAATGAAACACGCACACTCCAAAGCTTAGTAGAAATTCAAATCATGAACGCAAGTCAATTGAATAATAAACCCCAGTGAAAGAATTTGCAGCGTTTTGTAGATTAGAAATGTGCATTTTCCTTTCAAGATACGTCCTTATCTATAAAACTTAAAATTTGTTCCTGTCTACCTTTGTAGTTATCTATCGGTGTGCCTAATGTTGTATATATACGGGCTAAGCTGCCGGATTGATTTTGGTGGGAGCGGTTTAATCATTGTATTCCCGTTCGTAAACCCCAATACTAAATACTTATCTAAATCAAATTTTCAAGAGCATTCAAACCCGGTGAAATATTCATTTTTCTTGTTCTACATCTTGAAGCGAGGTGGACGTCATAGAATCATTGAACGGAGGGCCTTGCGTTTATTTGTAAACTTGATGATCTCTGTACTTACAAAACAATACCGTTTCCACTCGGTCTCAATCTCATTGTTACGCGTACAAAAGAAAATCATAACTCACAAAGACTTCTTTGGAAGGGACGCCGACTTTGCAACTCAACTTGTCCATCATCAGCAGAATTTTACTCCGCATTTCATCTTCCGACTTCAACTGCTCGTAGAGGTTGCGGGAAACGTTTTTCATCATCGTCCTGGTGGTGTATAAACAAATAAATTGTTCGGGTTAAGCTTCGGGAACTGAAAATGTTCCTATCGTCATTCGGCTTTACATAAGAAACGTTATGATGAAATAAAATCGAAAATGCAGAATAAACGAAGAATGAAATTGATTTTTGGAAAACTTGATTTTGGAGGAAACTGTATCATAGAATTTGGTTTTGCATTCAAGTCTCATCAGATCCCATACTGTAGGAGTTCTCCCACACCTATGAATGAACACCTTCGTGCTCCCCCTTACAGAATTTCAAGAATTAAACCAACGTTAATTCCTCTTGCGCATTTACAGCAGTCTAGTTGTACGCTAACAGATAACTAGTCGTGAGATACTGAAATGAACTACAATACGATTTGACAACAATCATGTTATACCACTGGGTCGTACGCTAGAAAATTAAGCGACCACCCTCGAAGTATTATTTTTTGTCTCTCCTAAATCCGAAATTTACTATGCAGTCTCTAAAGGACTTTTAATGGAAGATCCATGATCAACAATCAGCTGAGAGACTCTTAAATCTAATTTGATCACTATTTACACTCTCAAGCTGTAGTTTAGTTCCTCCTCGTAGAATCTCTAGGACTTTTAACATAAGATGTATAGGTCCCCAGATCAGCTAAAAGGCTCTTAAAGCTTAATTGCACAATACTTACATTTCTAAGATGCATCTCAGTATGTGGAATCCACGAAACTTTAACTAAAGGCCACGGATCAGCTGAGAGACTCCTAAAGCTAATTTGCAAACTATTCACACTCTCAAGCTGTAATTTAGTACGTAGATGACTGTACAGGACTTTTAACTAAATACACATAGGCCCAAGATGAGCTGGAAGGCCCCTAGAGCTAATCTCTACGACATTCACACCTCAAGGTATTTAGACTCCACAGGAAAAATTCAGGTAAAATACCTGAAGATGGGTTAGCAGCGAATTACCTGAAAGGCTTCTAAAGCCAATTTTTACTCAATTTACGTCGTTGTTACATTTAATATTTACATTAAAACGCGAAAAAAACACGGTACATCTTTTGGTTTATTATTCAATAATAAACCATTGTAATCGTCTTGAAAAAAAAAAAACATTTATAACCCCCCCCCCCCCTGAAAATTTCATGGTTTACGTTTAGCTCTTGAAAAAAAAAAATTTATAACCCCCCTGAAAATTTCATGGTTTACGTTTCGTAGGGTGTAGAATCCAAATCTGCAATAAAAATTTATCCGTCCGTCCGCCGTACGCCGTACGAACGTTATCTCCCAAACTGCTGGAGCAAAAAATCTGAAATTTTCCGATATTGGTCCGACAACACCCCAATTCTTTAGCCAGCTCTCTCACTTAATTTAAAGTGCCCTTTAAGGTTTGTCAAAGTTTTGTAAAATCCCTAAAAACCTCCAAAAAAACCAAGGCCAAATATGTGGACTTTTTTTATGAACTTTCATTGAGGAATCGAATGAGCCCCTTCCCAGGTCTGCAGCTCAAACCATTCCCGATGTATGGCATGATCTTATGCAGCAAACATTTGCATCCACATTCACTACATCACTAGGTTACTGCGATCAAAACAAACACAAGAGTTTTTGTTTTTGTTTTGTTTTGATCGCAATAACCTAGTGATGTAGTGAAAGTAGATACTGAAGTGAACTCCTAAAAGGGTTTATAGCCTATACACGGGTTGAATAATTCTGATATGCATGAAACGCTTAAAATTCTTTCACTGGGGTTTAGTATTCAATTTCATTCATTTGGCTTGCATTCATGATATGCGTTTCTACTATGCTTTGGAGTGTGCGTGTTTCACAGGTGATAGAGCGATTATTGAATTTCAGGAGATTTGCATAGAGCACGTAAATCTGTTCTCAACCAAAATACCTATTTGGATTGATCAGTTGTTCATATTTGTGTGCCTCCTGAAATTCAATAATCGCTCTATCACCTGTGAAACACGCACACTCCAAAGCTTAATAGAAATTCAAATCATTAATCCAAGCCAAATGAATAATAAACCCCAGTGAAAGAATTTGCAGCGTTTTTTTAATTTTGGTTTGACAGGAGGAGGTCAATTGTATGATGAATATGACTTTTACAGATACTTAAGAATCAGAAAATATTTGTTATTGCTCAAGTAAATTATAGCTATTATGAAACAATGACTTTGAAGTGCCCGCACATTTTGCTTGGTTAATGTGAAACTTGAATTGTTGTTGCTTTCTGCTGTTACTGAACATTAATATTCCACGGAAATGCTTTTAGGGTTCCGTCATTAATGTGAATTGAAGAGAAACGATACAATCAATTTTTATAACCTTTTTAGTGACCGGTCTATAATTCACACCTGGTAAGTTGATATTACCAGTATGTGCAATCGATAGCCATGTTTTGACATTCTTTAAGTTGTAATCCCAACTAGTTCCTTTATACAATAGTATTTCATTGGCGCTAAACCGTTTCATCACAATTCACAATGTGGTACCTTAGCGGATAAATATTCCGTTAGGTATCCGTATCTTTCTAGATGAGCGCACATTTGGAAGAAGTTGTGATATAAATTTGTTTGTCAAAAGCGAGAAGAGCCAATTCGAAACAAAAACTTTCGAGCATTCTTATCTTTCAAACAACATTTTACCAACACATACATCCCCCATCCCCAAAATCGTACATAAAACTTCGTTAACAGACTTATTTGAATTTCATTAATCTATAAACGTTGTAAACCGATGCTCTTAAATTCTAAAGTGAATGTTGTGAAAAGCAGAATGTTGTTTGTGCTAAAGTTTAGTCGTTGCGATAAACCATCTCTTGGATAACAACTTCTGTGCATACATCTCTGTCATTTTGAAAAATAGACACAAACTTGATTGTAAAATTACAAATACTCGCTCGTTAAGTTTTGTTATCTTACTGGACTGTTGTTTTTCCCCAAGGATATTTCACAGGTGAGAAGGGGTATAACCCCAAGATTTGGGGTAAATTTTGGTCACACATGTATACTCTTACGTATTCAAACCTCATATTTTCCAAACACAATTCAGAATCTCATTTATAGATAATATATTGAGGTTGGAGTGGCAAAATGACCTACTTGCGATAGAGCTGGACAACACAATCTATCTGATATTGCTAGATGATGTATCTTACAATCAGTTGCAATAGATAAAACCACGAAAAAAAACACAATTTATCTGCAAACGCTCATGACCTAACTGACATTTTGCATTTTGGCTGGACAACTTCCTAGTAATTAGTAATTTTTTTGTAAAGTTTTATTGAGACCATTTACAATTAAGAAATATACCTCAATGATAAATGTTGAACGCGCTTAATTCTAACACACAAAGTACTCTTTACATAGGAAAAAGTACTTGAACAATATAAATGGTTATAAAAGATCACCACATCACTTCGCATGTTAATCATGTCCAGTATATGTCGAGGACGCTATAGTCTAGGATTTTCTGGGCGAAGGAACCCTTCGCTTGCAAGGTTGTTGATATGGTTCGCATTTTTCGAAATAAATGCTCTTATTGCAGCTTCTCACTTCTGTGGTGTTTCGAGGTCAAAATCTTTGTATATTGTTGCATTCCTCACAAAAAGTGGAGCATATACAATTCGTCTCTGCAGGAACTTGTTTTGCTGCTGTTCCAGCCGTCGAAACTGAGAGGATAAGCACGCCCCCGAAATTGGAAGAGCGTATGTCCTTATAGGTTTGATGAAGACTTTGTAGATTAATATTTTATTTACAAGGGGCAGAGCGAGGTTGTTGAACAGGTAATTCAGTTGGGATATTCTGTAGGTACATCTCCTTAAAAAGTCAATTTCCTATATAATGTAACTCCCAGATATTTATGGGAATCAGCTGAATGTATGTATTTCGCTGGGATCTTGTATGGATATAAGATAGTGTGAACAAAAACCTGAAAAACGTGGTTTTACGAGGTTTTTACTGACATAGGAAATCAGGGTGTCATTTCCAAGTGAATTCGGACGCGAAATCGACTGGGTTAGGTTTCAGATCCGCAGAAATCCACCCATAGAAACTAATTACAATTTTCAAACCTAAAAGAGACTCCCCAAACCTCACAATAACATGAACAGTCAAGCATTTTAGAAAACTATTACAATCAGTATCGTTTACGAATTAATGTTTAGTATTACCCACTTATTTCCGTCTCTCTACCCCACTTTTTAAGCACCTGCTGTAATGCGTAATTAAATTAAAAATTCTGAAATTCGTTTACGAAATGTCAATTTTGACTTACAAAATATATAGTACACGGCGATAATAAAGCTTTATTACCAATAGGTTTTCTTACTTTATAATATTGATATACATTGGTTTTAAATATATTACTAGGTACCTCAGAATGAAAGCTGTGAGTTGCCACAAGGACAGTAGGTTTTTGGCAAAGTCGTATTCCTCGTCAGTGATGTAAGCCTTTGTGTAATTGAGCATGTTAGCGGATTTGAGGTCCCACTCGAAACACTCCTCCAAGGCCTTCTCTAGGTTCGTCACGGATTTGGTGATACGAGCCAAACTCTCTTCAATTATCGACTGCATTGTCGAGATCGAGGTGATGAGCAACCTTGGAACTGAATTGAGAAGCAATTGGCGTGAGAATGTGAAAGTGAACTTGGAGGGTTCCACTTGCAACAATTGTGGTTTTGAACCCCTCCTCAACAACTAGACAATGAACACAAACAACTTGACAGCAAAATTTCATTATTTCAAAACGAAATTTAAGTCATTGTTTAAATTTACGGCTAATGAAAAAAATCGGAATAACTAATCGCATTTCTCGTTTCACAATAATTAGTCTAACAATTTTCTTTTCGTATCTGTCTGTGCCTGTGAGTCTGACGTGAGTGTACACATCCTGGTCACCATCTTAAATTCTACAGTTCTCATCCGGTTTTGATTAGCCATCAAGGAAAAACTGCGTTGTTCTCCTCTTTGCTAAGTATGGACAGAAGAAGCATGAGGATGTCCGAAGTTGGGTGCATATGAGAATATGTGGAAGAGGATACAAGCTAGTACTTTCAAACACCTTCAAGCTGTTGGATATTGTATCAGGTTGTATGCTCTGAAAGGCACCTGCTGAGTAGTATAAATCATGAAGGTTACGGATGAAGAATGACAAAACAAAATCAAAGCCACCTGCATACCGAATCATTCAAGAGCTGCAATTTATTTTTATTGAAGATATACCAAAGCTTTAAGGACGAGATGATGATTTCATTCAATCAATCATCAAAACAGGAGATTTTCTGCATACATCGAGATCAAGGCTTGAAGGTGATGAAAATGAAATTGATACATAATTTCAATTACAGTAATTGAACACATTAAGTGTATGGACCAAACGTTGGAGGATAAGAATCAACACCCAGAGGACAGGCATGGTCTGCTTCACATAAAAACGGTCTGTTGTGATACCCACACTATACTTCTTTGACCAAACTGCGGAGTATGCTGACTTTGTGATGTATTTGCGTCTTAGGCTGGACAGCCTTTTGACCTGGAAACCCCACATCAGCGGCATTGTGGTGAGTGCGTGAGAGGATTCGCCAACTGTACTTCCTGCTATCAAGTCAAGTTCTACCTCTTCACGTGAAGCGTCTACTCTTCCTTTCGTTACTTAGGCCGGTCTGGATATACGGGAGTGAACTTTGGGGTTCGGCATGCAAAACACAAATTAAACGCATAGAGACTGTTCAAGCAAGAGCACCGCGAATACTGACTGGGGCACAATGGTTTGTCCGTAACGAACCAGTACGTTCTGACCTTTCAATCTCTACAGTCACTGAGTCTATCTCTAAGTCCTACAACGCTTTAGCTGAACGTATTAACCCTCATCCAAATACTCTTGCTTGAGACATGCTTTCAAGTCCAAGACCTCACCGTGACCCTAAACGATCGAATCGCAAATGGCACTCGGATCTCCTGGGTTCCTAATGCCCCTGCGCTTACGAACCATTGTTTATCTTGTCAAATATAACGTAAAACTATCGAGCTTAATTTTCACGTACCAGTGAGCAGATCGCGCTCAAATATGGATGTTAGTTGGAGCAGAAGGGTTTAATTCCAAGTCAACTTCAACACAATTTCATCAAAAGCAGCTAATGTCCATATGCATCAATCGATTCTAACGTTGTAAACCGTATTTCCAACCAAACTCGCCCGCTATTGAGTCTCATAAAATTGTCGAACATTTTCAGGTAATGTGTGCCTCAGGCTGCACATGGTTTCCGTATGGATTTTATTGACACGAACCAGTACTCCTCTGCCCAATGCCAAAAAAACAAAACAGTATTGTATTGCAAGTCGCAGCTTTCCCTTAAATTTGCAGAGGAAAAGGACGGTTTAATATTATAATAACAATTTCAACTATCGTTTCTCCTCAAAATGTTAGGAGCTCGAATCTCCTCAAAATGTTAGGAAACGGCATTGGAGACCTTCTTAGAAAAAATCGCGCTTGATAACATTGTATTCCTACATCGCGGGTAAATGTTGTTTTGGACAGAACAAGCTTGAACATGAATGAAAATCGCTTCTTCAACACCGCATCAGACATCATCCTGATATTCGTTCAATTATTGCAAAACGTTTTACTGTAGCTCCGCGTCTCAGCTGCAGCTCTGTTAGGAGTTCGACAGCAAGTACCCGATCTCATGAAAAATGTGTATTCGATCTTACTTGAGCTTTTTTGGTGGTTATTTCTTTCTTTCATCGTACCGAAAATCGTGCAAAGTATAGTGAAAATCAAATCATGCGCATTTTTCGAAACAAGTAGTGTATGACTATTCAGAAGATAGATTCCAAATATTACTAAAAATAATTTTTGATTCCGGATGCACTTAGGTAGGGAAGCATTGTTTTTTCTCCGAAATCAAAATCCACTCACAAGACCATTCTGGACAACATTCGTTTCGAGCCAGCCTGTGTCAGCAGGATGTTGAAACAAACCTAATGGCTAGTTTTCATCCGATTTTAATTACATTTCCAAAGAACGTGGGGGTTGGAATTTGGATGATCCCGTATTAGTTCCATTCTTCAAAAATCAATACATCAGCCCGCGCATGCGCAAACGTAAACTCCATTACGTATTATTTTCCCATTTTCTAATAGTCAAGGAAGTCGGCTATAGATGGTTTCATTACTTACAAACCAATACTGGGCGTGCGCATACATAAAATCTACCTACATCTTTCCACCGGTACTTTTGCCCTAAAAGTTTGAAGAACAGTCTAATCATCTCTTATCAATTTCAACATGACCGTATCATTATTCTATCAAATAAAGAATCAGCTCAAAAATCCGCTAAATTTTTTTTGGATAAAAGCTGTGAAAGGTGGACAGCAGATAGCTGCAGAGTTTTTTATATTTGATTTTCGGATTCTATTCGTGTTGAAACGTATAACAACAAATTTTGAGGGAAGGTCAACAGTTTCCCTTTTATCCGTCAGTTATAAATGGCCATTATTGAAAATAATAAGCCTAAACGTTGTTCAGAATAAACGAGTGGACAACTATACAATCGCTTTCATCTGCCGGTAAAATAATGCCACCTTGAAACCAATAAACATGTAATGTTACGGTGTTGAAGTTAGCTGGAAAACATTATTCTTAAATATTGATATTGTTTGGTTAGTTACAATTTTGATCGAGGTTCGACATGTATATTTTTCATATAAAAACTCGACTTACGGTCGTCGATGTCATCTTCACAACCCTTCGTCGAGACTTCGCTGCGCGCTCTGTTGTAAATCCTGATGCCGGTCACTAACTTGATGATTTCTTGTAGCTGACGGCGTTTTTTGAATTGACTTAGGTGAATGAACTTGATGACGTCTTTTGTTGACATGACGCTAGTCACCGCAGCTGATAACATCATAATGAAAAGTGAATCATAATTTATACGATTTCAGTTGTAATGTAATGATTGAACCGGCAAACAAAGGAAAAAAATAATAAGAGTTATTTGGTGCCATGGAGATAAAGTTAGGTGTGAGGGTTCTTCAGTCTGCTGAATTCTAATCTGGAACACGCTTTTCGCCATTAGGCCAGGTTTTGAGATGTAACTCATATAGCTATTATCTAACAACGTATGAGTGTTCAAAACTCTCAATCAATTTTTCCGTTTCAAATACTGTTTCCGTGTTTTATGAAGTGCAGCATCCGATTTTAGCTACCCTGATCCATTCTATAGAAAACAAGTTGACATAGTACTCACACAAAAAAAAAATTGTAAATTCTACATTTTTGTCAAATGTCTTTGAAAAAACAACGGCAGATAAAAAAAATCTGATTTCAAATCAGATTTTCCATGAAAATTCCTTTAAGAATCCTCATTCATTCGCTAAACTCAATAACGTCCCGGTTCTATCTGTTTTATGTGATTCGTTCAATTTTTTCGTTTAGGTCAGGGGTCTCCAAACTACGGCCCGCGGAAGGGTTTGGTCCGGCCCCCGCCCACGGACGTCGATGCAAAAAATTAAGCCACTGTCTGAACAGAATGTAATAATCCTAAATAAATAACATATTGCTCTTAAATTCTTTGCTTTTATATTCGTGAAAATGAAATTGTTATTATTTCTTATTGAACAATGAAAAACTAAAAATCATGGAATTAAAAAAATATATATTAAAAACTAGAAACTAATTTTTTGTACCTATAAGTATTTGGCCTAATTTGGGAATTTGTCAAACTAATCTAGGAGTGCTTAAAAACACTGTTTTCGTGTCGTATTTTCAAAATTTTCCCGGGGACTAGCCCCCCAGACCCCCAAGTTGGCCCGCCCCACCACCTCCACATTATGATAGAGCCCTTGGGGAAATAGTTTTGAGACCCCTGATTTAGGTGAAGGAGTCAAACTTTGGTTATTGGTTCAACATTTGTATATAGGTAATAAAAACAATTGGAAGTTATTGAAAACGTATTTTCAGAGTAATATTGAGATATAGTTGATGATTTGGCCAATTGATGGGAGATGCCTGACGATCTAAATTTGATTCGGAATAATTTCGGGAGTTAGGTACATCCTCAAGTAGCCAATTCCATTGTCATTAAATGGGTACATAATTGTACATCATTAGGTAACTCCTACGAATTTTTTTCAGTGATCGATTATATTGATCAATGCTGTGCTGAACGTGCATTGTTAAAATCTTCTAATTAATTTAATTAGATCGACGTTTCGAACCAGTAATCAACGTTTATGTTCCTCTCCTCAATGAACAAATGAACGTATCAGGTGAAACAGATACAATTGAAACTTTTTTGAGATTTGACAGATGGAAGGAAGCAATTCTAGCATGCCCCAGCGTGAAAGTGAATCATTCGTTTTATAAAAAGAAAAAAAAATATTGAAATTTCTGTTTTATAACTTGTTGAAAAAAGAGGAAAATCACCTGCACATAACACATCTTATATGATCTGAGAATGAATGATTGGTTTACAGTATGGTGATGGTATGCTATATTCAGTATAGCGTATTGGGGTGTTTTCATCTTAGTTTTTTGCACAATTCTTTTCAGAATACTTTTTTTCTAGTTTTTGTGATGTTTAAGATTATTGTCTTGTAACATGTTATCCTAGTGTACTATATATTTTATGTATTATTATTTCCCTGTAAACCTATTTACCGTCGTAAATAAGTACTTTCGTGTCCTGAAAACGCAGATTTCTTGTGAACGGTTGAGCCTACAACGTTTATGTTAGTGTAAGTGGACTCAGCAAGCCGAAAACGTATAAAAACAACAATGAATCTAAGTATTCTTCCAGATATTAATCTTTCTTTAACTTTTCGACCTTTTTTGTCATTCTCAGACATCTGCGCAGCGTCTTCTCTTATCCTCTTCCAGCTGCTCAATCCCAACAACGGGAAACAAAAACGTAAGAATCGCAGTTTTCTTCTAGGTCCCGTAAAACAGGCAAAAACCATCCCAAAGATGTTCAGAACGGACAGCGAACGGAACCAAAACTAGGGGAAATCGCAGAAACGTACAGGTGCACCAAGTACTTATGTTCTTGGCTTGGGTACAAGTCATTTGGTTAGAAAAGAACTCTTTGCAGTTTTGATTCAAAACGCTGTAAAAGATTACTGAAAGGAAGACTTACAAGGTCAAAGTACAGGTACAATACTTGAAAAATCGACAGTACAATCACACGAGCAAGTACTTGCAATTGGAGTTTTATGAACAAATACTTGTACTACAGGTACAACATTCCCTCTTTTAATCTCGAATACTATGAGGAATAATACCTTTGGAGGGATTTCAGAGCTCTCTCACTCTTCTTCCGAGAATTGTGGGGTTGATGGGGGGGGGGGGGGGGAGTTTAAAAAGCGCTTTTGATCCAATTTTCGTCGAAAAAATTATATGGCTATTGTCTATTGGTGAAGAACAACTTCAATATTATTTACTTCAATGTTCATATTATCATTTAAATTATCATATTATACTAAAATCTGATAGTGACGATGTGTGTACAATGATATCAAACCCTATCCCCTTTAAACGGTTCAACAATTATGTTTGTAAATTCCACTTTAAATTATTTGGATCTGACTTTCTGTTAAGGATTTATGACGAGTGTAAGTAAGAAAACTTTCACGGATTCAACAAACTGTCCTACGTTTAGTCCATTAAAACTACTAATTTACATATTATGGTTAAATTTTACAATTAGTCTTTCAACAGTGATGGAAATATTCCAAATGAGTTTCGAATGATGATCATGAACTACGGAGATACCCCTGATCGGCTATATGAACCTGAGGGTAATTTCTTTCCGGTTCACTAAAGACACTAGTTTTTTTATCGCTGCTGTATTATTGTTCGCATTGACGGGCAAGTACCCAATTATGGATGTATAAGAGAGAAAATTAACAACATTGACTTTGCCTCAAGTTTTGTGTGGAAGGCGGAAGTTGAATACCACGAATGGATCAACTGAAATTTAACGAGACGAATTAAAACCCACACCTCGCTCCACTGTTTCTCAAATTTACAACAATAGTTATGAAGAACTCGATTTAAAATGAACTTTTGAAAACTTAATTCAAGTGCAATTATTTGCGATAACTTTAAAAATAAACGTTCTAAATAATAATGTTTTTATGTTCGCCATAAATACAAATTTCTTCAATGAATCGAATGAGCCCATTAAGACTGCTTTGGGTTTAGCCATTCTCTCTCCCTAAAGGCTAGGATTTTGACAGAAAGAAAACACATGAATATAAATGTGCATGTGAACTCGTCTGAGCGTAGTAAAACTCGCCTAGTGAATTGTGAATATCGAAACAGATGATATAGCAGCAAAAGTCTTATCTTTTTAAATCAAATCATTATAACTTATGTTACATATTGGCATTGTGTTATGTTATCTCGTCAAATTTAAGTTGTTCTGTCCGTCGAGTCCGTACATTTGAACATAGTCTGTGTGAGGTACTAGAGACAGATGAAGTTTCAGTGTTCAGGGTGTTGTATCTATGTGAAAGTCATACCACCGCTTTGTGGATAGGGTATGGGGACACTTAGATGACCTGAAGAACGCTAACGGTTAATTTCTTACGTAGTAAATCTACGGTTCTGAAATATAAGTGGATGCATTCTTTTTTTTTCAGAAATCTGGAATACGGTTACATGGTACGGAGGCGGGAGAATAGATCATGTACCACAGCCTACTAAGCCTAATAAAGAGATACGTGGTTTATGAAGAAGAATTATCTAATACTGAAATTATAAATATTGTGTGATAACTTGCAGGGTTTTTTAAATTCGACCAATGTGTATCTAGATGAAACGATTGATACTAAGAGGTTTCGTAAGAGACAAGCATATCCCAGAGCGGTTTCATCTCAACTACGGTTGATGGATCATCTTAATAATTCCAATCAAATTTGTGTAAGAAGAAATTTATCCATCCGATGCAATGATCTTACCTGGAAATTTAATTTTATGATTCTATTCTATTCAGCTGAGAGTAAACAAAAGGGAAAATATTTGTAAAAAACGAGTCTGATACCATTGATTGAATCCGTTAGATTGTAATTCACTTCATAGATTTGTCCTCATAACTTGCTGGAAATTACTAGTAAGGTTACCTTCAGCTTCTTGGTAAATCAGGCGATTGGTTGGGTCGCCCATCCCAGTCATGATGATGGTGAGAAGAATGATGTGTCTCAACACCATCCCATAGTCGGGGTGCTGGCGGTCATAAATGACTACGTGTTTCAAGAGAGGTTCAGCGTACAGGTTCAAAAGTCTTCTGTGTTGATCCACCACGTGTTCTAAACACACAATATCCAATATCGATTATCGAGAATGGAAGACTCTCAAGTAATAGAGAGCCTACTCCAAACATTATCATTCCGGGTTTTCTCGCGCTCTACTCTTAGTGGAAATGAGGGAAACTCAACTCTAATTATTTTCCAGGAATCCCGATTGGTGAGCTGCTTCAATCACTAATTTGGACTACAGCATTTTGATCAATTGTTGCTCCCCATCTTGAAGACAAATCAGCATGTTGTGGATTACACTATGATTCCTTTTACTCTGCTGCTTTTTGAACAATATGCGACTGAGAGTTTAAAATGTGTGATCTATTATTTGCAGAATCTCAGAGAAGAAAGACTGGTGATCCGAAAGAAATTTCAATTTAAATAAATCAAAATTTTGTTCATATTCAATTATTATTTCATTGTTCTCCGCTTTATAAACTAGATCTCAGATTTTATTTATTTACTTTTAATAGACAAAGAGGGAGCTGACAAATTCAACTTAATCCTGAGAATATGAAATTTAATTGTGTTTCTTGTTTTTGGTGATTTCACATAATAAGCTCTACCTGGTTCTTCGGGAATGAGTGTAAAAAATGTCTTTCTTGAAAAGCTTTCAAAACTTATATTTTCGATTTCCCTAAATTCCAAAATTCGAAGTGATCTCATTATTCCTATAAGGCCCTCAATTAGAGTGATTAATTATTAGTGAAAATGAATAATAACTGTTCCCATCAATTGATTATTTCTGGACTTATCTTTATTAACATACGAATCCAATAGTCACCTTCGTTTTTGAAATCTTCAGCGTAATACGCCTCCGCAAGTAGCAATCTGAGTTTGATGCCCTTCATTGACATGAGGTAGTTGACTGCATGTTCAGTAATTTGGAATATCAACGTGCTGGATTTTTTCGTCTTTTCTCTCTCGAAAACGGGATCTAGAGTTACTATTGATACCTAAAACGTAAATAAAATAGAGTTATTTCCCTCCAACCCGTATTTCCTGGCAGATTTGTATAAACCCAACTCAAGAGAAACAAATTCTGTTCAAAACATGAATCTTTATTACGTTTTCACACTCAATTTTCACTCTTTCAGAAAATAAGTCACCATTCAAGATATTTTTCTGATAATACAGTTCCTCTCACGCAGAAATCAGAACATGAATAAACAATCCAGCCACTTCTGCAATTTTACAGCAGTTTGATTTTGAACAAAGCCCAGTTGTTTTAGGTGGATTTTTTAAATCTAAATACATGAGCAGTCAATGAAAAAAGTCCAATCATGCAGCATGTTCTTATGAGCGAATTTTTCTACGTTATCGTATTTCACATGATAAATGATAAATTTTATAGAAAATAGAGCACTGAACGATATTATTAACTATCAATTGCTTGGAAAGACTATGTCCTACTCAACATTATGATGTTCAGCCAACAATTTGGAAATTTTAGAATCTTTTGCATTTGATTGGTTTTCTGCCATAATTATACTAAGAAAGTTAATCACAATTTCCAGCATATATTTGAGATTAATTTTGCTCCTGCGTCAACCTTTATTAATGCGGAAGCTTGCTTTCAATTTAGAAAAATGAATTTTTCCCCGAGATCTGAATTTCAACCCCCAATTTGCCCATTCTCTTTAACTTTCGTTTCGTGTGTGCTTGTGTATGTTGTACCATGGTCGCAGATTGTTGTTGTTAGTCCTGGTTTTCATCTGATTTCGATGAATTTTCAGAGAATGCGCTAGTTAGGATGTAAATGCTCCTCCCTGAGTTTCGTTTCTTACTAATCAATTCATTAGTCTACCCATGCACAAATGTAAAATCCAGTCAGCATAATTTTCTCAGTTTCCATTGGCCTGATCTGGATTTTTGAAAGGTATCCGGGGAAGACCGGTTCAATAATACCATAGCGATTTCAACACGTTAGTATCATTAGTCTGTTCCGCTGCAGAATTACGGACACTCCTTTTGAAGCTATTGACGTCGACAAGAACATTTCCCGCTACATTTTTGTTCGTTGAATCATAGTAACGATCTTATAAAGATTTAAAAATAAATAAATGGACAAACTAATTTTATATCGATTTCAAAACGATCGTGTCATTATTCTGTCCAACGTGGAATTAGAGCGATAGACCCGCAATACATGTTGAATAACCTTTTGAGGGCGCTGAGTCCCGGAGCATTTCTGTCCCGTGAATCATTGTAGAAGCTTATTCCTGTTCTATATTGCTCGAATTATTTAAAACATTCCAATGATCTATACATTCATGTTACCTTGTCAAGAAAGCTATGGAGAAAGCTATTGGCAGACGTTTTTCCAATTTTCCAGTTGATATTTGATAATATTTGTTTTAGTACTATTCAGCCAGAATCTATAAAGTTGACGGTTTTTAGTTATTTCTTGCCATTTTTAATCATTTTTTAAGTACATTTTTCGAAATTTGACCAAACTACTGTGCTCAAAAAGTGCACATGAAGAACATTTTGAAAATATTCAATAAGTTTTAGAGCGATTGCAACAACTTCATTTTCTCCAAAAAACGGACAAAAACAAGTACGGAACTCCCGATGTTGTGGTCCCCCTACTACCTTTAAGAACCTTGATACCATATCGTGTATGCAAACACCTTTCTACTCGTTACTGATATTTTGATCTGAAAATTGATAAGTTCCTAGTGGTTTTTAAGGTCGTTGAGTCTAAATCGAAGGTTAACATGAAATACCATTAATGAAGTGCTTGATACCATTAATTGCTGACTCTGAGTATCTCATTGCCAAGTACTTGGAAGAATGAAACTCACCGCGTATTTCGCCATTGCTTCGGTCGTGTTGAGCCCCTGACTTATGCAAGTCATGCAGATTTCTTGGATGATCAAGTCCAAGCTCCTCCTTTCCTTGATAACCCCCGACATTTTGGCAAGTTATCCTTTGCAGTCGTTCGCCGTAAATAGAAATCAACGGCTAAGAACCTACTCAAAAACTTTCTACAGTTACCCTGGAGAAAGATACTATCGTTTACCGGTTGCCTAGTCACCGTTGACGTTGGTGGGTCAATAGCATCAAGGAAAATCAACAGTTGATATCGATTGAGAGGTGAATATTCGTCATTAAGGACAAAGTTACATTAGGTTGTTGGTTTGGTTTTCTGCAAATTTGAAACACTACGACCTAATAAGTTATTATTTTAGCCGGTAGTGTAACAATTTAGATAAATGTCCCCCCCCCCCCCCCCCGTCAACTTAGAACCAGCCCCCTCTGTAAGTTTGTGGCCCTCCTCAAAAAAGGTATATAGGTATTGAAAAAATTCAAACCTAGTCGGTTAATTTTAGTTGCAACTAGTTAACAGCTACAATTGTTCAGTTTACGTTTTAAAAAAATCAAGTCAGGGTTTACTACCACTTTCAATGGTTCACTACGATCAATTTCATTTCTTTGTCGCCATCTCATTTAGCAACTAGAGGGTTTGGTTTTAATTTCTGCAACTAGAGCGTGTTGCAAAAACTGTGATGTTTTCTACCAAATCGACTATTTGGTTCCAATAACTGGTACTGACCGAATCGTATTGAGCAGCAGAAGAAAAAATCCATCCAAAGTGATTACGGTAATAATTATTACATGATTTGATTTCAGGATTGTTGTGCGCTTTCTCTGTACCTGGTCTGTCTAAAATTTACGATTTTAACGGTATTTTAAAGGATCATGCTTCTTCTATGCATTTTACGTTCAAGAATCCAAGAATCCACATCTGTAAAACTAAGGGGCACGAAACACGATCGAACCGACATTAACAAAGCTTCTAAGGTGAGACAATTCCGTTCGAACTCTAAAATTGAATAATATGTGCTAATCAGGGATGGCCTTCCCCAGTTGTTCGGGGTCGAACCATCGCCGATTACAGTATCTATGAAGATCGAGAAGAGCACGTTCGTATTTCACCAAGGTTTACGTGACAAGAGAGATTGATTATAGGTTAAGGTTTTCAGATAGGACCTCTAGGTAGGTAATTTGTACAGGAAGTTCGTAATAAAATTCGAATTGAGGTTCTTAAAAGAAGAAAACAGCTTTTGTTTTGTTTTGTGGTAGTGCTAGTGTGCCCTTTCTTGGACGAATAGCTCGCTACCATAACACAATCCAAAAGATTGCCACAACTTCTTATTCGCGACGATAAATACAGATATTTATTGAGAAGAATAGTTATATAACATGATGACCTTATTCTTCAGAACTTTCTAAGAAGAGAGAAAATGGATCATTTCAAAATGAACTTGGTAGGAATTTTTAGATCTCAATTAAAATGCGTCCTAGAGGGTTATGAATACGTTTAGGAACCATTTACCCCTTGTGGAAGAAGACATGTCCTCATTCAATTTACGAAACATTTCTCAAATCTAAGGACCATCATCACATTTACAAATTCCAAGGGTCCTAAGTTGATACGTCTGAATTCTTTGGCATATGTACGAAAGTGAGAATCAGAAAATCATCAATAGCACAGGATGTTTCAGAAAAGGGAAAGCACGTCGCTCAGATTCGGAAAAAGTGTGCGGAAGAGCTTTACATCTATCGGGTCAGGAATGGAAGTTAATCTGAATACACTTCTCCATCTCCTTACAACATTTTTTGAATTCAAAGAAAGAAAACAGAAATATTTATCATTTATCTATTCCCTACTAATTTGTTTATTAGACGTCGTCTGTAGAACATTAATTAGATATTATCTAAACTCTTCAATTACATGCCATGTAATTGTTTTTAGAATATTTAAAAATAGCTACATTCCGGCACTTTAGGTCAATTAGGAAAAGAATCAGCCACAATGGAACTTCAGCCGATTCAAACTTCGTTGTTGACTTTTAGATATACCTAAGATGATAATATGACTTCGTCATAAAACTATAACTTCTAAAACACTTAACATTACTAGTCCCTCAGACCGTAAGTCAAGCTATCTAAATACCTACAATGGTGCAATTTTACTATTATTATGCTTTATGCAGCTGGGAAATTGCAACTGGTTATCAGTTTTCATTTTCATGAAAATTCAAACTCCTATCTCAAAAATGTATCTATGTTGATTTATTAAGAATGAACACTTTTTATTCGAACAATCCACAGGCGTTGTAGATTAATCTAACATTTAGGATTTGAGTCATTACATGTTGGAAGGAAATCTATTCTTATTGAGAAATTATGAAATCGTTTCTCTACGAAATGATGTAAAACAATTTGATGAAACGAATAAAGGGAAAAATAATTCTATACGACACGCAATACGGCAAATCTCATTGTGAATGAGCACCTATTATGAGAGGTTAAAACGAAGAAAAGGTCAGATACGAGCCCTATAATCATCCAGGACCCCAGAGATTGCAATATTCAGTAATCTGGCTAGAAGAGTCCAAAGTTGGGAAGTAATGCTCACGTGTGTCGTCTCTCAGGATGATTTTTTCATGACTGGCTTTCCTTTCAGCGCATTGCATAGCTTCTTATCTTATGGGAATATACGGCAGTTTCAAGATGACCATTGAAGTTCGCAATATGGAACAAGGTTTGAAGGAAATCACCAGTCAGTATTACGCCGCGTCTGGGATCTCCGGTATCGGCGCATACTTCAAAAATGACAAACCGTTTTTCCTCATAAGGTTGTGGGTTTGGGCTTCAACGTGGATCATCCTACCGCAGGTCTTTAAATTTTTCACGTTGAATTATATTGTCAAGGAATTTATGCATTGCAGGCAGGGTGAATCAGGAAGATATACTTTTAACAGGGAACTGGATCCACGAGCGAAATAAGCAAGTTTCAGTAGGCAGGTAGATATTGCATTATTTTAATCTCGCTGGGTCTTCAAATAACGAGATGAGCTTTGCAGCGTGTGAGAGAGAAAAATTCCAGGCAATAATTTTTATTAGAATTCCATACTAATAATAATTTTTATTATAATTATAATAATTTTCATTAGAATTCGTATAGATATAAATTTCATACATATCTGTTTGATAAATGTATTTCTTCTTCCGCTTGTTCTTTTGCATTACTGGGACGAACTTTTTGCCAGGAATCTCGATTTCATTCCATCAAAGTAGCAATGATGCATCACGATACAGTTCATTACTTTTGTGACAGGTAGCCCTTGTAAGCAGATCACTGGTCTGTGTTGTTAAATATTAACTGCCGTTCATGGTTCATTATCAAAACAAAACACGGACTTTCAAAGAACTACCTAAAGAGTAAATAAAATAGTTATTTCAACTAGCACCTCCGTACAAAACAAGAACTATAATTACACTAAAGTGGCACGTCAGAGTGTGAATGTATCGACTAGGTGTTGCACATAGCTTTCCCGTATCCTTGACCAGAATGTCATGAATAACAACGAATTCGAACATTCAAATGTTAAAAACAATCGTATAATATTCCTTAGCATGTTCCTACAGTAGAGAAAAATATTAAATTGCGATGGGGCAAAAATGTGAAAATCGGACAATCATACTATGACGTAATCATTTATTGATGAATTCGGCGTTTACACATTGTGAGGTGATGGATGCATTGTTGCCCCTTCCATTCATCTGAATGCGGTAATGTCTGCCACGCACAGGAGATGACACAAACGCTTGAAGGCGTCTGATTCATCTCCTAAGGCAACGGATTCAAGACAAGGACGAAATAACACAACATGACCAAACAAAACCTGCCAGTTTCATAATCCCTCCTCAAAAATTTTCACTACGTTTCAAAGTAGTGAAAAATATTGCGTACACGAGCAATCACGTATTTTTCAAAAGATCATAAACCTGGGTTAGAATTGCTATCGTTATTTACTACGATTAGAGGTTCTCACCAACGATATGGATTTTACGATTATTCAAACACAATGGAAATTATGCATTTTTGAGTGATGAAATTGATGAGGGACATCGAGAGTACGGTATTGAAAGAGAAAGTGATTCAAGAAATCATAAAAAATAATTTCTCACCGTTACCCTGAAAAGGAAATTACAAGTTTTAAAAACCTTCTTCAATCAAATATTTTAGATGAACATTAAAAACAATAATCACATTTTTCAATGACTTCAAGGTATAATTTTATGCCTCGTTCAATCAACATTTCAGACAAAAATGTGAAATAACAAACTTCTTGTAATAATTAAGTGCTTCAATTAAAAGATTCTCATAAAGCCAACATTTATCAATTTGCGTTTAAAGAATATTCTCAAGAATAACTTTTTTCTTTTATTTAAAAACACAGAAAACATTTTTGCGGTTACGAATGATCATTTTTTCTTTGTTGTTCTTATTATGAAAGTTCATAGTGGTTATGTCGTTTAGCAATATTTTAGAACGATAATTAAAATTATCTACATAACGCCGTATTTAACAAATTACACAGATACATTTTTGGTGTAACATAATTTCAACACCTGATCTTTCAAGTTCTGCTGATATTATGTTAAAAATAATCCACTATTAACCAGTTTCATGTTTCACTGTGGATTTGAGCTGCAAGAACTCTGAATGATTGATTTCACTGCCCTATGGCTCATCTCGGTTGCTGCTGCAGTATTTGTTTTGTAAAATTCAGACAGTTAAATAAATTCATTAAATAAGTAATCTGGTGACCGACTTTTCAGTATTTCGAATAGCAATAAAACGATTCTATAAGTCTTCCATTATTTTATTATCAGACAACCAAGTTTTTTGTAATATCAAGCTAAGTGCTCAAATTTTGATATTTTAAGTAATGGCAAATCTCAAGCGGGAGTCTAGTGCAATCTGTAATTGTTCGTAAGATTCACCACTCATATCTGAATAGTCTGGAATAGGGAATAATAGACCATGAATAACTTCAATTGATTACAATTCCACTGATTCAAATTGATTAATGGAGTGAGTAATGGTCATTGTATAGTTCGAGAAACGAAACTTCTCTTCGGATTAATTTTAATATTTGAGTCGAACCCAATGAACCTCCAGCAGGTAGAAAATCTGCCATGAGGCTCTTTCCTTTACTAAAAAACGAGAATTCAAAGCAAAGTAAACAAATTGCAAAACTGCCGTAAGATTTCCCCCTCTGCAGGCTGGATACAACGATAAATGCTGGACTTAAGCAAAAAAGTAGATCGTTCCATTCCAAACCATCGGAAATACTCCAACATCCAAAGCATTTGCTCCCATTTTGATGTTATTTACCTCGCGTCATCACTAGGGCCAGTAAGGTAAACATCTTACGATCAACTTGGATCGAAAAAAAAAAAGATAAATAGCATTACGAAGTTTGTCTTATCCACCAGCAAAATGGTTTCTCGTTAACCTCGATCCGTAACAATTGAATTCCCACGGTTACGTTTTGCATCGCCCTTTGAAATAGCTTTCCTAGGGTTGAGCAGGGCATAATTTTAGATGGTCGCAGTAGTTCAAGTACGCGGGGAGAGATGGTATTTGGAACAAATCTATCACCAATACTACGCGGCTACCGGGTTATCGGGCTTGGCATCGCACTTCTCGAATACTCCAGCGAATAGGTGGACATCGCTGTGGCTCAAACTTTCCACATGGATCATCCTTCCCGAGGTTTCAACATCCACCTCATTAATTATTTATGCCAACGTTGAAAAAACCAACCTGATACGCATTCATAGTCATGTTGACGTTATTTTTTTCCGTTAAAGTTTTACCCCTTAGGGAGAGTGAACGGGTGAACGTGAATCGTTCCGGGTAGGCTTATTTGATTTAATGAAAGGGCAGCTATCAATAATGAATACAAAAACTTTAGTGTTATTTTGAAAGTTTTCGATATTCTGATATTTTAATATTTCAACCCTTCAATTCGAAGAATTCATCCCCAAATAGACCTCAGAAGTGATTTTTGGCAATTTTTGTATGTTTGAAAATCTGCAAAATCCGGCTAACTCCACTGACTGATTCCGAATATATCTTTTGCTCATATATCCAAAACGGCACCTTAATTCTTTTTTTTTTATGAAAACATCCGAAAAATCTCGTTTTACAACATATTTTCTGAATTGCATCCCACGCTATGTATAGTGATAGAAAGCTTAATACAGGATAATACATTTTTTCCTCCTAAATTGAAATTTCATCCAGTCTTTAGAACAGCCTGAACAACTTTTGTTTCGTCACTCTCTATCTGTTGTATGTCTGTAGAACCTTTCAACAAACTTTATTTCCACATAGTCCATCCAAATTTCATGGCAGTTTCAAAGAATATGTGAAATGGATTTCATTTCGCCCCATATGGATTTCACAGATAAAAAATTGAAACTATTCTGCTTGTGAGCAAATGTAAAATCTACCAAGCATAACTGTCCCAGGGTTTAGTGGTTCGATCTCACATAAATTCGGAGGTTACTTAGAGAAAACCAATGAATCATCTCATACTAATTCCAACTCGATCGTATCATTAACTTATCTATCCACTGCAAAATCTTGGAACGAAACCTGCAATGCATGTTGACTCATCCCTTGAAGGCGTTAATGTCTACAGGAACATGTCCTGCGCCATTTTTGTCCCTTGAATAATTGTAACATGCTTATATTCTACAAATTTTAAGATTATTCAAAACATTTCAATGACATATCCGTTTATGTAACTTATACGAGAAAGCAGTGTGCCACAAACAACTTGGCGGCATTTTTATCTTCTACAAACATATTTCCAAACTATTTTGTTTCATAATGTTCTGAACGGAGTTGAATTTAGCATTTATTTACAACCAGAAAATATTGAATTGATCGATTTAAAAGAGGAAAATCATGTTTCAATTTTAGTATTATCAAAGCCGTTTACATTGACCAACACTTGATACGGTTTATTGCCGAAGAAAAAATTTTGATGGTCAGATTGCTTGGTCGATTTACAGCTTATGGTGCAACGAAATTTTAGTCAACTCTGATACTTGTCAGAAATTATGCACCATTAGTGTTCTATACTTGCTTTTCAGAACTTAATAATAATTCGCAAGGTTTTTAGGATTAACGGTTCATAAAAAGTGAATCATCGTAATTTGAGGGCGAGAGGGTTAAATTTACATTTATTTATATCCTTCATCTGTGTATAATTCATACACTATTACACTACACTACAATATTACACTCTTTACTATTAAATATATAGGGTAACCCTCAGCAAATCCATCAAACTTCAAGGTGCGACGTCATTTTCAATAAAAAAATACTTCGAAACATTTTTTTGTAGAGGCTTCGATTCTGAGGTATTTCACTTTTAGTAATTAAAATGGCCGTAACTCCCTCAAACTATTCTCTAAAATCATTTTTGATGACACGGTTCGGAAGAGCGTTAATTTATTATATTGGCAAGCTCGTTTTTCTGTAGCAAGTTGATTGTAGTGAATAGTTTAACGGAGTTATGACCATTCTAGAGACTTAAGATTGGAAAAATGGAAAAATTCGAAGGAGTGAAATAACTTGGAAACGAGGTCTCTAAAAGAAAAGTATGGGCAGGAATTTTTTGTTGAAAATGAGCTCTAAAATCGACATACGAAGTTTAATAAACTTGTTGCAGGACACCCTCTTTATCTGATCATAGCTTAAATATAACTCATGATATTTTAAGGGGGTACTGTTGTTATTAAAAAGAAGTATACAAATTACAATTATTAAAACAAAAAGTTAACGAACAAAAATTTTGAGGGGATATTTCGCCGTTCGGCTTCGTCATCCCAAGTTGGTCGAATACAGCTTTTCCCGTTAAGCTGATTGGTAACCAGCTGTCCAGGGGTGAGGAACACATAGACAGCGTATCGACTTTATTAAAATGAATAATTGTTTAAAATATGGAGTTTTTCTTCATCCTGTCACCAAAATGTTCAAACTTCTAATCTATCAGTTTGCTAATTAAAATAAACAACACAATTAGTCATGTTTTATGTAATCCACTTAAACATTTACAGGTGACATTAGCCCATCTCTACACGGCGTTGTTTACCGGAATCCCGTTGGCGACCAGGTTCCTCTCGTTGAGCTTAGGGCTGGATCAACTTCAAACGACCATCAAGTGTCACTATATTCTTCACAATTTAGAAAGGTGATGAATGAAAAAGTGATCGATATATACTGATCAATTACTATTAATAATAGTAACTGGGGATTATTTGTTTCTGCGACTTTTAGATTTTCTAATTTCAAATTTGAACAAGCAAAGTCACGTATTCTGCCAACTAAACTGTTTGATTCCAATATATGGTAAAAGAGCGAGTTGGTATTATCATTAATCGCTATTAAACTAAACTTCGATGTTTTATGAAGAAAATAGATGAATTTCAGCTTTGTAACAGATGTTTACAATTTTTCATTTCCAATACCAACTACCTATGGAGCTGCATACAAAGTCAGGGGCGAAGGCTTACGGTCTTAAGCTGATCACCCGCCTCCATACTTTGTAATTATCTTCTAAATATTCTTTGTACTTTGTAATTAACCCTTTTGTACGAAACAGAAGCTGATATCAAAACTTACAGCTCACTAAGCTCTTCAAGCCAGACCATGGGTCATCCCATACCCCTAATAGCGTCACATCTTCATTCCCGATTATTTTTCTAGGACTTCTTAGAACGAGTAGAAAGAAGAATTATGAAATTTTGTTCATTTCTATTCAGTTTTTTAAAATGTTTTTGAAAAGTCGTGGACTAAAACTGATCATATATTCGGAATCTGCAATATACGAGTATATCTTATAAGATTACAGTATTTTGAAGAAGTTTAAGCAAAGTCGATATTGCTGTAAAATTCAGAGTAAAAAAAATGTCCCAAAAACGCTTTATCCAAACTAACAAAAAAAAACTTCATTTTTTACGTTAGTATGACGATTTGACGCTTTTTCGTTTGTTTCGGTAAAAAGCTGCTTTTGTCGGTATGACACTATTTATTTTGCAAAACCAACAGTTTTCACTAGGGGCCAAGGGTAAGGAAAGATTCCTTAGGTGAAATTCTTGGGAATTAGAGCTTTTCTTAATGTCTGTATAAGTTTGCATAAACATGAAACGTTGATTATCAATCTTGAAGCTCTGCGTAGACCTCAACTCTAAGCCTCATTATGGGCAATTTTATTCAAATAAATTATACTTCCCTATATGACTTAATTCAATAAGTTGGTAGTAAAATTTATTTTTAATTTTTATAAAGGTTTAGGAGTATCATGCTTCCACTGGAGACCTTCAACTGTGTGAATCATCTTGGATTCGAGGCGATCACCACGATGCTCAAAATGTGCAAACTCGTCAAATGGCTTCGAAGCGCCTACAACTTTGCTTGCTACTTCACTTTTATCGCGTGGACTCTCGTCCCTGTCGTTTCATCTCCAAAAGGTGAACAACTGTAATAACTGCGGAAATATCGCATGTTGAGTATCTCATATGCCAATAAGCCTCCTTAGTGTTTACCTACCTTAAGCAAGGAATGTTTCGGTGCTTCTCCGTAATTCAATATTCATCAAGAACACCATTTTTAGTCATGGAAATATATTTCTACTTTTTTTTTCAGCTTTATTTTTTGGACAGGACGGAGAGTCCATGATGAAAGTGCTCCCACCTGAATATCCATTCGCCACAGACTACTTTCCCATGATCCAGTTTATCTACGGGCTCGAGTCATTGTCAACATTCGTAATATTGACTTACTTCGCATCGACCAACCTTATGATGGTTACCGACATCCTCCTAATTTGCCAACTTTTCCGTGTTTTAAACGATTCAGTTGCGCCCAGCAAAAGCCGAAAACCCATGTCCTTGAAAATGTTCGCTATCGACCATCAAAGGCTACTCAAGTAAGTGCAGTTGTCAATGTCAAAAGAATCAATTGATTCCTAACTTTGACACCTACATTTCCATACCTCCTTGTCTTTTTTCCCATTATTGACAGGATAACATGAAAGAGAAACTCAGAAAGGTATAATTTAGTATACCCCGGACTTTCTTATCAGTTATACCTAATATAATCACAATTTCTCCCATAATTTCATTGACCAGACAATAAATGTTGTTATTTTTAGAATTTGCGAGGAGGTGAGAGACCTCTTATCCCCCTTGTTAGCGTTGCAATTGGGAATCAGCGTTATGACAATAACTTTGGCTGTTTTCGAAATAACAATGGTGAGTTACTTAATATCTAACCTGGAATTACATTTCACGATAGTTAGAAAGAGTAACATTTCACTTTGCTACTCAACGTGGACTATATTTTCATTAAGCCTCGGTTTTTCTAGGTCAACGAAGCCTCATCAGTTGGTGGTATCAACCAAATCGTGCTGATGTCGAGAAAGACAAGCTACACTTTCATAATATTTGTCGAGCTCCTCCTCTACTGCTGGCTCAGCACAGAGCTTGAACTCTCGGTTTGTATTTAAAGTGACGAAATCCGGGTTTATTCTGGTCTTTCAAGTTATGACGACGGGAAAATGAGCATTGTCTGTTTCGCTTACCTTGATATTACGGAAAGCGTCTTGAACGTTTCCTCCCATACAGTTGGACTTGTCGATCCTTAAAAACAATTATTTAAATATTTCTTGGATTCATTTTACACATTTGCTAGTTTAGACAATGACCACGTTTACGATCCTTGACGGCACTCAAATAGGCGTAGTATAACGTCAAAATGAGTAATATGATTTATTTTGACAAACAAACGGAACCTGGGACCCGTATTGTCATTGTCATGTCATCAATCATGGTGTAAGGGTGTTTCTTTTTCTATTTTTTCACCTGAAAAAAATAGGAACCGTTCAATATTTTCTTGCTGCTCTACTGAAATAATTTAATTTATCACTTTCAATAATGAACCTTTTTAATTCTATAGCATATAATGTTTGTAACCCCCCCTTTGTTATAGTGTATTAGCGTGAGAAATGGTGTTTACAACAGTGAATGGTACGAGCGACTTGGAACAAAGGATTACAGACACTTCATAATGATAAGTATGAGAGCTTTAAGGCCGGTCAAATTGAATGCAATGAAAATAGCTACTCTCAGCTTAGCGACAAGCTTGGAGGTACATGACAAAAAAAATTTCCTTTTTACATATTAGTTCTTCTACACATTTTGTTCAAGATTATTGATAGATCGGATGATAAGTTAGCCTGTAACATTTGATGAATTGCAACCTATAAGTTCATCAATTTTTTTCAGGTCCTTAAGATGGCTTATTCCTACTACACCTACCTCAAGAGGCTTCACTAACTAAAACGTACAGGAATTCTGAGAAAATGCATTCAAATTGTTTTTAGTGCTTTAAAATTCCTTTTCCAAATTCAGTTCGTATTGTAAATTATTCTTATTATAACAGTAACATCCAGAGATATTAGTGGTGCAACGAACAAAAAATAATTGTTATGATTTTGATTACCTACTCTTACACCAGCCAATCAGCCTATCTATGGACATCCAACATTTATCGTTCTCTGTATGGTACAGCTTACCTGCGCACAGATTTTCGAGGCTTCCCGTGCGACAAGTGGTTCCTAAAGGGCATGCGCTGCAGGGGCTTCCTATCTGATAAATTGGCTGTCTAAGGATGTTTCCTTTTGGACCGTAGTTGCACACCAATTGTCGAACAACATCACCATTGCCGGCCTTATAGATGACATCCGCACAACCAACTCGATCGGTATTTGCCCAGAGCATCTGCGTTATCTCGTCCACATCAGCTCTTTTAGTGCATGCAGAAAGATCGCATTCGAATTAGTAATCGCTTAACTATTGATGAATCGATAAGAATTCATCAATAACATTACAGTGGTTCAATGTGTACAGTTGGATTCCCAAATAATACTTGGTTTTAAAACATATCAAGTGATCCGCAAGATCCCTGGAGCCGCAAAATCTGACAATATTGGCGAGATTGGTTTCAGGTTTTCAGCATAATTTTACTTAATTATATTTTCCAGAATAATATATTTTCTTATCTAGAACTTCATGAAAAGTCAATGCTCAATTTGTTAAAGGTGTGGTACCGAGATCCACATTTCGAATACTGTGAAATATAAATTACTTTATTGGTTCAGAAAAAAATACCTTCAGTAAACTAACCATACGAGGAGTGATCAAAGAGTTCCAGGGCTGATTTTTCTTATTAATTTAATAAAATTTCCACAGACTATTGGACGTCATCCCCTTCAAAGTACTCCCCTTGGAAAGCTATACATTTTCTCCAACGATTGAGCGAAGGAACCTGAGAACTCATCTTGTGAAATGGTGTTCAGCTGCTCCAGCGGTTTTTCTTGAATATCACCCACTGACTCAAATCTCTTTTTCTTCATGGGTCTCTTGAGTTTTGGAAACAGAAAAAGTCTGCAGGGGCAAGATCAGGTGAATAAGGAGGCTGGGGGATGACAGTTATTCCAATTTTTGGTGCAGTAGTTGCGAATGAGTAGTGAAGAATGAGCAGGCGCAGTGTCATGATGCAGCACCCACTCACCACTCTGACACAACTCTTTTCTCTTCAGCCATTTCACGAATGGTTAATCGACGATCAGAACGCACGAGTCAGTCGAACTCGATTGGGTCCCTGAACAAGGATTATCTTCACACGATGTCCGGCCTTCCTTGAACCTTTTGTTACAACTCATGACCAAACTCAGACATTCATCACCAAAAGCCACTTACAAAATTTGAAAAGTTTCAGTAAACGTTTTACCCAATTTTACACAAAACTTTAAGCAAACGCGTTGCTTTTCCTTTTCATTCATTTCACAAAATAGCCGAACACAAAAACAGAAGTAACTTTGCGATAGAGAACGTTATCTAAAATCGATAACACAGCTGTCCTCAGGAAGAGTCACGCTAAACAATGCTACCAACCGTACTGCTCTACAAACCTCCATTGCCGAGCAATCTCGACAGTCCTGGAACTTTTTGATCACCCCTCGTAAATGTCGACATTGGTATTTTATTATTTATTAAATAAATTTTACTACAGCTACGTATCTATAGAGTTTCTGTCGAAGAAAACAAAATTTCAGGTTAGCAATACCAATACATTCCAACACTTAAAAAATAAATTATTCCATCCGTTCTGAGAAAAATCCATTTTTCTTAGAGCTTGTATTCGATAAACAAAAATATTTACGAACTTCCTCGTATTATCATCTCGAACCTGCACTGCGTCCATCTGAGACTATGCACTCGATGTAGTGCCACATTCGCTGCAGACACAATCATCAGAATAGTGAAGCGGTAACGCTTGCAAATGTACTGCAAGAATAGGAAATGACACAGAGTTTCCTACTCCCGCTTGTTACAGTTCATACATAATGCTGAAGAAGCATTATTCATGGTATATTTCTAGTTTTCCCTTGCATGCCATTAGTAATTGTGATTTAACTCTCTCCGTGTATCCACATGCTGGCATTCCAGCTATGAAGCTGCGTTCGAGCGATAATTATATATTTTCGGGATGTTTGGGCCAGAACGTGAGTTCAGGCGATTTTCGACGTCAGTGCAAAACCAATGATTCTTCCATCATCCCTATGAATCTGAGCACCTAGATTTACTTGTCTTAACATCTACTACTTCCTACATGTCACTGCTTCCAATCACTGCAAGCTGGGAGCTCAATTCAGCGGAATGTTGCACTTGTGGGCGTCAAGTGTCAACAACTATTCCAGGCAGATTTGTGGAAGCCTGCTATCTCAGATTCCACGGTTTCTCACCCAATTCCTAACTATTCTTCAAAATATGGGTACTTTGAGTGCTGGGAGATCTGTTTCTAATACCCGAGGCAGTCGTTGCAAGGTTAAAGATGTAGGTGCTCGAGTCAACAAGTATGAAAAATCTTGTATAATTCCCAATTTAACCATCTAATCAAGAGTCCAACCTTAATCCCACAAGCGTCTGTTAAGCTCTACGTATGTAGTTCTTAATTCAGCCGATGAAGAAATTATATCAACAATAAAAATGATTGCTAGGGATATTCATGACAAAAACAATGGACTTTTTTTAGAATAAGGCACGTTAATTTAGAACCTCCACATTTAATATTGGTACCTAACAATTCAGAGAAGAAGTGGACAATAGATACCTAATGTGAAATTAGTAAGTCTTCATAACAAATTTGAGGCTTGGTATGCCGATTAGCTGGGTGAGCCCTTGTAAATCAAGATTGCATTAACGTTGGCGTATACAAGAAACATGAGGATGACGAACGGTGAAATTCAGGCTACACAACCAAATAGACCAATAAGACCATAATTTCGAAGTATCAACTGCTGATTTCATTTTACCTCAGTTTTCTAAGAAGATGTGGATAACGATCATGTCTTACCCTGATGAATCGTAGGCCCTTATGTCAGACACGGCCATCGCCCCCCATTGGTAGTACCATTGATAAAGGAGGTCTCGGACGGGAGCGTAACCAACCGATATGTTCCCCCTCAAGACTGCAATATTTTGACCAACTTTGAATCGATCTGAAACCAAAATACATTGCTATCCTCTTTTCAAGGATTAAAATTGATTGCATTTTTTCCTGCTAGGTTTCAATTTCACAATATTAGACATAGAGATGAGCGAGGAACAACTAACCTGACACATCGTAATGCTATTGGATTTATATTTCCATGCCGATATTTTTCAAATGGTGAAGTCCTATAGAAATACCACTTCTATTCAGATCAAATTTATGAAAAAGAACAAAACTGCTAAGCTTCAGTAGTCTTTCTGTAAGTAACAACAGTTGATAAGCCTACAAGTTTGAATTTCTCAGGCTCTGGCTGACTGGGAAGAGGTTTAGCTCGACGAAGAAGAAACAAACTGTTTTGTTTGGAACAATACCTAACTATAGACAACCAAGAGATTTTCCTCGCAGGTCGGACAATCCTTGGGGCAGGATGGTTCCATCCGTTAGATTCAATGGACAGTTGATGGCCTAGCAACCTGGTTCAATGGTGCCTGTTTTTGCCAGAGCAGGTCTGTCTGCATAGTGGTTTCGCATCCTAATCTATTTTCTATACTTTACAGTTCATTCCCCTCACGGGCTATATATATCGGATTCTGTTGAGTGGTAACCTGACTAATCTTGAAGCCACTGAAGAGAGCCAAATAACCATGCTTGGTGTTTTTGTATTCTTCTTATTCCCAGGAAGGTTTTTATCTAGGGTTCTTCTCACCCTGCCCTCTGTCTATGTGCTGAAGGTAGTCCTGCACGAGCTTAAACAAGCACATTTTGAGGTGTTTAGTTTTGACCTTGAACCGATACATGCAACCATAGGGATCTTCTGGTGTTCCAAAGACTTCAGCAATTCGATAGAGGTCTGACTGACAGTGCAATTCATATACACAATAATTTTTCTCTCAATCTCTAGTCTGTTATCCACCAAAAAGTGATCCTTCTCTCCAAATTTAACAATAAATTCTTCTTCCTTCAACTGGACAAAGAACGTGATTCTGTTAGGGGCTTTTTCACGCTATAATTATTGCGCGTACCATCCATCTTGATAATTACTGTACTTGTTTTAGTGGTCGTGATAGTGGCCATTATTCAATTCTTAAAAACCCTTTTCTCGCTAATGGTCCATCATAATTTAAGTATAACTACATGGACGCAAGAATCAATCTGTCGAAATAAAATTAATGAGACAAATAAAATTACGCTTCACTAGTCTTTCTATGTGTCGAAAAAGTTATAATAAACTCGGTTCCTTGATGGAAGAAGTCCATTAAACTATGTCAGCGAGTTTTTGTACATCGATTGGAATTATTTCAGGTCATCTTTGTTTACAAAGAGAATTCTACTACGTTTGCACGGTAATTCTTTCACACTCTTTGAAAATCTTTAGATCCCATAGATTCCGAACAGGCTCATTTCATTAATTGAAATGAAATCAGTCATTAACTAAAACATAACCTACCTATTTCAAAGACAAAATCATCAGTTTGCGATATCTCGATTTATACATTTTTTCCCTTCATTTCAACTCTTTAAGACTAGTCATTCATAAATTAGTCGACTAATTCAGAAACAACTAAATTCCATTTGTGACATTTGGTCCAAGTTTCGTAGTCATCACTTACGAAAGAAAACCTCCTGACGGAGGAGGCTTTTTAGGACGTCTCTCAGAAGCAAGGCTTCTTCAGTAGAGGAACGCCTATTGGAATTAATCCAGGGGTGTGTGTGACAGCCCAAACATGAAAAACATCGGACGAATCAAAGACCGAACTCATGGGAATAACGGTTGTTGGATGTGTGTGTGGGAGTATGTGTATGTGTTAGGGTTGTTGACGGTGTTTTTATATTTTCTTCTCCATATCCCTTCCCAAGTAAAAGGGCATGTGTCAGCGTCGTTCAACCCGCGCACCCTCTGGATATCCATCAGCACACCGCAGCTTCTTGACAAGGCACATACATTCCGTGTCAAAAAACTCCAATTCCCCAGGACCTGATGGTATTTCTGCTGGACATTCGGCAGTTACCCAAACTGTCCTTTAGCTGTCCCGCATCAAGAAACCGCAGCTCCATCTTGCCGCTCTGGACTTCGCTATTGTCTTTGACATTCTTAGCAACTTTGCCATGACTGATTGTCTTCCTGGTGTTCGGGTAGCTGCTCGTTAGAATGAGTTTCTTACCTATATGTACCTGTTAAGCTTGATGGTCTTCAAGGCAATCAATTCTAATGCGCAATGAACGTCGGAGATTGAAGGGAGTAACAGACGACCCATTCAAGCGCAGCTCACAGAGCATATACTTCCGATTTCCTTGCATCTTTTTTCGTTCGATTAATAACCTAGGCCTAGTTTTGAAACACATGTCAGATCTTCCAAATCTAATTACATAAAGGGTTAGTAAATATCTTTACTATTTTCTTTCTTTTTCAATCCCACACATTTCAACATCAATTCAGGTTTTAACACTAAAACGCATAGACATTAGTTTTGTAGATCGCGATCCGTTTGTCAAATTAATCTATGCATTACTAGATGGATACATTTATGAATTTTGTTTATTTGGGACCCGATCCGCCAAACTAGGCAGAACACTGACTCCGTAAAAACAGTGGCTTTTGAATTTCACCTGATCTTTGCTAGGCAGCGCTGGTGCTGTGCCATCACTTTCATCCTTAGATGCTACTCGCGATACGAACCAGCTCATCGATGTATTCATGTATTTTTTAATAAATGGAATTTAAGGAATCTATAACCTAGGTACATGGGCTGTAAACAACTTTAGTGGTGAAAGAAAATAATACAGTAGTGGTCCGCCTAACGTAGATAATCCGTTCCTGAAAAATGTCCGTGCAGAGGACCTAATAATCCCATTAGAAATAATGGAAAAATCGATTAATCCGTTCTCTCGTCCCCCCACCCACACATTTTAATGTTTGTTTATACAATAATATTGCTAAATAATGACAACTGAAGAGTAAATACATTACTATTAGAAGAAATATAAGCAAATAAAGAAAAAATAAGGCAATAAACAAATTTATTTAAATAAATAAATATGACAGCAGAAGCTGCAGTAACAGTTTTTCACAACTAAATAATAATAATATATACACAACACCGATAGTATTTATATAAAGAACGACAATAACGAGTTTCAAGAGAGATAATAAGAAAGATCACTTAAATATAGATCGAATTATATGCAGGCGAGAATGTTTTCTTCACCGGTACGAAAAGATGGGTTCAATGGAACTGAGACAAAGGCGTGTTGGCGAGGGTTTGTAGCAGTGTTGGTACGGATGCGCCGAAATCTGCCCAAGAACCATTTTCTTCCACGCGCCTAATCCGAAATTCGGAAAATATGTTCGCTCCAACTTTGTAAGTTATCCGGAAAAATGTTCATTATGCGGATAACATTTTCAAGAATAAGACTGCACGTCAACCGAAATGTACGTGGTCCGAATGTACTTTTAGCGGCGTATTACTGTTGCTTATACGACATAGGTATGTCATCATAGGCCATGCGAGAACCAGAGTCCTCATTTACATACCAGTGTTACTCTAGCCGCTCAAAAATGTCAACGTTTGTTGAATTTTAGCCTGACCAAAATTAAACCGGGGGTTCAGGGCCGAGTTTTTAGAACGTGTATGAGGATAATATGTTTTCACAATATAGGTTCTACCTTAATTCGTGTAACAACCGCAAACCATAATTTAGCCAAGTGTATATAAAAACACGCATGTTCCATTCGGAACACACGTAATTTATGGCTCTTTGCAATACTAACCGAATACTACCTACGTACCTAGTTGATGAAAATTATTTGTTGATTGCTGTAAGCCGTCAGTTTCCTAGCAACAAATTCATTTTTAATGGTTAATTGTTGAATGTACGTACAGAAAAAGTTGGTTGTGGTTGGTTGCTCTCTTCTAAGCAACATTAACCTGAGTACTTATGGACGAGTCGGTTTTATTAGTACCATGGACATCTATAAATATTTAATCGTTTCAAACTTGTTCCGATAATTCATTTTAGGTTTTTTCTTGAAGGATTTTTTCCCGTTATGGTTCAGGTACGAAAACAAAGCAATAACCCTCTCTAGTTTCAATGGTTCGAAAATCAATAATTGATCTACGTATTAGTGTCAATTATTGCCAAGATACCTAACCAAGAAATACACATTTTAGGAATTTACGAAACTTGAAACATTCGACAACCAATTTTGAGGAGGAGATAAATGTGTTGTTTTGGTTTATTATTCAAAAATAAACCATTGTAATCGCTCTTCAAAAAAAAAAAAAGAAATTCTAACCCCCCCTGAAAATTTCATGATTTACGTTTCAAAGGGTGTAGAATCCGAATCTGCAATAACGATTTTTCCGTCCGTCCACGCCGTACGCCGTGCGCACGATTTCTCCCAAACGGCTGAAGCAAAAAAGCTGACATTTTCAGGAAAAATCCATGTTGGTCCGGCGACGCCACAATTCTCGAGCCAGCTCTCTCACTTAATTTAAAGTGCTCTTTAAGGGTTGTCAAAGTTTGGTAAAATCCCTAAAAACCTCAAAAAAAAAGTCAAGACGGCCTAAATTCGTACTCTTTATAGAGAACACTATAGAGCACGTAAATCTGTTCTCGACCAAAATACCTAGGTATTTGGATTGATCAGTTGATTATATTTTTGTGCCTCCTGATTCGATCGCTCTATCACCTGTGAAACATGCACACTCCAAAGCTTAGTAGAAATTCAAATCATGAACGTAGGCCAATTGAATAATAAACCCCAGTGAGAGAATTTGCAGCGTTTTTTACTATCTTGATTGTTGATTATCTAAAATAGTGGGGGTTGGAGTTCGGAGAAATTCCTTTTTTTTTGTTCTTCAGCTTACTGGTTTTTGTTATTATATTTTTATACCATAAAATGAATATCCAGAGAGTATAATAGTTTCAAATTCATAAATGATTTGGTTCTGTTTCACAATTATGGGGTGTGTAGGTTCACAACACAACTACCCTATAAATTGAAAATTTACTCGAAAACTGAGAATCCCGAAAAACATGAAGGAGAACTATTTCTCTTCCAAATTCAAGTCCACGTCAATTTCCACAGATTTGACAGTCGAAAATTGTTTATATTTCATGACATGTGCAGCTTGTAGAGAACATGTAGTTGTTGAGATTAAAATTAGGAGAAACTGCGGGCTGTGGTATCTTTTGGTTCTGAGTTAGATGTACTAGTAGTTTAAAGAAAACCTATGTAGGTCATCTACTGTGATCATAATCAGGTCAACTCACAAAGGTCCCTGCAGTCATCTCGCTCTAATGACGCCGTGCATTGCTGCGCCCACCTAAGAGCGCTTTTTTCAAGTTCATCATCCCAGAGCTGCGGACAATTTAATTATGATGAGATTGTCAAAGAATCGTTAAGGATAAAAAAGTGGTGAGGTACATGCATAATACAGACATTATAATAATGATTATTCACGTAACTAAGTAACTTGAAATCTCATCTAGCCAGAGACATTCCAGTGTTTCAATACTCGGGGATTTGTTGAAGACAAGTTGGAACCTTCCATTGAAAGCACAAGAAGCTATTGGGAGACAGCAGCTTTACTGATCCAAAACTAATGTAGAGTGAACCTTATCAGAATAATGGTCGTAAAATTTCCGTCCGTCTAGTACAATTTTAAAATTAAACCATCTCCATCCGAGGTAGCAATGAAATTACCATCAGCATCATGTTCGCTGCAGGTGGGTGAACGCGATTCGCGATGCCGCCAGCAAATGAATTTCTGACTTTGTTGTGGAACTGAAGAATGTCCCTTTTCTTTCGGATGTCGATCGCATTATAAAAGCCCGCACAGTATCGAGAAATTCCCTGAGAACAATAACGTCTATAAATAATGAAGTACTAGTGAAGAATGTCATAAAGTAAAGCGATATCATAATATTTCGCATAAAGTACAGTTTTACTTCCTACCATCTTTCCTTAAGCAGGGATAACAATCTTGTTATTACTAATAAATATGAACCCTTTTAAAACGATCGTAACTATTTGAGCAAAACTCACTCAACTGTGTGACTTGGTGAAGATCAATGAACTCAGAAAACAGCCTCACAGGGAGATATCAACTGAGTAGTGCAGTTAGTGAACCGAAATTGCTCCCTCGTAGGGCATGTGAAGATGGTTTAGGTTGGGGAAAATGGGGATCGGACAGATTTCCTCAGTTTTCCTTGTGGGCCGGGTTCACCAACAGTCCCTAACCATGGTTGAAGTAGATCATTGTTTTCCGGAACCGGAGAGTTCAACGTGAATTTAAAACAAACGGGTTTTACCACTGTAATCAACGGTTACACTTCCACCAGTAACAACGATTTAAATAGTCTCCATAAAAGGTCGATTTGAAGTTTAAACGTTGATTAATACGATATCGAGGGTTCGTTTGCCCCAGGTGACAGTGATAACTAAACCAACAATTGTTTCCATTCTCTCTCTATTCCAGTGCTGGAGTATATGGTGTTGGGGGTAAACAATTATATACCTTCATGGAATAATTTGCAGCTTTTTTTTTCTTGAATTGCAGGGAAATGTTATTACTCCCAATGAGCAATTTGGGTGAAAGATTTCGAACATGAACTCCGAAGAAGAAGGTTATTATTTTTTAAATGTATCACTTTTGCGCCATTGCGCCTTCCTTCAAGTGGCGTGAGTCGAAGGATTTTTCCTGATGTCCAAGTAAACAATAAAGAAGGATGAAGTTGATTATTTGGCTACAATTTAGGTAAATTTGATTCAAAAAGACTAAGGAATAGCGTCAGTTGAATCAACGAGAAAAAAAAACAATGAAAATGCATGTTAGCTTACAACCAGGTGTGCGAGATTTGTGGGACATGAAAACTGTGCGTTTGCTGAATAAAAATGAAATCGAATGAGAGGTAAAATTTTCATGAAATTTTGAGTAGAATCTGATTCTGCCTCAACAATATGGGGTTCTATTTTTTTAACCTGTAATTTTTGGCAATTTGGCGAAAGTAAGAGATTAAAAAGTATTTTTCCCGAATTTTGGAAAAGTTATGGATAATACCGTTGCTACGGATTTCTATGTAGACAATTCTGGAATTAAGGGGGTGCCGTAAATCGCTGGAGCACCTTGCATAGTACATTGAACCATTGTTCGTATTTAGAGTTCGTGTTAAGTTAGAACACAAATGTTGTGTTCAGTTAGAATGTGTGTCGCATCCTAAGTGTTTAAGGAATCATATTTATGACGATATCGTTTGTTCTATCATCTTTGGTATACTCTGAAGTCAATTGCAAGTTCTGAATACACACTGATCGGCTTAAGGAGACCTGTGAAGTATAAACGAAGATCTTTTCAAGGCATCTAGCATACGACTACGAGGTAGGGTAATAACCGAGTTTAGAAAACGCACAGCAAACTGCGTGTAACAAACACATCAGTGATTAATGTTGAAGGGAATACATTACTAGTATACCTTTGTGTAACAATTCGTAGTGTTCTATTTTTCAAATTTCGAAACGGACTCATTCAAAGATCCCATGACATTGGGTCTCATTATTCCCTGATCTCGGAGAATTGATTTGTAGACTTTAATCTTCCGAACTCGAAATAATTGGTTTGTTTTATGTCCTTACGACGAAAGTTGAGTGCCTCCTTCAGCGAAATATCTCACTGTGCACTTCACTACCATTGAGAATGATTCATTCTCATTCGGCCGCCAAAAGATCCCCTTATTACAAGTATAAAAACTGAAGAAAAAAAACTGCGGTTTCATCATCTTTAAAAAAAACTCCTTTTTTTCGAACTTATTAAAACTAATCAATAAAATTTTGTTTTCAATGGGGCTATAGAAAACTTCAACGGTTTCCTCTAATTTGTAAATGATCTTGATAATGAGGGAGTTATGGCCGTTTTAATAAAAATCTTAGAAGTGAAAAAAGTCGGGATTTTTTGTTGAGTAAAAAAAAAAACTTTAAAGCAAGAAAGAAAGCCATGTATTTTTTTTTCCTTGGTTCAGTTTTAGGATGGTCTGAAACGGATTTTTATGGTGTTATTTTTTTTTTTGTAATGTTTGGGTTGTCCGATACCTATGTAACTAACTACAAGCACTTTAGCCGATGTAGCCCCCCCGAACACCTCTCCGCCACCGGGTGCGGTCATCCGCCTGAGACCTTCGCATCCCCTCCACATTGAGGTCTCTCAAGACCTCATCAAGCCAGCAATTCTGAGGACGACCTCTTCGTCTTCTAGTTTCCATCCGAGCTCGCCTATCATTTTCAAGCAGGCCTCCCCTGCAATACTTTCAACATGCCCCAGCCATTGTGTGCGCCCAACCTTGATGAATCGGACTAAGTCTTCATGCTTTAACAATACATCAATTTCTGCATCTTTTCTAGTTCTCCAACCTCGACCCTCTCTGACTGCACCATAGATTCTTCTTACAATATTTCTTTCAAATACCAGCAGTCTTTTCTCATCCTCAGTCATCATGGTCCAAACCTCGGACCCGTAACAGACCACAGGCAGCACCAGGGATCTTTAACGCCTCATCTTTGTTGTCCTGGAGATCACACGGCTCCTGAAGAGTATTAAACTGCGATAAAATGCTTGGTCGCCCGCCATTATTCGAGAGCATATCTCATCCCATACTTCATTCCTATTTGTCACCAAGCTCCCTAGGTTGACGAAAGACTTGACTTCATCAAACTTATAAGTACCAAACGCCACCTTCCTGGGTACTTGCTGGGAACGGAATGGTGGGGATATCTTGAGATATTTGTAAAGCTGTTTGTACAGCATTAAGACTTGGTCCCATCAATGCAATGTCATCGGAATATGCCAAAATTTGCAATGTTTTGTCGACTATTGTGTCTTTCTTATCTGCATTCCTGACAGCCTCGTGCAGAGCTAAGTTGAATAGTTGCTGACAGTGAACCTCCCTGTCTGACGCCCGAGCTTTCCTCAAAGGGTTCCCCGCAGCAGTTAGCAACAATAACCTTTGAAGGTTGTCCGAATATTTATAGAGGATTCATCGAAAGAATCCTCAACTTGAATTATCGCTACAGATTTTCTAAAACACTGTTACTCATGGGCGAGATGTTTTTCAACATTTCTCCAGCTCGTACACAGGTAAAAAATAATTCAAATCGCAATATTAAATACAAAACTCGATGTATGAGATTCTGTTAAGATTACGAGGAAGCTATGTGGACATCAGACCGAAAATTTATTTTTTTATTGGTAAGTACTTCTCAAATGGCAGATCTACCGGTTGTTCATCATCAAACCTTGAAAAAATACAAACTCACGAATATGATATATTTATGTGCCTGTCGCTACTCACCTCAAACTTACACAATGTGTGATATTCTCCATTATCGCATTTGTTCAAACAGTAGTCGTAATCGGCCCCCTCCGTTGGCCACAACAATGCACAGACAATGATAATATAGAAAGAACACCATCTCGAAATGCGCATGCTGTACTGTCGGAATAAACTTTTTTCAATTTCCAAACCTTCTACGCTTTCACATGGGAAATTTTGAAATTTTTTCTGGAAAAGGAAACAAAAGGTTTCTTCTGGAACGTCTTAACTTTGTGGTTCCAGCAGAACCGTACTCAATGAAGTATATCTTAGCACCAATGCTATGTTACTATAGTGGTCAATCATAATTGACGAGAGAGTTCTAGTTTTTTTTTAAATTAGAAGCAACCTCATTGTTGAATAGTGAAGGAGAAATTATTAGATGCAGTACTCATGCAGTAGTTAGGTATATAAATAGTTATTAAATATCTATTTATTGAATATCAAGGGGAATTGAGAGTATTGGACATCATTTTGCGGACTTATCGTGCGTCTGGTGCTTAGATGTAACGAGTTTACCGTATGCCATATACTGTTCCGTGAATAGTTGTAACAAGCTTAAATTCTACATTCTTAAAAGACTATTTAAAACATTCCAATGTTAAGTAAGAGCATAATACCTAAGTAAAAGTTTCTATTTTCTACTAATTAGTCATGAGTAGGTTTATTGTTATAATAGAACGTATACAGGCAAGAAAAACCAAGTATGGGGGATTTTTGGCTTAGATCGTTCTTCAAAAAACCGTCGAGAATTTATTAGGTTATACCCGATAATACATACTATTTTCAAAATCATTTAACTTAATTGAATAAGTCGGTATCTAAAGACGTATCTACCTTCCCATGAACATTTTTCTAGTATTGCATATATCCGCCTTCGTGCCCGTTGGCTCTAGGATGTAAAGATGAGGTCAACATCGCAGCGAGGTCAACGTTAACATTAGAAGGTCAGCGATGCCGCGGAAGTGATACAAAAGTTTGTACGCAGCAAGTGCCTTCATCTCTTTACTTATGCAAATTACATTAAACCTCTGACTAAGGGACTGGCACCTCATCATAATCAACTCTATCTTGTTGGACTACACGATGGAGGAAAATGGCCAAATTTGTAAACACAGATCCATATCGATACTAAATCAGGCTGATAATGATAGAATATCAAATAACGAGGACTGATTATCTACCCAGTTATTTTGAACAACACAATATAGAACAAATTCGAAAATAACAAATAAAAAATGCCCAAGAAACACCAACATTGACAAGTTGATGTCATAAATAACAGAAGAATTGAAACACACCCAATTATGGAATTATAGAATTTTCAGACTATTTTCTTTACTCCTTTGGTTTATTATTTTCAATAATAATTATCTTTGTAATCAATGAAAAAAAGTTAACCCTCATCAAAAGTTGTCAATTAATTGACAACATATATACCTACTCGTAGATTTCAAAAATCGAATTGAAAAGAAAATTCGTCAGTCTGTCGAACTCCGTTTGCGTCCAAAGCTTTTCTCCGAAACTGCAGGACCGGAGTTTACAAAATTTGGCTACAAAATCATGTCAAGTATGTCCACCTTTGTATTTCATCTTGGAATCAATTACAAGACATGGCGGCGCGAGGAGCCGAGTTTTCATAACTACGTTTAACATAAATAGACCAGTGATTTACTTAGAAGGGTGATTCTAATACAGAAATAATAAAACACTGTCACAATTAATAGCATTCTTTATAATATTTTTAATAAATATATTCCAATGGAAAAAAACGCTGCAAATTCTTTCACTGGGGTTTATTAATTGATACATGATTTGAATTTCTACTAAGCTTTGGAGTGTGCGTGTTTCACAAGTGATAGAGCGATTATTGAATTTCAGGAGACATGCATAGAGCACGTAAATCGGTTCTCAACCAAAATACCTATTCGGATTGATCAGTTGATGCATATCAGAATGCTTCAACCCGTGTATCGGCTATAAACCCTTTTAGGAGTTCACTCCATCCACATTCTCTACATCACTAAGTTACTACGATGAAAACAAAAAAAAAAAAAAAAAACCCTGTTGTTTTTGTTTTGATCGCTGTAACATAGTGATATAGTGAATGTGGATGCAAATGTTAGCACCATAAATCGGGCCGTACATCGGGAATGGTTTGAGCTACGGACCTGGGGAGAGGCTCATTCGATTCCTCAAGGAAAGTTTTTCAAAAAAAGTCCAAATTTAAGCCGCCTTGACTTTGTTTGAGGTTTTTAGGGATTTTACAAAACTTTGCCAACCCTTAAAGGGCACTTTACATAAAGTGAGAGTGCCGATTACAGGATTGGGGCGTTGTCGGACTAACATGGATTTTTCCTGAAAATTTCAGATTTTTTGCTCCAGCCGTTTAGGAGAAATCGTGCGTACGGCGTTCGTCGGACGGACGGAAAATTTTTTATTGCAGATTTGGATTCTACACCCTTTGAAACGTAAACCATGAAATTTTCAGGGGGGTTACATTTTTTTCAAGAGCGATTACAATGGTTTATTATTGAATAATAAACCTATAAGAAAATCTACGGAACTTTGCTACGAATTCTTCATTCTCTATTAATCTTATTGTTCGAAATAGAAAAAGGTCTTAGTTAAACAAAAAATGCCCACAGTTTTCAATCACGAATCGCGAAGTCATATTCAGTCGCTTAAACGATTCTAATGTTAATAGATTTGGTTTTTTCTTAATTTGATGAAATTATTTCAGTTTATTTCTGAATTGTGCATTAATTTGCAGACGTTGGTGGCTCAAATACACTAGCTGGGCAAAGGCATAAGGTCGTCTCTGAACTGCATACATTGTTTGAATACTTCCTTTAAGCATTTAATAACTTGTATGTATAGAATATAGGGAGTAATAATTATAATTTTATACGATTCGTATAAGTACCTGATAATGAAAGAAAAAAAGAAAATACACAACCCAAAGTTGATGAAATTTGATGATAATGGGTACATAATAAACAGTTTTGAACAATGTTATCAGTGCGGTTGACTATAAGTTAATGATTCATGACGGAGAGAATACTTTTATTTGCTCTTTTAATGTCGTCATTTCCGACAGTAATTCGACACCAGATCACCTCTTAATTCAACCCGGAACCTAAATATCTGTTGTGGTCTATTGTTGTTCGAGGGAACCGAATCCTGGAGAATCGAGTTCAGGCTATAACGTGGGATCTCATCTTAGTGACTAACCGCCTTTCAGTTAGTAGCCTAGCGCGGCAAGATAACCAAAGGTGAGTGGTAAATCGTTGGTTTGTTAAACGTGAATATAATGGAATGAGGTTTACCAACCTATGATTCTGAACTTTGTCTTATTTTTCATAATGAAAGAATAATTTAATAATTTACCATAAAATCTGAAACTAACTTTGTGGAGGATTCATAACTCTTTTTTGCAATTTCAAATAATATCAACATTTATTCTTTACACTGTGTGTATTCGATTTCGATAAAACGGAAGATCGTACGTAAAAAGACGTGTTGGCAAAAATTATATAAACTATCTTATCAACTATTGCGGGACACTTCCCAATCTTAGATTTTTAATAAAACTCAAGTTCCTTCTATTTTGCACGAGCCCAACGAATTAATTGCCACACCAGTAAGTTGCTCCTTTGACCCATGAGGTGTTGGAGATTAAACCGGATAAATCCAAGATTTCCAAAAACGAAGTTTTTTGCATTTTTCACAAGTTTGAATAGGTTGTCTCATATTCAAGAAGTTTCAGGATCAAAATCCGAACTATGATAAATGAGATATCAAAAAGCCATGTCCGTTTTAAAAGCGGATTTGTCCCTGTTTCTCTAGAATTCGCTAGGCTGGTACCAATCTCACTCGAATTTCCGCTTTTGCATTGTTTCCTCACTAATTAATTTCCGAATTTTCCTCATTTTGACAGGATTTTCCGCCCAATTTCCTCAACTAACTTCTACATCCCTTCTATTTCTATATTTTAAACGTTTTTCTTAGCTTTAAATCATGAATGTGAGCATTGAAAGAGATGATAGCCGAATAAAAAAGACAGAATAACGATAAACTTTATGAGACAAATATATCATGTGGTTCATTCCGTCCAGGAACATTTTTCGTTATAACCATAAAAACTAAAAGACACAAAATCGATGTTAAAAACGTGAGACATTTTCATATTTCGTTCAATTTAAAAATATTGTTTAAAAGACATTTTTATCACGAGGTTCAAGTCATTGCTAAATACATAATTTAGATTTCACGGAACTTATCGTGATAAAAGAGAGTATTTATACAAAAAAGTTGTAATTAATGGTTGCTGTGATCTCTTTAATTTTTTGGATAACCGATCTCTCTTGGGATGATGAATAGTTTGCGCCATTCCCTCCTGAAAATGTTAAAGTTCACTTCATTAATTATTCACTATTAACAACTTCTTAATGGAGATTGTGTAACAGAAACTGAAAAAAATATATATTCCACTAAAGAAAAATAGTGATGATAGAGTTTTTTCCCCGCCTGGTAGCAAATTTTCTTAGGGAACGAAGATAATGCAATTAAAATAACTATTTAAAAATATTACTTCGTGAAAATCCGTTTTGTGTTTCAAGGGTGATTCTCATTCTTCAGGAAAATCGAGGTATTGATTCAGACTAAAACATTTTGTTCTCTTAAATTTAGGGTTGTTTTATTATACAATCTATATGTTACTCTAATGGTATAGTGATGTACACGCACGCATGATTTTCGTTTGTTTCCTCCAAATTAAGGTTTTAAAATTTTATAGACACGACAATGATATGTATCCATGACAAGGAACTTTGTCAACCAAATAACGATTTAACCATGTAAATTATGTCTAGGTAAGGTCGAATGAGACAGATATTTAAACCAAAAACATTTTAATTCCTAGTTGAAGCAAAATGATTTATTCAGTTAGTTGCTGCCACCCAATATTAAAAGTATCAAAATAAACACAAAAGTGTAGGTGGGCGGACATCTGATTTCAGTTTTTCCTGACTTTGTGCTAGAACAAGTACCACATTTTATTATTGGTATTTATTTTGTACCAAATACCAAACTTGAAAAAAATTGTTTCAAAAAGCCATGACGGCTTTTGTGGTAGCCACAACGATGAAGTTTAAAATCGCCACGACAATGGAAAATCAACATTAACCTTCTGTAATTAGGAGTCTAATGAACACTTATAGAAATTGAAACTTGCATTAAATAGAGTTTTTACATCTCTATTCCAAAATGAATGCTAAACAAATCAATAAGATTGATTATAAGAGTGATCCTCGAACCCGTAACAATGAGAAGTATGAAAGGTACATACCTGTTTTCGAAACGGCTAGCTTCATTTTTGGGCCCCAGCTGTATAGAAATGGCTGAAGCATGGTGTTTCCTCAAAGGGCAAGGGGCCAAAAAATGCCCTCATTTGAGAGAGCTACGATGATTTCCTTCAAACCCATGACAATGAGACAGAAGGTTTGGGACAAACTTTGAGCATTTGATTAGTACAGACTATCTAAAAGTATGTCCCAATTGGAAGGGACCATACATCCAGTAATTGGTTCTAAAAAAAAATACTAGTTAAAATATTTCCGGTAAAACGTAGTTTGAGCGGATAAAATTTCGGATTAAGTTCAAATTCTGACTCACGGACAGACCATGACAATGAGATTAGAGGTACTTTCGATCAATCACCGGTATGTAAAATAAAGAGTAGCCGAACTTTATGACAGCTATGAGTAGGCCTAGTTATCACATAAAATCTACAAAAATATTTTTTGGAAAAAGTTGAACAGAAAATTATTTATCAATGAAGGACAGCGATTGTCCCGTAAAATATCAATCACCCTCAAAATAAAAACATTATTCTTGTCTCCAAAGTTTCAACACAATTTGACATCAATGTAAAACGATAATTTCTGAAAATTTGATCATACTGCCACTTTTTCCTAACTCTCTCTCCTCCCATTCATGAGTTAAGCGAAAGAGAATATATGAATTTTTTAAAAGCTGGATGCGTATTGCAATAATTCAGTGGCATTTCAAGATGATTTGTTGAAGATTTGGGGCAGAGTTGGTTTCAAAAACAGACAAGCGACATTTTCAATGACAAAAGCATATACGAAATTTTGTATATTGAGCATATCTCCACCGCAGTAATGTTGGTGGAGTGGCAGGGGGGGGGGGGGAGGTAAAATAAATTGTTCATCAGTTGGTAACATACCACAGCAGGGAATGATAAATTGTATGGTACCCAATGACGAACTATGCCCTCGTCAGTAAAGTTTGGTCTTGTGGAGATGTGTTATCCGTTTTTGATCCAAAACGCCTCAAATATGGAGGCGTTTTTTAAAATCTGGGCAAAGGTGTTGAAATAACATTAGAACGACGCGAATGAAGATCAGCTTAGGCTATTCTTTGTCCGTGCAGCAAGTCGGGTGCCCAAAAACAATATTGCCGTGGTGAGGGGAGATCAGACCCATGAACGAGAGAGTGTGGAAGTCGCTACAGTTTTAAAAGCACCTGAAAACCCAAGTTGGACTGTTGCAAATCCTAGCGAAGTTGTGCAGAAATCTGTCTTGGGGCTTACACAACCTGATCGGCCCGCATTGTCAGCCCAACATCCGATGGTGCAAGTCCCATTTTTTCGTCTGGGAGAAGGTAGGAATTGCCAACTGATTTCAAGAGGAAGGGTGGAGGTAGGTAGTCCTGATCACCACCACCAATCATCGAAAGGCATTTTGGACATCTGTGGATTAGCGTGACTTGAAGCAGGCTTTGGCAGTAATATTTTCTTCGTCAAAATCCTCCTCACCTTCTACTTTTCCCCACAAAAGGCCAATACAGTTAATTTCACAATAGCAAGATGCTGCTTTGACAAATATGGAACCATTTTGATCAAACATACACCTAAAATATTTTTTAATGAACTGTTCTAAAGTAGTAAATTATCAAAGTAAGGTATCTTTAAAATTTTCATTGTATGGCCACGTATCTAACTAAATACATGAAGACTGGCTTGAATTACTCTTTGGCTCTACCCTAAAAAAATCCTGGGAGTACTAAACATCTAACTAAATAGAGCCAGTCCCTCGAACGTGTGTGAGTGTAACACCCAAAATTTGCGTTTTAGAGGAGAAAAAAATGTATCCATAGTTTTAAGTTTTCCATTAACACCAGTCCCCTCTGTCTATTTGCTCAATCCATAACAGTATTCGACTAGCTTTTCAGAATTTTCTGTTGAAAAATATCTTCTCGTACTTCTTTCTTACTTTACAGCGTTATGAAAGATGTATTTTCTTTTTACATAAACAGGGAGAGGATGGTCAGATATTCGGTGGAATGGCGAGAAAAAAACATAATATAAAGACATTAATAATCTTTTTAATGAGATTTTCTTCAAGAATATTGAAAATATGATATTAAAAAATTTTTTTCTCCAGTTAACGTAATATCTTTATATTATAAGATACGGTTTCCACTTCAGCTCCAATGAAATTCGACTAGTTTTTACATTCTGACGTTATGGCTCCATCAATCAACAATTTTCCTTATCGATGAAGATGGTACACCTTTGAGGAAATAAATCATGATTCGTCACAGCACTAAATGTTATCAGTTTCCTTTTTTTTTTAATTTTCATTTTGCAATTTTTTATTTTTTTAAAGAAAATTTTGAAAGGTCAGCCTATTATGTTACAGATTAGACCATCAAAATTAGAAAGTGATGCAACTGGAGTTGAAAAACGCTGCAAACTCTTTCACTGGAGTTTATTATTCAATTGGCTTGCGTTCATGATTTGAATTTCTACTAAGCTTTGGAGTGTTCGTGTTTCACAGGTGATGGAGCGATTATTGAATTTCACGAGATATGCATAGAGCACGTAAATCGGTTCTCAACCAAAATACCTATTTGGATTGATCAGTTGATCATATTTGTGTGCCTCCTGAAATTCAATAATCGCTCTATCACTTGTGAAACACACACACTCCAAAGCTTAGTAGAAATTCAAATCGCGAACGCAAGCCAATCGAATAATAAACCCAAGCGAAAGAATTTGCAGCGTTTTCTATAGTTATCAGAATGCCCGTGTATCGGCTACAAAGCCTTTTAGGAGTTCACTCCAGTATCCACATTACTACATCACATCACTACGTCACTAGGTTACTGATATCAAAACAAAAACAATAATAAACCAAAATAACGCGAATGTTGGAACCATAAATCGGGCTATAGATCGGGAATGGTTTTACCTACGGACCTGGGGAGGGCTCATTCGATTCCTCGTGGGGTGTTCTTCAAAAAGAGTACAAATTCAGGCCGCTTCGACTTTTTTTTTTAGGTTTTTAGGGATTTTACAAAACTTCGACAACCCTTAAAGGGCACTTTAAAGTAAGTGAGAGAGCTGGCTCAAGAATTGGGGCGTTGTCGGACCAAAATACATTTTTCCTGAAAATTTCAGATCTTTTGCTCCAGCCGTTTGGGAGAAATCTTGTGTATTGCGTACGTTGGACGGACGGAAAATTTTTTATTGCAGATTCCGATTCTACACCCTTTGAAACGTAAACCATGAAATTTTCAGGGGGGGTTAGCATTTTTTTTTCCAGAGCGATTACAATGGTTTATTATTGAATAATAAACCAAAAAGACTTGAAGTTAGATCGCTAGTAACCATACAAACAATTTTTTTACAGTTTTAATTTTTGAGAATTTCCCTGTCGAAGAAGAGGTGTTTGCCTTAACTGCGTCTGAAATAATATTTCATAGTTTACTTTTGGGATTTATGCGTTTTCATATTTTTTTTTTTTAAATAGAAAATGATCAAAAATACGGAACTATTTTTCTTGTTTGAGGAACTTAATTACTGCAGGTACTGCAGCTCAGTTGTATTTCACATCCTTTTTCATTTCTAAACTACCGATCAGCCCCCCCCCCCCCTTCTTTGATTTTAATTTTTTCGGAGAGTTTTAGAAACGCGTTCATTCGGTTCATTGAGAAAAATTACGTAGTTACATCCCCCTCCCCCCTTTAATTTCATGCAATGAATTATCTCACTTGGATTTTCGTCCGACTACCCGGAGGTAGTTCATGCAATGAATTATCTCACGCCAAAACACTGATTTTCTCTGGAAAATGAAAGTTCTTAAACGTTCAAACACCAATTTCTCTGTCAAAATTTGCTCTCAAATCGAAATTTATTAGACCGATAGGAGCTGATGAAGTGTAGATGTTTTTGCAGTAGATCCCATTAATCTTCCTATTGGTGGTATGGTGGTAAATCAACATTGAAAATTGTTTCAGAAAAACAGAAGGTTGACAAAAATTCAAGTTTAGCCAACCCAAATTTCAACCCCTAGGAGGGGGTGGCGGGTTGTGATTGAGGGGGAGATAGTTTCCCAAGTACTCTCCTTGTCTGATGTTTAAAAAAAATGTAGAAATTCACTAAAAAGACGTCGTAGTTCATCTCTATCTCAAGACTCAAAAAGAAGGTTCTGACATCAAATTAAGGGTAGTTTTTCGGCCATAGCTCAAAATTTTGGGCGTTACGGGATTTTTTGGAATTTGGATTCGAATTCAGCATCGAAAAATACTTAGGAGTACCCTAGTCTACTTTACGGATCTTGATATTTTTATTTTTTGTGAGGCTGTGTAATAAACCATACTGTAATAATCTACAGCATTTTCATATTCATTCAGTTTATGGGTACTTAAGTATTACAATACGCATTATGATGCAATATCGTTGACAGTTAGATATCAACACTAACAATTTTATAATGTCCCATCAATTACAGATCATCCTCAGTCTACAGTGTATTTTCATAAAATTAGGTACATTTAAATTAAACGAAAACTGTATCGCTTATAACAGTAACATGAACCTAAATTTTACACATAACTGTTTCTAAAGCTGCTAGTGGACTAAGTGGAAGAGTAATTATTTTTCAACTTACTAGAAACCTGGTATATCGTAAGCAATTTGGGTGTCTTACTGCATTGTGATCGAAACATAGAACTAATTAAAGTCTTAGATTCCTGAATAATTTTATATTATTAGTAACTTGGCGGTAAACTGACATTGTCAAAAAGCGAAAATTGTACATAATGAATACGTTTTTCTGACATGCTGTTGGAACTATTTGTTCAAAGTTGAGCACCAAGAACATTTTATGCAGTGATTAATGTAGAAGGTACCTTTACCTATCAAACGAATGAGTGATTGACGTATGGTGTAATGAATCATTCGCACTTCTGGTTTTTCCGTAGATGTTGAAGATGAAGCATTTCGCCAGGCTTTTCCTGATCGCCGCACTATTCATCGTGGTCTCAATTCACCTTGGAGATGCTCGGAACCCCCATTGGAGAGCAGTTGCTGAGAGGAGCGGTACAGAGACCACCTCGACTCAGCCTTCGGGATTCTTGCAAACGGTGTTCGGTTATGTGAAACGCATCTTCTGCGCAATACCTATACTCAACTACGTTTGCTCGTCTAAAGCATAGGAATAAGTAGAACCATTCCCCCCTGATCTGCACTCTGCATAATAAACTTCACACGTTGTTTGGTGTTGCTGTTTCCTTAACATTTTTAACTAACCTCCTCCTCACATATCTAATGTTTTTGATCTGTTTTGATACCGAATGACATCAGTTTTTGAAAACTCACTCAATAATTTCAAAACGACTGCCAAGCTGGGTGGCACATAGCTTCTTCTGAAGTGATATGAATGGTTAGATTTTTTAATTGTTTCAAATAATCCTGAAAGATTTAGGGCCACTTTTTCAGTCGTTTGGTTAGATAGTTTTGATTGGTCATTATCGATAATGGCTAATTGGTGAGTCAGGGACACTTTATCAACACATGATAGTGGTTGATATTGTTGTGGGATGCTAGAGCATCTCATTACAAACATTTTGGCTACATTGCTCACTTATTGTTCAAAACAAAAATGGTTCAGTTTTTTCTGATCTAGATATTTTGTTGCTACTTGTGTTCTTTAGTGCGCCTCTGCTCATTAAATTGGTGGCAGCAGTGGCATTAGCCAAACGGAGGGAGAAGTGTGTGAAATCAGTGCTATAGACACTTAGTGAAGAACATGAACAGTCGCTCGAACGTGAGGTTTGATGACCGTACTCAGGTACATGAAGCAGAATCGTATGCAATACCTGATGGTAGTACATAGCTTGGGGATTCCCCGAAGGGAAGTGGTGCAAGGTGAGGTACTAATTGTACGTTTTGAAAACGTATGGGATAGGGAAAGGAACAAGCTGAGGCAGGAAGTTTAACAAACTGTTGAAGATGAGCACAAGGTCTTACTCGAAAGCATATGGAACAAATGGAGTGGATTTAAAGTTGAAATGAGAAGTGTCTGTCGAGATAATACGGCTGGAAAGAGGTCACGATTCCTGAAAGCCTGAGAGAATTTCACCTTCCAACATGGCCAAGAAACCCGATCTCAAAGTGAAACACTTCAATGGAAGTTCTGATTGGGGTGACTAACTCGTACGATTTGAGGTTGAAGCAGAAAGAAGCTGGCGGGACAAATCTATAAACACGGCAGCCTTGGCGTATTGATGGCCAGCAACACATGACACAACTGGTTTCTTTAATGCAGCTTAGTAATGAGTGTGTCAGTTTGTATCGTCTTTTATTTTGGCCGGGTGAACTAAATGAACTTGGGGAACTGGTTGTGTGTATCACTTCAATAATGGACTTTTTGATGGATATGGTTTGTTGGCCCCTTCCCAATTCTTGAATCCATCGCCTTGGGAGATGAATTGGACGCCTTCAAGCGTCTATACCATCCTCTGAGTGTAGAGGGCATTCAGCCCCTGTAAGGGGCAACTATACCATTCCATCATCTCACAACTTAAAGATGCGACTTAGATGGACAGAGCGATGGGGGTGTAGCAAAAACTTTAGCCGTCATTTCGAAAACAGTCCCGGCAAGAACAGCGGAAGGGGGAACCAGATTAGGAGCAAAGTGGAACACCCTCTGTTATACCTAGGGAAAAAAGATGATCAATGTGTGCTCAAAGAGTGCAATCTCGAATGTCTGCCCAAGGTAGGACCCTTACCCACAGAGCCTTATCTTCATAGCAGTAGCCTCTGGAGCAACAGAATCGGACTTCTGCATATCGGCATCTGCCTCAAAATGAACTTAAGCAGCAGTAACAACCCAATACAAACCCTGTCTGACAATGACAATTGTCAGGGAACTGGCCTAAATTGGATTTAAGGGGCACAGGGTAGCTAGAAAAATTCCGCCCAATGGATAGAATGTTCACTGCTATACAGGTGGAGGGCCAGACAAATTCTTGGTTTATGGGGAGATCACTGTTCTATCTCAACTAAAAAATCGTAGCTTAAGCTGGTATACCAGTGGGTCCAGATAGTATGATGTCCCTTCGAACAATTTCAGGAGACGCTAGAGATGACATAGATCTCGTTGCGATCATATAGCAGCACTATGGGACACAACTTGCATTCCTCCGTTAGAAATGTAGTCTGGGACTTAACTTCCTCATACAGCACCATTATCTGACAGACCATGCCAACCCTTCAGTCGTTGGAATCCACTTTGGGGGTGATCCTCGACCATAGGTAATGTAATTCAAGTATAAGTTACCAACCATGAAGAGCTCAGTCTCCGAGAGCTAACATTCTTCGATGCTGCAACTGTTCAAAAGGATGGCAGTTCTGTTGAGTTGCCAGCTTACCTCAAAATCTCCGTGAACGACTCTCTTAAAAGTTTGACAACACAGTAAACGAAAGAGTTTGGATCTTTGCTCATGGAGTTCGATGACCTATTTGCAAGGAATAGAAAGGGTCATCCAATAAGACTTTCCCCTTACAGAATACCACCCCTAGGACTGGAAGAAGTCCGAGAGACCGGAAGACGAAGTCCGAGATTAGAGAGATGAAAGACGATGGAGTTGTGGAAATTTCACAGAACCCTTGTGCTAGTCACACTGTTTTAGCTCCCAAGAAGAACGGCTCTACATGATTTTCTGTGAATTATCTTCAGCACAAGAGCAATGCAAAGAAGGATAACCACCCTCTCCCTAAAATTGAGGAGCCTGTCGAGTTAGTTGCTCCATCTCATGGGGAACTGGTAAGTCCCCCGAAGGCCGAATCAGACGAAGAGAAGATTCCATTTTTTTCACCTCGGGGATTGTGGGACTCCAAGGGTATCACACTGTAAATGGTTCCTTGGTTCCATCTACACATCAAACGGAACAACCCCTGAAAATTTCATCGAAATTGGTCAAGGACTCCCGGAGTTATGCGCGTAACAAAAATTTCGTTTGCGAATGCGCAGAGACTACTATTGATCCGGGGGTCATGAAACTTATAGGGGACCATCTACACATCAGTCCGAACAATCCCTAAAAATTTCATCGAAATTGGTCTAGAACTCCCGGAGTTATGCGGGTAACAAGGATTTCGTTTGCGCATGCGCAGAGACTACTATTGGTCATGAAACCTATAGGGGACCATCTACACTCCAACCCGCACAATCCCCGAAAATTTCATCAAAATCGGACTATAACTTCGTGTAGTTTTGCCCGTAACAAGGATTTGCTGACAGACAGACACACAGACAGACACGGAACCAAAATTGTTCAGAAAGGTCTAAAACGCAAAATGCGATTGGAATTTTTGATTTTGGAGACAAAAAAAATTTCACATTCCGAAAGTGAAAACAATGCTTCCGCTACCTTGGTAGACTCGGAAGCAAAATGAATAACGCAATGTCAGGGAACGTGATGTTGAACGTCTCTTGGTTGGGGAGGAATTTAATTAATAATTTTTGCGTTTTATTTGGGATCATACTGTATTTACGCCAATGTTACTACTCAAATATATTTGATGCTGAGTTCAAACTCTTCTGTTTACTATTAAGGGGAAATTTCCCTCTAGTTGCAATATTCTAACAGGTCGAACGTGGTTTATTTACCTTGAACATAGCATAGTCGGTAAGATTATTTTCAGCCGCAGTCCTGAATAAGAAATATAAGAATTCAAGGTAACAAACGCAAGCACTAATTTACAAAATGACGTATAAATGTACACCAATCACTGTCTAAATCGCCTTACCCTTTTATTTTTTATTTCGAAAAGACCAATCAAACTGTGATATAAGGTGTAAATAATAATAAGGCAGTGAAATCGACTCGGAAGTGGTACTTCACTAAACGTGAAAGATGAATCAACGATGTTTTCTGGCATTCTCAAATTACATGCACTCCAAATTTAATAACCGTACAGTTTGATATCGTGGTTAATGTAATGGCATCCACTACGCCATTCTCCGTCACTGCGGAGTCGGTAACGATAATCTGAACTCACAGGAGGTCTCCCAATCATCTTCCCAGGGTCATGAACATATGGATGGCATATCTATGAATTTCAATCCAGTTCCCTATGGATCAGGTTGGATTTCCCCTGTACCAGCTTCCTCTCAAGGTTACGGAAATGTAGATACCGGTTCTATGAATTTTAATTTAGTTCCCTATGGATCAGGATGGATTTCCCCTGCACCAGCCTTGCGACAGATCCAACCACCGAATTGGGTGGAACGAGCGATAAACGTAAGTCACTTACATTCTTTACCATACAACCTAAGGGACTAGTTATGGAAAAAAGGTAAATTACTTTGTTTAAAATTTTTAATATATTGTATTTATCGAACAATCAAAAGAAAATCCCAGGTTGTCGAATGGGCTTGCAAGGCCTTGACGATCTATTCAGAGAATATTTGACCCAGAACATGTGTTTGTCCTTATTTTGAAGAATAAAAATTTAATGTTTAAATGTTTGACGGTGTTCAAAAGAAAAATTCAATATATTTACAAACTAATCTTAAATTGTAGATGAGAAGTTCTGAGAGTTCAGTCGGGCAGCATGATTGTATGAGAGAATTTTCCAAAATCATCGAATTACATTGTTAAATTCAGTTGAAATTTGAATTCTAGGTCTTCAAAGAAATTGTTGACTCTCAATTATATGGCGGATGTCTGAATAATATTGCTCTGCTCAGTTAAAAATTTCAGGTCCTTCCGGCCAGTAAGTGTGTTTCAATACTTTACAAATGACTTCTAGATTTTTCAAAGACGGTACCTACAGTGTAGGAATGAAGTGCATATCGACATTGTCGTTAAAATGGACTAATATAATAAATGAAATTTAACGAGATAAACTAATCGTACGTACAGTACGTGCATGAACGTTTCAGAACATTTTAGCTGACTAATATGTTAAAAATTCCTCCAATATACAGGAAAATCGATAATTTGATATTGTTATGTTCGTGATTACTACGTGAAGAAAATTCACTCAATGACTGGCTCCAGTTTAAAGAGGAAACTTTAAAACAGAAAATAATTAAACTTTGAAACAAAAGCTAATTAAAAACATGGTCAATGGTACATAGTCGAAACTCGGTACCTCGCACCGTCATATTTTGTCTTGTCCACTCCAAATGCAGTACGACTCTAAAAACTCGATTTTCAAAGGAACACCTGAAACTAAATTCAGCAATTATTTTAAATGATAATAGGCGGTTTTTACTGAGTCCAAGCATATTCACATTCGTGTGGCTGTTCTTTTTCTGTCAAAATTCTAGCCCTTAGGGAGCGCAAACGGATGAACTTGAAGCGGTCTGGGTGGGCTCATTCGACTCTTTGAAAGCACATCTTTCAATAACGAAGACTATGGTTACTTCAAAGGTTTTTGACTTTCAGATTTTGAAATTTAAGGCCACGTCCGCATCCTCTCAGACAGCCAAGCCTCTATAAAAGCATTAATGGCACCAACCATCTCTTCACGAGTGGTCTGGGGCTGCATGCAAACCCTTAATAGCCTGGCCAAACACAACCGGGTTCGCCTGGAATGGGTGCCCGGGCATAAAGGAATACCTGGTAACGAGAAGGCTGACGAGCTTGCAAGAAGGGGCTCCCGAACCCCATTTGTAGGCCAAGAGCCGGCAGTCGGTATACCAAAAACCGCCTTCAGAGGGACCATCAACATGCGGGTCAAGCAACAAACCACAAGTAGATGGCTCAATATCGAAGGACATGTCCACAGTAAACTCATGGTGGCGGAACCCAACACCAAAATTACTGATTGGCTACTAGGTAAAAGCCGTAGGGAACTAAAAACAATGGTCGGCCTCATAACCGGCTTTGTACCCCTAAGGTTCCACCTACACCGCATTGGGGTCACACAAAGTACAACCCTGTGCAGGCTATGTGAGGAGACTGACGAAACAGCATCCCACATAATATTTGAGTGCCCAGCACTCGCATCTCGTAGATTTGAACTCTTTGGGCACAAACCCCAATGAGGTCCATTCAGAGCGAACAACTAATCAAGGGCCTCAAACCCCTCACCAAGGGGCTGAATCTCCTTGATTAAAAGCAAAACTCCCAGGAAAGTACAATAAGCCAACAGGCTTCCGTGCTGGGGGATCCCTAACCCCCACCCTGAAAGTTTTAGTTATCATCTACATCTACATCTCTACATGGTTACTTCAAAGGTTTTTGACTTTCAGATTTTGAAATTTCAGCCCTTGGATTCCACTCTCGAATTGAATGAGATCGATGTCAAATTCAGTCTCAAGTAAGCCCTACTTTTTTAATTACTTCCGTTCGGTAGTTTCGGAGAAAAGTCCGTCCGCCGTCCAGAGCTTATCTGAACGGAATATCACATTTGAGGTCTAGTTGGACCGAATTCTCGTCACCAATCTCAGTCAATTTTAAAAAGTAAAATCGAAGGTCTAAAATTTCTAAATTTGTGTATCGAAAACTTTGGAAATAACACTATTGTTTTTACTTTTTTTACTGATTAACGTGCCTTCAGCAAATAGAATGAGCCCACCCGGATTGCTTCAAGTTCATCCTATCGCTCTCCGCAAGGGCCAGAACCTTGACAGGAATGAAACGACAAAGCCTTAGTGAACGTGAACCTGCCTGAACGTCGTAAATATCGTCCGGTATTGCTGAGGATCACATCAGCTTATATAACGCGATTTGAGTTTAGTTTCAAGATCTCCTTTCGATATCAAGTTTTTCAACTCACATCTCATATAACTGTGGACAATTGAAGATTAGGTTTTAGGTAAGGGATTAGATTTTATTTTGCCTCACTAAATTTCAATTGTTCTACTTGTGAATTTTTACGTCCATGTTTTTACTTTCGCCTGAGCCCCGGTAAACTGAAGCGTCGTGAGAAATTGTAATGGCTATTTTCTGAGACGTTATTGATTACGTCTACTTTCCATAGATCATTGTTACTCTAAGAAGTGTTATTCCAATATACCAATAGTATCTAAACCTCTTTAATCATTAGCATAAGTGATTTAACAAATATTTAAACAAGAAAAATATTTTAACAAACCTCATTTTCAACGTTCGATGTTAATTGTACATATACCTCCATGTTTTTGGTTTATTATTCAATAATAAACCATTGTAATCGCTCTTGAAAAGAAAGAATCTAACCCCCCGGCCCCTGAAAATTTCATGGTTTACGTTTCAAAGGGTGTAGAACCCGAATCTGCAATAAAAAATTTTCCGTCAGTCCGCCGTACGCACGATTTCTTCCAAACGGCTGAAGCAAAAAAGCTGAAATTTTCAGGAAAAATCCATGTTGGTCCGGCGACGCCCCAATTCTTGAGCCAGCTCTCTCACTTAATTTAAAGTGCCCTTTAAGGGTTGTCAAAGTTTTGTAAAATCCCTAAAAACCTCAAAACAAGTCAAGGCGGCCTAAATTTGTACTCTTATTGAAAAACACTCCACGAGGAATCGAATGAGCCCCTCCCCAGGTCGGTAGGTTAAACCATCTCCGATCTATGGATTATTGAATTTCAGGAGATATGCATAGAGCACGTAAATCTGTTCTCCACCAAAATACCTATTTGGATTGGTCAGTTGATCATATTTGTGTGCCCTGAAATTCAATAATCGCTCTATCACCTGTGAAACACGCACACTCCAAAGCTTAGTAGAAATTGAAATCATGAACGCAAGCCAATTGAAAGAATTTGCAGCATTTTTTTTTTGTTTTTTTGTTTTTTTACAAAACTGTATACTCCAACACGAAATTATTGATAGCAACGTTGATTTAAAAAAATTAAGTAAGTATGGCTGGAGTTGGCAAATTAGTTTATTTACATTCGTGCTTGCTATTGAGGATTCAAAAGAAAATATTTCAAATGGGTGGAATGCATCAGTTTTTGCATGACAAAGATAGTTAGACATAGGATAACACAGCGAAATAACAGTCCAGGAGCATTGAGGACTATGCTATTAGGTGTGTAATTCTAGCTCTTTCTTCTACTGATTGTTATTCATTTTGAGGATATTTGTTGTCAAATCGTATATAGATTGTTAACTGTAGATGTATCACTATTCAAACTTCAAAGTTTCTCATTACGCAGATCGGTAGCAGGAACGAGAATCCGCAAATGAGTTATGACAGAAGAAACCATAATAAGACTTTGGACTTGCAAAAACCAATGGAAGACGCAGACCATACTGTCAAGAACACTTGGAAGAATTTATTTACACAATCCTACTCAGCCGTTCTCAAGCCAGGACTCATTGTGGCTTTCGGAGGGGCCGTCCTCGTTGCCCTAACTTATGTTGTGACTAGTCTAACCTCTTCAATCATTTCATACTACCAAGCAGACGCAACCGCATAAAACCCCTGATTGCTTGACAGTTTATGAATATTAAGATCCACGTGAGTAGCGGTCTTGGGTTTGGTCGTCAAATGGATTCACAATGGCACATTATAGTGCACAAATCACTCAAATAATATTACCTTAAATTAATACAGGCAGTTATGCTCAATAACAACAATAATATTGTAATATAATAACATATATGAAAGGCTTGTAAAAATAAAAAATCTAATATTTTTGAATATGCTTTTTCACAAGAAGGATTCACAATCTTCTACAAATTTTCAGACCGAATTGAGGCATCCATTCCACAATGATGATTCACAGCCAAATTGGTACATTTAGCTTATATATGACGACTACTACCGCTTTTGTTGTCCCTTCAAAAAATAAAACCGCCAGCGTTTCGGAAAGTGAAAAACTTCCTCATTCCTGTGCTGTAGCCCTTTTTGTCTACCAAAATTATATTTCCCCTCAAAAATCGATTTTGAAAGTTTACAAATGAGTTTCCTCCCGAATCGGGCATTTTAAATTTGTTTTAGCTGGTTTTAGTCAAAAGGGAGTTTTCGATATACTGAACCGTCAAGTGTGCAAACACAAAATACCGGTAAATAGTGAAGAAACACGTTTTTCTTCATTTTAAAAGTATCTTGTATTCTACAACTATGGGTTTTGTCACAATTGCAGTAAAACCTATTTTTAAAACTCAAAGTAGAAGTTTCTTAAATCAATAATTGATCAAGGTACATTATGTACTCTACATACAGCTCAATCTTCAGATAAAGTAATATTAATAACCAAGCAGTCTACAAGCGTGAGTTTCACAGTACTTACTTGTGATTGTGTTCATCATTATGCTCAGGTATAGTAGTTTAACCTTTTAGTTGACAGTTTTTCTCATTGATTTCACTTTAAATTACACCTTTCTATCTAAACCTTGTTCACTTCCATATAAAAATGTTTAAATTGTGTTGAAAATGGGAAGGGAACATTATTTTGGGTAAGAAATGGACTCTTGAATGAATCGATTGCTGTCAGAGTCGAAAACAGGTGCCTACCCAGGTGCCTGTCTAGGGAGAAATGGAAGAAGACACATTCAGCTGCCTCGTACCTGCTAAGAAGAAAATGATCCGTACTCAACTAGTAACACAACTGTTATTCCACATGGTTGTCAAAATTATCCGACAGACGTGTATTGTTATTACCCACAGCAGTAAATAGCCAACCTCTACATTCTCACAGGTATAGCAGAGATGTAATTTACCGGAATGCCATCAAGTACTAATCGCACTGAAACTGAATACTTGCTAGTCTTACTTGTAAATTATTTTTGCATAACATGGAAGCGCCAGGTGCCGAGTTTAGATAATGCACGATTTATAAAAATTGATTTACGTTGAAGGGTTATGTAACGCAGAAAAATAATAAACGTTTTTGTGATGATTTGCAGTCTTGGTTTTTGAGACTGAAACAAAGAAATTTATTAGGAACAATAGTACAAATATGATAAAGATGGTTTGAGGATAAAACCGCAAAATAATTGTCTAGTGACGTAAAGGACTTGGCTGTTATGAAATTGTGAAGGTAACATTTTGGTTGTCATTTATTTTAAGGGAGCTGAATGACCCTATTGTTGGCTACCGATGTTTCACTGGTCAAGTTCAAGGTTTCTCATTACGCAGAACATTAGCAGGAACGGGAATTCTCGGGGATTCATCAGCAAACAAGTGATGGTGATGGAACTCCTCATGAGGAGCAACAGTTTGAACAGCTTTTATTCTCTAGAATGTTATGAAGGCTTCAAGGAGACAAACGTACAAATCCGCTCTCTAGACAAGAATCATTGTGTCCTTCGGAGGTTGAGACCTCGTTGCTCTAACATAAAGAACCTGAGAAAATAATACTTGGTATATTTTACGTTTGCGCATGCGCAAAGTGCTTTACTGATTTACGTTTAAGCAATTAAACTCCTAGGTCAAACCCCTACATCCCTGAAAACGTCAATACGCCAGGAGGTTACTGGCAGTTCCGCCTGTAAGTTTTATTGTTCATAAACAGTTGATCTAGTGTGCATTTGTATGTAAATAGCTCATACAAGTTAGACAATGGGATATTATAGCTGTGATTAGAGAGTTTTTGCTGCTCACTTCGACATAAGTACTTCCACGGGCGGGCAAAGCGATGCTGAAGATCGACTGGGCAAATGTAATTTTAGTTTATTTGTGCAGGTACTTCTCCTTTCAGTAGCCACTCCTGGTACAGAATTAGTATTATTCTCTTAAATCTGCATGCTTTTTTCGCACGAGCGCAAAAGAGTACAACTCACACCAACTTTATCCTTCATGTGGAATCCCCGTCTTTTTCATTCCACATTCGAATCCTAAACTTGATTTGATCGTAATTTGGTCTCTCATTTGGTTTTTCGGCCGAGCGCAATCAGTTCAGAAAATTCGTAAGGTTTCCAAGTCATCGAAATTGTGCAAACATACAAGTTTGTGGCACATCAATTTTCATAGTTTTTCAACTCTGGTTCGCGTGTAAAATTGTTCAAATTTACTCAAATGATAATATCACGTGAACCTCAGTTGGGAAATAATCAGACTCACTCTTTCGGTTTTTTTGTAATTTGTTCACCAATTTTTCAGGTTTTATGTTGCTTAAAATAACAAATGAGGAGTAAAATTTTTGTGAACTCCGATTCTGGATTGCAAATACAGATGGAAAACCACAGTTGGCGGTGTGCATTGTGCATATTCGCAAATATTAAAGACCCCCCCTCCAATTGTTGTCCTTCGTGTATTGGCTCAGATCGAAGAATAACGAATCATACAGAAAATAGAAGGAAAAATATGAGCCTAGAGATGCAGATTGGACACGTAAACAGAAAAAAATATATTTCAAGATAGAGGCAGGAAAGGTTCAGGTTAAGAGTAACGTTGACATTCAAGAACTGATTGAAACCAAAATAACGAAAAAGGTAGAAGCTGCTCGATGCTAGAATGAAATGCACCTACGACCTCCTTTGAACACCACAACACGTGTTGAATCCTAGGGACCACCAAGAAACAAGAACCCTTGTTTCTTGAACTGGAAGAAAATATGGTACAATATACGAAGAAGTTGTTTGCTTGAAAAAGAGAAGTATCATCATCAAGACCTTATGATTCGAAATGGTACTTGGCATCTGTACTTATACTTGGCTACTTGGCATATGTACATATAGAATATGTACTCCCACTATCTCCAGCGCCAACTATGCACTAACTGAAAGGAAAGAGAGGATTCTGTCAAAGACAAAGCGATATCATATTGCGACATGCTCAAGCAGAACAAACATGAGTGCAGCCAAGAGATCGAGTATGGTTTTCCAACCTAAAGAGGAGGAAACCAGGAAAATTGCCAGGGTAGAGGTCCTGAACAGTGTTAAGTTTAGGATCAGGACAAACTGGGACCTGCGATGACTGGTAAACTATGATCTATTTCAACACTACGCAGCAGATGGCGAATAAAAGAGGTCGACTCACCTGTGTTTTAGCTGTTATGATGGTCGTAAAGGATGTATTTCTAGAGTTTCGGGTTATATCTTATGTGTCTGTTTATTAAGGAAGTGTTGAGTTAGAATGGGTGAACATAATAACAATTTGATACCACAGGTAGGATGTTGAGGGGAGGACATTTTTATTGGCACCTCTTCTTTTGAGTTTTATTGTCCATAATCAGTTAAACCAAGAACTTTAGCCATCTTGTTTCGTCAGGGATTGACAATCATGCCAGGATCACTATAGTCCTACGTGAGTATACATGGTTTTATATACACACATGAGGGAAATTAAGTTAGGAAGTAGTTATTATTCATCAAGTAGATTATTATACTAAATAATAACAGCTGCCACTTACTACTATTAAATGGTATCGGGAGGACAAAACATATCAATATCGATTTTAACTTTACGATAGTGCCCTGCGTTTTTGTTCCAACGCCACGCGGAACTATAAGTATCCATGGCTTTTCGATTGTATTCATTTTGAGCCTGCTAGACTTCTTGGCCGGCGTCATTCATGGTCTCACTCTAGTCCCGGTTTGACAAATTGATTATTTATCTGAATCCAGTTAGTTATAAAAGAAAAATATTAGGTACCAACAAGAGGTGTTAGTACCAGAATGTTAGTTATTATCAACTGGAGGAATGACAGCTGCCGTTCCAACAAGTCAAGTTGTCCAACAGCTCTTGTCAATAGCTGTCCCAACATAGAGGAGCAGTTGACAGCATTTAAAGTGATGTTGAATGGGGACATTTAGCACCGAGGGGCTTCATCACCAGCTGGTAAAAAAGGAAACTAATTTCACCAAACGGCGGAACAAACACAAGAAAAACTGCAAAACTCGACTGTGAGATAATGGATGAATCTTGGATGCCTCAAATGATCCAACAGACATTTATTCGCACTTGAAGGTGGCATCACGAAAATTCCGTTAGAAGATACGAAGTAACCGTGATTGTTACAATTTAACGCGTTAGTGCATTGAATCTTGGTGATACAGGAGGATCTTAGGGATGTAAGAATTAAAGTATTTTTGAGGGCGAATTTCCTCCTAATTGTTTACTAATTGATAGCGAGCCTACCAAAAGGTAGCGGAAGGTTTGTTCTCGCTTTTATGATATGAAAAAAAGTTTTATTCGAAGTTCCACTGAAATAACTTCCACATTTTTCATGGAATTTTAAACACATTTTTTGATATCTTGCGAATTTGATTGCGGTGGGTTTGCAACGACGTCAACGGTATCAATACTGAAATTTATTGGAAAGTGATGCATGCCTTACGGTGACGTACTAATGTTTGGTTTATTGTTGTGAATATGACTTATCCTCAATTCCCTGGTTCCAACACTGGCGCAATAAATAATGAGTTGAAATTATTAATCTATTTTATATATACAATCTTTATTTATAGTTAGTTTATATAAATTATTATTATTAATCAGAAGTTGAATTTAGAGGTTCCGAAACAACTTTTAAAACTAGACCAAAATTCTTGATCGTACAACAAGAAACAAAAAAATCGGCAGTAAGAGCAGCGCTGGAGTGGATTGTCTATTACTCCCTTCGTCAGCGTTTTCCTGAAAATTTCAGGTTTTCTGATTTTTCCTGAAAATTATCAGAATGCTTCACCCCGTGTATCGGCTACAAAGCCTTTTAGGAGTTCACTCCAGTGTCCACATTACTACGTCACTAAATCTCTACGTCACTAGGTTACTGATATCAACACAAAAACAATAATAAACCAAAATAACGCAAATGTTGGCACCATAAATCGGGCCATGGATCGGGAATGGTTTGTCCTACGGACCTGGGGAGGGGCTCATTCGATTCCTCGTGGAATTTTCTTCAAAAGAGTACAAATTTAGGCTTAGCAATGCGATGACCGATGTTGGCCATACATCGGGAATGGTTTGAGCTACAGACCTGGGGAGGGGCTCATTCCATTCCTCATGGAAGGTTCTTTTTAAAAAAGTCCATATTTAGGCCGCCTTGACTTTTTTTGAGGTTTTTAGGGATTTTACAAAACTTTGTCGACCCTTAAAGGGCACTTTAAATTAAGTGAGAGAGCTGGCTCAATAATTGGGGCGTCCTGAACATTTCAGATCTTTTGCTCCAGTCGTTTGGGAGAAATCGTGCGTACGACGGACAGACGGAAAAATTTGTATTGCAGATTCGGATTCTACACCCTTTGAAACGTAAACCATGAAATTTTCAGGGGGGGTTAGAATTTTTTTTCTTTTCAAGAGCGATTACAATGGTTTATTATTGAATAATAAACCAAAATTTAGTTTGTTTTCAGAAAAATTGATTTATGTTCCGATTTAGAATTTAAAAAAAAAAAAAAAATTAATTGGCACTTGTGTTGATTTTCCATCCTTACAACCTACAACCTTCCTAACTTGAACATGCTACTATCCTTATTGTCATTATGATAATTATTTTTTGTAAATAGGATCTCATTAGAAAAATAATAATTTTCAAGACCCGATTATTAAATCTACTTTATAAAAAAATCGATCCTTTTGTGACGATTTTTTGGTAAATCGATGTTTTGGATTCGATTTTGAATCGATTCAAAAAATTGATTTTTTTGTTTCGATGTCCATTTTTACTCTAGACACTTGAACGATTTGATTGTTTATAGATTTGGCTTTTTCCAATTTCACTTTTCTTATTTATTTATTTTAAAAAAATGTTTGTTTTTTTTTCTTTGTAATAGTGCAATAATTTGTAGACGTTTGTGGCTCAGGCACATTAGCTGGACAAAGAAACATAATTATTTATTAATTACTTGAGGTCCGTTACATTATAACCTTTCGAAAATATATTGGTTTGCTTCAAAAGTATTTTTAACTTAGCAGGTTCATCATGGATTGGAGAGTTATCCTAATCATAGCAATGTTTTGCTCGCTTACCATCGCCGAGTCTCTTCCTTCGGACAATCTAGAAAAAGAAACAAAGAAGGAAGGTGCGAAACGCCCAGACCGAAAAAGACTTCTATTCGATGAAATGGTTAAGGGAGAAGCCAAGTACGCCGACCCATTACACCATATTTACAACAAAATAACTTCGGCAATAGCTTCTAAATTTGAAAACTGGAATTAACATAATATAATTTTTGTGTATGAAAACAAATGGATTTATTTATTTTTTGAATCCTTTTTCCATTTCTAGCTAAACTAATCTTCTCTGAAAATGAAGCTAATGGAATAGCTCCGAAAATGTTGCGTACAAACTTATAGAATGCTTAATCACCATTTAATCAATGTGGCAAAATAATAATACACATCATGGAGTGCAGCAGTGTCCATGAACTCATGGTAGCCGCTTACTCGGTCATGATGAAGTTGCCAAAACCAGATAGCAGGGGAAGTGACTGGGATGTAAAGAGAGAGAAACTTTACCATATGCCGAGTGGCTGGGGCTTTACATATTGTTGCCGTCAAGCCCGATGGGTCGCCATAATCTTGGTTGTTCAGGTTGTCAGTTGAAGCGTGGTCATGGAGCGGACCTGGAATGTATAAATAAATAAAATGAAATAAAAAAATTAAAAAAACCAATAAACGCCGTAGGAATGATCTGCGGCAAGCAGAGCTTCAAGCCTCCTTCAACATCAATTTTACGGAAGCAGTGTCATGGCCGTGGCATGCTGTGTTGCGGGAAGAGTGCCACGGGGTTACACGAGTTGGAATTCGTCTGGAGCCCTTCCTTGGTAGGAGATCTTACTTAAATTCCTCTGATTCCCAAATCCCTAGAATTGAAGCCGAGTGAACCTCGACTCCTACCGGGCTGGCTCAAAAGTGCTTTCAATATTCAAAAATTAGAATATTGAAAACTTTCGGAATAATACTGGTGTTTTTATTAGTTATCGCCAGACCTCCCTTCAATGAGTCGAATGAACGCACTCGAACCGATTTACTTCAATTCGTTCATTCTCCCTAAGGGCTAGAACTGTGACAGAAAAAAAAAAAAAAAACGTCAAGACGAATGTGAATGTGAACGTAGAAATCGTAACAATTTAATCATGCTAAAAAACGCTGCAAATTCTTTCACTGGGGTTTATTATCCAATTTCATTAAATTGGCTTGCATTCATGATTTGGATTCTACACCCTTTGAAACGTAAATCATGAAATTTTCAGGTGGGGTTAGACATTTTTTTTTTTCATATGGGGCAAAAGTTTTCCTGCCGAACGCGGGAGACGAATCCGAGGACCTGGGATTGTGAGTCCCGCACGAAACCCCTGCGCTACGGGTTTACTTAGCTATTAAGGGGTTACTGCTCTATGTTGTTCACATTTCTTAATTTATGATATTCGTTTTCATCCATAATAGCAGTAAGTATTCAAAAGGTAGTAGAAAACGACGAATTTCAAATGGCCTCATTTTGGCTCTGATCGATAGTAATACAGAATGTGATTCGATCCAGGCATCGTGATGCCTGGTCAGACAGGTGTCAGTTAGCTACATGGCGGGGAGTGGTCTTCCTGAATGCCAAAAATATTAACGGATGTCCTGTTAGGACACTCGTAGTAATCTATTTTAGTATCAAGAACAGATAGCCTACCCGCGCCAGTTCAGTTACCGACTTCTTGTACTACTCACCTCGGCAGGTAATGGAGACACCAATTACCTACATGTAGCCTGGTTGTATGCCTGCCAGCTGAGCTACTGCTTGCGATAGAGCATCTCCTGAATTTTGGCAGAGTTGACATCCATAAGCGACCTCCTTTTAGTTTTAGAGACCATTGAAAGACCAACCCTTGATGATGTCACCACCAGAAAGCAGGTAGGTACCTACAATATTATAGAATGAAGTAGGGTTCTAGCCAAGTTGGACATCCTTTCCGTCTATCTTAACTTGAAACATACACAAAGCTGCTCGACAAAATACCTTTAGCGGTGAGAAATAAATGAATAAATACCCTTTAGGTTATCATTTTAAATAATTAGACAGTAGCATATTTCCAGTCATTTCAGGGGCACTAACAACAGAATTTTACTATAACCCCAGAGCCGATTGTCCAATAATTGGACAATTATTGTCACGTTCTGCACTATGAGAAAGCATTACAGTTATTTTCTTATTCATTCTGCCTCGTGTATTTTTCCACAACTTTACCATAGCACTTTGTGATTTATCTTTGTATTTTAATTTGAGATGTTGACGAAACTTGATATTTGGACGTCATCCCAAAGAGACGGCCAATCGTTTTTATCCAGGTTAAATTCTATTTTTTATTCCCGACATTAAAAAAGGTAAACAATAAAGAAGGCGATGAAATTCACCTGAGCACAACCTATCAGGTTATTACCATGAAATACTAACGCAAAGTTATTTATCGTCAGCTACGGAAAGTCAAGTTTGAAGACAATTACGTGCACGAAATTTGATTCATAGCTTAATGAGCAATCAACCTTAATTAGTGGAGATTGTTGGATTATTAAAAGATCACTACCTCAAGAAAAATACACAATGATATATTCTACCAAATTCAGAAAACTAGACAAATACATTTCTTTAGTATCCATTATATAGTATGATATCTATTGCTAGGATTGTATAAGATATGGATAAAATATATATCAATGGAGCGAATGAGATCAGAGATCTTTACGGCCTATTCTTTACGCTCCCGAAAGCTTCATGAATGAAATAAAAAATGTCGTAAACGGCAAGTGTGAAGAGTTTTCTATCTTCAGACGCTCAAAAGCTGTGAATGTTAATAGATTTTGCTCAATCCAATTTCAGAGCAGTAATGGAAAGACGTCGGCCTCGGACACAACAGCTGAACAAAGCAACGTGATTATTTAACAACTAACTCAAGTACGTAAAATAATTATCTTCCGGAAATATATTAGTTTTGCTACACAAGTATTTTTAAATGTTTAAATGTCTATTACATTCATTTTTATGTGTGCTTACTTTAAGATAACCTAATCAAATGTGGACGAACCCGGCTTTTTATCTAACTTTGAGTTTTGAATGTTTGCAGGTTCATCATGGACTGGAGAGTGTTATTGATCATGACAATGTTTTGCTCGCTAGCCATCGCCTACTCTCCCGAAACCTCTTTCCAAATTGATGGTCTCGACAACATAACGGACGGTTTGGTTTGGTACGACCGAAGACGTCTCCTACATGACGAAATGGAAAAGGATGATTTCACGTGGCTCAACACATTGATATCTTTGTACAACACATTAATTGCCGTAGTCGTTATGCCAACAAAGATGTTTTTCAAACTACTATCTCACGTAATATAATTATGTTGTATGAAAAGCATCGAATTACATTTTAAAACAACCTACTCCATTTTTTAGCGAAATTAATATTCTTAGGAAACTAAACTATTGCATTGGCTGCAAAATGTTAACAAAACTCTCTCTCTCTCTCTCTCTCTCTCTCTCTCTCTCTCTCTCTCTCTCTCTCTCTCTCTCTCTCTCTCTCTCTCTCTCTCTCTCTCTCTCTCTCTCTCTCTCTCTCTCTCTCTCTCTCTCTCTCTCTCTCTCTCTCTCTCTCTCTCTCTCTCTCTCTCTCTCTCTCTCTCTCTCTCTCTCTCTCTCTCTCTCTCTCTCTCTCTCTCTCTCTCTCTCTCTCTCTCTCTCTCTCTCTCTCTCTCTCTCTCTCTCTCTCTCTCTCTCTCTCTCTCTCTCTCTCTCTCTCTCTCTCTCTCTCTCTCTCTCTCTCTCTCTCTCTCTCTCTCTCTCTCTCTCTCTCTCTCTCTCTCTCTCTCTCTCTCTCTCTCTCTCTCTCTCTCTCTCTCTCTCTCTCTCTCTCTCTCTCTCTCTCTCTCTCTCTCTCTCTCTCTCTCTCTCTCTCTCTCTCTCTCTCTCTCTCTCTCTCTCTCTCTCTCTCTCTCTCTCTCTCTCTCTCTCTCTCTCTCTCTCTCTCTCTCTCTCTCTCTCTCTCTTGGCACCTCCCTATAATTTTGGTACATACATAACAACCCTATAATTTTGGTTATAATTATGAGAAGCACTTCACACGAACTCGCAAAAAACTCACTTTCCAACGGTATTGCCGGTTCTCTATTTCAAGGGGGAATGTTTTTTGGAAATTTGACTTTGAATGGGAAAAAACTCACTGGGGTTTATTATTCAATTTCATTCATTTGGCTTGCATCCATAATTTTAATTTCTACTAAGCTTTAGAGTGTGCGTGTTTCACAGGTGATAGAGCGATTATTGATTTTCAGGAGGCACACAAACATGATCAACTGATCAATCCAAATAGGTGTTTTGGTTGATAACCGATTTACGTGCCCCATGCATATCTCGTGAAATTCAATAATCGCTCTTTCACCTGTGAAACACGCACAGTCCAAATTCAAATCATGAACGCAAGCCAAATGAATGAAATTGAATAATAAATCTCAGTGAAAGAATTTGCAGCGTTTCATGCATATCAGAATGCTTAAACCCTTGTGTCGGCTATAAACCCTCACTCCAGTATCCACATTCACTACATCACTAGGTTACTAGGATCAAAACAAAACAAACAAAAAACGCTGCTGTTTAACCTAGTGATGAAGTGAATGTGGATGCAAATGTGCAGCATAAGATCATGTCATACATCGGGAATGGTCTGACCTACGGACCTAAGGAGGAGCTCATTCGATTCCTCTTGGGAAGTTCTTAAAAAAAAGTCCCAATTTATTCCGCCTTGACTTTTTTTTAAGGTTTTTAGGGATTTTACAAAACTTTGACAACCCTTAAAGGGCACTTTAAAATATGTGAGAGATTCTGGCTAAAGAATTGGGGCGTTGTTAGACCAACATGGATTTTTCCTGAAATTTTCAGATTTTTCGCTCCTGCCGTTTGGGATAAATCGTGTGTACGGCGGCCGGACGGAAAATGTTTTATTGCAGATTTGGATTCTACACCCTTTGAAACGTAAACCATGAAATTTTCAGGGGGTTAGAATTTTTTTTTCAAGAGCTATTACAATGGTTTCTAATTGAATAATAAACCAAAAAAGTTTTTAGCACATGAATATGTCTTTTAGCTGGGGGTCAAGGAATTTTTCGCGACACTTTTACTCCACACAAAATGCAACGCTCCGGCACATTGGATTATTATTAACTCGAAAAGTGAAAGCTAGGTAGAAATCAATGAGGTTATCTTTTCTATATATATATAATATAAATATATGTGAATTTGAAGACCAAAAAAGGTGCAGAATTTGTAACTTTCATGCTTGAAACGTCGAATGTAGAGTTTAATCCAGAATATGCAGCTATCTCTATAACCAGTCACTGATGTTGTTTTCGCTGTACAGAGAAAATTTGGATGCGGATTCACTTTTTCAGTATGGTGACCTTCACAGTGAGGATAAACGAATCCATGCATTAAGAGAGGTTCTCAGTCAAATTATTTCAACTACATTGTGAGGGAAATGTTAATCAAGGATATTCACTTCGGAAACTTCATTTTGTACGGCGGCCTCACTTGTCGAAGATCACCGAGGTATGAAAAAAAATTCTTTTTTATTTTAGTGTGAGTGTTAATGTTTTATGTTTTCATATATTATAACTTGTACCTACCTACTCATATGAACCACTTTTTGTCTTAATTATAATTTATTTAATTTTATTACTGTCAATTTAAATGTGTCAAGTTAAATGTGTGTAATGTATGCGAAATGTTTCAGTACCTACCTAATTACACAGTTTACACATAGAATTCAACATTTTTCAACTTTTCCTTGAACCGCATTTCTACTTATTTTGGTTTTCTGTAAGTTAAAAAAAATCTATGATAGATACATGTCCCAGGATGGTCTTAAAATTAAGGTAATTGAATGTCCTACAACTTCATTCCTCAGGAGTTTACTGTAGAATGACTATTTACGCCAATATATCGGTCAAAAATAGACCAAAAGTTAAAATTTTCACTTTTTGGAGAAATTTGTCAATATTTGCAGAGCTGTATCTCTGGAACTAATGGAGCTAAAGAGTCCAATTACGTCTCAAATTGTAGCAAATTTTATCTAGTTTAACAAATGATAAGAGTCTTTTCTCACCAAGAGGCTCCTTTGTTGACTTTTTAGCGAAAAACCGAAAACTGCGAAAATTTCGTGGTTTTTCGGCTGTAACTCCCGTCGCTCGCGGTTTTCAGGCCTGCAAATCTAGATTCGTACTATCTGGGTGAACCCTAACAACATATTCAAAAAGGAAGTTTACAGTACTTTTTGCAATGTTTGATGTTTTAAATGACTGACCTATAAAGGGCACTTTAAGTTAAGTGAGAGAGCTGGCTCAAGAATTGGGTCGTCGCCGGACCAACATGGATTTTTCCTGAAAATTTCATCTTTTTTGCTTCAGCTGTTTGGGAGAAATCGTGCGTACGGCGGACGGACGGAAAACTTTTTATTGCAGATTCGGATTCTACACCTTTTGAAACGTAAACCTTGAAATTTTCAGGGGGGTTAGAATTTTTTTTTTTTTTTTTTTTTTCAAAAGCGATTACAATGGTTTATTATTGAATAATAAACCAAAATTCGAAATTTTTAAGAGTGATAGGTCTGGACAATGTTTAAATGAGGTTTTTCTTCGAAATATTTTAACGTTAATTTGTTCATTCTTTCAATAAGTTTGGCCCCCCCTTCACATAATGCTGCTGTTTGTGTCCCTTTCACTTTTTAAGCCTTGAGTTGCATTGGTATGTACCCCCGTCCAGCTGATGTTATCTCGTTTCATCTTTGTCTGTATAAGTGTGCTTTCTGTGATGTGCCTTCGGTTCACGTTTGTTGCTGATGATGACCTAACTGTCGAAATCGATTTAACTGTGTAACTCATTATTTTCGTTTAAATATAGACAACCACCTTATAATATAGTTCCACCTTTCTCCGTTTTTATTGAAATGAGTATTCAAAACTTCGTCACGAGTGACTTATTCCGTTACAAAACTTGGCCCAAGTTCTTGAGCGAATAAAAAGTTGCTCAAGAAAGTCGGCAGTACAAGCAGTATGAGCAGCGCTGGAATGTATCAACCAATACCTTCTCCTGGCAGAAAATACCTAGGTACTACATTTCTGAGATTTTTTCCCAATTAGACTGTAATTGTGATTGAACAATATAAAATGAAAATTGTTGAGAATTATTTCCTCCAGTGTCGTCGACATAATTTGTTGTGAAACAACAACCAATTCCTCAATAATTCGTGAAATTCGAGGCTTGTGGAACGCCTTGTAAGAAAAGATGTTTTTCTAATTGGCATCATGCCTATAAGGAAATAAGGGCATGGGAAAATGTCGCGTGTGCTAGGCCGAAATAAGGTGGAGCTTACAAAGCAAGTTTCTGAATCTCAAAATCGAAATGGCATTGTCCTGTAAGCAGAGTGCGTTCGTCTGCAGCTCTGTATATATCAGGAGGTATCACCCTGTAGTCAATAATTTGGCTGAGATTTCCTGGATCAACAAGTGCCTAGTTATTAGGTCCTGCAAATATGCTCTCCTGGACCAGATAGCTTCTTCCCATCATAAAATATTCTATGATCACGAATTGACTTGATATGAGATGGATAAAAACTGTTGCAATGGAGATTTGGCTGGGGATTGGTTGGCTTTTTATGAACACTGGTAATCAGCGAAGTATCTTTCAAAGTATGTGTTTGTTATCCAGCTCCGGATATCCAGATGGGAAACGTGTCAACAAGTCTCCTCACCGCCTTCCTTCTCCGCCTCCTCCGTTTTGAGCACGACCAGAAGAGGTCCTCATCGCTCCTGCCGGCTCATTGGCAAGCAAGGTCCTATTGGAAGCGCTCCAAGGTGTCCCATTTGGGAACCAACTTCTTTCCCATCGTCCTATCCTTTCAGACTTCTACCAGACACCAGGCCACCGGTGTGCCCAGTGGAGCAGTTAGCACCATGCATGGCCTCGGGCCCACATCTGGCAGAAGCAGAGATGGTCATGCATAAGTGTGTTTGGTAGTTTGAAACTATCAACAATTAGACATTTCAATTGTTAATCTAACTTGCATATTCAAAATACATCAATTTATTTCCATCGATTTTTTTCTTTGATTTTATAAACAATAGACTTGTAACAAACTCTTACGAGTCGACTTTGAGAGATTGGAAGCACGCTTGCAGTTTCGGTATGAACATCTTTCGTGTCTTGTATGTGTCTATCGTATGATGCAAACTCTTATAACAATATTAATCCTACAGTTTTTGTTTAATTTTAATGAACTCTCAGGAAATTGGCTGGTTGAACTGTAGAAGGTCCCCATTGAATGGTAGCAAATCAATGCAAATGAGGGCCAATGAGGAATAACCATTATTCAGATAAGCGCACGCCAACGAGGCCAAGTATCTGGGCATGACCCTGGATGCTAAGTATCGATGAAGACGCATGTCAAAAATAAAAAAGCAGAATTGGTTCTCAAGTTCAGAGAAATGCACTGGTTAATGGGTCGGCACTCAAAGGTGTCAATCCAGAACAAATTAACATTGTACAAACAAGTCCTCAAACCAGTCTGGACTTTTGGAGTGCAGTTGTGGGGCTGTACTGCTCAAAGTAATCGCGATATTATACAGCTGTTTCAAAACAATGTACTTAGGTGAGTGGTTGATGCATAGCGGCACACCCGAAATGTTCGACTTCACAAAGAACTTCGTATAGCAACAGTAAATGAAGCAATCAGAATGCACGCTATAGGCCATCACGAGCGGCTACAAGTGCACGTCAATGAAGAAGCTATGCAGCTCCTCGACGTTGTCGACCTATCCAGACGTCTGGAGAGGAATAAGCCTCATGATCCGTATACGAGAATTAAGGTGCTCGCAACAACAAAATCCGCACAGTGAGAAATTCAGTGAATCTCGAGTGCAACAAATGGCACTTCCAACGTTCGAAACCATTAGAGACTTAGATGCGTACCTAAGTTTTACCAATCCATAATTAAATGTCAAAAATGTGTTGTTAATCAGTTGTAACTTGGTGCAATAAATCATTTAAAAAAAAAATCAGATAAACTTGGAGTTAATTAAATCTCAAATGTCAATTCTTTACAAAAAATGTTACTGTATTAGTTTTATTGCAACGACAATGACGTTATCCCAATCTTTCTTATATGAGGGCAATTACTCGTCTTTTGAAAATCCACTGAGTCGAATTTCTCGGTATAGAGTTCAATTATGCTGTAACACATAAAATAGTGAAGAAGAAAAGGCTCGTTCTACTTTTAAAACAAATTTATTATTGTTTCATTTATTTACATTGCCTTTCACCACGGTTTCATTTTCTCTTCAATCACGAAAGTTACTCAATACTTGGTGCATTTCTCAGTACTTGTTGAACTCAAAAGCAATTAGATGTGTGATTCGAATTGTGGCCAGTTCATATTGCACAACGTAGATCTCTAATGCCTCATATTGACTGAATAGTTAGTTATTCAGCTACCAGCGTTGAATTTCAACCACTAAAGTACCCCAATGTTCAAGGGAAGTCAGAGGCATTCTCTTACGGGTAGGGTTTTTTTTAAATGAAACACCGTATACCAATTTGAGGTCCCGTTTTCTTTATTAAGTCACCTCGGCAACGAAGATGTACCACTCTACCTGGGTGTTAATGTGATATGCAAAAGAGGTAGCACATACTAGATGGTTAACAACAGTAATTTAAATTGTTGTAGAATTATGAGGTATTGCGATAGTAATCTAATTTTATAGTTTCATGTCATGCATTGAACTAGGCAATTAGTTATGGAGTGCACAGCCTGTAAATATGAACAATCATTAATAGGAACTGTTTCTAGTGTTACATTCGAATATCTACGAGGTAATGATAACAAACTTTCGTACCTATCCTTTATACTAGCCTTAATTTGAACTTAGACCTTAAAGTACGAATAATAAACATTTGTATTGACAATCATTCGACCATCAGAAGTTCCTTGAGGTCACAACTCATAACCGTTAATCAACCTGCGATTCAACCCGCAAGAGAAGCAAGAGCAGCTTTACTGATTCTGCCTTCCATGGTTTCTGATGTAGTGCCTGGAACATCAACAACCCACTCTAACAAAATTCAAAATAAAAATACAACAGTTTTCAAGTACGTACGTGAAAATTGTGTGACAACATTGCTGATAATTAAACTGTATATACTCGTAATAAGACTTTATTAGTGCACTTATTCTTAAATTGGAATCGAGAATAAAATCGAAAGATGATAAGTTACTTTATTAAGTACTAGAAGTTATAATTAATGGATCAAATGGTGAACAAACGGATGATCTTAGTTGATTCACGGGACGAATTTCTATATGAATCAAATAAAAAAACTACCCTCATATATCGAAAGTTTTTGAGACATTAATCCTTAAGGTTGATTGATCGCGATGCCGAGATTACTGGCACAACCCGGGCAAATTTTAAATAATACGATCGACTGACGGATTTTTTTTTTTTAATTTTTACTATTTTATTTTCGAAATTTACGTATTTTGAAAAGAAAAAAACATCACATCTTGAGAGAAGGGGGGGGGGTTATACATTTGTTTCCCATTGTTGATTCAAAGATTCATTATTGAAAATAAACTAAAATCGATCATCTAGAAGGTCGGGCGGCAGAGCCTGGGAGGTCTGAGCCACCCCGCTTGGCTGGCTATAGCCCAAGTAGAAGGGTTGACGGTATAAAATTATACCAACTAAAATGCCATCTCCCAAACTTCAGCTCAAAATTCAGTTGAAAGGGGAGCATTCCAGTTTCATATATTTTTATTTTGTCCAGGTCCACCCAGGAAGCATTATCTCTGGATGCACAGTCTACTTCCAGTAGTTCGGTGATCCGCATAGAATGGTTATCTAATACAGACATAATAAATCTTCGTGTTATCATTTTCAGCGTTTCTTAATAGTTGGAAAAATTATGTCACCTGTGTCATCAGCGGAGTATGTGGTCATGTGATCTACTCCTTGTTCGTCTCTCCATACTGATTTGCCTTTGACCGTCCAAACTCCGTTGACGAATCCGCCTTTCTCTTCTCGAACGGTTCCATCATCCATTTCATACCTACAAGAAAATGATTACCCTAAATGATTATCCTAAATGGGATTCATTATGTAGATCATGACCTACTAATTATTACCAGCTATCATCGGTTGTGACAGGAATGTAATGGTCAATGCAAAATGTGTTGATATCTATGAATCAAAGGTAATTTGTGTCTTTGAAGGTAATCTTCAGTTTATAATGATAACCACTATTTGTATATTTAATCTTAAACGCCATCATACCAACAACTAAATTTAAACACACCCTTATTTTTTAATTGTAGCAGTAGGTAGATGTCAAGTTTCATCTTCAGGAAAAATCATTGAAGGGAGTTTCTGACCTATTTTTGTCGACTTCGTAAATTATATGTTTGAGCCTAAATTTGAGGTAGCTCTGGAACAATTTGGGCAGAAAAGTCCGCCCAGTCAAAAGACGGAGGTATAGTAGTTATGGACAGCGCGACTGGGTGGAATTGGGCCTATCAAGTTAGCTGAAGACTAAACATCTGATGATAGGTTATTTACTTGTTAGGATGAAGCGGTTAACTTACTCAAACTCGTATCCGTCTTGGCCGTGGTTTTCATTTTTGTATCTGATGAGATTCGCAACTCTCGTCACAAGCCCTCCAAACAGCCCTTGACTCAGCGATTCGCCAGCGAAGAGACAAACAACGAAGCATACAACCTGTAAAGTGGTTGTAAATGTTTGTAAATTCCTGAAGAAGAAACATTTTTTCCATGTGGAAGCTGAACAATGATTTGTACATTGAAATTGCAAATACACTGCAAAATATACCACCAACATTTACTATTCCTGTATTGTACGGTCCTTCTACGCTTTCCCCTCATTCAATATATATCTTGAGTTCACGTCATATTAGATGCAGAATGTCATCGTCTGACGTAGATCTGGCCAAATTTTGGATTAATCCATTGGTAACCGTGTTAGTGGACCCACTATTTGTATTATTGTTCGCAGTAGAATAGATTAACAGCAAATTAAACGCAACTTATGTACAGAATAAAATCGGGCTAGGTCCTGGTTAGCACAATAATTGTAAGCATAATAATTATTATTCTTACAAGGATACTAGTTGTTATTACGTTGGATCTTGGCAAGGTTCAACCTCGATACTACTAACCCTGTTGAATTCTTGTAATTTTGGCGAACCTGGTAAATTTAAGCTCAATTCCCAGTAGTTAAAATTTACTATGAGAAAGCCCTAGAGAGCAGGGCATAAACAGTAGTTAGAAAATGTCCTCACATTGCACATTAGTTATACCTAAAGTTCATCGTTCGGGAACGGCTACGAAATCAGCGCCAATAACTCGATCATTATCGTACATTTCCTCCTTAGTGCCCGCTTGAGGCCACCTGATCACACTTCAAGTTGTTGCCTATCACATCGGGTTAACGGTATAGTCTAAAGTTTTCTGAGACCTTCATTCTCCCGCTCTACATCTTTCTGCATCCGCCAGCCCTTACCAGTGTGCAAGACTATACTTTTCATTAAATATCCTTAATCCCTTTGTGGACAGTATCCTCATCCATCCATCACTTTCTTGGGCACGATTTTGAGATACCCCGTGAAATTCAGACATTTTGATTAGATCCATTGTCCAATTATCCCTCCAGAATAGTGAAGAACCAGGGAGGTGAAATAGTATCAACATCTTATGGGAGCATCAGCTTATGCTCGTCTGCCCGATTCTTGTAGCTTCACATCTGAGCATCAAATCCAAATATTGTCCTTCGTATTCCATGACTTGAAGCTTTCACTGTTTACAGGGTTAATAACAGGGTTGACTAAAGATACATTCCGAACATAACTTCTCTTGCAGCAGCTGTCACTTACTACTGACCATAACGTACGCCATTCTGAAAAATCATCAGAATAGTGCTAAAAGATTTGGGCAGAAATCAACCTTGAGCAATCTCATCCAGAACTCGGACCGTCTTCAACTGCCCTAACCGCAGCCTTGATTCTATTATTCCTAGTACAGCTCAGGTAAGTAAGGCATTGAGTATTATTTGCACATATTTGAATGATAAACTCGTACTTGCATGAAGGAGTTTACTGAACCCAAAATATTTGTTCACACAGTTCTTTGATGAAAATTAGTACCAATAAAATAAATCAACATTAATAAGTTGATTTTAATGCTTATGCAATTGAAGCGTATTACACAATACTAAAATACTAAGGGCAAGAAATGTGTAGCTACTTACAGTATACCAAGAACATACCTAATTTTTAGAAAGAATTCTGATCTCTTCAACCTGGTTCTCATTTTATTCGTATCGATGATTTCATCATTTGATTTTGAGATATTTTGCGTTAAAAAAAGGGTTTTATGGTCAGATTAAAACAATCTGATTGGGTAACCTATTTCCATTAACGCCGGGATACTGCACGAATACATTGCTTCAACTACAAGATATTTTAAACGAATCGACAGACAAATTTTATTTAGGCCTTACCGAATGAGGTAAGGTAGGTTTCGACTCTGTAGTGTCCTTGTGACCAGCGATACAATTTATTGGTGTTATAATGTTTATAGTTGGTTTATATTTATACTAATAAAATCGGAGAACTGTCTGAACAATAGCGAAAATAAAAGTAATGGTCAGGTTTCAACTTTTATAGTATGCCTCTTGAAAACAAAAATCGGTGGCCTTCTAGACTATATTCTTTTTAAAAAAATCTGTTTTAGATACGTGGACACATCCATTGCTTCACCTGTGTATTCGTTACATTTACTTTAGGACACCATCAACAAACATTGCTTTTTGTCCAAAGTCGAAAACATATTCTGTGTTTTTGTTAATATTCTGTCATAAAATTTGAGTGAATTTACCTTCCAATACAAATTAAAAATTTAGAGATGATTTCAATGTGCCTCGTAACATATTGATTTGTACATTTATTAAACTTGAACTTTTTGGAAGTTCGTAATGTTGTTGTGCACTATTTGGAAATACCCTACCTTTGTAAATTGTATTTTAGTTAACTATATTCAATAGTAACCTTTGTCACCAACGAAGACACATTTTTTAAATCTAAATCCCCCGAATTTTTAAATGGCCAGCCAATCAAACACTTACCTGAGTACTCTCATTCGACACACTGCACTAATTTATTTCTGATTCAAACAAAAAACGTTCCTTACATCGAAAGGTTTTTGAAATTTTGTTGTTTCGACAGATTAATGGTTAATTAAAATCCCTTCAGGTTGATTTGTGAATATTGATGAAGATGCCAAGCTTACTAGCCCATTCAAGAACGATGTTGGATTTTGAGCCAAATTATGTTAACTTTGGTCCAGCAGTTTTGGCTAACAGCTTCGGACGTATTTTTTCATGTTCAATTTTTGAAATTTATGTATCTTGGAACGTAAACCAAGCATTTTTGAGGAGGGTTAAAACTTTTTTTTTTTTCATCCCATTGAAAAGGTTTATTATTGAAAATAATTATCTAAATAAATGAACAAAATCGAATAAAAACCATCAGCCTTATAGTGTCTATCGTGAAAGTTCCGCCAACCAGAGATGTATTCTTAACTAGGTACGTCACCAAAGTTAATGGAACGGCGGAAAAATTGTATGAGTGTCTAAGTCCCAGGCATCCCTGAAGGGTAGAAACCAGAATATCGAAAACTTTCAAAATAACACTAATTTTACTCTGTCCAGTACAGATAGGCATTGAGTCAAATGAGCTTCACGTTCATCCTTTCGCATTTCCTAGTGGAATTTTTAACAGAAAACAGTAAGAATGTGAATGTGATCGTGTCACGTGATAAAAAATCGCTTGGTAAATTGTGAGAATTGAGTCAGTTGATGTTATTCCATTGGAACTTTGTAAAGTGTTGGCCTTTGCGGCACTACAGGGTATTCGGTTTAACCACGACAAAACTTTAGAGATCGATTCAGCAACTAATATGCAACTTTTATCTCTCAGCAATTTTCTTTATCCCCCTCCTTTACGGCTTCCTTCACTGAAATGGGCTTTTATTGACCAAATTAATTAATTTTATATTACACCGTTAAAAAGAGCATTACATTCCACAAAACTTTTCCCGTAAGTCACGTCGTGCATGGTTTTTTCTAGCCTAAGCTTAGATTATTGTCAACCATATGTTTTTCTAAGAATTTTCAATGTTGAAAATATCACACTATCATCATCTACTGGAAAATAAAAGAAATCTACGGTAAAAACATCTACATTTTAACAGCTTTCCATCGGTTTAATACATTTTTATTAGATGTTTGACTATGTTTGACGATATTCTGAATATTTCATCTTTGATGTCACCTTTCAGAATTGACTGAAAGTGATGGGGATACTTCAAACCGTTTGGAACCTAAATGTGATTTTCGGCACGAGTTTCATTAGGATTGGTTCGGTAGTTATGGGAAAAAGCTCTGAACGATGAACGGCGCCCCCATACGGTCATTCTTTTCTGGATTTTTGATCCTACACATCTTGAAAAGTGATCAACAAATCTTTAATTTAAACTCTCTCACTTAATTTAAAGAGCCCTTTAAGGGTTGACAAAGTTTTGTAAAATCCCTAAAAACATCAAAAAAAGTCAAGGCGGCCTAAATGTGTACTCTTTTTGAAGAACTCCACGAGGAATCGAATGAGCCCCTCCGCATGTCCGTAAGTCAAACCATTTCCGATGTACGGCCCGATTTATGGTGGCAACATTTGCGTTATTTTGGTTTATTATTGTTTTTGTTTTGATTACAGTAACCTAGTGATGTAGTGAACGTGGATACTGAGTGAACTCCTAAAAGGGTTTATAGCCGAAACAAGGGTTGAAGTATTCTGATAACCATAAAAAACGGTCAAATTCTTTCACTAGTTTATTATTCAATTGGCTTGCGTTCATGATTTGAAAAAGCTTTGGAGTGTGCGTGTTTCACAAGTGATAGGGCGATTATTGAATTTCAGGAGGCACAGAAATATGATCAACTGATCAATCCAAATAGGTATTTTGGTTGAGAACAGATTTACTTGCTCATGCATATCTCCTGAAACTCAATAACCGCTCTATCACTTGTGAAACACGGACACTCCAAAGCTTAGTACAAATTCGAATCATGAGCGCAAGTCAATTGAATAATAAACCCCAGTGGATGAATTTGCAGCGTTTTCCGAAGACCTATCGTCTATATGAAACTGTCTCACTACGTTGCCAACTAGTACAAAACTTTTTGTTTTTGTCTTAATGGAGACTTATTTAAGAATGTAATAAATCAAAAATAACTATTAGCCTTACAATGTCATTATATTAATCTTTCATGACTGAAATTCCATAATGTTTAAAAACAATTTATATGTTCTTTAGTTCAAGATAATCATTGTTATTTTCCACAATCTATTTCGTTCGTTAATTAGTGAAATCGATTACCAATTGTAACTCATCTCTCTTAGACGTCGGATGTGATCATCCCAAATATGGATATGCGGCTAAACTTACTAGCAATCTCATGATGACCAGATGGAAAGATGAACACTGAGTTCCGAAACTCTCCGGTGTATAGTAATATCGTGGAGTTCCCCACTCGGAGAAGTCTCCGCTAGATGTGAATTGTGTAATGGAAGAAGGTCCTGGGCCCGTAACCTGAAGATGAGATTGCGGGAGCATTAAGCTATGTTACGCCCTTGACGGTCAGCCTCGTTTGGCGGTCATATTCCCGTCTAACTTTTTTTCTTGTCATGACCCCGCGGGTGAATCACCATCGAACAGTCCGGGGTTATCCGGAAATAATGAATACTATTTATTTCATATTGGTCGAGGTATATACAAACACAATACAGAAACCATTTTTGAAGCCGAAGCCAAAAACGGATTTTCTAATTGGGCTCGATACTTCTTTTTTTCTTTTTTTTACATCTTTATTTGCTACTCCATAGTCATTGCAAGAATATCTAATTCACGAAGATATCTTCCAATATTGTCGAAGATGAGAAAAAAAGGTGAATTCGAGGGTAAAATATGTGATAACACATACTGTACCTGTATTTTAGAAAACCTGTCCCTCTTCCCAAATGCATTGGACGTATCTGTGTTTCAGCTCTATCTGTGTCAAACAGCTTATTCATCTGACCTCATTAAACTATACCTCAATCAATCGATCAATCATGCGGGTGATTCTCAAACTACGGGGAATTTTCAGGTCCTGACATTAAAAAAAATCAAGTGTTTCTTTTGCTAGATTATTAGATGTTTATCACCTAATGGGACTGGATGTCATTCTGATGCCCAGTCATTCAACCCATTATTCTCCCCGAAATTCGAATTTTGTAGAGGTCATAGCAATGTTGTGTTGTGGGTTTCGGTCACGATAATGACAATTCGGGAATGTTTTCACCTACACATGACAATAACTATTCGGACTTTCAACAGAGATTCTTCCAATACTACTGGACTTTTGGTGGGCAAAAAATGCAACGCAATGTGTCCTTCCAAGAAAATAATGGGGTAGAAAGAAATTGTTGGGATCAAACATTGGTGAGCACAGAGGGTGTTTTCAAATGTTCTCGGTCGATTAGAAAACTCACCCCCTACAGTTTAGGACTCAAAGGAGTTCCCGCTTGCTTGTGAGTCATTGTTACCACGAAAACAAGAACTTCCTCGAAAATACCTTTTTTGTTCCCTCAGGAACACATTCTATTCGAGCCATGACAATGACCCAAGACTAAAGTGATCTGAATAAAGTGTCGGTTAGGACATTGACAACTTGAAGCAGGGGTTGAAAACCCTTTGACAGCTGCTCTTCAGATGTAACAGTTAGTTAACAGTTAGTTTTGTAACTTAGTTACTAAAGACGAGAGAATAGTCATGTAGTTTTTAATCTCAAGTAGAATATTCGAAAAACCAACTCGAAATTGGGAACCTCGACACAGTTGAAGGTCATGACAATGACAAATCAGGGTTTCAGGGTTCTCTTAAAAACATTTAACTTATATTAGCTTCTGAGGGTTTTCCATTGGTCAATGCAGTACTCAATAAATTTATGCAGATAAGGGGAAAAAGTTGAAAGTCAGACGATTTTGAACGGCCCAGCATCATTTACACGAATCACCCATACATCAAGCCAAACGTCACTGATTCACGGAAGCCCGATTTCTGTGTAGAATGTTTCTCGATGTGGAATAAAATCCTACATCCTTCTTAGAGGAACTGCTATTCGGTTTACCGCAATGAATGCCGGATCTTAGTTTAAAACCTATTGTGTTCAAGTCGTTTTTCCCACCTCTCCACCTGAACACAACTTCGACATAACACGGTGCAGAGAGAAATATTTTACCTATTTCAGTGACAGATACCCCTTTTTATAATGTGGGTTGAGTAATAAACAATGAACTTTAAAGTACTGAAGATTCTTCTAAATATTTACCAAGAATCTTTAACAATTACTTCTTCAAACCTCTGCCGTTAACTTGCAATGTAAAATGTGTAGGCTTCTGATCTGTATTAGGCTGTTAACTTTCCGACACAATAATATATCCATCCTCATGTAAACCACCAATTTCAATCCTTTCGCATCATCATTTTAACCCTATTGAATCAGGATAACCATCAGTGCATGTCCAATGACTTTTTGATGTCTGTAAGGTCTGCAGGAATATGCCCAGCTTCATATCTGTCCCGTGAATTGTTGTAACAAATTGCCGTTCTTCATCCTTCAAGATACCATGGTAACTACACGAAGGATTCAAGGGCCACATCCAACTTGGCAGACGTTTTTCTTTTTTCACTTGAAACATCCTAAACTACCTGATTCGTAGTCTTTCTCTCATCCCTTCATTGTACCGGGAGCTAAAAGATTTAAGAGCTTCGGTAGAACGGAGCCACTCTCGGAGAATCCCTTTTGTAAAGAACTCACCTTGTGTTGTATGAATTATTCCCAAATAAAAGAAGGGCCAAGCCGACAGGTAGCGCCGTCCCTTCTACCCTCCTCCGAAGGGAGTAGGTAGAAGGGGATTCCGTCCACTATATACTCGTAAACCCGGCCTGCGAGCCGGTGAGACACATTCGGTGGAAGCCCTATATTCCTATACTCTATCCTGCGTTCTCTAACCTAACCTAAGCCTTTGAGTAATAACTCTTGTTCGGTCCGTTAGGTCTCCCTTCTCTTCCCTTACGGTTGAGGTGCTACAGTCTCGAGGGACTGGGAACTCCTCTTCGTAAAAACCTCTACCTCCACAGCCAGCAAAATTGATGCTGCAGTCTCGAGGGACTGGTACCTCCAATTTTGTGCGCTGTATCAACCTCTCCTCTCTAGCTAACAATTTGGTGCGGCAGTCTCGAGGGGCTGGTACCTCCAACTTTGTACGCTACATCCACACCCCTCTCCTTAGCCAGCAAGTTTGGTGCGGCAGTCTCGAGGGACCGGTACCACCAACTTGTCCGCTGACTCCTGACCACACACCATTTTTATTAACGACCGAAAGGGGTAAAAGAAAATATAGCTGGTATCTCCCTTCAGGAGAAAAAACAGAAATAGTGGTGAATCTTCCATAAGGAATTCACTACACCTTTATTTATTAACTAGTTTAGATGCACTATCACTTATATTAGTTACAGGTAATTATCATCATATCAGAGTAAGAGCACTTCAGTAAAAAGTACCTAGCCATCGAATATTCTCATAGCAATTTCCAACCCTATTTGTACATTTAAGGGTTTTAATTTTCCTTCATTGAATTTGAATTAGAGAAAAAAATTAATATGCAATAGTTCTAGTAATTCTAAATAACTTTTTAATTCATTTTCGGTGGTTTTGAGCCCATTTTTACTCCATTGTTCATTACTTTGAATACTTCGTGGTTGACTTCACAGCCAAACCCAATTGAGGGTAGTCGAATCGAGTTTCTGAAAGAATTACGCTTTTTCGGAAATCGGACCACTAAGCCGAGATTAACCATCGTCTTATGGGAATACCGAAGTATTGCTAAGAGTAAGCAACGAAATACATAAGGGACCATTTAAAGCTTAAACCGCTCTTTATTCCGTTTTCTGCCTATATCTTGTCATTGGCTGTTCTTCAATGTGACAATTCCAATTCATTCTGCCATGTAGAAGGGAGAAAACCACCCGGACACGGGAAACCTGTGCAGTGGCCCAGCTCGGTTGCAAATTGACTCGTTGGGATATTCCGTTGTAGGAGAAATGTAAGATGCAAATTTTCCACTATAATCGTATAAGAATACGAAGCATCAATTATCATATCGTCCTTCAATAGTGTAAACGTCACTGCCCTTGCAAGGTAGAAGGTTTCTGAAGTCTATCTCAAGTGGGATATCCCATTCGTCGTTAAATTTGTTCAAATACTTGAGACAGGACGATTTCTGTGATTCCCATTAGAAGAGATCTGGCAAATTAACGGAAGCAAAATATGTGCCTCTGGTAATATAGCAGTGACTGAATCAATAACTTATGTAATAGTAAAATGCCCACAATCGAAAATTTTGTTGGTTTGTTATAGTTTAGTGCCGAGCACGTTGATAATCGTTCAATCTTTCGACCTGAAAAAGATATTTCTAGAAGAGTGTTTAGATTATTTTATTTCATATGTGATTGCCTATCTTAAAAGAAGAAATTGTCAATTGGAATTGGGTTCTCTGTGCAGAAGTGGGAAAACTGATTGGGTGCCGCGACCCGTCTGAGACATCAGGTCGTAAATTATATAAAACCGAGTCCTTATTTACTTAGCCTTATATAAAGTTGTGTATACTTACATATAAGGAGTGCGCGGCCCTGAGTGGATTCCCTTCCTCTCACAGCCATAAAACAACAACGTCGCAGGTTGAGAGTAGCCAAGCCTGTGAGGGAAGGATAAATGCACCTGAAACCCCTCGCCTTCTTTTTTCTTCTTAAATGGTGGTATTGGGAATGAGGATGAAGATTATAGAAAAATGAGCCCAGATACAAATTAAAAATCTAAAAGTAACAAGTATTAAAAACCTACAATGATTGTTGCATAAATGTATATTTACATCTTTTACACGGGTAAGTATACAAACTATGTACAGATACCTTACGAATTCCGACTGCATTGCATTATTATTGACATAAAAGCAAGAAAATATCGTCATAACAGAGTGAATGACGATTAAGTATATCAAAGCGAGATCAAGGCACTAAGGAAATTATATCAAGATTAGAAAACTGCTTGATCAAGATTAGATTACAATGTTAGTCTGAATTTTACAAGCAATAGAATAACACTGAGAGCTACAAGTGTGATTGAAAAAAGTAAAATCAGAATGAAGACATAATGGTGTATGTATCGAATGTCCGAAATATCAATCCTCGCTCAAGGGCGCATTTTACTTATTTTGATTTTCATGAATTTCCGTTTCGTCGAAGGCTCCAGAAGACCGTTGATTTCCAGAAGAGACGCTAAGGCTTCCTTGCTTATTTGAGGAGGTGCAGCTGGGTAAGGAGAAGGAGGTCTGGAGGGGGGAAGAAACATTATACCAGGTTTCGGGTAGCTTGGGACCATCTCACTCAGGCGCACATTGTACCCTGGGAGGAATAAAGTACCAGGTTAGGATAACTACACAATCAAATATGTGAATTGTGTAAAAGAGTTGCAAATACCTAGTTGTTTCGTCCGTCGGCTAATTGTCCCAAGCTTTTTTTTGCGAAATTCCTGGATCAAAGGTTACAAGTTTGGCCAAAAAATCATCCATTTATGATTTGCAAGGGATGGGCAAGGGATGGGCCTATAAGCTCGACCCTCATTTTTTATGTGATTTTCTTTCATCTACTAGTCAGCGTGGGAGGGTTACTGATGCTGAGATAATACTGAAACGTGTGTGCAATCATTTTCAACGTTTTAAATACACGGAAAGCTTTAAATGACCATTCAAATCAAGAGGTGAAGCTGAAGCTTCATACCTTCGTTGTAAGGCCAATGGTGGATGTGTCAATATCTCCAACATTTCATTCCTCCTTCGAGGGCGCATCTTAATTTTCATGAATTTCCGTTTTGCTGAAGGTTCTAAAAGACCGTTGATTTCCAGAAGAGATGCTAAGGCTTCCTTGCTGATTTGAGGAGGTGCAGCTTGAGGAGGAGGTTGGTAAGGAGAAGGAGGTCGGGTGGGGAAATCTGGACGAAGCATTAAACCAGGTTTCAGGTTTCCTGGGAACATCTCACTCAGACGCACATTGTACCCTGGGAAGAATAAAACGACAGATGTCAGCCATCACCTTAGGATAACAACACAATCAAGTACGTTAATCAAGCACGTTAATTTGACCGATCGATGCCATTGGTTGGTCAAATAATTTCTTTCGCCATTTTCTTCCTATAGAATCGTTGTGTTTATGAAAAGAAAAACTTGGGTGATTATAGCGAATCGTCTGTTTGAAGAGAGCTTATTGGGGTTAAAAGCGGCTTAAGGGTACAAATACTGGACCCCTTACCTAAGTAGAAGTTGTATAAACATGGGGAGTTACAATATTAAGTATAAATGTCATTATTTATGGTTTTTGAACATGGTTTTTATATATCACATAGACAGATATGTCAAAGTATACACCTACCGATCGAAATTATCAGCAAGTTTCAAGGGGGTCAAATTTTAAAAGGAATCATCAAATTTTGGTTCGTAATTAGAAACAAGTGATTGTATATATCATTGAAATTTGGTAAATAATATTTCAATTTTCTTAATTTTAAAATACGTCGAATGTATGGTTGTTACACCCATTCAGAAGAAAAAATACCCATTCAAAAAGTCAAAAGGGACATGATCCCTCTGACATGAACGACTTCAAATTGGTGAATCTGCAGTATTGTAGATCAGTCTCTTTAATTCTACAGCGGATGTAATTGTGATAAGATCGCTTTGAAATTAATATACTTAAGATTGTTGAACCGGTGTTTTCCGACTCGGCCCCAAATTTCAGCAAGATCGGAAGAATTGAGCGAGATCAGATCACAGGAACCTGAGCTGATTTCGCTTAGCCCGCCTTGCACATTTGCTACACGTCTCAATGAAATTAGATGAAAAGCTGATGCAATTGAACCTTTAAACGAACTGCGGACGTACGACAGACAAACACCCCAACAGACCGATAGACACTAAATGAAAGTTGTTCAAAATTGTCTAAAACGCTAAATGCGAATGTAAATTATGATATTGGAGAAACAAAGTTTTGCATCTCCGGAGAGCGAAAACAAAGCTTCCTCTACTAAGACCTATGCCTGTAAGTAGGCTTGGAAGCAATGCAAATCAAAATCCTTTTTGAATTACCGAAAAATGAAAGGAAAACGTCTTCCAAGTTTGATAGGCACTATTAGTTCGTCATTTATGTACATGGACATATAAAATAGTAGGAACAAAGTTTGATCCGTGTGAATACCTATACCTGAATACGTGATAATGTCCAAGATAGGGCTGCGATTTGCTTGTTCACAACTCCAAAATCAATGCAACGCATGTACATACTAAGATATGAAGGTTGAAGAATAACTAATCTTGGGTGTAAGTTGGAAACGAATTTGAAGTATTAGTTAAAGCTGATCACATGGAGAAAATAATTTTTGTTTTTCCGTCAACTGTCGGCTGATAGGAATGTGGTGGTACTAATCAGGGTGTATTGATTTGAGTGTAGTTAGCAATATCTGACGATAACAGTAACAAGGTAGAACCATTTTCCAACCTCAAATGTGGTTGGTGTGCACCTGTTGGCAAACTGAAAATTTTGAGTGAAAACAAACCTTTGTCATCGGCCGTAAATTCGGCTGTGTAGATCTTCCCATCTGGGGCCATCCAGATGGTCTTTCCCACTACCGTCCATATTCCTTCAACGAAGCTGCCTTTCTCCTCTCGCACTGTGCCGTCGTCTGTTGCATAACTGAAAGACATCGTGCAAATTCGATTACCAAAGTTCATAACAACTGTCCGACAAACGACTCTCTGAAGAAGTGTCACCAGTAGGTACATTATTTTATCATTGGATTTAGATAGCCTCAGGTTGAAACAGCTCTCCTATTCGCTTGGTCTAACGTCACAGCCTATGACTCATAGAACATATTTGCCTAACGTGAAGATTACTAAAATTGACCAGACTCTTGGTAACTTGAAACAAAAAACGAATTGGTAGCCAAGTAAATATGATTAGTTACAATTGTAGGCTACTAGCAGCTTTGTTAAATACACCAAACATGCAAGTGCACAACAGGTTAGATAGCAATGAATAACTCAACATAAATTGCTTAAATATCCCTTCCTGTATCTCGAAATACCAGGACACATTAAAATTCACGTCAAAATGAACTCAGTTCATAGGTATCTACTTAGTTCAATCCATGCGTGGGAAAAAAATACATCTTAGAGGTCATTTCTGAAAGCCTATTCGTTCGATCTTCCCAAATTCGGAAAGCAGTGAGAAAATTAGGGTTTAATTGTCCCCGATCGTATTATTAGAAGCTGCTGCACTAGTGCGAATGTGAAATCCGACTGGCAAGCAAGACTTCAACAACTTTCACTGAACCTTTGTTGAATTTTTCTGCAAATATACGAGTTAGTTTATTTCCATTCGATCCGAAAAATTTAAAGTGGAATTTACAGTCTACGTTATACATAACATAATCAGCCTTAATCATCAAACCATTTAGACTGATAAGGATTAATGTTGGATTAATGTTGTGGTATCAATGTCAGTATCATTCCACCAGTATTTGGACATTAGCCTTTTATAGACAACATGTTCATAGTTTGTGTTAGATTGTTCCATATCAGGTAACAGTCCTTGATTTTTGAGGAATGTAACATAGCCTATGTAACTCGGTAGAGAAATAGCTTTTACTAGTGAACAAATTTTTTTAATCGATTGAACAGTTTTGAGTGAAATCGCAGCAAACAAATAATCAAATCTTCGCTTTTATAATATGTATTACTTTAGACCACACGCTACCGAACAGAGTTAAGGAGTAAAAGTTGAGAACTCACTAAAATTCGTAGCCGTCCGCTCCGTAGTTTTCGTTTTTGTATTCGATCAGATTCACTTCTTTCCTGGTGGGGGCTTCTAACTGACCTTGGCCAACGGATCGAGTAACCAAAACGGACAGAACGACGCACGCACCCTGAAAATTTACATTTACATAACTGTCTTGTTATCTTCGGTCCTCTGCAAAAACCAAAAAAACCTGTAAAACCATCCTCTGTCAAAACCGATCAACTGAAAATGTTTTCTAGAAGCTACTCAACTTTCGCTGTAATTTTCCAACGTTACGGATACGCAACACTTTGAAATAAAGAGATTTGACTCCTTCAACTAACCATGAACAACCCGTGTCCTATTAACTTTGTACTTTGACAGTTAAAACTCTATCTTTCTATTTACTGGATGATCTAACTACTCTTCAATAATATTGGATTTCAATCCATCGGGCGATTGTCGGCTAGGGGTAATCCTCACTACTTGCCCTAACACTTGGTGAGTATACTGGTCGCAAGGAACAAGTTAAAGGTAGCCATTCATTTCACGCATTTTAATTAAGATTCGCTAATTTCCAATGTCACAGGCTGTTACAAAATACAAATACAATTCTTGTCTGATCTGGGAAACAACGGACGTCATAAAATATGAATTGGGCGAAAAACTACGAATACTAGTTACTACTGCACATGTACAGTGTACATGGTGTTAACCTGAGGAACATGCCACAGGCTAGGAATCGATTCTACAACAGTGAGTTACTCTCTGACAAAATGCGCTAAAAATTTTCTCTTACAGGCCATGAAAATCGACGTTTTTTAACGAAAAATGGAATTTTCGTACTACAATTACAGCATAAGAGCTTGGTGTCGCTATCAATTCATTGAACTCTGAGTCACTTGACCTCTTCGATGGGAAGAAAGTGAATAGATTCAGGTTAGTACGAAACTTGGAGTCCACAGCTTTGTTGCGTCCCCAAGGTGCTTATAAGCTACTTCGTTCGCACGCTGACCATCATGCCGAATACATGCAGGAATGAAGAGTCAGTTGACATGATGTTGGTGTATTTTAGACAGGAGACTGCGTGAAACTGGCTCGTCCTCTTCTCGGCCGACGGAGTGCTCTCAAGACGGCACTAACAATGGACAAACGTGTTAGCAGCGTTTGGTGCTAATCCCGCTACATGCACTGCCACAATCGGTGCTAGGCTTTGGATTTCACACGTTTCGATCCACAAAATTTGACTCAGGGTTCAACGGATTGGTAGGGACACCAAGCTCTTATGTTCGAATTATTGCATGAAAAGATGATTTTTCGTTTACATTTTTATAGGAACAGTCACGTTTCCCCGCATTCAAACTGAATTTTCTCCACACATTCTAATGTACGAGCAATTTTGAGTCCACCGTTGAAAAGCTGAGATTTTGGGGCATTTTTTAGGACGACAGGCCAAATTTAAAGAGTATAATTCTATTAGACCAACTGAGTATGAAAAAAGTGGTCATTTTGAATTCACTTTCCCGATTGATTGTTCACCAATTGAACCTACCTATAATATTTTTTCGATACACTTGGGAGATGAAGAATTTAATACTTTTCCAAAGGTATAATTAAAATTTAATTTCCTTGATTGCATAGAGGAGTTATGGGCGCTTTAGTAAACTAAGATAGAAAACACGAAAAAAATCTTAAAATTGCAATAACTCAAAAACGAAGCCTCTGAGAAAAAATTCTATGAGACACTATTTCACCTACTTTGATCGATTATGAATGAAATTAGTCACAGGAGTCATTTATCGTATGAGTGTGATCCCATAGCTTGTAATTGGCTTTTGGATATTCCAAAGACGATAAGATGACATCGTCATGAATTTACCTCGGTAAATAACAGCCTTTACTAGTCCGTTTTTACACAACAAAATTTTGATGTAATGTTGACGTAATGCTGATGTCAAAACAGCTATAATGGTCGAAGATAGTCTATACCGCCAAGATGCAGAAATTCGCAAACGGAACAGTCGAAGTTTAATGTTGTAATATGGAACATCTACCTGCTCATCGTAAATGTATAACAAAAGTTACAGGCCACTCACAGGAAATCTTGAAAACGAAATCCCGTTGCAATTGTATCCGTTGAATCCATCATCAAAATTGACTAAGAGATATTTACCCTGTTCAACGGGTTCACATTTAAATTCGCGTTGACTTTATTTTCGGTAAGAGGGTTGTGCATCATGACCAACAAAGTTCGGTTGAGGTGTAGAATTTCCTGACATTTTTTAAATCTTGAATAGAAAATACAGTTCCTATTTGGGAAAAAAAAAAAAAAAAAAAAAACGAAGTTGATGAGAACTTTTGCCATAGTCCAATGATGATGAATTAACAGGTGAACGCAGAGCACAAATGATGAAACACCGGTTTTTCCGAACTACCTCGCACTAAGGAAAATAATAAGAAATGTCATTTCTCATGAACCAACTTCTTTTGTGTAACCAGCTGCAATGTAAGTAGGAGATCAAGCAGTACACAGCTGTATTCAACGAGATCGTAAAGTACTCGTAATTCACTCTGAATAAATCTACAACAACAAAGTATCTGCATTGACAAATTATGGGTAATCACGACTTACAGTTAAGAGCATGTTCTACCATAGGATGCTGATCAAGTCCTTGGTGGCTTCGAACTGTTTCCCTCTTAATATTTTGCTCTTCCCCACTCGTGTAGGATGGCGTTCGAGGAAACTCGATAAAATTGCACAAGTGCTAAGCCGGTATTCTCCATCGGATCGTCCGAGCTGCCATGACGACCAAGGTCGGAGCCCTCGAGTGTAAAGTTCGAGATTCATCGAATGCAGGATGGGGTCACGATTAGGTCCTGCGGCTTTGAATGCGGACCTGAGCTATAGTAATTCTTCGTCGAACCGCGGTGGACGGTTAGGCAAGTACCTGTCAATAGAATTATTGACTCGCTGGAGGGTGATGGACGAAATCCTAACAGGAATAAATTGATTCGAAAGGCGAATCGCTCCAGAACACCTCAATACAACTAGCAACCTTGTTTCACTCCCTTGAAAGCTACTTAATACGAGCTTGAAAGCTCCTCGTACCACCATTTAGCTTTGTTAATAAGAGAGGGGGAAAACGTAAGGCAAGTTAGAAGGCGTGCATAACTTCTTAGTACGATCAACATGAATTAATATATCATTACTATGTTGTCAACAAACTTGAAAGATTCGAAATCATGAAAGAGTAAGTGATTGTAGGTCTATCTCGCTTACTCTTTACGGATACAATAATGATACTACAGTGTTCAACGTATAATTTAACCCAGACTTTTTCCTTTTGCAGTACCCACCTCAATCGATTTTCCGTCCGAAATTGATTGGTGATTGCTGCCATCTTATCTTTTAGTTAACGGTTTTAAACCACACTGCACTACACACTGTGTGATGGATATGGTTTGTTGGCCTCTGCCCGATTTTTGAATCCGACGCCTTGTTGGATGAATCAGACGTTTTCAAGCGTCTGGGTTATCCTCTGAGCGTGGTGGAGCATTAGCAACGCATCAAGCTTATTGGAAGGGGCAACTGTACCATTCCATCTCCTCACAATTGTAAACCATACTACACAGCTATATCTCGTGTTTCGTCCGTGAACACGTCTGTCATGGCTCCGAAAAACCACACAACAAGCTTAATTTATAAGGAGGGTCGTGGCCGTTTTACAGCCAGTAGGTACGAAAGAAGAGGAACAATAGATATGAAAATATTCAAAGGAAAAAGGGTTTCAAATTTTTAAAAATATTTATACGAGGCACTTTTTGTTGTTAATTAAGTAGAATCAATCCCCAGAATGTTCATAAACTGAACACGGTTGGTAAACACTGAGGAATCCATGCAATAACTGTTCGATATTTCACTACACATATGTTGTTGACGGAAAAACTATTTAATTACGCACTAAAATTTATACTTACTAAGGAACGTTTTGTGTTAACATTTCATTATTTCATTATTCTTTGGAAGCTCTTTGTGACCTTCTTGAAGCAGAGCAGTTGATAAACAAGAGTTGTGTAGAAGGCTCTCCTGACTAAACACCTTTGTCATAAGAGAAAACGCTATCATTCTTGATTCTTTCTGAATACAATAGGAACAGTTTGTGAAACGGTTGGTTTGTGAAACTTTCCCTAAAAAGGTACACCTAATTGCTTAATTTTTCTGACCGAGACTTGTTGGCAGCTATTTAACAAACTTAGTTCAATTGAATAGGAATCCCTAGAATATTTAAAATTGGATGGATCGATCTATAATGTGTGAAATCAATTGCGGCGAGCAGTATTCAAGGTTACTCTAAGGACCTCAAAATGTACAATACCAGCTGGTTTACCTGGCATTGGTGGGGATTGAGCCTTTCCCGAAAATTGGCGATGATTTCCTGAGATTATTCCTAGAATATTTAAAATTGGATTGATTGATCATCAACGTTTGAAATATCTTGCGGCGTACAGTGTTCATGGCTACTGACCATAAAATATACATTACCAGCTGGTTTACTTGGCATTGATCGGGATTGAGCCGTGCCCGAAAATAGTTCATAATGTCCTGAGATGGTTTGTGTAACAATTCTTAATATTGAGTCCATTCTCAATGAGAATATCATATCTACTATCTCGAAATCGTGGACCAAAAAATGAAGGCATCTCAAAGATGGCTTAAATACGAGATTGGACATTAGCAAAACGACAATTATTTGGTACAGGTCAAATAATATTTGTCCGTGATTCGTATGAAATAGAATATTTCTATTTCTGTTCATTTATTTTGCTGGCAGCGTGATCTGTATAAAAGAAGTCAAAACCTCGAAATAAGAATTCCGTTGAAATCATTTCAGCCGATTCTATTGGTAGATAGGGCCATTTCTATTACGTTTAGCCCTTTGATCCTGGCCGTTTAACACGCGTAGATGTTATGGACCGAAAACCGATGGTTTTTCCACCTTTTTACTGTAATAGGAGGATAAAGTGTTACTTCCTAGTAATTTCGGACGCGAAATAGACAGTGATAGATCTCAGATCCGTAGAAAGTAATCAAAAGTAAACAATAGCAATTACTGAAGCTTAAACTAACCCACGCACCTCACAACCACACGAACAACCACGCATAACTCAAATACCGATACTCACGTGTTGGTATGCAGCGTTTTACTTTTTTTAATAATATATTTTTCAACTCATCTCTTTGTTAAAAATGAACCAACAAAGTTTTGACAGAGAAATTGGTGTTTTAACGTGGAAAAACATGAGTTTTTTTTTCAACAAAATCACCGTTTTGGCATGAAATAATTCCACTGGTGTTGGATGAAATTGAAGGGGGACGGGGATATAACTACTTAATTTTTTCTTCTCAGTTAAACCCTTTTTATTTTCCCAACACAGTGAAAAGTAATGTCCAATACCCGTTCGGAATGATATGTCATTTGATACCCCCAAAATCCATTCAACGTATTCACGAGTATTAGCCATTTTGAGAATTCATTGAGTGACTGTTATCCTGAGGGAGGCAAACTGTTGAAAGGGTGACGTAGTCGATAGTCTCGCCACTCATTCATAACTCATCATCAATGAAAACGTGGAAACTCCCGCGCTAAGGAACAATCTCAAAATTTGGACTATCACGTTTCACTTATCATCACTAGAATCCGAGACGGCAATGACATCATCGAGTGCTTAGAGTCCTTGAGAATTTGTTCATTTTCGCAACTGTTTTCCAATATTGTCATTTATCGTTTGTTAGAGAGCAGAAGTGGAAATAAGAAAATGAAAAATTGGATATTCAGCGATTGAGCGATCAAGACAATCGAAATTCGTCAATAATCATGCACCCTTCAAATTAATTCGTTGAGCCAATCAAATTTTCTCAAATTATTTGCCCTCTAAATCGGTTAACAGCGGAAATTATTCTTCAATGATAATGAGGGAAAATTTTTTTTCATAACCCCCTTTACATTTTGGCCTTTTACTTTTCAAGATGCAAGGATACCAAATCTGCATCCACAGCGGAATCAGGGCCATAAAATGCCTATGGCCTGAGGGGGAAGATCGTATATTTTGCACACATTTAGTGGATTGGGTTTTTTCAATCGATCATACAAAAAAATCGAATACACATGGAGATACATAAAGTGGTATATAACCCCGTCCGGCCAGGGCGCGACCGAAGAAGCAGTAGTTATAACTTAAAGAACATCAAGATAGAACAATTCGTATGGAACACTGGTACAAAAGTTTTCACATTTCTATTCACAGTTTATTTTAGCTTCGTAATGGGATTGGCACTTCATACGAGGCACCATTAAACCCAAATTTCTTCTTGAATTTGAACAAATAGAACAGAGAGGTCGTAAGAAATCGAACTACCAGAATTTCAAGTTTGCTCATGAGCACGCAGTACTATCCAAATAATATGAAATGAATAAGATACCGTCTAGAAATAACCAGCACAATCCTTGAATATTCCATCAAAATCAGAGTAAAACAGTTAATTTTTTACTATAAGGATTTACCATAACAGATAGACTCGGGACAAAAAACGCTGCAGATTATTACATAGAGGTTTATTGTTTCTGAATTGGAATAACCATTCTACGCTGGTGCCTTCCTCAGGTTTCAAAACGACCCAAAGAAACTACCATTCTAATTTCAGCTTTGTAGGCTAATTAAGACAGAGGTTCGCTGACAGGTTCATTAAAACAGGTTTTGGTCACAGAACAGAAAGATATGAAAGTACGGACATGGAATGACAAATGTTGGAATTTACAGTATATACAAGACGGAGAAATTCATAAGAAGAACAACTAAAATTTAAACAGGCAAAATAAAACAGTTGTCCCCCATTAAATAAGGCTTGAAGACCCCGATTTCAAAAGAACCCATTAAACAAAATTTATCTTCCATTTTATCACCTGATTTTAGCCTCACATGATACTAGGCGGTTTTTATCATGTCCAGCACATTCACAATCGTGTTTCCGATCAATTTTCCAAGCTCTAGAAAACTTTTCACAATTAGGGAGAGCAAATTTATGAACATGAAACAGCCCGGATGGACTCATTCGATTCATGAAGGCACGTATATCAATAACGAATATAGAACAAAAGTGTTATCTCAAAAGTTGTCGATATTCAGATTTTTGAAATTTCAGACTTTTGATTTTTACTTTGACTGAGACCTGTGTCGATAATTCAGTCCCAACTAGACCCCAAATGAGATTTTTGATGAAAGTTTCATTATCTTTTGTCCAGTAGTTACGAATCAATTTATCAAATAAGAAGCTGATATAGGGTAGCCAACGGGCTGCACCAAAACGAATGGCATATCAATTAGGCTTCGTCTACTATATTCATCTATTTTGTCAAAACTGTAACGTCAACGTTGACAATACTGTTAACTTGTTAATGAAAAATATTTTTTTCAAACAGTAGTTACTGAGAGTAGCTCCGGATGGCGGACGGTGGCCGAATGGGTTTTATTTTATTTATTTATTTCTTCTGAAACGTGAACATTTTGAGGGGGGAGAGGGGTTAAAAAATGTTTTTTCCTGACTGCTTACAAAGCTTTGTTATTGAAGATAATAAAGCCAAAATGATTGGCAACCACTGAAACGTAAAGGTATGTGGAAATGTTGATTTTAGAGGATTCAATTATAAAAATTAGTAATCGATCAAGAAAAAAGACCGTAACCCCCCATAAAATTTGCTGCCATCAATTATCACAAATAGGGTCTGGTTGGGACTGAATATTGATTGTAAGTCTCTGACAATTCTCAAGTTAAAAATAAAAGGGCTGAAATATCCAATAATCAGAATGTCAAAAACACTAGAAATGACACTAGTCTTTTTGTCTTTGCTGTTGAAAGATATCCCTTCTAAGGATCCAATGAGCCCACTCTGACCGTTTTTCGTTCATCCTAAATAACTTTAGTGTTTAAGGAGTTATTTATGGCAAAGTCTGCTCATAGTCGGTCTCTTACGAAATTTTCCTAAATCAAAATTTCTACTAACATTTTCCGTTTTAGACCATTCTGATCAAACTTCGTTTTGTATGTGTGTGTCGACAAATCCTTGTAAAAAGCTTTACCATTACTAAAGTTTTCATCCGATTTAGACGAAATTATCCGGGAATACGCGGGCTATTTAGTAAATGGTCCCTTATGAGTATCAATACTCACAAATCAATACATTGGACAACGCAGAACCAAAAGTAAAACCCACCAAGCTGCAATTTTTCAGTTCCTAATTGTCCAATCGCGCTCAAACATGTGCAGTTGTCGAGAAAGGACGGTCAAATGGTACCATACAATTTTAGCACGAAAAACGCCCAACAGGCCTGCAATACAAGTCGACTTACCTTTTGAAGGGGTTGATATCGGCGGGAACATGTCTCTCAGCATTCCGTCTTATGAATCGTTTCATCAAAATTCTATACTATATAATTTTGGATTATTTAAAACATTTCACAGATCTATACATTTACGTTATCTGTACCATAAAGCTATGTGACGCCGATTTGGACAGTTTTATAATTCAAGAGATTTGGCAAAACCAGGCAATGACGGCCCAGGGAGGGCTTTAGCTAACTAAATGTAGCCTATGAAACCAACGAGGATGGTGATCTGTGAATGCTTTCATTTAGTGTAATTACTATTTATAAAAATGTTGAAAATGGTCACTTTATTAATTTTTTAAGAGATTATGATGTTTTACTGTTATTGGAAACACATTTTACTGGGGATGATTTGGAATGTCATGCATTGTTACACTATACCACATTATATTTTGTTGTATTACATTACATTATCATAGTAGATATCAAGTAGATGAGTAAAATACGTTATCTGTTTAACAAAACTCGCATGCTGACAATTAAAAATTACAACTACCAAACTTAAACTATCTGCTGAAGTATATATGAAACATTTTCTTCTTATGAATCAATAAATCAAACTTATAAATCAATAATAGTAATGAATAAATTGTATCAGCAGATCTGCATTGAGGCAATGATACCGTTAAATTAACTCGCATAAAACTTGAATAACGTATAGTCCTAGTAAATTTGATCATGGTATTTCTTGCACGCCGTTTTTATATTGTATTTTGTAAAATATCAATTACCTACATACGTGGGATTCTAAAAAATTAAAGATAATGTTCATTAAAAAATAAAAATAAAAATAAAAAAAAACACTGAATGTAGCCAACTAAAACGGACCGACCTCCCGGATAGCTTCAAAAAAAAAAAAATGTCTTGCCCTACAAATGTCTTTCAAATAATATATAATATATCTATTACTAATATATGTAGTATGTTTCTTCCTTCAATAAGTATTTTCCCAATCTATCTATCTATTACATGTGGTTCATCCTCTGGAATAATAGTTTGTTTTCCCTACGATGGTTCCACCTTTACAACCCACTTATCCCGAAATATGGACAAAAAAACTTCTCTCAATAATCCAAAGTGAAATAGGAGCTTCAAGACTTAATTTCACCGGCCTGATATCCGACACAACAAAAGAAGGTGAGTTTATTAAGCCGGTGACGCGAGTTGCCGTCACTTATCCGCCCGGATGACTTCACCGACCACCGAAATCCGAATTATCACGTGTGCTGGAAACCCCACGTTGTTGCTTTCCGCGCGATAGCGCGTTTCCGAAAACGAGAAAGAGCTTTGAGAGTATAAATTTGTGGTACTGAACTAACTTGACATCACCTGCTCACCGCAGCTTCTGAGATCAACATGGTAAGTCCCATCCTTCTTACTTACCCTTCCAATAGTGAAGTTTAGAGACACTTTGGAACCGTTGTACAACTATTACATTCCATACATACATTCAGAATAATAAATCACATTCACATTTAAATTATAATAGCAAAAATAGTTGGGCATCGACATTCATTTCAATTGATTAGTAGTGGACTCATTAAAAACCACGTAATATTGTTCATATTCTGCTCCACATGTTGGTTCAATAAACCGTGATTCCGCCGTATTTGACGTCTGTGATTACAAACCACAACAACATTATTCAAGGCTTCTCACTCAGTCACAAAAACTAGTAATGATCCTACCACAACTTTTCTTTTTTGTTTCTTTTAACCTTCTAAGTGCACACTGAATTTCCGACTTATTGTTATTTAGGTAATAATTTTGTATTTTTATTTCAATTATTACCATTTTTTCACTATTTTTATCGGCTTTGGCTTTGTAATCTACTTATAGGAAGCGGGAAATTTTTTCCATTTTTTAGGAGATAGAATGTGGTTTTCCGTCCGTCTGCCTGTCAAAAACCTCGTAACAAGCTCAATTTCCATAGTTAATCCGATATTGATGAAATCCTCAGAAAATATGTGGATTAAGCTGTGTTTAATCGCTGGAAAATTAATAGGTTCACAACTCATATGCAAACTGAAGGGTTGTCCTTTCGATCTCGCTCCAATTCGGAACGAGAATGGGAACTTACGATTTGTTCGCCCCCAAACGAGACTTGTGTTTGGTGGGCATTGATTATTCTTTTCTTTCGTTCAATTATTTTAGTCAAACCTATTGTATTAGCTTAGAAAATGGGGAAAACCCGAATGAATTTCCTGTTTTCAGGCTGATACATTTTTTCTCGAACTATAGGGCCGTAGCGACATAAAGGTTTCCACCAAGTTCAATAACAATCCAAAAAGATGTAGAATTTAAGCTTTTTGAAAGATTCAAGGGACATGAATGTCGAGAAATATTTATGTAGGTTTGTTGCGCTAATTCTATTGAAGATAGAATAAAGATGTCATCGAGTTGAAATTTATATCAGATTATAATTTCGGCTTTCCACATCAACCTTCAAATTTGAGGGCGATCAGACAACTAGAACCTGAAAATAATTTACGTGGACCTTACGTGAAGTATTGAATGTTAAGGATTACAGTCATAGGATCATCCATGGCATAGCCCGCACGTTCCCAGAAAATTCTATCAAAATCGGCTGAAAATCGTGGGAGCGGAGCTTCTTAGAAAGATCTGCGAACACTGGATAGATAGACACACAAACAGAATGACAAAGAACTTGAATTGTTCAGAATGGTGTTTAACGCAAAATGCGAGTTGAAATTTCGATTTTCTAACGTACAGATAAGATTTGGATTGGATTTGGATAAGATTTTGGATCTGTTAGGGTGAATATAACCATGTAAATATGGGTACAAATTTGATTGATCACGGAATCTTTTATGGACAGAGAATATCTGAACCATAATTTATTATTCGCATTAAACTTCTTCTCTTTTTTCCCAGGTACTCAAGACATTCGCAATAGTATGCCTTATGGCGGCAGTAGTTTACAGTTTACCGCGAGCTCTACCACGGACAGAAAGCTTGCGAGAGGTGGAAGGCCTACACTTTGACTTTTTTCCTGAAACAGGGATCAAATTGAGGAGCGAAAAGAGTGATCGCTTGAGCAGACCTTACCGATGGAAGAGGCAGAATGCTCCAGTTAATGGATCAACCTCCACTGAAACTATTAGTACTGCTTCTGCATCCGGCGGAGGAGTAGGTGTAGGTGGAAGTAATAATGGATTGGGTATTGGTATTGGTGAGGGTTGGGGATCAGCAAGTAGTGATAGTAGGGTTGCAAATAAGGGAATTGTCGGTGCAGTTAACGGTGATTCCAATGTCCCAAGCACTAACATCAATTGCACTAATATACCATTCGATGAAATTATACGAAAAATTAATGAATTGAACGATTATGTTAGCCTTATAACGAGCAATTGCAATGGGCAGTTTAAATGCTGCACAACTAGTAAGGATGCTGCTGAATCACCAACCTCTACGGGCGAATCTTCTATCAGTAATGGAGAAAGTAACCCAGCTGTAATTGCGGACCCAACTACTGAAATTGAAGAACCTCGAGAAGGCGAACCGCCCATTAATCCTGATGCCAATGATTCCATGGGTGTTAGTGATCCCGTCCAAAACAGTGGTCCAACTGGTGAAACTTCGTTAGGCGAATCCAGTGATGAACCTGCACTGACAATACCAGAACATGGTAACGACGGCGCTGAGCATCCAGGCAGTGGCCTATCAGGCGGTGTGGGCCCAGACAGTGAAGACCCAAACAGTGGGGACCTAGGCAATGGAGGCACAGGGATTGTGGACTCTGGCAATAGAGACAGCATCAGAGTGGACCCAGGAAGCGAGGACCAAGACAGTGTGGACCCAGCCCATGAAGGCAGTGTGGAGGCAGTGTGGACCCAGGCAGTGTGGACCCAGACAGTGTGAATTCACCTGCTAAAACTAATGTACCTCAAGGGAATACCGTTGAAATCAGCATGCCAAGTGATTCGTCTTCTCATATTGACGGAAGTTCCCAAGATGATTCCAATGATGGATCTACAACGACTACGCCTGGAAACGGAAACAACCACAATGATGATCCAGGTAATGAGGGCCAAGACATTGCAGACCCAAATGCTGTAACTGGTGGAGGCAGCTCACTTCCATTGAAGGGGAGCATGCCCGCCACTGACGGTGGTGAAACCGAGGAACAAGCAGAATCTCAAGCAAGTAATGCTCCCATTCAAGAAGCCAGCGGCGGACAAGACCCGACAACCCCTGTTACGAACCCATCCGCCGGGACTTCGGAGACTAGTCAAGGCGGCGAACCTTCAAGTGCTAACAATCAACCTACAGGGAACACTTGCTGCCTGGAAAACGGATCAACGAGCAAGAAGAACAGTAAACTAAATGAAATTCTAGATTCGATACGCAAGATTCTCGACGTATATCGAAACAAGACATCGTCACCGCCAGAAGTCAACATCTACATTAAAGGTGGGAGAGAAAACGTTCAATGTGTAACTAAATGATTACTATCATGATAATTGACCAAAACAAATAGTTGGTCAATTTTTTCAACCATTTAGTAATAATTTGAATAGTGCCTTTAAATGATACTTCTTCACCAAACTTCCAAGTAGATAGATTGTATTGCTTTGATCGATATTCATTTTTAATCTTTTATTAAATTCCTCGACTATTCACAAATGTTGTAGATTTAAATCTCATATGCATACAACAGTTGTTTTCCAAAATCTTGAAGTTTATGAACTGGAGAAAATTTCGTAGATAATAGGTAATAAATCGTTAGGAATTCATTTTTTCCTTGTGTAAAAATAGTAAGAATTTGAAGAAGTAACGAATACCTACCAGGTGGCACGAGAGATGTAGAAAACCTAAAATATTTAACAATACACACTTGAAAATGGTCTAAACTGGAGGGTATTTAAGGTTTTTTTGGAAAATGATCTATAAAAAACTGAAATAAAAATTTAAACCAATCCACACTCTTTTGTATTGTCCTAATCTCTGATTTTCTCGGAATCTCCTTTTTTAAAGTGGGTGATGGGCCCCTTAATTCTGTTCTGAGAGAGTTCTAGTTTACCCCATTGTGGGCTATACTGGGTCAAAGGTATTTGGAAATTATTCCAGCTTTAAAACACCAACCTGTGAGTTGAACTGTTTTTGAGCTTTTAAAAAAATGTTTGGAGACACAGGAAACACCCCAATGAAAAACATTTTGGGAACTTGAAGAAGACAATTTTGTCACTTCTTGTTTGAACATGATGAAAATTACAGTACACCGTCCTCAGGCCCGTCGCAAAAACGTCGAGAGCCGCGAAAATTAGTGATAAGCTATTCATAATAATTATTAGCCACCATTTTTATGGAAACCTGGACAATTATTGTAAAAATGCAAATTTGTCCCGGATTACTCCATTTCTCCTAAATATATTTGAAACAAATCAAATGTACGTCCACCATTCGTAATAGAAACGAGTGAAACATTGTGATACTAAAGAAGTAGTGCAATTCTTTTCCCTCTTCTAGCACAAGGTTTACCTTGCTCAACAGCTGGAGGTAAAGAAATTAAAAATGCATAACCCAATCATTCCATGGAAATGTGGATTGAATATGGATGGAGATATGGGCATCGGGAGTAAACATAATGCTATCATAATACAGTCCAACACCAACAATGTTAGTACCGACTTTAAATTATGTAACATCATGTGTTGAATGTAGTAAACAAAAATATTTATGCACTCAGTGATATCAATTAATCTTAAATTGAGTATTTTGGTTCAGTGAACATTGTGATTTTCGACCAACTCTAACAATATATATGACAATTGGAAAAATAATAGAAAAGTTAGGTAAAAAGACACGAAGTACATAGTTCTGATTAGAGTAACTCGAGGTAAATGGCATCGGTGTATGTATGAATTCTCAATGTTAGCTATCTATCTGCATACTGAAAGGAATTTTTTATATCAGCTAGCAGAAAATAATGACATTGACAATTATGATCAATAACTGAATATTTTGGGGGCTAATTGAAAGAATCGTAGCACAGAGCGCCATCCAACGAATGCTAAAACGGTGGGCATTGAATTATCCCATTCAAGAAATCAACGACGGACAAGACCCAACAACCACTGTTACGAACCCATCTGCGGGACTTTGGAGACTAGTCAAGGCGGCGAACCTTCAAGTGCTAACAATCAACCTACAGGGAACACTTGCTGCCTGGAAAACGGATCAACGAGCCAGACGAACAGTAAACTAAATGAAATTCTAGATTGGAGGAGAAAGTAACAAGGATTTAGGACTTATCCTAGGAAGTGCATTTTACCCACCATTGTTTTTCGCGTGTATAAACCAGTAGCCTTTCTAGAATTACTTACACTAAAATGTAGCCATTTTCGAAGGATACTGCCTTGATAACTGAGGGTGCCACATGGGAGATTGAATTTAGTGAGGATAAAATATGAAACAACCTGGTAGGACAGTGGATTCAGTAGGATCCCTTATTGAACAATAAAATGCTGAAATTGATTAATTTTGAATGAATCAAACTATATATTGGTGACAAAATATAAATATTACACTACATACATGGAAACCGAAGCACCTGTTCCAGTGAGTAATTCCCACCGAACGTCCATTGCCCCTCCAAGTTGTTAGTGTTGTTCGTTTGTAGTGTGTTCATTGTTGACCGTATGCATGGTACAAACATATGTTCGTATTCGAGTGACTACAACTTTTGTTTGTGATTTTCAATTATGAAAATTTTTAAAAACTTTTTATCCCCTGAAATGTTGGCTTTTTTACGTTTCAAAATGTGTAGAATCTGAATATCGTAAAAATGAATGTTAATATATATATGCGTGGACATCATGAAAATCATCTAGTATCATGTGAGGATCACATCATCTGATTTAGTTTCAAGAGTTCCTTTTGAAATCGGGGTTTTCAAGTCTAACATAATATAATTGTGGTAGGTGCTTTATTTTACCTAGCTTGATTTCAGTTCTTCTACAAGTGGATTCTACATTCTAGATCGTATTCATGTACATCATACTACAACATTGTAAGTAGGTATTGACAAAAAACTGAACCAGTTTTCAAAGCTCTTCACCAACGAAGAGATGGGACTTGATCTCAAAAAGCAGCAAAAAACGGGATTTCCTCTTGCTAGGAAGGTTGGTGGGTAGAAATTGCATTACAGTAGCTGCCTAGAATATTTTCATCCTAATCATTGCAAGCAATAATTATTTATTTATTTATCTATGTATATAATACTGCACAAGCCCAATTAACACAAAAAGATAAGTATGCAAATGATAAAAAGTTATAACAAGATAGATAAGATCATGAATAACAATATGAAATAGCTAATACAGATATTGGGAAGAGATAGCGTCGAAGACCGGGGAGAACATTGAAAGTACCTACAGGGAACAAGGACAATACAAACTATTTGAGACACAGCCTATAACACATTGCACAGAAACACCAAGCCCACAACCCCTCCCAGTCCTCAGGTCCTCTTTGTCCAGGGCCAAGCGATTTGCTTCGCGAGGAAGCCGGGAAAGGGGTCGGTGAAGCAGGTAATTGGTCGCGCTGAAGTCAACGAAGAACGGAGCAGTGTCGCATGGCATACTGAGGGACTGCGAATCCAATCTTGGACAGCAATGCAGGGGAATCAACCAGGCCAAAAAACCAGGCCTTGAACCTGACCTTTATTAATCCTTATCTCCTGTCAGAATTACGGATGAACTCTGCTATTATTAGGTACACTATCAAGATCTTTTCTAAAATCCATCCATAACTTGTCCGAAGGGAAAACAGTCCAATCTGTAAAATAATCGGTTTTGATAAATGCTGTCTAGCAGTCGGATCTTTTTGTGACTATTTCTCGGGGCATCGCAGTCCCAAATTCGCTTTTTCTAAAATTGATTCCTCCTTCTCTTTCGACGAGAAAAAAACAACAGTGAATAACCGTTTAAACTCAATCTGACTTGATAGGAGTTTAAATTCAAAAAACGCTCTATTGAAAGATTGATTACGGCAGTATCCGTTATTTTTCCAATTTTTTCTAGGTTGAACGGATTTAGCTTTATTTAGGGGAAGTGGCCCTAATGTGCTTTGAGAAGGTATCTAATCCGAAAATAAGAAAAACCTTCGTATACTAATTTGCAGCCTTTTAATTAAATTATTAAGCATTAAGTTCGTTGAAGTTTCATCTAAACTTAGATGACTGTCACGTTTTTACAACTTACCTTTGCTTTAATTCACCACGCATTGGCTTGTGGTTGTTGATCGATTTGCAGAGTCCTTCGATTCTCAGCAAGAGTTTAGCATTCTTATTAGGAATGAACGAATAGATGTTCTTGGCAGAACGAAACGTCACACAGTTTCAATCGTTCCTTTCCTTAACTGAATGCCAATCGGTTTACAATGTTCGCGAAACGGTCGTGAAACTGATCATACATTGCTGCATTACGTACAACGTTTAGACTTAAATTGTTTGATACAGCTTTGAACTCCACAGTGCGTTTGTCTCTGGGTGCATTTAGGACGACACCATCAATGCGCTCCTTGGAGGAGAAGGAGAACCTCCGCTATGTGTGCGCCGTAATATGGTATATAGAAGAGAGTCTGTCAAAGTATTAGCTGAGCAGGAACAGGTACCCAGTAGACGATTATGACCTAAACCTAGTATTAAAAACACCAACCCTCTTCCAACCTAACACAACAATGTACACACAACCCTTTCAGGGGACCATACACGTCTCCCGTCTATCTCTTCTTTATACTTTGGATGTGCATGTAACATTGAATTTGAACTGCTCTTTCCCTGGAATAAATTACTCGAAACGTAATATATCCTTGAGGGAGCTTGCACCATTCACTGTAGCTATGCTTGCAGGAAAGTACGCTTCACATTACAAGGTGATGCACCAAAAAGAGCGACTGGAGTGGGAGTGGATATTTATGATGCAGAAACCGATCTATCATCTTCGTTTAGCCTACCATCATCATTCCCGATCAGTAGCGCTGAAATGTTCGCCATCAAGCTAAGTAGCTCTAGAAGAGACCATGAAACGAAGGTTCACCCAAGAGATTGTGATTCTCACGGACTCAAAAGTCGCATGTCAGCAGCTCTCACAGATTCACCAAGGTCAATGAAAAAATTATATATCCTTTGACATTGCCAAATTATTACGGAACGCAACAAGACCTGTTACTATCCAGTGGATTCTCTCACATATAGATCTACGAGGAAACGATAGAGCTGATAAAGCAGCCAAACTTGGAGGTGCAGCAGGAGAAAGATGTGTCCAGGCCCCAATCCCTCTCACAGATGCATTACGTGCTGCGGAAAGTTGCTCTCCATGAATGGCAAACCTGGTATGACGCATTTTCAATGGATAAAGGCATATACCATTATGAAATAATATCCCAGGTTCATAAAAAACCGAAATTGTTGAATTTGCAACTATCCTGAAGTGACATGGTCCAGTTGGTCAGGGTGCGATGTGGCCACGGTCAGGTGAATCGCAGCCTGTACCTCTTTGGCCTAAGCGATTTCCCTGAATGTGAGTTCTGCGAAGACCAATTACAAGATATGACAAACAAATTACAAGAGTGCCCACTGTTCAAAGAACAAAGATATCTACTAAGTCCTTTTGTACACCGAGACCTCAGAGAATTTCTACGAAATGGAACTCTTGTAGACCATAAAAGACTTATAAACTTCATGAAAGGTACCGGAATTCGAGTGTAGTGTTATGAAAGTTAAAAAAATTGTATTTAACAATCAGTTATTGTAAATGTAAGTTATAAGACAAAATACTCTGTAACTTAACTGGTTATATGTTACAATTATTGTGACGCAACCAATAAAAAAAATTGTAAAGCCAACCGAATTTTTTAATGTTAGACTACCACATTCATATTCCTACGGGGATTCAATTTTCGGTCGGAGACGAACCTATTCATTGGGGAGCAAATCATCAGCGACTTTCGGAGACATACGAACACGTTTATTAGCGCAGACATCATATCGGTCTCATTTACATCTGACTCGTATGTAGACCATTTTCGCGGGTCGATGATATCAGCAGATGCAGCCTATCACTTTCTAATTATCAGCGACGTTCAGTCCACCTGGGATGAAAGGAATCTTTTATTTGTTGATGTCATCGTCTCATTTCATTATCCTGGCAATGGCTAAATAATGCATCAGCTCCAACCACTTATATATTCGGGCGCTCTTCGGCGTAGCTGTCATTCAACGCAACAACTCAGAGATTTCAAAATGGTACGTATTATTATACTCATTAAACTGTACATTTCAAATAACAGATCAGTTTCAGTTATCAATTCGACACTTATTGATTTTTTTTGTGGAAGATAAAGCTATCGTAACATCATAAATACTTACTTATTCCATAATGTTAAAAAATCAATTTAAAAAATCGGTCCTAAAAGTAGCAAAAGCATTTAATGGATAGTTAACATATTTTATCACACTTATTTCTTGGCTCACATTTCAAAACAATTGACCAAAAAAATACTAAAATTAGGTACTTACGGTCTACCACCGTGAATGACACTTTTGGTTTTTATAATGAAAAAAATTACGGGATTAACTTCTAGTGCTACTCCTTACTTTTAATTGCTGAAGTTAATAGTTGACTAAATTTGTCTACAACCCACCTAATATTCTCCTGAGAAAAAAAAATTAATTAGAAAATTCATATTTATTTAATTTTTTGCAGAGCTTAGTGTGTTCTAAATGTGCTGTTCAACTAATCCGACCTTTCTTTATGAATAGGTATTTGATTTTATGGCAATAAAAAAACTTATTTCAAGGGGGCATTGAATACGTGTATGTGTATAAAAAGTGTTGAAACCCAAAGGTACTAATATTTTCAACCCTCTACATTATTTCCATCGAAGGATAAAAAGAATACAGTAAGCGTTTACCAAGTTGGGAGTGAAACATAACCTCCTCATCGGTATCAGCAACATGAATATATAGACATATATGAACATGAATATATAGATCATTAAAATGTTGTAAAATAACCTTGAAAGATATATAATGTCTTGAAATCGATATGAGGTTATAGGACTGCTCTTCCCCAACTATTCTCAAAATTTGATCGACATCGTACCATATATAACCAGAGAAAATTATGCTCGGCGGATAAAAACAAGCTCTATCATATTTAAATGTTACGAGGATTCCACGTCCGCCCATGTGCAGTAGCTGCTAATGATACTATCGCGTTGACATTGGTTTAAAATTATCAGACAGTTCTTCCCAAACTACTCTGAAAATATTAGCGCTCTCAAACCTCTAGAAAATGAGGAAATGATTTCTGGATTATATATTTGCGATTGATGTCTGGGCAACGAAGCGTGGGTGAATATATATCTGAACATTACCTGACAATGTCATCAAAATCGGATAAAATCGTAGGAATTAAACTTCTTACAAGGATCTGGAGACAGACTGACCAACAGACACGAAGAGGAAATTTTTCGGAATGGTCTGAAACGTAAAATGAGAGCGGAAATTGTGAGAAAAGGGAGAGAAGAAAAAAAAGTTATTCATCTCCCGGAAACGAAAACAAAGCTTCTCATCTACCTGATGTTAGACTCGGAAGCAGAAGTTCGCCCAAGTACACCAAAAAGAATAATATAATATTATTATTTACAGGGTGGAAGGGGAGAAGTAACGAAAATTGTTTTTCCGTTAATATGCATAAAAAATGTAATAAATTCCCACCAACCCCACTTTATTATCTCAACCCGTTTTTGGTTTATTATTCAATAATAAACCATTGCAATCGCTCTTGAGAAAAAAAAATGCTAACCCCCCCAGAAAATTTCATGGTTTACGTTTCAAAGGATGTAGAATCCGAATCTGCAATAACAATTTTTCTGTCCGTCCGCCGTACGCGGACGCACGATTTCTCCCAAACGGCTGGAGCAAAAAAGCTGCAATTTTCAGGAAAAATCCATGTTGGTCCGACGACGCCCCAGTTCTTGAGCCAGCTCTCTCACTTAATTTAAAGTGCCCTTTAAGGGTTGTCAAAGTTTTGTAAAATCCCTAAAAACCTCAAAAAAAGTCAAAGCGGCCTAAATGTGTACTGTTTTTGAAAAACACTCCACGACGAATCGAATGATTCCCTTCACAGGTCCGTAGGTCAAAACATTCCCGATCTATGGCCCGATTTATGGCGCCAACATTCGCGTTATTATTATTTTTGTATCCTAAGTGTGTCCTACTTTGTGTCCTAAGTCAGTAACCTAGTGACGTTGTGATGTAGTGATGTAGTAATGTGGATACTGGAGTGAACTCCTAAAAGGCTTTGTAGCCGATACACGGGTTGAAGCATTCTGATAACCATAAAAAAGCACTGAAGCAAATCAAAGCTTTTCTTCAAAAAGCATTGAAGAAATTCAATAATCGCTCTATAACCTGTGAAACACGCACACTCCAAGGCTTAGTAGAAATTCAAATCATGAACGTAAGCCAATTGAATAATAAACCCCATTGGAAGAATTTGCAGCGTTTTTTTTAAACCACGTTTTTGACATGAAAACCCACGTTTCTCCACTTTAAAACATTTTTTTCTACTTTTGACCACATTTTCGGATTCACCGTAAAATTTTCTTTACAACCATTGAACATTCATAATCATAAACGAACCCCTAAGGACTGCAATTGCAGTTCAAACATTGAAATTTTGTTTAAATTGCTAGTTTCTGAATTCCTTTTATTTTTACTGCACTTCCAAAAAACGTGCTGGAACTCGTCAAACCTCAAGAAAACTTGAAAATTTAATCAGCTTTCTAATGGTATGGTCAACTTTGCAATTTCGCGTCGATCCCATGGAGAATTTCCAGATTGAAGGTGAAAAAACGTTAGGCACCTTCCGGTCTAAAAAGGAAGATATTCACGTTTTCTTTTGCCGTGAGTCTGTAGGTAAACTAGCATTCGCAACCCTATGTTTCAAGAATATTTCAAGCGTGAAAGGAAGTCTGCATTTTTTACGGACTATCAACATTTGTTAGGAGTGTGTGTTCTGCATAATTCATATCAGTAAGGGATTACGTTTTATTATGTCGCTATAACCTATGTTTAACATTGATTTATTTTCCAGGGATCTATGTACATGTAGATGAGTTATCGCAACAAAAATAATAAACCTTTGTTGCACCGTTTTTCTATTTTTGTTCAAGGCGTGGCTGAGTACATACGCATGTTTGGTGATGATCTTCAGCACAACTGTGGTGCACTGTAGACCCCTCGATTCAACGCTCCCAGCTGAGAGTACAAGTAGCGACACACCGTCGAGCAGCATCAACAGTGACGATACAATAACAGACGTTGAATGTGACGACGTGAGAGATAAAGTGATGTTAGCAATGGTTGAGGTCATCAAAACCATGACTGACTTTATAAACAATAATTTACCAGTCACTATAAGCGTTCATTGTCCCTCTTGTATTGACTGCAACTCTGATTGCAGTATACCGATAGTAAGCTGAAAAGAATGAGGGCGCATAGTACACATAGAAAGGACTGCGTTTTGGAATGGGAGTAGCTAGTTGTTTTAGTAAAATCATCGTATACAAGTAGGGGCCTTAAGCGTAGTTGTGCAGGCTTGTACTGCTAATAGAGCCGGTACTTCTTGTACATTTTGACTGGAAGTACTACTAAGTATAAAGTTAACCCAATTATTATACCAAGTTAACTGTCATTCCTACTTTTCTTGTATCCGATGGTGGAAATTTTTTGTCCAAATCTCAAGATACTTGTAGTGGCCTCGCTCGCTCAACTTAGAGCCAGAAAACATTTTCTCAGCAGAGAGAGGCAACAGAAGCGGGTTCCGCCAAGCTCATTGACAAATTTACCAAGATTGCATGTTAAGACAGTTTTTTTCATCCAATATTAATTTGAAAATCCAATTGAATTGAGAATTTTTCCCTGAAAATTCAGGAGTTCGGATTTTTATATGTACAATCAATGTACAATCAATCAATTGTGTGTTTTTACTGAGTACATAACCGATTTCAAAAAATAAACCTCGAAGTGTATATCATCTAAATTTAACCGTAACGGCATCCCAACTACTCCTCGCCATAGGTGATGACTCTTAATGACACGAAGACTGAACGTTGACATCGTACAGGCTGTAATTGCAACTGATCGATTACTAACAATAATACTTTTGTTATGATTATCAACTGCTAATGGACATTTGCCAGGCGAACACATACTAATGTTGTATTGAACCTTCATTTATTAAAAAAGAATTGTAGTAATCTTTCGAATTTTTCTTACCTACCTCAACCAAAATATGATTACATATTCAACATTGTATGGATAATGCATCTTGTCAATGAAAAACGATTGATTAATTCCCAACAATTATAATTATTATGGGATGAGTGCATTTAGTCCTGACCACGTGTTCAAATATAAATATTAACTATAGAACTGTAATTTTATCACGATGATTTGTTCACTACACAACGTAAGATGGTAAAGTTGAAATGTATTTAATTATTATGGGATGAGTGCATTTAGTCCTGACCACGTGTTTAAATATAAATGTTAACTACAGAACTGTAATTTTATCACTATGATTTGTTCACTGCACAACGTAAGATGGTAATGTTAAAATGTATTTGTTACTACATATCTACCGCTCGAGTTCGAATTGTGACTTCTTTGCGTCTGCTGTATTTACAACACACTAAAAACTTCCGTTTTAAACTTGGATAGATCATCATTCCTAAACTACTCAGCTGAGAGAGCAAGATTGGTTGTTAATATCATTACAAATTCAACCACTGAAACCGTTTTCGGGTTGAAAAATGTGGAATTTATTAGTCCGTTCATTAGTGCGATCATAAATATAGCTATAACGTGTATAAAGTAGCTCAATATTTTACTAGTTGAAATTACTAGCAGAACACACATTGGGCACTGTTGTTTCATAATTGCATGCCTGTAATGATTAGCTCAATTTAAAATGGGAGAGTGCTCATTTGTTAGCACCCCCAATGTGATTTTTGACCCGAGTTTCATTAAATTTCGTTCATTAGTCTCGGAGCGAAACTCTTGACGGCAAAAGAACAGCATTTTTTTTGTTTAATTCGATATTCCAATTCCTCGAAACCTAAAACCTCTTCAAACGTAGAGCAGCACAGTTTGTGGGGATTAAATTTTTTCTTGCCCGATTCCAAAGTTTCAAAATTGAAAATAATAATAGTGTTGGAAATAAGGTTACTACTGCACCTCCCTGGCACTTTTCCAATGCTCATCTGATGACAAACTACCTACAACAATAACAAGTACCTACATCCAATCTATGCTTCAAGAATGGAGGATCAAGAGGACTTCCTGCCGTCTCTTCGTCTTTTGTTTTTGCAACACCTGCGCTCTCGTCCTACGCATCTCTTTGAAGAAATCTTTTATCAAAGTTTGATAATCAAACTCACTTAATTTCCGAGACTTGTACTTGTGGTACCTTTGTTTTGGTTAATACACCTCGTTCTTCCGTTTGACTAAATCTTGTCTGTCTAGAAGTGATTACCAGTATTCTAAAATAGGATTAAACCGTGAAGTTCATTGGAGTGATGACACAACGTTCTGTAAGTATTGCAATAATTTGTTGAATTCTATTGCATCACGAATCGTTGTAGTTGTATCATCAACAATAACTAAATTGCGTTCTCTCGAAAACGAACCAAGAAGGTCTTAATTATCAATCGAGCGCGCTCAGAACTGAACTACGGAGCCGTTTCGTTCAGGTACTATGATCAATAATGGACAAAGAACCAACTCGGTAGGGAAATGAAAGTGCTTCCATGTAGTTTAATGTTTCCAGTTTTTCACCAATGTATAGTTTGGTTCATCCACAAATGATCAATTTTAGCGGTTTAATATTCTGCTCAATATTCGCTGATGAATAGCTTTTTGCTTTGGAGTTTCGATGTCCATTTTCGTCTTCAATTCGCACTTGTTCGCAACTACGATCCCAGCAAAACGGGATCAGTTCGCATTTCGCAACTGTACGGACGGAAACTGACGAACGGTGCGGGCCCAGTGGACGCGGTCCCCCACTGAGCTACCTGTTGGGATCGTTCGTCCGTTTTGGTGCGGGTTCGGCCGAATTGATTTCGCAGCGTTTCGCAGCTCTCCTGATCCAGTGGACGAGTAGCCTTATACTCAGGAGGTATTGATTGACGGAATCGTGTGTCCTTTTTTTTCAATGCTGGGCCTAATAAAATTCATCAAAACATTGAAGTTGGCCTTCGACATTCGAGGAAAATTTTTAAACAACAGTTCAACACCACGTACTTGTTTCAGAATTTTATAATCCCGATCTTTTAAAAAACTCGTCACCCACACTGATCACTTTCTTCTTCTTTGATTTGATAACTGAAAATGCAGAAGAAGTATTGGTCCATGATGAGCGATGGTTGCACGAAAAGTGAAGCGCGAATGTGGACAGGAATTGCTTGTCTTTCGGGCATGCGTCAAAGGCATGCCCCATAGCGCAAGTTGAAAGAGGCAAGTGGAAAGAAGTTGAAAGATGAAAGCGCACAAGTGTGGACATACCATTACTTCCTTCACTGATTTATCGCCCAGCATTTCATTCACTGATTGGCGCTCTGTGCTTTGTTTTTTCAATTAGATCTTGAGCCGTACAAAGCCATAATTGTCAGTTTCATTACTTTCTATCTGTTCATAGTAAACAATCCCTTTATATTAGCAGATAGATAGCAAACAAGTAGTACTCACACGTACAGCGGAGCCAACTGGAAAAATGGATCAGCAACCCAGACGTACTGCAAACTAAATATATTATAGCCTTGATACACAAGATTGTCGACGGACACCAAAACAACAAATCGTGATCGACTGCACTCAACATCTGCTTGAAAGATGGGAGAGAAGTGTGTAGCTAAATGATTACGATCATGATAATTGACCAACAGATGTTTGTTCCATTTTTTGAACACAAATATGAAAGCTCATTATAAAAATCCATCACGGTGCCTCATCTCAATTTTTGGCAATTCTCGACGTTCTTGCGACGAGAGTGAGAACGGTGTTTTAAAATTATCATCATCTTTAGACAAAACGTGACAGAATTTTCAATCATTTTCTATATTTTGATTTTCATCTTTGCACTCCTTTTGCAGTTACCTTCTTCTTCAAGCTCCCTATATGTTTTTCGTATTTTTTTCATTCGGTCATCCCCTGAAGAATCTAAATATTAAATTTTTCTCGTCAGTTAAATCTATATTTCCAAGTATTTTTTAACTTTAATGACCCATTCCTGGGCGTCAATGAAAATTTGTTTAAAGCCCAACAATTATGCCTGAATTATGCTGTTGTGGTTAGTAATCACAGACGTCATTTACGGGAGATTCATAGTTTATTGAACAACGGGACGAACAATATGGGGTTTAATATAAGCAAAATTGAGTGATTTTGTATAAAACCACGAATAGTATATTCAAATGAATGTCACTGTTACCAACTATTTTTTATAATTTATAATAATTATAATTTAAATGTGTACATGGTTTTATCTTCTGGAGGTACGTATAGAACGTAATAGTTGTCTAAAGGTTTCAAAATTTCTCTCAATTTCACTATTCGAAGAGCACTTAAGTGAGCAAGATGGGACTTACCATGTTAAGATCAGAAGCAGCGAATAGCAGGTGATGTTGAATTAGTTCAGTACCACAAATTTATACTCTCAAAGCTCTTTCTCGTTTTCGGAAACGCGCTATCTCGCGGAAAACGACAACGTGGGGTTTCCAGCACACGTGATAACTCGGATTTCGGGTGCCGGTGAAGTCATCTGGGCGGATAAGTGACGGCTGTAAAAACCGTGAGAATTTAGGATGTTTGGAAGATCTCGGACACACGGGCAAATAGATACACACAAACATACACACATGAAACGAACGTTGTTCAGAATGGTGTAAAACGTGTGATGGATGTCGTTAGTTTGCTCTTCCCGATTCTTGAATCCACCGCCTCGGGAGATATACCAGACGCCTTGCAGCATCTGGAACATCCTCCGAGTGTTGCGGGTGTTATCTGCATTCAGCCAATGAGGGGGCAAACATTCGTCACCTCCCCATGTTACAACGAGAAATTTGAATGGAAATTTTAACTTTGTAGAAAACAAATTTTCATCTCCCGAAAGTTGAAACAAAGCTTTAGCTGCAGTAGGCTGGAAAACATAGGTATTGCGACGACGACTGCAGTAGTCGACGACGAATAGTAACTCGGTTGACTCTATTGTCCGAATTCGGAATCACTCATCCGCTATTCCCTTAGCGATTCTAATGATTCATTTTCAGCCAAAACTTATTGTCTCGCGTTAAGCGGAATGAAGTAATTTGGGTGATTCATGTGAAGTTATCATGATACAAAACGCTCGCTATCGCGCCTCCTGGAGCTTCAAACAGCTTTATATTCCGCCATCATCGCATGTTGGACTTCAGTAAAGACCTCGCTCCATATTGAAAATACCATGGTAAGTCCTAGAAATCGTAATATTACGAAAAACTTGAAGAATTTTTCACGTTTTCATTCGTTGTCACAATTTATTAACCTCTCACATAAATTTTACATTAATTAAGCCCATAAATGATGGGTTGACAGATTTACAATGAAAACTCATTGAAAGCATAATTTTGCTTCTTAAAAGGACAAACAGAAGCGGAAGCTTTGTTTCCACTTTCAGATGATGATGCATCTTTATTTTTCAAAATCAACATTTTTAAGGACTTCTACGTATTCGACCATTCTGAACAACTTTTGTTTCGAGCCTGTCGTCAATCTGTCTGTCCGCTGCCTTTCGCGTGCCCCCGAATCCTTCAAGAATCTTAAGCGCTACATTTTTCATCCAATATGGTAGCATTTCCGGAAGTATTCATGTTAGGTTGTACACGCTCCAATATGAACTTCATTGATCAAAAATCAACACTACTCTCTACAAACAGAGACATACACACCCAAACAGACAAGCAGAAAACGTTGTTGTTCAAATGGTAAAACATGTAAAGAGCAATTTGAAATTTCAATTTTGAATATAAAATGTGTCATCCTCCAAAAATAATAGCCTCCAATCTGATCAAACGGATCTGGGATAAATCGGATAAATTTAATTTGTTCAATTTGTTTAATTTGTTGTTCAGCAAAACGGGATTACATTTCCATATTTTAATTCCCAATGTTTTTTCAGTTGTCTTGTTTGTCAAGTTCCCAGTCATGAAAAGTTGAAGTTGTGTGTTTGCGATGGGGAAGGTGCGCGGACTGATAAATTCTGACTAGAGAAATTCGCTCGTTTTCAACGATATTTGAATTTTTATGTTTGTACACGTTTTCTAGATACTTGTGACGCGAATTCTTTTTGCCTCAAAATCATAGAATGGTTAAGTTGAGAATGTTTTAATTTACAGTTGTATGCTTCCTTACTGTGAGTGCCTTTGTCCATTCTATTTCTCCTTAAGGAAGCCGGTGTTTCGTCACCACACTTTGATGCAATTTAGAGAGAACATGCGATAAAAACTGTATTTGATCCCTCGTGCTTTTCATGTCTCTAAAATCAGACTTTTGTTTTGCTCTTTTGACACACTCAGTTGAATTTGAGTTAACCAATTTTCATAAAACTTGTAGATCATTTTCGAAAAATGATTTCAGTTCTCAAAAACTACTTTAAAATCGCAGAAGTATTTATTCGCAAGCGTTTGGAAGGATGTGGCAATCATCGTGATGTTTTCGAATCTAAAACATTTAGAATCTACAATTTAGATAATGAATATTTTGAGGCTAGTTCTTTTTCCACTACTCCTTTAATTTGAGCGAGATCTGACCAGAGTACCTGGAAACTCATACTTGATGCATTACATTTTGCGCATGTCCATAATGAAGTACTGCTTTTTCAACAAAGGAATTCGCTCACTATCAACAGTATTTTGATTTCCAAATTGTTTCTCGTTTTTGTAATAGTTGTGACTTTTTACCTCAAAATCGGGGAATGGTTTGGTTAAAAATGTTTTGGTCTACAGTTGTATGCTTCCTTACTGTATGTGATTTGTTCATTCTTTTTCAGCTTCGGGAAGCCGGTGTGTTGTGCTTGTTGGTGGTACTGAGTCTCTCATTTACGAGTGGAACCAGGGAAACTTCGTCTACCGGCACCCCTGATACAGATGTAGATTCAACAGTGGAAAAGGTTGAAAGCAGTTCTGCGACAGTCGCCGGCAGTGAAAGTGATAGTGAAAGTAATACAAATGTGAACGTGGTTGTTGACGGCACATCCAGTTGCTGCCCAACAAGCGACAATGGGGGTGGTGACTCCGAAGGAATCAGTTGTGACAGAGAAGATAAAATCATCAGTACGTTACTCAAAGCGTTGAATGATGTGGCAGCATCAAGCCCCCGTGGTGCATGTTGCAGTTCTCCGATCAACATCAACGTGCACTCTTCCGACCCTGTACGATGCTGTACATCACAAAACCCGAAAGATGAGATTAATGAGTAGTTTATGTGATTTGCTAGATTTCAACTTGAACTACCTGTGCACCGTTAATTATTTCATTATCGTAGATCTGACTGTGTTGTGAATATGGACAGATTGTTCTTCTCGTTTCCTGAAATTGCTACTTCGCACCACATACCTAACGGCAGGCATTTCGCCTCAGTCCTTAGAAAAGGCTACTTCTAGTTATAAATGTGGTAGAGTTAAATGCATGATATTACCTTGGTAATCTGAATGAAAATAACAATATTAGAATAAAAGTAAACCTACATTCTTAATTCAATTAATTTTAATGAAATTGGACTTTCTACATGTGTATGTAATGATACATATTATATGTAATCTGGAAAAGTGTAATATTAACCAAATAGAACTCCATTTCTTAATTGAACTAATTTTAATCAAAAACTCCTTATAATTGGTTAAAATAACTGTATTACTAATATTTCGGAAATGTTCCCTGAAAAACCATAGAAACCGAATAAAATGTCTTCATCCACCCGAAACACTGGACACTCATACAAATGAAAGGGAACTCCAGAAGAATATAAGAAAGAATTTTCTTATCATTAATAAATTTCAACTTCGTAAATCACAACAGCAAATTTTTTTTAAAGGAAGGATTTTGTCTGAATGTTTACGTTTTTATTGTCCCATACGAGAATTATATTTACACATATTGCTGAAACGGTATCAATCGACGTCTTTGATACTTTTGTATGCTGTTACAATTACTATTACCATCACCATTATGCATTTTTAATATTCTAGTTTAGTTAAGTATCGAATGTTTGTAAACATTGGGCGCTACCGAAGTAAAGTAAAAGGAAAGATAAATGAATGCCATCGCGACCCATCAGTTTACAACTACTTTTTTAATCTAATTTTTTATTGTTTGGAGGTCAAGTAAATCTGCTTTGTTCTTTCTCATTTGTTCTTGGGAGAGCTGCTTTATACATATTTTTTTACTATTCTCATTATTGTTTGGTGTTGAAAGGGAAAGCTAAATAAAAATCAATATTTACCCTGATTTCAAATCTACAAAAACCCAAACAGATTTATTGAATAAAAAGAAGAAAAAATTAATATTTGTTGATACCTACCTAATAAGGAGCTCCTCAGTGAATGATAAGGTATCTCTAAACAAGATAACAATTTATCATTTGTCCACAAACAGTGTTTCACTCAAAGTGCATAGGTAGGATGGCGATGATCTTTGTATTTATGATGGGCAGAGGCAAAACTCCAAGGATAGGCAAACTCCAGAAAAATCCTGTTTCCCAATCAATATGGCTCGAACAGGGTGTATTAAAAGAAGGATGGTTGGCACTCACCTGATTCCAGAAAAGTATAGATTCTGTGGTACCCAATGATCATCCACGGTAATCACACTGGAGAAGAATCCAATAACTGATGGATATAACTAGTGGCCACTAGATTCACTGAAATCACTGAACCTTTTTTTCTAATGAAGAAAATGGGAGAATAAAACTTGAGACAGAGGTGGTGCAAAGAAAGGTCAACTTGTTACTGACTCATGTGTAAAACCGTGGGCCTGAAGTGATTAAGAGGGAGAAGATAGGTGAGGCGTAGAGCAGGAGATGAGCTGATGCAGATGATAGGAGGATTAAGTCTGACCTGAAGTTGAAGGATTGGAGCGGGCAGCAGTGGTCCTCTGAACCAGGAACAGAAATACACATTCACCTCACTCCTAATCAGTCAAGCTTATCTAAGCCTATTGTCAATCTGCCTTATCTGCCACAGGTAGACCAACAATAACAGCTCTCAACAATAATTGTTAAAGGGCTGTTGCTCAAAAGAGAATTCACAAGCTAAGTATACAAGAGAAACAATGTTATTTATACACACCTCAAAGGAATTGAGGGATCACTTTTTCTTGAACACGTCATTGCCCCCCAGATCCATCCAAGTCACGGCATATTCATGATTGGGTATCTAGTGGAGAGTGGATGCAGGTTGTTTTTGTTTTTCTATCATAAACGCTGTGAGCGACCAGCGGTATCCAGTTCCAACATGAATCAAAACAGAATGAAATCCGAGTATTTTCGTCAAGAGACCACTCAGTATTCAAAGGAAATTCCATCAGTTTGTGAGTCGTTCATCTTTTTCTTTCCATTCCGTGACCCATGGAGGCTGGGGCCATCCTTAGACGATCTCTTTCAGAAGTCGATGTGTGTAGAGCAGTCACACTGCTGGAAGAAGGCTGTTCTCAACGCAATGTTGCTCGGCGTCTTGCGGTAAGCCAATCCGTGATTTCTAGGCTTTAGCAGCGGTATGAGGAGACTGGGTCATTCGAGACCCGGGCAAGGTCGTCCAAGGGCTACTTCCCTCACTGAAGACCGATTTTTAAGGCTAAATTGTCTTAGAAATCGATTTTCCACGGCTAGAGAACTCCAAAATGACTTGAGTAGGAGTACTGGAACCAGGGTGTCCGACCAGACTGTTCGGAATAGGCTGCGAGAAAGTGGGTTGAAGGCTCGTTGTCCCATGAAAGTTCCTCGTCTTACGAACCGCCATAAAGCTGTCGAATTCGCTCGTGAGCATAGGAGGTGGCAGCTGACATTCCTGTTTTAGCCATTTTTGTGTTTTTACAGTAGCACGTTCAGGTTACACTTCAAAAGATTGTTTTCACCTCTCAAAATGTGTTTCTTAGAAGGTAAATAAAAAGAAGAAAAAGTAAAATATGACCAATACAAAACAATGTGGAATCTGTGATCAGTTCATTCAGTGATCCCTTAATTCTTTTGAGGTGTGTAAGATCTAGTTAGTTCCTAAGTAGTTCAAGTTTAGATGTAATTAATACACATCATCATTATTATTAAGTAGAATATAGTATTGATTTTAGTTGTAAATTAGTTATTCATTATGAATTTCTATAAATATTTATTATAATTCTATTTTATATTTTATGTTTTTTGGATAAATGAACCCTAAACATTTATTATTATCATTTTTAATTAAAAAATTTTCTTTTTACACAAAGAACTTCTTAATTTTTTATTTTCCCTCTTTTTTTAAACTGCAGGCCCCAAGAATGCACACGGCAGCTCGGTGAACTTTAAAGTAGAGTTAGCCTCATGAGAATAAAAAGAGGGCGACAACGGATGTCTCAGCCACTATTTATCATTCACGAACCAAAACTTTCACAACCTAATGTTCACAGCCAGGTATATCCAGAGGTGAACCTGTAATCCAAAACCATGTCTGTATACTCCTTGAGAGTATATCGCCTTGAGAACAAAACTAACTCAAATCGTCACATGAGAGGTCTGGCGTTGTCAGCATTTGATTCAGCGAGAAAAGTTACGTATATGCCGCTTCCAACCTTTTTTCCCCGAGACTTTTGAAAAAACCTCAATTTTAACAGAAAACACACGTTTTTCGGCATTGAAAACCGTTTCATTTTCAAAAAACAAAACGATCACACTGTCAGAAAACTTACATTTCGGCGCACGTTTTACCTGGCCTGCACAGTTCCGCGTCAAGCATTAACGGGGTTGCTAGGCGAGATTAAAAACAGGCGATTTCAAGATTTTGACAAAACTGCCATTTCTCGCGGCAATCGCATATCTTTAATGCAATTAAGAAAATGTTTTCTGACATCAAATAGTTAGAAAATTTAACTTTCTTTCCAACGGTGTCATCAAACGTGAGATATCTCCAAAATGGAGAGAGTTATGACAGTTTGAATGACATAAGATCGAAAACACGAACAAAATCTTAAATCGCGAATAACTCGGAAACGAGACCTCTTTAAAAAAATTGCTCTTTAAAAAAGTTGGGTTGTGCATAACTCGTGGGACACCCTGTATATATTTCTGTGTAGGTGCGGGGTTTTGTGTATGATATGCCTTTAATAAAAAATCCTTCGTTGCAGTTACGCCTACACAATGGCAATTGAAGAAGAAGAATACAGTTTAAAGAACGAAGTTGAGAAAAAGGAAAATATAATAAGGAATATCTGGGTGACTCTACTAATGCCCAAATTAGGAAACGCTTATTCAGTGAATCCGTTAGTCCCTACGCGCACGTAATGATTCCATTCAGCCAAAACTTATTCTCTCGTTTCAAACGGAATGAAGTAATTTGGGTGATTCACGTGAAACAAGACTCTCGCTATCTCCTCTCCCGGTGCTTCAAGTAGCTTTATAATCCACCAACATCCCATGTTGGAAATCAGTAAGCACCTTCGCTCCATATTGACGATACCATGGTGAGTCCTTGAAATCGAAACATTTAAACTAACTGTTGGGAAATCGTTCACAATTTTATAACTTGTTACTTCCAATTTTCTTTTTACCTGTATTCGTGCTCGCAAGAAATGAGCTGACAGATGTATATCAAAAACTCTCGGAAACCTATTATGCTGACTTATTTATAGCTAGCGGAAACTTCTTTTCACTTCTTCTTCTTCTTCAAAATCAAAATTTCGGCGGACATTTTACGCTTCAGATCATCCTGAACAACTTTCTGTCTGTCTGTCTGTCTATCCGTGATCCTGTTTTGTACATAAATCCTTGTAACACACTTAATATTTCAATTTTCGTCCCATTTTGATTAAATAACCCGGGAATTTCATGACTCAAAAAACTATAGTTCATCCTGTGCAAGCGCAAATTTAAAATCGCATTAGCAAAGTATTCCCAGGTACTAGTAATTCAATCTAGTTTAAATTTGTATATGATAATCGTGTACGCATTTCAAAGCGACAGTACCATCAGCAGCAGCTACCTGAAACGTGAAATGTTCTAACATAATTCATTTCTACAGTTTTTGTAAAATTTCGATGAAATTTACAGAGAATGTGTGGGATAGCTGTAAATAGTCCCTTATGAATTTCATCGCTCAAAAATCAAACTTTTGTTTGCTCCTTTAACAAACTCAGATGAATTTTTTAAGCAATTTACATAAAATTTGTTGATCATTTTCGAAAAACGATTTCAGTCTGCACAAAGTACTTTAAAATCGCAAAAGTTTTCATTCGCAAGAGTCTGGAAGGATGTGGTAATGCTTCCCCGTATTGTAAGCATGAATATGAAGTTCATTGTGATGTTTTAGAATCTAAAATTTAAATAATAAATCTTTTGACTGCCATAATTTTTCCACCACCCTCTTTTTGAGCGAGATCTGACCAATAGTACCTGGAAACTTATGATTGATGCGTCGCTCATTATCAACAATATTTTGATGTTCACATTTTTCCTAGTTTTTGCAGTAGTAGTGACGCAAATAGTTTTGGTTAAGAATGTTTTAATTTACAGTTGTATGCTTCCTCACTGTGAGTGCTTTATCCATTCTATTTCAGTTTCGGGAAGCCGGTCTGTTGTGCTTGTTGGTGGTACTGAGCCTCTCATTTACAAGTGGAACCAGAGAAACTGCGCCTGCCGGCACCTCTGATACAGTTGTAGATTCAACAGCGGAAAAGGTTGACAGCAGTTCTGCGGCAGGCGCCGTCAGTGAAAGTGATAGTGAGAGCAAATCGAATGTGAACGTGGTTGTTGAGGACAAATCCAGATGCTGCCCAACAAGCGACAATGGGGGTGGTGACTCCAAAGGAGGCAGTTGTGTCAGGGAATATAAAATCATCAGTACGTTGATCGAAGCGTTAACTGGTGTGGCAGCTTCACAACCCCGGAGTGCATGTTGTAGTACTCCCATCAACATCAACGTGAACGACGCGTAAAACCATGCTGTGTATTAAAAAATTCTTAGGAAAAATCATAACAGCGAGTGGTTGTTTAGGGTATTGATAAAGTCTTACTTGATCTAGATGTTAACTATTTAACATACTTTTATCGTAGTTTTGAATGTAATACATATGCTTGGTATTATTTAGGTAACCTGAATAAATAGAGTAAATCGAACAGATTCTGATTTCCTAATTTAACCAATTTCATTTAAAACAATCTAATTTCATTTGGTTAAATGACACACGTGACGGACCTGTTAGCTGTTGAATATAATATTTTTTAGATTTGTATGTGCGTCGGATATGAATTTTTTTCCTCTTCTCATTTCTGGAAATTGCCATGCCTGAGCATAAAGCTGAACATTTTCATTCAGGGTGTACTGTCTACGATAGGGCTTGGAAGTGGATACTAGACCATTCCATCACCTCGTTGTTACAAATGTGTTTTAGAAACAGAACGGTTTTATCTGAATAAATTTAATAATTCTAACAGTATCTGTATTAAATTCAACCGATAACTTCTTGATTTCACCACTTTTAGTAAGTATAAATTTATAGCAACTATTCTGTAGTACAAAAGTTTCACTTGACGTAGCTGTTCTGATAATATCTTTGATCCTATTGTCATAATATCTGTATCATAGATACATGAATGGTATTACTCAAGTAATCCGAATGGATAAAATAATAATAAAATAAAATTGAACGTAACTTCTTAATTTAACTGACTTTATTAAAAACCGACTTATAACAATTTTAGTAGCGACGATTTCAGAAAAAAAGTTGACGAATCATTAAAAAATATAATATACAATGTTTACATTCGGCCAAACCTCTGGACCCGCATCAATAAAACGCTTGAGGGTGATTCTCATTCTACGGGATACTCGAGGTTTTGATTCTGACTAAAAAATTTTGTTCCCTTAAATTTAGGGTTGTTTTATTGTACAATCTAGCTGTTACATTAATGGTATAGTGATGTACAAGCACGCATGATTTTGGTTTGTTTCCTCAAAATTCAGGTTTTAACATTTTATAGGTTACGACAATGACATGTATCCATGACGATGAGCTTTGTCAACCGACTAACGATAGAATTATGTAAACGATGTGTAGGTAAGGTTGAATAAGACAGATACTTGAACCGAAAACCTTTAATTTCTAGTTGAAGCAAGATGATTTATTCGGTTAGTTACTACCACCCAATATTAAAAGTATCAAAATAATCACGGTTCACAAAAGAGTAGGTGGGCGGGCATCTGATTTCAGTTTTTCCTGACTTTGTGCTAGAACAAGTATCACATTTTATTATTAGTATTTATTTAGTATCAAAAACCAAACTTGAAAAAAAAAAATTGTTTCTTTCACAGTCATATTTTTTTTGTGGTAGATTTCAACAATGAAGTTTAAAATCGTTTCACGACAATGAAAATCTACATTAATTTCTGTAATTACAAATCTGATAACTGATCTTCCAGGAATAGGTTTTTGGTCTAGAACAAATTTAATGCTCCAAACAAATCAATAAATTCAATTAATCGAGTCCATCCTGTGAACCACATAACAATAGAAGTATCAATTCATACGCAAGCCCTGTTTTAGAAACGAGTGAAAGAATTTCATTTTTGCAGCGGATTCTACACCCTTTAAAACGTAAACCATGAAATTTCAAGGGGGGGTTAGAATTTTTTTTTTCCAGAGCGATTACAATGGTTTTTTATTGAATAATAAACCAAAATTGTTTCAAATAGCCGTAACGGCTTTTGTGGTAGCCACAACAATGAAGTTTAAAGTCGCCACGACAGTGAAAAATCAACATTAACCTTCTGTAATTAGGAATATAATAAACACTTATAGAAATTGAAACTTGCATTACATCTCTATCCCAAAATTAATGCTAAAAAGATCAATAAAATTGATTAAGAGTGATTTTCGAACCCATAACAATGAGAAGTATGAAACGTACATACCTGTTTTAGAAACGGTTAACTTAATAAATAAAATAAATAAAATACAGGATTAAGTTCAAATTCTGACTCACTGACAGACCATGACAATGAGATTAGAGGTACATTTCGATAAATTACCGGCATGTAAAATGAAGATTAGCCGAAGTTTATGAGAGCCATGACTAGGCCTGGTTACGACATAAAATCTACAAGCATAATTTTTGGAAAAAGTTGAACAGAAAGTTATTTATCAATGAAGGACAGCAACTGCGACGTAAAATAGAAATCACCCTTGAATGACATGTTAAAATTACGTCGTTGAATTTCTAAAAATACTACTAAAACAAAATTTATATTTTATTTCAGATGCCAAAAATACATTAATTTGAGATAACTCCAAGTTTTAGATAAATAGATAAGAGGATTTACAACTGTCTTGCTTTAATATTGCACTAAATATCCATTTTGCCTTCTGTGCGGAATATCGAAAACTTTTGAATCTACAAAAATGTTTTTATTTGTAACTTAACCGAATAAGCTCACTGGGACCGATTTACTTTCATCCGTTCGCTCTCCCTAAAGGCTGGAATTTTTAGACAGAAAAGAAAAAACGTTATCTTGAATGTGAATGTCGACGTGTCTAAACATCAAAAATTGCCTTGTGACACTAAATTGTGACGATTGAATCACCTAGCATGATGACAGTGGAAATTTGTTCGCATCCGTTTCTTTTGATATCAAGTTTTTTATAAATGATGTAACATATTTACGTAACATTGACAAGTAAAGCGTAGAAAGGTGTTTGATTTTCACTAGTTAAATTTTAGATATAAGAATTCCAATTTTTAAATATAAGAATTTCCAATTTTGCCCATCTACCTTGTTTTATCATCTTCAAACTGCTCTAGTTAGAACGGATTGAGATATCTCCAATCCGATTTCACCATCGTGTGTTAGTTCACAAAACCTATATAAAAGAGAGTCACCTACTTGGGGGTTTTCGGGTAATTTTCCCCCCATTGGAAATGCCCCAAATCTTCCCTTCGAGTGAGGCGATTGTGCCCATCTTCAAACTTAGCCTTTTGAAAGCTTCGATAGATTTTTTGTGCAAATTTGAGCTTTCTCTCTCAATCCTATCGAGAGTTATCGTCTGGAATGGGTGCCTTTTGACAGTGGATTTAGAATGCTTTGAGACGGATTTTGGTGCAAACATTTTTTGAAAATATTTTCGACCGAGAACAATAGTTTTTTTTTCTCTTCGAAAATTCGCTAATACTACAGCAGTTGAAAGGATTTTTAATATTTCTTTTTTTTCACGTTAGGTAGCAAGCACACCAGATGGAATTTTCTCAGTGAGTGAAGAGTAAACCAAACCGATGTTATCGGAGCCAAAACATCGATATATCGATAATATCGATGTCGATGTCCCATCCCTACTTACATATATACATGCATACATACTTACACTGCAAGTTAAATAAAAGCTTCTAAAAACATTTCAATGGTCCACACGTCAATTATCCGTGTTAGCAAACAGTTGCAAAATGTTTTTTCCACTCAGCGTCTTCTGTGTGAAGGGTTATAAATTTCGTGGTAATGGCACTTGCGTAATTTGATTGCGACGTTGTGGACAGTTCAAATGGCCGAACCTGCCTGAACAATGGAACCCTTTATGGGTTCAAATAGCACGCCCGAAAAGACGTGTCTTGACAAATCTTCTGTGGATAAATTATTTTTCGTAATTAATCATCGGTCAGAACGTCTACTTCATTGGAAGCATCAATCGAAATGAAGTAATTTGAATGATTCATACATTGTTATCTGGGGCAAGACGCTCCCTATCACGGCGGCCGGTGCCTCAAGTAGCTTTATATTGCTTCAACTTTCCATGTTGGACATCAGTGACCAGCCCCTGTCCATATCGAAGAAACCATGGTGAGTTATGAAATTCAAAACTTTGTAGAAAGTAATTGAAACTTTACTAGCATTGCGACACCTTTATATTTCACTTTTGATTTTAACCAGTTTTAATTAGCTAATTCAATCTTAGTTTTAATTAGTTTAAAGTGTTTTTATTAGCTGTGAAAAAAAATGTACTCATACTTTTCAAAAACAATTATTGTATTTAAAGTGTTACGGTTTGTAAAATTATGAATCCAAGGTTTTGATTAGTTCGTTTCAAACGATCACTTTATTAATTGGATCTACCCAAGAAACAAACATCATAAACGTACAAAAACAATACTTTAAATGATTGATTGAAAAGCTTAATTTTGATACAAATTATAGAATTAAAAAAAAAGTAAATATGCCCGTTATTAGACCGTTCTTTTTTCGAACGGGTCGAAAAATCTGTAGTGTAAGATATTTTGTTCAAAAATCGCATAGATGGACGGAGATCTATGGAGAGTATTTAACACTTTGTCAAATGAGCTTTCACAGATATCAATATTAGGTTCACTAAGACATTTTTAAAGACAATTTTTGTCAAATCATGAGGCCGTCATTTTGAACTCCATCGGATAGGAGTTTGCACTGGTTGTTTTGTATTTCCAAGTAAGTACTGTACACAAAGAAAGTAAAAATATTGGCAAATTAAGTCACCTTTTTGTTGGCAGCCCCTAAACTATTAACGAAATCAAGTCAATAACTTAATTTTTCCAGTCTCTCTGTAGGTTATACCAAAGTGCAATGGTATATCGGAATTTAGGTAGGTCTACGACATAAACACAAGTTTTCAAAAAATTAGAACTAATACTTTAAGGGATTGGATCATAACTAGTCCGTCAATTTAATACAAAAAACGTAAGGAATTTCATTTCTTTAATGATATTACCTTTAAAATTATATCATCTGAACCAATCATCACAGTTTAAGGAGAGGTTTTTTTCCCCAGCTGGGTACTCATGCACACTCACGTTAGCGTTTTTGCTACCACTTAAGGAGGGCGAATGGATGAACAAAAAGCGCAAATTTCACTCCATTCTTTCAGATCTATCAACGACACACTACAAAACCTTTATTCGTATTTCCAAAGTTTTCCTCAATTCGGATTATTTCTTCATTTTTAAGCATTTTGGGAGATGAAATTCCCGATGGTGGGCTTATTTTATTTTTTCACGCATTTTCTTAAAACGTAAACCAGCAAATGTTGAGGGGAGATTAAACATGTTTGTTCTTATCCAAAAATAAAACCTTGTTATTGAAAAACTAAAGAAATCTGTTCATTCACAGTCTGTCGTCCTTTTCCATAACGGGGAGAATAGTTACACAACGAATTTCTCAATTCCTGCTCCTAATTCACTTTACTAATTCTAAACAGCAACTCCAAAAGCACCCTTATACAAACTGATTTATAGGGAATTTAAATAAAATAGACATTCATTTGAGCATAGTTGTACTTCTCAAAGTTGTAATGAAGTCTTGCAGTTGTAGGTATAGAGTTGTAGCTATGCATAATGTACATTAAAAATGTGCATACAAGAATGTCGTTGAACCACTGGAAAAATTATGAATGCGTTTCCTTAAGGCGGGTAACTCGAATTCATCACAAACGCAAAAATCCAAAACATACCCTAAGACTCGTGATAGAATTGTAAGAACTGTTTCACTCCACACACAACAATAGCCAGGGCTCCTCATGGATGGATTACTGGATGATCCATACATGAGATCAAATTTCGTTCAAACAAATACCCATATAGAGCCTATATTTTTCAAAAGAAGAACTAAAGCTTTTGAAGAAGTAAGCAATGGAAACATCTAAATTCCGTAAGACTTGAATTCAAGTTGAGCTGCGCCGGGCAGATAATGCCTGCAATACGGGTGTGCTTTGCGGGTATGTATTTTGCTGTAGTTACCTTTGGCAAACATCTTAGAATTAGGTATAATTGAATAAGACCAGCTTACGGCAAAGAAGAGTAACGATTTAAGGTGGAATCGGAGATTCGTACTGTAAAGAGACCGAAGAGAGATAGATCACCAAATGAAGACCAAGATATATCAGTCACATCAGTCGTGTGTCTGCTCAGCAATGAGTCTGCTGATGGTCTTGCAGGGGATCCAGTTATGTTGACTCCGTTGAGATTTTCTCTGTGCGCATATGGATCACATCTCCTATTCGCAACAAAGCGCCGATTCTATCTGGCATCGTCAATGGCCAATAGTCACTGTTCTGCGTGGTATCCTTCAGGATCTCAACAAGGTTGGCCATCTCTTGACCCGAATGTCAACTAGGATCTAAATTGTGGACAATTGAGTATCCACTGACCTCACATGTCTTCCCCAAAGACACCTAGACAATGCAGTAGCCATTAATATAGTGTGCTGGTTATGTGGTGTGACGTTTCCAGTCGCCACTTTTTAGAGGATTGTCCCTCCCTTATGGTCCAATTAACCGGCATTGATTTTCTCGGTGTCTCCTGAGAACCGAATGGCTCTACTTCCAACTGCCGTGTCTCTTTAATGTGTTTATGAAAACCTACCATAACTTGTTTTCTCGCTGCCGTAAAGTAAGTCTAGTCTCGTTTTGCTTTAGAAAGATCCCCTACTAGTTGAAATGCGGCTCATTAGTCTTGAAAAACATAATTATTTTATTCACGTTTCAAAATGTAAGTTAGCCGATCCCGTAAACTATATCTCCTTAGAGTTCAGATCTCCTGGAATGAATGAAATTGGTGAGAAAAAGTAAAAGCATCAGATGTATCTACAATAGAATTCTATCTTCAAAAATCGATTTCAGTGATCTACGTGATCGGTTTCTACTGTTAACAAAGGTTTCAATTACCGATGGGGTTATTATTTCCATGTATATACACACGAAACGACAGATAACATAATTAAAACAAACATAACTCACGTTGAACGTTTCGCCTTAATGCGTCTTCAGCAACTGAGTTGTTGGAACACATCCGTCCCTGCCGCTCAGTCCTGACAAATGGGAAGAGGGGCGGCAAATTCCCTCTTGGTGTGTCAGACGGTGTTGCTTGCCCGTGGTCGTTAAACCGAGCACCCCGGTGGATGTGCAATAAGAAAGGGAAAAAAGGAAATCAAGGAGGAGTCAAACAAACGGAGGAGGGAAAAGATAATACTAAAATCAAATTTATAAAAATTCTTCGGAGGGGAAAAAATACTTTGAAAAATAAAGAAATACTTTGAAAATGGAAAACAAAAATAGTCAAACCTGCCGGAATGTCTATATGTAGACATTCAGGCATGGTATATGTCTGTAGTATTGAAGAATGCGCTCGCTCTGACAGTCGGAGCTCGTTGGGGGTCGCTCCCTCTGGCATTCGCTTCAGCACTTTTAGAGGGTAACAGGCATTGAACGATAATCCATGTGCCCTGGCGTGGATCGCTACATTCTTCTCAGTCCGCTGAGTTACGGATGAACGATGGTTGTTCATATGGATATTTAGCGCTGCCTCCGGCTTGCCAACACAAAAGCATCGCATTATGTGCAGAGCAGTTGGTACATACACATCTCCGCGTTGCATTTGGCCGAACCAGTCACTGTTGTGTGATCAAGGGTGACGTGAACAATGGGTAAGTAGGTATTTTTAACCAAATGGTCTGAGCCCTGGTGGCTCACGCGGGGGGAAAGGCAAGAGGCTTGACTGCTTGTGGGTAAGTAGGTTACCCAGGTTTGGGCCAGTTCTGTAGGACAAACAGAACGCTTGTGGGGACAGATCCCTAGTAGCTGAGTCCATTGCCAGCAACAACTGGCATTGCGAATTATCTCTCCCCTTTGGATTGGAATTTAAAAATTCTGTTCTTTCTATAAAAGATGAACCATTAAAAAAATAAAATTAGTTCGTTGGTCAACACCTTTGAGAAAATCAAACCCCTCTCTTTTCAAAAATGTTCCAAAACTCACTAAAAATGGCTGAAAACGGCTAATAATTGTAGCAATAATAATAAAAACATCATTTGGGAACCAATGTATCTTACAACTTTTTTTATATCTTGAAATACTTTTAGTACCAGAAAAAATTTGATTTCCAAACAATACAGTATGATTGAGCGGTCTCGCTAATTGATTTTATTTATTTATTTATTTATTTTGTTTTTCATTTATTTTATTATTTTTTTTATTGCAGTAAATGTTTAGTTTTTAGAGGATTGTGTGTCGTATGAGTAGCTCTCAGACTATTCAAGTGTATTATATTTCCAGGTTTTGAATGTTACTGCACTGTTAATGTTGGCTCTGGTGAGTCACTCATTCGCGATCAATGATAATCCTAACAATAGTGATATTGTGGGTAGCGGGAACGGCAATTCTCAGTCGACCTCAGAAAGCGCTAATAATTTCATCCTGAAGATCATCAACGACTCTCAAGGAAGACCGTCTGGAGGAACAGGGAACGGATTAGGTGACCTCACAGGAAACGGAGCTCCTGGAGTACAAAGTTCGTTTAATCTTAATACGCTTTTGAGAACTTCCAAAAACACAAGTTTTGATGTGTCTGTAAATACGTGTCTCTTACTTTTACTACTCGGGCTGTTACCTGTCAACATGAACAACAACGCTGTTAACACTGGCAACAATTTGGGAACAACTGTGGAATCTTTACCGGCAGGCACCTTTAACAATCCTTTGCCCTACTCACTTGGCGCTAACCCTACCTCTAACACATTCAACACTGGCAGCAACTTTGGACCCGGAGTTTGCGATCCCCTCTGTGGACTCGGTACTGTCAATAACGGGGCAGCACCTCTCTACCAACTCCTCGCACTATGTCCTCGGTTCTCGTCTGTATTCGGCGGTTCTAACTTTAATTCCCCCAACCTCCAATTCCAGCGTGGCAACAGTCTCGCCAACGTTGCAGCTTCTAGGGTAGCTGACGCACAATAACCCTGAACTTCAAATTGTTAACATTTCTGAGGGATAACCGGTCCTTCTCTATACTTCTCCGGCGTCTCCTCTATCATACGAATCCACACCAATGGAAACAACAGCCTCGTTGTGATGTAAACTCCATCACAATACATCTTGTCCATCTCTTCATTCTACTTAACCACTTTTGGGGACACCGAGCATCAACCTTGGCAACAACCCTGACGACTACTCCGGCAAAGGTACTTGGAACAAAGTTGGTAACCAGAATCCCATTATACCTGTACGTGCTTGTAAACGCTTAACGTAATAAATAGCTTAGATCTAAATGTGCTCTTTCATATATTATAATTATCTGTTTGAATAATTATACGTATATTGAACCTAACTTTTATTGTTAATTTAGTTAGTACCCATTGTAGAAATGAACCAAGCAAAGTGAACTGCTTTAGTTGAAATATATAAGTACTAAACTCTATCCAAGAATCTTTCCTAAGGTACCAAACAATTATTAAACCCAACGTATATTCTGTTCAATGAATTTGATTTTGCTGAGATCGAAACGGTTCTTCTCGACTAGGTTCTGCAATTTAATGAAGCTGATGCTTCGACATCTTTCTTGATGGCACTTCCTTCTTCCTGATTTATGAGATCGGTACTCAAAATCAATCCACCCTAGATTGGAACAGTAAAGAACAAATTATTTCAATAATGAGGACACAACCCTTAAACAAAAATAATTCAACTCAAAACCACTTTTGAGAAGAAATCAAGAACACGTGGCTGTTCGAGTAGGAGATATAGAATGGTATTTCCGACGCCCTTCGTCCCTAGATCAAATGACTCTAGCCAACAACATATTAGGCCATTACGAGCTATAACAATAAAAATTACTAACGATCGAAACAAGCATTAATAATCATCAAGAACATTAGAGTCAAAACAGACACCATGATTGAATTGAGATGATTCTCCGTGTCCACCTAAATTGATAGAAAACAATTAACAGTGTAATCCGCACTTCCCCTGGTAGTCCAAGAATCAAGGACCACAGTCATTTTTGGAGATGGTTTGGGATTTGATTTTGAAAGTTTAATCCATTTTGAGTATGGAAATCTTTATCTTCTTTCCCAAAATTGGTGGAATACGAAATGGCGCTCGTAATAGCAATCACACCCCGAAGACCAAAACTCAGGATGTGAATGCTACCCGTTTGTGTTGAAAAACACTTGTCGCACACATCCAACAGTTCCTGTTATCGGAGATGGCGACCCATTCTGTGGATGAGTAGCGGATTAACCCACAAACTTAACGCACAAGCATTTGCAGACTATTTGCAAGACAATTGCATAGCTGTCAATTCTTCGTTCGAGGTATGTACCTAGTAACTAAGCGAGTTGAAATAGGGCTGATGAGCCGAGAAATAGCCGAGGGCTAGTTTGGATCAACAAATAAGTACATAGGTATAAACTCAATGAGAGAACACACCTCTAAACAACACACCCTAAACACACCTATGCGCAGGCAGACAGTCCTAATTCAGTGAAAGTGGGAAGGAAAGTTTTCAGGTAGGTGCCGAAGTGCTAAATGTTGCATTGTGGGTAATTTGAATTAGGGTGTGGCTGCTTAGTGTTGAAAAGAGGAATTCAAATAGCTTCGCGTGAAACATAATGCTCCCAAAATGCCGTCCCAACGAAGATGGCTGACATAGTAAAGTTTTGCAGGAATAATTCCTAAAACATCGGTATATGTTACAGAAATTTTCATACGTACCGAAATTGAAGAACCTAACAAACACAGCTATTCGATTATCTCTTGAGAGGAGGAAATTATTTGGCCACCTCAATACTATTTTGACTCAAACTACAGGCAGATTCGTGTAAATGGCACGCTGTGCCTTCCAAAATCGTCTGACTTTCAACTTTTTCCTCTTATCTGCATACATTTATTGAGTGCTGCACTGGCCGATAGAAAACCCTGGGAAGCGAATACAATTTCCATGTTGTTTAGGGTTGAGAAACCCTGATTTGTCACTTCCGTGTCCTGCAACTGTATTGAGGTTCCCAATTTCGAGTTGGTTCTTCGCATATTCTACCTGAGATTGAAGAGCAGCTGTCAACGTTTTTTCAATACCTGGTTCAAGGTCACTTTAGTCTAGGGTCATTGTCATGGCCCCAACACAATGTGTTCCTGAGGGAACAAAACTGGGATATTCGAGGAAGTTCTTGTTTTGTTGGTAGCGGTGACTCACAAGCAAGCGGGCACACCCTGAAGTCGCCCTAAACGGTAAGTAGTGTGTTTTTTTATTGAGCGAGAACCTCTGAAAACAGGTTAGTATGTTTATTCAATTTCATCGTAATGGCCCTAGTTGCTCACCTATTATGTTTGATCCCAAAATTTTCTTCTTTCCACGACCTGAAAATTGCCCGTAGTTTGAGAATCCCCCTCAAGTCTCTACAAGCTCATTTGAGTCGGTGCTGACTATTGTTAAAGGTTTAGATCGAGTGATTGTATTTTAGTACAGAACCTTACCCATTATATAAATATAACGCCGTTTTCTCGGATTTCCTAGGCGAAATGATACATTTACATGTTACGGCATAAGCCAATTGGAGCTGATCCGAGATTAACAAGCACTGGAAACATTTTGCCTTGAGTTGAATGAGTTCTGGGAGACTTTAAACATACCATTATTTGTTTTCCTATTTCTACAACTTTGGTTTTCATAAAAATGTTGTAGTGAAGGCGTTTTATGAGTCATTCTAGGTAAACTTTCTGTTTCTTTCTTTTTCGTCGAGGGGTTTAGTTAATTGAAGACGGTTATGTGTGTGGAACATGACTCGTTAATCCTTGTAAGAAGCTTGATTTCTATGGTTTTCATCCGATTCATATCCCATTTTCATTAAATGTATTGGTTAGGACGTAAATGGTACACTACGATTTTCATCGACTGCTTACAAGTCAAATCAATCAACATTTTCTTACGTCCTAGCATTCCAGTTTCCCTCAAATTTTGAAGCTAGTCAGAGAAGGGCTATTTCACCATCTTATGTCAATTTCATTACGGTGATAGTACTCACTTTAGAATCAGCGCACGGCTGTAGCCGCAAATCCCCTCAATACAGTCCTGCCACTTGAAGGCGTTCATGTCTGTAGGATCATGAGTTTCACATCACAAACGGGTGGCTAATGTGCTGATTTGGCTGTAGAAGATTCAGTATCGTTTTTATCAGCCCAAATTAAATTCTAATTCTATCTAAATACACACAGTCTAATATACAACCATGGTCCGCGATTAGACTTGATCGCTACTTACCCACAGATTGTTTTTGCCCATTCAAAAACCACATCTATCGTTAGACTGTTATTGCCGAAGTTTTTATCATTACTGGAATCTATAAATCTTGGATAATATCGTCGGATTTTGAACACCAGTGAAACAAAAAACTATCGATCTATCTGGTATTGTTATTTTGACAAGGCCTTGTCTTTAAACTTAGTGGAACACACAAGACCGTAGTGTACTTTATTACTTCAAAAATCTTTCTTGTGTGTCTGATTTACTGTGTTTATTACACAAAGGTCAACTGTCAACCGGTCAACATTTGACAACCGCGTGAAGACTTCAAAGCTTCTTTCAGACGAGGGAACGTTGTGGGATCAACTCCATTTCCCAAGGTAAATAAAGTATGTAATGTAGATACAGTCCTTAATTTGATAATTAGGCAAGGAGGTACTTGAATGTTTTGAATGATATGTTCTTAAACGTTATACTTTGTTGGATTGTCGAATTGGCCTTGAAATTTCTCTGCACCAACCTCTACGCCTCACTTTTTTCATTTTAACCGTTATAGTCATAATCAAGAGATCACATCATGATCGCGGGAAAAATTACAATGGCTTCAATAAGATGTTTGAAACACATATCACGTAGGGTTGCGTCCTTCCTGGGCACAAATTTGACTAAGCTAGGCTCCTCCAACCAGAATCAGCAAATATATTCCAAGGAGGAGACACAATAAACTGGTTGCCCCTTCCAAAGGCTAAGGCTGTATGCCTGCAACACCACGAGGAAGCCCGTGAATCTAGGAAGTTTAGGTTTATGGTTAGACTTAACAGTTTCAAGTAGCGAGAAGGGGGAACTATCCATATCCGTATCCACAGGTTGTTCGAAACGAGACCTGGGCAGTGCGATACCGGCAACTTTCTGAACATTCGTGTGTATTCCAAAAGTGTCCACATAAATGAAGTGTCCACATTAAAACGAATGGAAAATCTTCTATTGTAAATTATTTTAAAACAAAACAACAAAAGTTTACTTTTAATAGGAGTATTCCTCATGAATCATCATTCCGTACAGTTGATTTAAAATAATACAATCATCACGAAAATCATTTATCGCCTTGGTGATGTCACCTAAGAAAAATCAACTATTAGCCAAGAGGACGATAACACCAAACAACTTTATAAGCTTGATTAATCCCCTGTTGAACTTCAGTTGGTACCAAAGTTCTGCACCTTCTCAAAATTGACAAGGTAAGTTTAATTAACAATCCTTTGAAATCTTTGAATACGTCAAAGTATTTATACTTATACTTTTGTATGAGGGTATGATGCATATTCGGCATCATGCATATGTATTTCCATGAATCCAGATTTCATAAATTGCTGCTTCAACAGGTCTCAGCCGATTTTGGTTATATTCAAAGAAAATGACAGACTGACCGCTGCATACATAATGATAGATGGATCCGATTTTAATAATAACGGAAATTCACTATCACGCTGTTGCGTTTTATGTGCGTCCAAAATACTAAATATTTATTCAATATTAAATACTTAAACCTATGAATATAAATTTTATATTCATAGATTCTTAACCTTTATTTTTGGTACATTTACATGTAATATAGACAACCAGCCTACTTCCTCTAAGCGGATTTCACCTGTCACACAACTTTTTGAGATTCTGGTTAACCCATTTTCAGATTTCGAAAACTGGTGCGCTCTCCGTGTTGCTGTTTGTGGTGTGGTTCTCGGGCTTGACTGGTTCAGAAAGTAAGAATGTAGCTGATAGAACAAAAAGGGAATCGGTGCAGTGCAATGGAACTGCAGTACAAAGCGAAGCAGGTTCCATCTGCGCTCTCATCCAAGAAGATTCAATCGAGAGTAGGTACTCCAATAAGAGTGCAATTAAAACACATGCCCCCCCTGTGAATAGCACTACCAGGAAAGGATCATCTGCAAATCATTTTGGGAGAAGTAACTCGAGGAGTTCGAATCGGCGGACTTCTGGTGAATGGTCCGATGGTATGTCGATTTTTCGCTCGCTAGGAAAATTGATCGGTGGAAAGTTGAAGATTTTCAAGACGAGAATAGGGAAAAATCAAAAATCAACTACTGGTTCAATAAAAACTGGTAACGCAACAAAAAATGCTGAAACTGAAAATTTTGAATCTTGTAGAAAAAATTATTCCACAGTGAATAGCGGAAATGGGGGGTGGCAAGCCATCGGTTTCTGGTTATTGGATAAGCTGAAGAGTATTACCGTGTGGATCCTTGGAGAACTCATTCCTAATATGAGTTTTACATTTATAATTGGTAAATCAAATCTTCCGAATGGAGGAACTAGTGCAAGTGAAATCTCCAAAAACCTGGATATTAAGGACAGTGGCCCTTCAAGCGATGTGATTTCAAGTAGTAGGCCTGAAATTAGATCCAGCTACAGAGACAATAAGATGCAGAGTCTCTCGGGTTGGAACAAAAAGATAAAGAATGTTCGGGAGTATTGTAGCAGGAAGTGGTCGTCTTTTTTGAAGTGCTGTGGCAGGAGCTGGTTGACCTTTTGGAACTGGTGTCAGAGAAGCTGGTTGACTTTCTGGGAGTGGTGCAAAAGGATTTGGTGGAACTTTTGGAAGTGGTGTGGCGGGATCAGGTTGCTCCTTTGGAAGCGATTTGTCTTGCCGGGGTGGAATCTGTGGAAAAAATATGCTGGTAAGTGGTTCCAGTTGCTGTGGAAGTTTTTCTGTTTGGTGTGCCGAGTTTTTAAGAGATGAAAAAAATAAAAATTCATTACCACATCCATCGCAAATCCTCTGATCTCATCTTTGTCCCCCAAAAATTGATGTTGTTTCTTGGAACAGTATTCCACTACGTCTAGAATATTTTGTATGATACCAGTTTAATGTTGGAAAATATTCGTTGCGTACGATGCTATCGTTCACAATTACACCAGATGTAACATTTTGTTGAATAAATCTTCAGTTCAACCAGTGTTTTTACAACACCAAAATTCATGCCAGATGAACCTTAATATGGTGAGGAATTCCAATTTGCCGCCAGACGGATTCGGGTCTACTCGTGCAGTCGTGCTTGTTCACGACCGTCCTGCCTCTGTTTGTTCAAATGTTCTTAATAATAAATGTGTATACGCTGGTTTGTGATTATATGTAAATCCCACCTCCTTCTTCATTTATTCAACTTGGATAATAAATTCCCCAGAGCTCTATCGCCTAGTGTCGAAAATAATTGTTAAGTTACAGGATGGAAAAATTAATTTTCCTTTACTACTGCTGAACCTGATTTTCAATAAACATGCGATTGTACTCCCTTTCTGTCGGCTCGTTCGTGTCAGTTGAATTACAGAGCGGACGTTGATCAATCTATCGGTTTGAAGATGAGCAATGGACAAGCTTGGAGGAAAAAAAAATCAAACCAAACTTCAATTTTCAGAACAAATCATACATAAAGCTTACATTTAAGATAGATAAGCCACTTCAAGAGTTGAAGATGAAAGAAAGAAATAATAACAAAAAGGTAAGTGGGATGCAGTACATCTTGTTAATAACAGTAGCGATGAGATATGGATGGATATTGAGTAACAATGTAGGGCAAGCAAAGGGTTAGAAAATATGTGCTATCACCAAGTTTTGGATGTATGAAACCGTTTTACCAATTATTCAGTATCTTCAACATTTTTAATGAATAAAAACCTCCACAATAGAAGCGTTATGTGAAGTAAAAAGGATAGAATTTACCGGCCATTATTTTTGAGACTGCTAACAATACAAGGGGTAGAACTTCTAAAGCGCCTGGGAAGCCGTTCTTTGGAAATTGGGAAATGGGGAAAACATAATAAAATAAAGTAAAGCAAAATAGGGAACCCTCATGAGCAACACAGGGCAAAACGTGGCACATAGCCTCCTAGTGTGCTTATCATGAATGGATAGATCATACGAAATTCAACTGTAGTTTCATGGAAGTTTTATAGTAATCATACTAAGGATTTGAGGTTTGTTCGTCAGCAGCTACTAAAGATAAGATAAGTTGCAATCAAACCTTACTTCCGAAATAACCACCTAATTTGGAAAATGGTAAAGGAACTTTTGATTTGTTAACATAGCCGGAAATCGTTTACAACCTAGTCCGCAAAATTCATGAAACTTTCACCAAACTGTTAATAAAATATCTTACCTATCCATAGCTTGGAAAAGCGTGTTGCGATTTGGAAATATTTGATTTTATTGGATACAGTATTAATAGTTAGATTTGTTCAGCGCTTTACACAAAAATTTTTCTTCAAATGAGTATGTGATGGATGTGGTTAGCTTGCCCTTACCAATTCTTCAATCCGTCACCTCGGAAGCCTTTCAGCGTCTGGGACACACTCCTAGCGTTACGAGCTTTATCCGCATTCACCTCGTTGGAAGGGGCAACTATCCATTTCTGTCACTGGGGTTTATTATTCAATTGGCTTGAGTTCATGATTTGAATTTCTACTAAGCTTTGGAGTGTGCGTGTTTCACAGGTGATAGAGCGATTATTGAATTTCAGGAGATATGCATAGAGACTTAAATCTGTTCCCAACCAAAATACCTATTTGGATTGATCAGTTGATCATATTTGTGTGCCTCTTGAAATTCAATAATCGCTCTATCACTCGTGAAACACGCACACTCCAAAGCTTAGTAGAAATTCAAATCATGAACGCAAGCCAATTGAATGACACACCCCAGTGAAAGAATTTGCAGCGTTTCATGCTTATCAGAATGCTTCAACCCGTGTATCGGCTACAAAGCGTCTTAGGAGTTCACTCCAGTATCCACATTACTACATCACTACATCACTAGGTTACTGCTATCAAAACGAAAATAACAATAAACCAAAATAACGCAAATGTTGCCACCATAAATCGGGCCATACATCGGGAATGGTTTGAGCTACGGACCTGGGGAAGGGCTCATTCGATTCCTCATGGAAAGTTCTTCAAAAAAAGTCCAAATTTAGTCCGCTTCGTCTTTTTTTTTGAGGTACGGCGTACGGCGGACGGACGGAAAAATTTGTATTGCAGATTTGGATTCTACACCCTTTAAAACGTAAACCATGAAATTTTCAGGGGGGGTTAAAATGTTTTTTTCATGAGTTATTGCAATGGTTTATTATTGAATAATAAACCAAAAAACGTCTTTCTAAGGCCAAATTATTTTTCCAATGAGTTTTTCAACTTTTGACTTTTTTAGATGGAATATAAAGATTGTATTTCGTGAATATAAACACAGTTTTATCGGCATATTTATAACAATAGATTTTCTTTGTAATTCCAAGCTGATTACGTTTACAAATATTATTGCAGAACTGTTCAAGAGCATCGAGAAGAAAATTCCTGTACAGACAATTATTGTATTTAAATGTTTAAGATGACATCGTTGCCACCTTCCTATCACTTCAGTAATCAGTATCAAATTACTTTCGAGGTCATCCTTATATCATCTAGCGATTAGGGAAGCAAAAAATAACACGTTGGAAAGTAAAGCCTGCATTATAATGAAGTCAGTATGTTTGAATCGTTATAGTAAAAAATGAATCATCCTCGATTCATATTCTCCATCACAGGCACAGTAAAATTTACTATTTAATAATCCAATTTTATTCAGTAGTCCAATGACGAGAAGAAATAAATAACTGGAATAATTCAACATTTCTAATTTCAACATTTCAACAGTTCCGTCATGTAGTAACGAAAACATCAGTTTCACCCGAGAGATGCGAAGTTGATACTATAAGAGAAAATCGATTCGATCGGTGAATGAGGTCAAATAATGTCAGCTATCGGGTTTTGGCTTGTAAAAATAACACATTTCTTCAATGTTCATGTTTCACTTGAATAAATATGTTCGAACGTTACTAACTAGCTTCAGAAGTGTTCAGAACCTCCGTTTATGTACGCTGTCACCTCATGAAACATATACCGTTAATGGTAATGTTCAAGTGAATTTTCTTGTGTGTGAGTTGTGATAGATAGTACCTTAGTACTATAGCGCGAATTAATTGAAAGCCCCGCCACATTTATACTTGCACGGTTCTCGGAGCGAGTTTTCGCAGTCAGTGGCAGTCAGGCGGTAGGAGGAAGGACAGCCCAGACCACGTTTTTCCGATTTCTTACCTTGCCTGCCAGCATCGTCGCATCTTCTCTCGTACTTGCCTTTATTTTGCCATCGTCGAAACTATTCAAAGAAAAAAGGATTGTTTGACTCCGTCTACGGCCGTCAACGCGAGTTGTTGGAGAGAATTCGCCATAAGCAATTCCTCATTCTGGATTCGCTTCTCGGAAGTTATCGGTCTCGTCCGTTCTGTTCTACTGGAGTCAACTGGAGGTGTTGTATATACAGCAAGAGTCCTCGATGTGGAAATCAATTACGAGATACCTACACTTCACGTACCGTTCTAGATCGGAGCCAGAGACTTCGAATTTCCCGTTTATCCGACGATTAACAGTGGAAAGAGTTCACTAACTTCCTGGACCTTCCCGTCTCACTTCCTTGGATATTCCATTCTTTAAAAAAAATCCAGAGAAGTACCATCTAGCTAATTTGTTTAGAATTATAATCCACGGCCTTCGGAAATAAGAAATCTTTACTTCACCGTATTTTACCGTGTAGATATATCTGTGACAAACCCCTGAGTATGTACCGATTTTGCATATGACATTTTATTTCATTTATGTTCTTATTAAAACACTATAATTTTCGAATTAATTTTAGTTCGTTTGCTCTACCACATTACCAATATAGCCAGAGTTCAATTAATTTAATTTTCCTCTGGGTTCATCCCCACTTTAAACAATTTTCCGTTAATACCGTCACAGTAGGTTTCTAAAGTACTTCTCACTTTATACACTAGTTCTCAACGAACAAAAAACAATGATAAAAATCAGATGAGAACAGTGAAGATATATAGATCTGTCACCATTACCCCTCCATTTATCCGCTTCCATAATTTAATTTGAAAGTTCTGAAATATGTTTCAAAACTACGCCAAAATTCTCAATCGGACAAAAAAAAGACATTTTCCGCTTTTACCGGCAATATAAGGTGTTTGAGCAACGTTCGAATGGATTGTCTATACCAGGGGTCTCCAAACTATTTGCCACAAGGGCCGTATCTTAATGCTGAGACGGTGGTGCGGGCCAACAGTGGGGTCCGCCCTTAACACCCCCCCGGAAAATTTTGAAAATTAGACAATCGAAAACAGTGTTTTTGAGCACTCCTAGACGAGTTTGACAAATTCAAAATTAGGCCTCGTATAGGTACGAAACATTTGTTTTTGGTGATAGTATTTTTTAAAATTCCATAATTACTTTTTCGTTGTTCAATAAAAAATATTAACAATTGAATTTTCAGGATTGGAAAATTTTGAAAGTCAGACACTTGAAAACAGGGTTTTTAAACGCTCCTAGACGAATTTGACAAATTCAACATCAGGCCTAATATAGGAGCCAAAACTTGGTTTTTAAAGACTGGATATAATCTTTTTAATTCCATGACTATTAGTTTTTGATCTTTTAATAAGAAATAATAATAATTTCATTTTCAGGAATATAAAAAAAGCATTAAAGAGAAATATATTTTATATTTATTTATTTAAAATTATTATGTTAAAAAAAGTATTTTTGGAGAAAATGTCTACTGTGATGTGAGCAACTGTTTTTTGCTTACAATGTCATTCCACTTAGGACCAAAGTTTGTTGTTCCAATCATAAGCAAATTCTCAAGTGTTCTTCTGAAAGTATCGCTCGATATTTGGATTTGACATGTGTCATTTTTGAAAAGGTTTGTTCGGGAACATACGTTGAACCTAAAATTGTTATCATTAGTCTGGGAAAACTCTTGATTCCCTTGAAGTCATCACGTTCTGGCGGTAGCCTAATTTTTTCCATCCATACACTTTTTCCGCGGGCGGCGCGACGGACCAAATCCTTCCGCGGGCCGCATCCGTCCCGGGGGGCTTAGTTTGGAGACCCCTGGTCTATACTAATGGCCATCGGTTCATCGATGAAGCACTGCGTTAGAGAGACTTCCTGGAAAACAAGAAATTAACGCACCTCCTTCAGCGAAATTAAAACGACTTGATTCCTCGCCAGCCATACCGATCCAGCGATACGCCTAGGCACTGACTCCTGACATGAACTAAATTCATGAATGAAGTTAGGGATCCTACTAAATTGAATTATTGATAAGAAGATATTATCCTGGTATGTGGATGTCTCCGATACTTCAAATTAGGGAATGAAGATTAGACGGTACGTGACTGTTTTCCTGATTTCATAAAAACAACTATCCCCCCCTTAATCCTACGTGAAATAATCAAAATACACAAGGGAGTACAATTAATGATTCATTATTGAGCTTCCCGTCGAATGACACTGTGTCTCACCCGCTGTAATATCATTTTGGTGATGTCACGCAGACAATCGCCCAGTCTACGTGGACCCTAACTTAGTTTAATCAGCGTTACAACAACACTAAGCTCATTTATATATAATCATTACCATCCCAATTTTACATCAGTGGAAGCTGCAAAGTTATTGCTTCCCTTCCCTACTTCACCATGGTAAGTTCTATGTTCTAGAAACGAAGAATTTCTAAAGCGAGATTTTCTGGGGTTCTCATTGCTAGAGCTTCATGGCGGTACTTGTTTTCTCACATACTACACATCGATAATGAACACAATCAGTGTATACCCTCAAACATAATCTTTTACATAGCCCAAACTACATCCTTTAGCAACTAACCATTGGTGCATTTGTAATATTGGAACATTTTTCAAACCACGTTGGTTTTCCGAAGCTAAAATCTTAAACACATATTTAGTTTTAGAGTTGGATGGGCTCATGTGAACGCGTCTCTCTGTTCGTCTAAATGAGTGTTCGAGATGGCTCCTTCCCTGAAACTCAGGGGGTACACAGAAAGTAACAACAGCTATCAAAAACAGGAAAAAAGAGGTTCTATTCTGAGGCAAATACAAATTCCAACCATATGCAAATGAGATTAATCTGTGTAAATTTCTTATTTTTTATATACATGTCGAGCAATAGACACCATGACACCAATGGCACGATTTTATTTTCAATGTTTGCTGCAACCCAGGATGGAAGGGGCAGCCACGAATTTTACTTGTGGACTACTAACAAAACTTCGAAAACCAAGAAGTAGATAACGGAGTTGTAAACAAACTAAACAGAAATAGGACTTAGCGGTGACTAAAACAATGGTAATGAAAAGAATAAGCTTATTGATTCCAAGCTCTCTGATTGGCCTCAATCCAAATTGAATATCTGCCTATTTTGAGCAGCTGCTCCTGATTACTTTTGATTGGTCTTGTTGGTTTATCATTTTCAATAATAAACCTTTGTGATCGACCAAAAAAAAATCATTTAATCCCCTCAAAATTTGTTGTTTTACGTTAGAAGATCTGTAGAACAAGAAAATCGAATTTAAAAACCTGTCCAGATCTTTTCTCCGAAACTACCGAACCAAAGTTAATGAAACTTGAGTCAAAAACACATTTGGGATCTATTTGGTACCTAATTCTCCTCATCAATCTCAGTAAATCTTAAATGGTGAGATTGAAGAGCTGAAATTTCAAAATTCTGAACATAAAAAATTGGTTCGAAAATATTATTTTAATGTTCGTATTGTTGGACGTGCCTCCGAAAAATCGAATGAGCCTTCCCGGTCCTCTTTAAGTTCATCCATTTGCTCTACCAACCTGGAAGTTGGACATAAAAAAGAACAGCATCACTAAAGTGAATGTAAACGTTCTAGGACATACAAAAAATCGCGTAGTATCATGTGAGGATCGTATTAGCTGATGTAATTGATGTAGGATTTTCGTTCGTCCCTCTACTAACAAAGCCATGCTTCAGGGATACATCCTAAAAACCGTTTGAATATTGCATGGAAATAGAGAACATATTTGTGTAGATAGTTGAACGTCCGATAAATCTTCAATTAAATGAATAAAATGATCAACCTTCAACTTTCGATCTTCAATTCGAGGTTGCTTGGTTGTTGTTCTCTTCTTCCTGTTGTCCACAAGTGAGATGATTGCCGAATGTATGAGAAGCGGGAAGATGTAGAATACTGAATACCACTAAATATTAGTAATACTACTCAATCAACAATAAAAAGTGAAAAAACCGCGATGTATTACCGATTTGTTTCTTGATATATTGGTTACGAACAATCGACTATCGATAAATTCCGACAACCCAACAATCGAAGTGGAATAATCGGTTCTCCTTAGCTTATTTTTGAAATGTCGATTCCCATCCCTATGCCTAGATGTAGAGTGATGGTGCAGCATTTCATGATAACGACATTTAAACCGAAGGTTAATGGAAATAAAAATTCAAAACAGATTGCAACCATATACTTTTTTCTCGTCTGGTTCTGTATTCGTGCATAGCATTTGAGCTTCAATTTTGTGTACTTATTCTTTAAAAAAATGTATTTATGTATTTTCAGAATTTGACAGCCGTCATTTTGTACGTGTTCCTGCTCATAGTTAGTTCATTCATTGCAAATTTGGAAAGCGCATCTCTACAAGAAAGTGACATCAGAAGACAAACCGCTTGCGAACTTGGAGACTGCATTAGTGCACAAGACGAAACAAGCGATGATTTAGATTCTAACAATCGTCCAGTTGACTGTTGGTCAATCTTTTCTAAATGGTTGCGTGATAAGTGGTCGGACTGCAAGGAGAGTGTGTACAAAAATTTTGTAATATCAATCCTAAACATTATCTCATGGATCTTCAAGGATAGAGGAGGGATATTTAGGGGTGAAGAACAAGATTGTCAAGCACTTTTAAATGAAAATGGTGCATCTGTCGATAGTGTATGTTCGGACACGGGGTGTTCTATCGGCAAATGGTGCGGACAAAAATCGTCAGAAATTGAAAAGTTTCTTCGAAAGATATTGTGGAACATTCTGGAATGGATCCAAAATAAAATCATTCAAATCATTGAGTACCTCATCACGAAGCGGAGCACCACTGTAGCGGAAGAATCCACGGGCTTCACTGCTGAGCCGATTCCTAATGATGTTCCAACACGTTCATCTGAAAATGGGGTTAATGCCGACAGCAGTACTGAATCATCGGACCCTGATGTCGTCAACAACGCAAATGACAACCCGACAACCGTTGGATCCCCCCCAATTTGTGTTTTACCTCAGACCATCATCCAAGTATGCAGTAATGGCACATGTCGTAAACTTAAACCTGGTGAAACTGAGATATCGTTCAAGTGATAAACAACACCGAAAGAACTGTATTGCAAACAACGACATAGCTCCCAACGTATTACGTAAATGTTGAAAAAATTGGATCATATAAGTGCAATATGGTCACACCACTTACAATTAAGATTTCAATATCGCAAATCATCCGGATGCTCTCGATAAAGCCTTACACTTCTATTATTGTGAATAAACTAATTTTTACCACTTGTCTTCTTTTTGTTAAGATTGCCGTTTCTTCTCACACGCTTAAATGCATGAAATAATTTAGATTTTGGTTTAAAATTTTCAGTAATGAAACTTTGTAATTGATTGAGAAGAAAAATGTTAGCCTCCCTCAAAATTTGTTGGATTGCATTTCAAGATACATACCTAGATTTCAAAATCGAATTTAAAAAGTCCATCCATCCATCCATCTTTCCTTTTAACCATAGTTTACGAAATTTAGCTCATAAATCATACAGGGGTTTCCTATGTATCAGTAGTCCCAATCAACCCTGTGGGATTTATTTAAGGGTTGAAGTTCAAAAAATGGAAATATCAAAAACTACCAGTGCATGAGGGTAGTTTTTTAGTTTGATTTAGATAGAGCAGATTCAAAATAGATTGATTCAGAACAGTTCCGTCAATTGGATGAGAACATTCGAATCGCTGTACGGTCATCCGTTCACTCCCCATTTGAAAATACAGTAAAATTTTCACACGAATTGGTGACGGCAGCCCCCTGACTCAGGGGCCCTGAGCATGATGGATACGAGACGAATATACTATAAATATTGCTGTCCCACGAGAATCAATTCAGTAGAGTAAGTCACAGGTGCAAGACCGATTCCATCGCTTTTTACAGTTCAATTATTTCCAGTAAAAAATCTTTCGAATTCGCCAAGAAAAAAGTTTAATCTCCCCTCAAAATTTGTTCGTTCACGTTTCAAGATGAGTACAAAGATGTACCATGGGGAGAGTAATGGAATGTTATAGTTTCCCCTTCCTTGAATTAATGCGGATGATACCCGCAACACTCAGTAGCTGGAAGGCGTCTGATATATCTCCCGGGACGGCGGATTCAAGAATGGGGAAGAGCGACTAACCATTTCCATCACAAAAGTTAGTTTCCCCATTTTTTTTTTGGTTTATTTTTCAATAATAAACCATTGTAATCGCTCTTGAAAAAAAAAAAAATTTCAAGCCCCCCCCCCCCCTGAAAATTTCATGGTTTACGTTTCAAAGGGTGTAGAATCCAAATCTGCAATACAAATTTTTCCGTCCGTCCGCTGTACGCCGTACCCACGATTTCTCCCAAACGGCTGGAGCAAAAAATCTGAAATTTGCAGGAAAAATCAATATTGGTCCGACAACGCCCCTATTCTTTAGCCAGCACTCTCACTTAATTTAAAGTGCCCTTTAAGGGTTGTCAAAGTTTTGTAAAATCCCTAAAAACCTCAAAAAAAGTCAAGGCGGCCTAAATTTGGACTTTTTTGAAGAACTGCCCATGAGGAATCGAATGAGCCCTTCCCAAGGTCCGTAGCTCAAACCATTCTCGATGTATGCCCCGATTTATGGTGCCAACATTTGCGTTATTTTGGTTTATTATTGTTTTTGTTTTGATACAGTAACCTAGTGATGTAGTGAACGTAGTAATGTGGATACTGGAGAGAACTCCTAAAAGGCTTTGTAGCCGATACACGAGTTGAAGCATTCTGATAACCATAAAAAAACGCTGCAAATTCTTATTATTCAATTATTATTCAATTGGCTTGCGTTCATGATTTGAATTTCTACTAAGCTTTGGAGTGTCCCTGTTTCACAGGTGATAGAGCGATTATTGAATTTCAGGAGGCACACAAATATGATCAACTGATCAATCCAAATAGGTATTTTGGTTGAGAACAGATTTATGTGCCCTATGCATATCTCCTGAAATTCAATAATCGCTCTATCACTTGTGAAACACGCACACCCCAAAGTTTAGTAGAAATTCAAATCATGAACGAAAGCCAATTGAAAAATAAACCCCAGTGAAAGAATTTTTTTTTTTTTTTTAACTTTAAACGTCCCGAAATTCGAAAATTTTAGTTAGCTGGTAATTGTTACAATGCCTCAATATTTTGAATATTTTACAATATTGTGAACCGTGTCAATAAAGACTGTACCCAGTTCTTAAATATGAACACGGTTTCTTGATTCTGGAACTTGATTTCTCAGTTTAATTCAATCACGTTTTGATACAAATGGAATGGTAACCATGTTAGCAGTCCGATCTCGAGTACTATATTTACTTTGATACCAATAGCCGTTTGGTAAGCTTAACGGATGGAAAAACAGTAATATTCGTAACAATAAAATGTTTACTGCTTGATAGAATGCTGTAAGTAAAAGGTTGAATCTCAAAAAACCATTAGTTAACGGTTTTAACACCTATGTGTTTTTTTATACATATTTAAATTGTATAGGATTAGTTACGCAAAAAATTAGAGTACAACTATTATTAAACCTTGAGGATGATTCCGCATTAGCTGTTCAAGACAACATCATCAGGACGTCGGGAGTGAACTGCTGTTTCGCCGCATGTCTGTCTGTCAATTTAATAGGACAAAGTCAACGAAATATAGAAACTCCAATAGACTTGTCCATTTACACATTTTCTCAAAATGAGTACGCAAAATTCTGGTGAAGAGTACTAAACTAATGTTTGTTTAACCATCAAGAACCGCTTTTTGAAAAATGATAAATTCACGTGCCTGGGGAGTCAAAACTTAGTGACAATACAATTCCCAGTGACGAGATATACAATTGTATTATATTACGTCATCACGGGTAGCAGTTTGAAGTAAATCATCCCTCATCGTTATTTCTTTGTGAGAGACTCGAATTACGGATGCATTTGAAATGTGACTCAGACTTCTATCGCATTTATCAACATTACGCATAATTATCTCGTTGTCGAGTTAGTTATAAACCATAATGAAAGACAATCACTAACTTCGCTCACTAAAACTTTTCTCTAATCGGTACCGACTGGGTGTGACATAAAACCCGTACTTTCCACGATCACTATTAGTCCTCATCGCACTTCAACACACTTCAATATCATGGTAGGTTTTGCAATGAGAATATACCACTATTTCAAACAGTTTATCATGTCGCTTTTTAATTACTATTGTTTAAATATTGTTTAAATTTGAACCTTTGGCACAAATCAATTTTGATATTTTTGGCATCTCAATTTAAACTTTCGGCGACTCAATTTCTACTTCTGGCATACCACTTCGAGCTTTTGGCATATCAATTTATACTTTTCACAAATCCCAACTAACCCAACATTCCACCCCATATAATGTTCAATAAATGTTTTTTTTTTCTCTCTCTCTTGTTTAAATATATCTCAATACAGTTATATTTTTCTAATGTAATACAAACTTACCAAAAATAAAATCCGTATCAGCACCATAATTTAGCCCCTCTCTTATATACGAAGCCGTAAACCAACTATGAAACTTTGCAAATCATTTTTAAACAGATTTTTCCTTGAAAAATGCTACGAATAGTTCTAATAAATGTATAAAATTATTGTATACATTTTCACCCAGAATGGCGACTTTTGAATGTTATATTGACAATAATTTTCAACTAAGGACAATAATTATTATTGTCCTCACTTTTAATCGCGAAATTTCCAATGATGTTCACGGAAATCAAATTCTAAAATACCAGCTCTCGATTTACAAAAAAGTCTTTTGTGTTTTAGCTCTTAATGTCAGATTCACCAGTTTTAGCCCATTTTCGTTCTTTAAAAATGCTACTTTTGGAAATAATCCTTTGTTAGGAGGTCTTTATTAACTGATATCGTTTTAAATAACTTGAAAAATATTTTGTCATTTTATTATGTTGAAATGTGTTCACATCATGGAGTTTTTCCAGAGCGCTCCAAAACAGATTCGCAAGTAGATTATTTTGCAATGTTTGATTATATTTCCTCGAAAAATTCAGGAAGTCTTCTGCAATTCTTCGTGGAAATCTCTGAGAGAGTGAGTTTCGAATAACGTTTCTATCAACTTGTAATTTCATAAAATTGAAAATCTTAGGACAAATTATGTCGGCAGTGTGCGACAGGGATGTCGAATTAGATTAACTGATAGAAAGATATAATTTAGTAAAACTAGGCAGAAAACAATGGGTGAGTGCTTGGTTGTGTTTCATTCGATTATTTTAACGCTGTGATTCATATTTCTTGAAACGGCTATGTTTAACATGAACCTGAAGCGTCAGAGGTATCCTCGGGGTTTTGGAGGCATATTGCCCTTGGAAGGAGCAGCTAGCACATTCCACATCTACCCCGTTTTAACGCTCAACGATAAGGTTAAATTCTGTGAATGCCCTAAGACAAGATGTTGGTGCTGAATTGTGATCTAAATAACCATATCTAAGATAAAACAACCAAGCCAAGTTTCATCTTAATTGGAATTCAGTAAATTCAGAAGAAAAGTATATTTTTACATTGGTATTTACTAGTTATAGTATGGGATGCAACGGAACACAATCGATAAAGATTGTTATAAGTATTGCAGAAGGAAGGAAGTGCCCCAATAATAGTTGGATCTTTTTCAGGTTTCCAAAGGTCTGTTTGTGATTCTGCTGGTAGCGACTTACTCAAGCGCATCGGAGACCAACAATGAACCTGACAGAAAGAATGGTCTGCAGGAGACTGACGTTATACCTGAACCCTGCGCCAGTCTGGTCAAACAACTCCGAATCATCCTTGAAGAGGTCATCAAAAACGGAACGGCAGGCGATAGACCGTCCGATTCTTCTTCGACCTTGAACTGGTCTCAAATCAAAAAGTGGGTCAGGGAGACAATGATGGTACCCATCCAGGCGAAGTTACACTCGATGACCCAGAAGGAATTGGTTGAATTAGTTCGTGTAGATGAGGCTTCGAATCCCAAGGAAACGACAAAATAATATAAAGCCGGATGGTTCGAGAGACACTGAGCTACAGTGACATTGACCCTTGTTAATATGGCACTGTAGGACCTATCACACATACAGACAAATAACTTTCTAGTTTAGTTTAGTTTAGTGAATAAATTGAAATTTGAGAAACTTAAATCGTAGTGAATAAAAGATTTTGATTGAATGAGTTTTTGTGTTATGCAGCGTCCGTCTGCATCGATCTCGAATGATAATTTTTCTGTTTGGAAGAAGCTACCTTGTAGAAGTTCTTGTCACATACAAATGTGTCCTGCGATCTACATTTTGACGAACCTTTCAGAAAGTTGGAGTGTATGTACAAGTTTATCTTCATCACACTCAAAGGTCAAGTTTAGAGCTCATTTCCAACAAAAGATTACTATTATTAATAAAATGCTGTTTTTTATCCAACTTCGTGACTATTTTTTCCTTCAAATTTTCCCTCCTAGGACAATAAAATGCCATAACTTCCGTAAAATACACTCTAAAATCAATTTTAAAGATACTTTTGGAAAGAGCATCAAATTTCCTATCTTCTAAATGAGAAAACGTGACTATTTACAAGGAAGTGGAAAGTCCGAAAATCAAATTTTGAGTCTCTTATCATATAAAACAAATTCCTAGATTTTCACGCCTCTTGTATGTAGAGTGCTAGAGTTTCTCATTCTCAAAATTCTTACCTTTTTTATCTTGAAAAATCGGAGAAGTTACGAAAAGTTGCCTTCTAATGCAATGAATTATTACGAACTCATAACTGTTAAACCCGATACATACTTATTGGTTTTAGGAAAATATTCAAAGATTCCGTTAATTCAATTGTATTATTTTTTTTTTCAATTGTATCGTTAATTATTGATCAATTTAATTTAAACTGTTATACTGGCACTATGTGCCGTTTGTAAATTGATAAATAAATAAGAGTTGCTTCGAATATCCAGCTTAATTTAGTATATTTTAATAAACTGACAGTTTAGGAGAATAGATACCTAGCACTAAGGAACATATGACCACAAAAATGTGTACGATTGAATTCTACATTTAAAAACCCTGCAAAATAGCACACATAGGATCATTATTTTGGTATTACGATACCGTAAATTACAGATGTATGTGTATTAAACGAATAGTACATAGAAAGGCACAAAACTCGGCGTCTCGCCAAGGGACTAGCCCCCTGGGCACCCGGTTACCTCTATTTACATACTTCGGACGAAATTATTGAAATACAGAATGTGTTTAGCCCTTGAGTTTCACATAATTTCGCTACTTTCCTCCCACTAAATCAGAATCTTATATAAACACCGCGTCTTGATAAAATATCGCACGGGTTACACCAGGTTACAAATAAACTGTTTCTTACACTTCCCTACTTCGTATTCATTGTTGGTATAGATCTATGTACCTAGCTAGTTTTCTATTCCGGTGAGCGTCTACAGCAGGGGTCTCCAAACTATTTGCCAGAAGGGCCGTAAAGGCGGTGTGCGGGCCAACAGTGGGGAGCCCCCCCTCCCCTGGGAAAATTTTGAAAATTAGATTGAAAACAGTGTTTTTAAGCACTCCTAGACGAGTTTGACAAATTCAAAATTAGGCTCGTATAGGTACGAAACATTGGTTTTTGGTGGTACGAAACGATTTTTGATGGCCGAAAACTGAACAACTTTCATTTCCCCAGAAACTGCTAGGTTGGGTGACAACGTTATCCAGATTTCGTTATGAAATTTCTGTTTTCGCGATCTTAGCTTCTGGCGTCCTGGTACGTGTCACAGTTCCGCGTTAAACTCCCGCATCATCCATCCCACGTGACATTTTTCGGCTAGTTAGTCCATGGCTAAAACATTCTGTGCTAAAAAGAGCCGCATTTATATTTAAATAAATAGGTCAAAAATAAAACAGGGGGATAAATAGGTTGATTGATTTGGAACGAAATCATTTATATTTAAATAAATATTCGTAGATGGCGAACGGATTCTTTTTTCTTTAATTTGATTTTTGGTGAAACGACAAATGGGTTCTCTTGTTCCATTGCAAATAACTGAAATGTTTACAAGGAAAGTCCGCTGGTGGATGGGAGACTTGAGTTGATCACAGAAACGGTTTTTCGAAACTGCGTTATTAGAAATACTCAACCACGTCACCCTTGACGACTAAATAAAATCACCCCTCTCTGCCTGTCTTTTATAAAAGATTCAAATTACGCACTCATCTAATTGTGACTCACTATAATCTGTACATTGACAGTGTTTGTCAACATCACACGTAATCAGCTTATAGTGAAGATAATTCTGTCATACCGACTATTACAAAAAGCGCTCCGAAAAACACTCCCATTATCTGTCCCTGCTGCGTGTGCTTTAAAACTCGAGCTTTCCAAGATCATCATTAGTGCTCGTCTGTCACTTCTCAGCAGTATCATGGTAAGCTTGTGTATTGATATACCGTGGTATTTGTATATCAATCAAAATAAAATTCAACTCAGAACTTTTTTTCTGAAATGTGGCATTAAAAAAAATATCATACTGAATGAGTATACGCGTAAGGTCTCTCTCAAGTTGCCATCATGTTTGAAGCATGTTATCTTCAAGATTGTCCAATATGGTCGTGTTGCGCATTGCACATGTTTGCCAAATGGAATTCATTAGACTTCTATTCATTGCACATTTATTAGAATTGATCCAGCAGGTTGTCGGACAACATACAAATCCGTTGCAGACCATGCTAAGGAAGAATCTATGAAAGAAAAATACTGTGTGTGTGTTTTTGAATGAATTTACAAATTTGGTGTACACTGCCCAGCCGGCGGTTCTTAACCGTTTTCCATGATTATGTTTTGGTTCAATCAAAATTTTACTCTAGTTGTAAAACAAACCTTGGAAGTTTTCAATTTCAGAACGGAAGAGGTGAACTGGATGGGCTCGTGTCATTTCGCGAACAATTTTGGCAGTAATTCTGAACCGCTATTCGTGTTTCTTATTTCGTTCGATCACAATTTTAGTCTATTCGTTCAACAAATCTCAGAAATGTTGCTTTTGCAGGTGGAATGGAGGGGGTAATAGACTATGATTCCAGCACTGCCCATACATCATAGACTGTCGATTTTCCTGAAAATTATTTCGTTCGATCAACAACTTTGGCATAGTGTTGTATCTTATTTCGGATCCTTCAAATATAATTAGGGAAGGGGTAAGGGGGTTCTATCATCAGTATTTTCTTTTCTTTTTGTTTAACAAACATATCCTATGCAATAAATCACCGAAATTTCGATTCGAGATGAGAAGAGGGACGGAGGGGTACATTCCCTCGTTATTATGACTTGAGGACGATATACCAAACATTATTTAAAAAGTAACAAAGCCATGTGTCTTTTTCCTTTGCAAAATTTGCGAAATCATCAACATTACACAAAATCTTGATTAAGGGAAACCAAAATGTAGGCCATTTTTTCCATTGTTTTTTCAACGCTGAGTCGAGCTACGGTATCCATTTTCGGATATGACTCGATTGTAGAGGAAAAAAGCAGACGTTTCTGCTAATTTCAGGGGGAAATTTGCTCTTTTTTCTTAGTACGAGTAATGAGAATGTTTATTTAGTTCAGGAGGCCAACTCTACCCCGAATTCTTTCCCTTTTCAAATCTCAATCAATAACGAACATGAAACATTTGCCGTTGATTAAATGTACTCGATATTGTGAACTTAGGTCCAGTAGTATTTGTGAAAATCTCCGTACGGCGTACGGCACATAGACGGAAAGTATTATTATTTTTTACATCAATATTTTTGTTTTTTATTTTGGGGTTTAAGAAAAAATTGCTTGAGGTTTTTTCAGCCGACTTTTTAACGCTAAACAAAAAAAAATGGATTAAATCCGACAGTTTTCACTTCACGAAAATCATTCACCACTCTCTGGGATCGATGAAATAAAACAAAATAACGTAAATGTTTTTATGTTCGCAATAAATCGAATATCCCACGTCCCACCGTTGTACGTTCCTCCGTTCGCAATCCATAAAAGCTGGAACACTGATAGAAAAAAGAATGTGTTTCGCAACTAGCCAGTAAATGGTGACAATCAAATCAGTTGATATAATTGAGATGGATTTACAATTTCAAGGCTCTTTTGAAATTAAATAAGTTTTTTAAATATATTTGCGAACAATTGAACCGTAGGCAGATGTGTAATTTTATTTTGTTGAACAATGGTTAAATGTACAATCGTTCCATTCGTGGGTTTTAACGCAGATAAATAATACCTACATTTCACCATCATAGGTATTACAACAGAAACGGGTTTTGGTCATCCAACGCTTAATTAAATAAATAATATCGAATAAATGGAAACGGCAAAAAAATAAACAAACAAAAACAAGAGAGAATCGAATAAACCTCGAGTCGTAAATATTTGATTTGTAACTGTATAAGCTGATTATATTTTATATCGGTTTTTATTCACACGAACTTTCTCTGATTAATTTGCTGCGTCACAATTTTAATGAGTGGAATTCAATCACATTAATAATCTTAATTTGTAAAACAAAATAAAATATAGAAATCAACACCGTGACAAATCAAGGCCGTATGATGTTTATTTTAGGTTTATTATTGGCAATGATGATCATTTAATCGATCAAGCAAAAGAAGTTGTTATGCACCATTCAAAATTTGTTGTTTTACCATTCAAGATTCGTATTAATACGGATTACGGTTTTAATAACGAAATTAAAAAAAAAAATTTCCTCCGTTTACGATCCGCCGTAGAGAGTAGTTCTCCGAAACTACAGGAACAAACTTATTGAAATTTAGGTCAAAAATCAAAAATTGGGTCTAGTTGGACCCAATTTTTTATTGATGGGTTTTTATTGAACCTCAATACCCCCCCACAATAGAAACATCTATAATTTATCAAGTCCTTTAGCACTCGTATTGCCTTAAAACTTCCAATAATCCAAATTTAAACGATGTAGCCAAAGGTAGACTGATGTAGAGGAGGCACACAAGTATCATCAATCCATAAAGGTGTTTTGGTTGAGAACCGATTTACGTGCTTCTATGCATATCAATCCTGAAATTCAATAATCACTCTAAATGTCACATGAAAATGAGTTTAAGCCAAAACACCCAACAAGAACGGCCAAAGCCTGTCATAAGGAAAGTAACCTACAGCAAGTAGCCCGTGTTCCAAATTGTACTATCCACATCTTCGCATTAGTCATAATTTTATTGATTGTCATTGAGGACGTTGCTTGTATCGCAAAAAGTACTAAAAGCCATTTTTTTCAATTTAGAACGAATGGTTAGTTCGGGGGTCTGTTTCTTCACATGATTGAAGCCGTTTCATCTCAAAACGTGCTCTATCCATTGATGAACGAGTTTTGAAGTTTCAGGAGTGTTCCACAAAAATACTCTTTCCAATCAATCATGATCAATCCAAATAGGTATTTTGGTTGAGAACAGATTCACGTGCTCCTAGGCATCATCTTATAGATCCGACGTTTTCAATAATCCAACGTTTTTTTTTCTACCGCGGTCGGATGTGCTTCAGCCAAAGACAGCCCAATATAATTTTCCTATTTTTGACCATTTGGTCTCGTCTTGAAATTCAAATCATGAACGCAAGCCAATTGAATAATAAACCCGACTGACTGATGAAAGAATACTTATGCCGTCACCCGTGGTAATAATATTTACCTAACGGTCTCTTTTATTAGCGTTCTGGCCGCAGCAAAATTAATGGGTGCGTCGGGCATGGGCATTCGTGAGCCATCCTTGGCTAAGGCGTCAGCTCTCTCATTTCCCCACATACCCACGTGTGAGGGAATCTACTGCACAGCCACAATAGCTCCGCCACCAAGCAGCGTCTCAAGGAGCCTCTCCTTCCTTTCAGGGCATCATGGGACCTTGTGTCGCTGTCAGTGCATAATGTACTCAACCCATTTGTATCTAAATTTGTACTTCAAAATGTACTTTATCCATGGTTTACAATTTTAAAAAGTTGACATGAATAATCACGTTTTCCACTGGCTATCTTACTGTTTTGTCACACAACAGAGGAGAAAAAAACGGTCAATTGAAAAAAAAAGGTAACCTATGAGCTAAACTTAATTTGCTACAGATTTTTGCGTTTCCTACAAAATTCACACGAGTGGATTTTGCGATTATCCACTATGTTAAACCTGAAAATTTCGTGGTTTACGTTTCAAACGGTGTAGAATCCGAATCTGCAATACAAATTTCTCTGTCCGTCCGCCGTACGTCGTACGCCGTACGCACGATTTCTCCCAAACGGCTGGAGCAAAAGATCTGAAATTTTCAATAAAAATCCATGTTGGTTCGACAACTCCCCAATTCTTGAGCCAGTCCTCTCACTTAATTTAAAGTGCCCTTCAAGGGTTGTCGAAGTTTTGTAAAATCCCTAAAAACCTTTTAAAAAAAAGTCGTATTTTTGAAGAACACTCCACGAGGAATCGAATGAGCCCCTCCCCAGGTCCGTAGGTCAAACCATTCCCGATCTATGGCCCGATTTATGGTGCCAACATTCGCGTTATTTTGGTTTATTATTGTTTTTGTTTTGATATCAGTAACCTAGTGACGTAGTGATGTAGTAACGTGGACACTGGAGTGAACTCCTAAAAGGCTTTGTAGCCGATACACGGGTTGAAGCATTCTGATATGCATGAAACGCCGCAAATTCTTTCACTGGGGTTTATTATTCAATCGGCTTGCGTTCATGATTTAAATTTCTACCAAGCTTTGGAGTGTGCGTGTTTCACAAGTGATAGAGCGATTATTGAGTTTCAGGAGTCACACAAATATGATCAACTGAACAATCCAAATCGGTATTTTGGTTGAGATCAGATTTACGTGCTCTATGCATATCTCCTGAAATTCAAATCATGAACGCAAGCCAATTGAATAATAAACCCCAGTGAAAGAATTTGCAGCGTTTTTGTGATGCAACCTCCTTGGTAATCCTTGGTTGATAATTTTACAGGTTCCTATTGCCTTGTTCGTGGTGCTGTTGGTTACCTATTGCTCGAGTGCACCGGAGTCAGGTATTGAAATTTTAAACACCGAAGGCGAGAGTGAGCCGGAGGCCAAGAGCGACCCTAACTCCAGCGTCAACCCGAACCGAGAATTGCAACCTGAACCTGTAGCCGAAATACAGGAGGGCGAGCCTGAAATCGTGACGTTGACACTTGTTCCATCTGAAAAGTCTTTGAAGGAAAGGATAGCTGAGCTGCAAAAGTACATCAGAGATAAATTTCAGGAAGATCTGGAATTCGTTAGAGATAAATTCGATTCGACAGTCGACACTGGCTGTTTAAAGTTTTGTAATTCTTTGAAAAAAATAAGTAGTGTTCTATCACTTTCATAAAAAATCAGTCGAATCATTAGTCATTGTAACGTTTTAATGTGGCCCAGCTAAGACATGCATTCTGCCAAATATCTTCTGTAATACTGAAGTTATAGATCTGCCTCTTCGTATACCTGTCTCACATACCTAGTTGAATCATTTACTGAGGTGTGTACATTATTATGTAAGAACAGAAACCGTAATAAATAAAGATATTTTGATTTTTCATGTTTGTTTTTCTGGATAAGGATGCTACATTTTCTAAAAGCCTCTCGTATGTCAAAAACAAGTCGTTCCATTTGCGTCGTGTGTTATACATTTGCTGACAAGTGAAGCGTAGGTAGGTGTTTCATTTTATCTCGTTAAATTTTAGTTGTTCTTTTTGTGGATTTGTACTTTGTATTGTACTAATTTAGGTATTTATATATCAGCTTTCTGTTTCCTGCATTGGAACAGGTGGAGGTTGTTATGCAATGAGTTATATTTACACAATGTTATCCAACTGCTTTTGGGACATCTAGAAGTTGTGGATGCACACTATTTAGCAGGAAGGCTAAATTTTTAAAAATTAAAATAAAAAAAAACAGTCTAAATTTTTGGCTAAATTTTTCCTAATTGATGTAAGGAGGTGAAGTTTACATTGAGGTATTCTTTACTTCAGAACTTATTCTTTACTTATACTTATACTTTACTGAGGTATTCCTTAGTTTAGATACTTGAGGTGTCTAGAAAACAACTACAAGTTGTGGAAACGCCGAGTTTACACGACCACAGACTAAGGCGAAACAAAGATCATTGTGTACGGGAAGTGACTTGACTTCTTGTACTCTCGTACCTAGAAGTAGATATTCTTTAAAAATATATTGGTAAGTAATTCATGCTTAATAGGGACTCCTCTATGTCCGGTTTTTCTATGATCACACTCGTAAACGATACGTTTAGAAACCGTTTTTAATCCATATCGAAAAACGTTATTACTCCTTCCATTCGCGTAACTGTATAATGCAATTTTGAACTGCAATGAGCTCCTCAACTAAACCAAGCAACCATTATCCCATGTTACACTGAATCGTCATTTGAACCAAAAAAGAATAACGGTACCTGGATGATAATTTTAGCTTGGACAGCGCTTTAATGGACCGGTGTGTACCCCCCTGGCCAATTCGGATTCCTCGAGGTTCGTTACACAACTAGACAAAAAGAAATTGTTTAATAATTTTGAAAAAGACAAAAAAAATTTTAAAATTAATCAATTCAGATGAAACAAGCGAAGATATAACGATTTCTTAGTATAAACCCCTCCATTCAAATCCTATCATAATTATTATTGAAAGTACTGAAATATGATTGAAACTAGACAGTAATGGATTCAGGTTTAGTATGAACTGAAACGGATCTATATTGTTTTTTCTTATTGTCCCACACACTTCTGGTTCAATTCGAATAGGCGCCTTTTGTTGAAGCCTTGAATTCGCAGAGACGCCCTAAAAGCTTTAACATGTGAAATAGTGTTGGAATTATCTACGATAATTAACACTTATTTCTACCCCAAAAACCTAATTTACTATTTCAATCATTTAAACTTGGAAATAGAAATTAACGGTGAATTGGATATTTTTATGAATAACAAATCGGATTGGAATTTATATAGATTTATTGAATATGATATAGGTTCGATATGAAATCAAGAGAGAATAGTGGTTGTATTAAGGAAACCACAAATATAGGAAAAGGAGACTTACCAGTTGTAGGACGGCAAGGGTTCAACTGGTCCTTACAACGAGCCTCTTGGGGAAGCGCCCGCGGAGGCGGGGCCGATGAAATATCGGTCCGCGTTCGCGTAGCAGTTCCAGGAACTGCTACACATGATAAAACATTTCCTTCCTGCAACACTAATGGCCATACATTCTCTTCCCTATCCCTCTCAGCCTTCCCGGAACTACTTGTAGACTTTTAAAATTTATCATTCACCGGACATGTAAAATTAATAATATCTAAATTTATCCCTGGAAAACTCATATTTTACCTCAAAATCAAAATCTTAACTTCATGATTTGAAATTGTTGCAGTATCTCTGTATTTGGTTGGGGCCTATCCTATATTCTTGGGTTCAATATGTCTTCTATTTCAATATCTCTTTCCCTCTTTCTATTTTATTTTGATAAAGCAAAATTTCGCTTTTACTATTTCAGGAAATCCGGGCTCCCTCAAGAATTTAATGTCCCTAGGATCCCCAACCTCTCTTCGGGCCAGCAGTTCATTTGAAAGTGCTACATTCAAGCATTAATTCCAATAAATAAAGAGGAAAAGGTAGAATGACAGCTGATGAAATTTGCCTGTAAGGGAAGAGCGTACGTACGTGAATTGTATAACTCCTGTTGGGACGAGATCAACAGCTTCCGTTTTATCCTAGACGTTTTCCGAACTTTTATGTCGCGAATCATAACACATAGGTTTATACTATCCCAAACACAAAATGATTGTGTTAAAACACATTGCTACATACCATCGCTTCACTAATCTGCACGTAAGTATGTAACCAGAGAGATAGGAGACTCGATTTATTTTAAAAGTTGTCATGTTATCTCTGCGTTCCATTCCTTCTCATGCTAACCACCCTTCCAAAGGTCTTTCCTATTTCTAGTCACATCTATGCCATTTTTTTGGCCATTTTTTATAGAAGCAGGATTTTTGGGGAGGGAGGGAAAGGCTGGCTTCTCCTTTCATGTGTTATTTGCTATCTTAGACTTTTTTCTATTCGTTATTTGACCTAATCATTGGTCAATTTATTTTTATATTGGGAAAAGAATAAAATTAGGGAGGGCCCATTGTGAAATCCAGCACCAAGCTAGGCTACAAGTACTGATGTAAGGAGAAGTCGATGTTTCTCTCCCCTCAAAAATTCTGCTTCTTAGTCACAAGAGGTCTTCCTGGACAGAGGACATGGTGTCTTCAAGATCGACAACCAAATGAGAACTGGCGAAAAGTTTTTTTCGGCACATGGATTTTAGAGTGCCCTTATCCTGGCTTGGGAGACACACAGCATAGTGCAGCGAATACAATATTCAACATCATTTGCAGTTGAAATACTTCATATTGACTCTTCTGAAAAAGGACATTTGATCTAGGATGGAAGGAAACTGGGTAGCCGTGTTTCTAGACTTAGTTGGAGGATAGCGTCTTCCAAAGACAGTCCCAGTAATAGAGACCCAACAAATGAAGAGATAAACATTTCAAAGAATTGCTAATTTTGTAGGAGAAGGTGTAACTAGGCTTGGTTACCACCTTTCGGTTCGACCGGGGATTCGGGAGTTTGAAAAAATCACGAATAATACAGTTTTCGCATTACGTTGTGAAGTGAATAGGACATCGGATGTCCTATTAGATTCTAATATCGAATCCAATGTAACTTTCACATGTGTTAACATGTGAACACAAAAAGCGTCAGATATCTTTTTAAAAAAAATCAAAATTAAAGGGATCGGTAGATTACTTCTCAAGAAAACATGTCAAATCATAAGCAATAGACCAGACAGGGCAGTTCGAAATGCTCTCCTTATTTGAGAGCCCAAATGACGAGGATCAAGGTTTTTTCGTTACGTGACACTTCGCTGCATTTTCGCAATCGGGGCTCGTTCAGTTTGATTTCTTTGTGAACTACAAATAATCAAGTAGATTCATTCGTACGGGATCTGAATCATGCGTCGGTTTCCACTGTTTAATGTCATTTTGATGACATCATGCAAATTATCGGGAGTTGAGTCTTTCATCCCCCAAAACATTCGGAGGGGTTATAACGATTAATTATCTGTGTTTTTCGGCCAGAACGTAATATATCGCCCACCACAGAACATCATGGCGGTAAGTTAATGAATTTGTCAATTTCGGGAAAATTCTTTAAGGGACAAACGGCAGTTTGAGTTACTGTTCTTCTTCACTCTGAGTTCATCCAAAAACTCTAAAATTTGTACAACGCTTGAAGGAGGAAATGGGCTTCAATTTGGCGCAGAAAAAATTAAAACGTCTCAAGGCTTACCAATTTTTGTATCATATAAATTCAATTACCTCAGGAAAGGTTGGTCCACTTCATTTGGTTTAGTGTCAATTTGTTTAAAATGGGTCTACCGAACTTTGGAGCTAGTTTATCCAATCCGGTTTTTGGACTAGAATACAATATTTCTGGGAAAGTCTACTTTAGAATGAGTACTCTCCACGGTCAAGGAGAAACTTTCGTGAAGGAAAAAAAAAAACTTCCAAAGTACGATAGAGAATCCAATTTGAACAAGTTTTAAAAATTTAATGAATTTGATTAACCACCCTCGAGATAATTGACTTTGTTTGGGTAAACCCTGGGAAATTTTAACTTTTTATATTTTGAACTGTATGTCGCCTACATTAGTTTTTTAGCTCGGAACTGAAGATCTTTTCTCCTTCAAACACGAGCGCAGCAATTTTGGAATTAGAATGAACAAGGCGTGAAATATATACTTAAATGAATGGATAAGAACATCAACGAACTCGCGCGTTTGTCCGTTGTTTTGTCTGTCAGTGCTATTCTATACACATTAGTACGGATCATTTCATTTCTCAGGTTGATTCGAATAGGCATTATATGATATACATAATTACAGAACCTCCCAAAGTACTATCTCCACTCTTTCCACTTTTTTTTTTCAAAACGAAAGTAGTTAAGATTTGTATCTGTCAATATGGAAATTGGAGTTTAATTTGGAAGCGAAATCCGATTCTAAAGTAAAAAAGGGAAAGATTTAACAGAATGAATGATTCCGAATTCATCTCGGATGTTATACGAATAGAAAATAAATTAAATTTTTGGAGTGCACTCGTCAAAACTTTCCAGCCAATAAAATAAAATGTGGGAGGTTGCTCTCACGATATTTTGTTTCCCGCTTTGTCCAACTTTTTATGTAAACAGGAAAAAATGTCATATCGCAATCTTCAATTTACTCGGAACAATAAAATAAATTGAGTAGAAATAAAATTATATTCGAAGACATAAATAGCACGCTGTGGGAATATTTGTTCTTTTTAATCCAGTGGGCAGTTCCACTTCCAATGTTTAAAGTTCACTGGTCTCATTCTTATTTTACCTTGTTGTTTAAATAACCACTAAAACAAAGGATGCCGATTCAAAGGATGTTTTAGAAAAGTTCAAAACAAACTTACGAGGAGAGAATCGCAACTGACGCAGTTACACAATAGGATCTTGAACTGTAAACCTGTAACCAAGTCTTTCATTGTTGATTGTTCACATTTGAGTTGAGGTGAAAAAAAGCAAAATTTCATCAAGATTCATTGCTTCTGTTCTAAATGACTGAAATCAATTTAAACAGTTCCCTATACTCCTCTGTCTTGGAGGTGACAAAAAGTGACCAACCTTTTGGTTTTTATTTCTAAAATATTGTACCTATTCACTTTTATAATATTTTATACAAGAAAATCTTAAAATCGCACTAGCCAATGTTGTAGAGAATAGAAAAACATCTATTACGATAGTCGTTACGAGAGATAGTGAAGACTTTCTTCATTTCGAAATCACTGACCCGCCTCGATTTTCGGTAAAATAGAAGTCTTTCAAAAGTCAATCGAAAAGATGCCAAACACCATTTAAAGCTTCCATTGAGCCCAATAGAAATCCGAAATTATTACAATCTTACCGGCAATCCTAGATTGTTGTAAATAACTAGCAGTTCTTCGGTCTCTCGTGAAATTAATTCTAATTAGATTGATTACATTAAACAAATCCATATAGATTAACATCAAACAGTTGATTAGCTATGCTAAATGATGAGTTTTTATTTTATCATGTTACAGGAACGAGGACGTAGATTTTGGTGTTTCATTGTTTCACTATTGAGCATCATATTTTGGGCCGTACAGTGCTGGGATATTTTTGGTGAAAAAGAACCTGAAACCGTCAAAGATGGCGTTGATGTAGCAGTAAAAATGTTAGATGCTATTGACAAAACTATGGGCCCTTATATGAGGATTGAGGATGGTACAGCAAATAGTGTAAATGACATACGAGAAGTCACGAATTCCGGAAGTTCTGGAGAATGGGAAGATGGAGATGGAATAAGTTCTGGTGAAGAGAGTGGTGAAAGTATTACCAGAAGGAATGAAACATTCAAAGAGGTTGTGGAAGGATCTGCAAAGAAAATCAAGGGCAGGCAAGAAGTCACTGACGCTAAAAGAAATTCTGAGAGTAACGGGGAACGAAACGAGGACGATGAAAGCCATGGAGCTGATGGAAGCACTGTAATTATGAGAATCACCAGTGGAACTGATGAAAATGTTGTTAGTAAGAATGAAAGTGAAATTACTGGAGTAGGATTGCCGTACGGCGTCAGCTTGCCTCAGAAAAAACTACAAGAGCATCCTTCTAAAATAACTAATGGAACTTTTGAAGAAGTTCTAAAAGAATCTGCAAAGACAGTCAAAGACAGCCAAGCCAGACAGGCAAAAATTAATTCTGGAAGAGATGTCAAACTACATGAAAATTATGAAAACAGTAAAACTAATGGGAGCAGTCCAATATCAAGAATCATAAATGGAACTGATAAAGTTGTTGGAAAGAATGAAAGTGAAACTACTTGGGTAGAATTATACGGTGTTAGTTTGCCTCACGCCAATCTAGAAGAGCATTTTGCTGAAAAAACTTCTGGAACTTCTGAGGAAGTTGGGTATGAATTTGCAAAGATTGCCAAACTCAGCCAAGAAGCAGGAGAGGCTAAAACTAATTACGGAAGAGATGGCGAACGACACGAAGAGGATGAAAGCAGTGGAACTGACGGGGGCAGCGCACTTGTAAAAATCGTAGAAGGAACTGATAGAGTTTTTGGAAGGAATGCAAGTGAAGGTAATCGAATAGATATGTACGGCGTTAGTTTGTCAGATACTGATCTACAAGAGCATCCTGCTGAAAGAGCTAATGAAACCTCTGAGGATGTTCTTCATGAATCTGCGAAGATTGTCACAGACAGCCTAGAAGCTACAGAAGCTAAAACTAATTACGGAAGCTATGACAAACGACACGAAGAGAATGAAACCAGTGGAACTGATGGGAGCAGTGTAATTGTAAGAATCATAGATGGAACTGATAGAGTTTTCGAAAAGAATGCGAGTGAAGCTAATCGAGTAGATATGTACGGTGTTAGTTTACCAGATACTTATCTACTAGAGCATCCTGCTGAAAGAGCTAATGAAACCTCTGAGGATGTTCTGCATGAATCTGCGAAGATTGTCACTGACAGCCTAGAAGCTACAGAAGCTAAAAATAGTTACGGAAGCTATGACAAACGACACGAAGAGAATGAAAGCAGTGGAACTGATGGGAGCAGTGTAATTGTAAGAATCATAGATGGAACTGATAGAGTTTTCGGAAAGAATGCAAGTGAAGCTAATCGAGTAGATATGTACGGTGTTAGTTTACCAGATACTTATCTACTAGAGCATCCTGCTGAAAGAGGTAATGAAACCTCTGAGGATGTTCTACATGAATATGCGAAGATTGTCACAGACAGCCTAGAAGCTACAGAAGCTAAAAATAATTATGGAACTTTTGGCGAACGAAATGAGGAGGATGAAAGTAATAAGGCTGATGTAAGTGGTGATGGAGTGAGCACGAATGGAACTGATGAAAACGTTTTTGTTAAAAATGGAACTGAAATTACTGCAGTAAAATGGCTGTACAGCCGCAGTTTGCCGTATGCAAATGTACAAGAGCATTCATCTGAAAGAACTCATGGAACTGCTGAAGAAGTCCTGGAAGAATCTGCAAAGGCTGTTAAGGACATGCAAAAAGTTATAGAGGTTGAGACTGATCCTGAAACTTATGGGGATAATAGCAATATAAGCAGTAAAATTACGAACAAAACTGATGGATATAATTTTAGTGAAAATGGAAGGGAAATTCCTGAGTTCAAAATGAAGGAACAATCACTTCAAGGCGACGTTTCTTTGCTGAAAGCCAATGTAAAATCGACTGAGAGAAGTCTTAGCGTCCCTTCTGTGAGTTCAAAAGAATTTCTAGCAGATGCTAAAAAGACTAGTAATGATGACGAAAAAGTCTCTTACGCAAAAATTAAGGCTGATAAAATGGGAGATTATGAATGGTACCAGTGAAAATCTTTTCAGTGAGAACGAAAGTGAAAATCACTCAAGACTCGTAATACAATAAAATTGTCGTTGATAAGTGATGTCGTAGAATATTTCGGGGGCATTGAAAACGTAAACTTCTACACGGCTTGCGAAAAGCTTACTTACATCAAGGTCTGCTCAAGCAGCCGACTCATGAATAGCTTAGTGTTAGTGCCACCAGGAGACAAAATCAAATTTGATCAGCACAGCCAACGTCTTCTAATTAGGTAAGTTTGTATATGGTCGAGTTGTGGGAAAAATGAGTTTGATCTAGCTTACTTACAAGTTGCCTATGTTGAATAGGTAGTTGACAATTCTGTATGCAAGTTTAGCTACACGAAATCAGCTTTTAAGCTAGAATAGTAGCTCCTATACTCAACACTGCGAACGGTCAGAAATAGATAAGTAATTCCATGAATACAGAAATTTTATAGTTTCATGCGAGTGACTTCGTCTCTACTACGAGACAAACAAACGGATTTTTCGATACATCAGGTGCCTGCCACTTGTAACTGTATGTTCTACTGAATTTTCTACTTCTTACTACTAGAATTTGACACCTTAGAAATTAAGGAAAATCATACAAATTTTGGCAATCCATTTATTCAAAAGCATTAAATTACCCAATCCAAATAAAATCGGAGTAAAATAGAACGTTGTCTACATTTCCGCGAAAATAATCAGCACACAGTTAAATCGATTTCGACGGTTAGTCATCGAAATCTATTTAACTGTGTGCTCATTATTTTCGCGGAAATATAGACATCGTTCTATTTTCCTCCGTTTTTATTGAAATGGGGTTTCCATAACTTCGTCGCGAGTGACTTAGTCCACCCCATTAACCTAAAATATTTTCCAACGAAATGCAATTGAAGTGTAAGTGTAAACCTACTTCTAGCAAAGACAAGGGACGGAGGATCGCCCTTGAAGGAGCCCTAAACACGGCGCTAAGGTTATACAGTACCCGCACGACTGAGCGGTCTTGAAGGGGGGGTAGACCAACCCCTTCACAATTTCCCAGTGTAATCAGTTAGGCGGGTTGCATAACGAGTTGGCTTTTGTCTTATTGTTTTCAATATCGAGAGGAAAATTTAATTTTTAATATCCGTCTTTCGGTCATCTAGCCATAAGGGAAATATGTCTCCTAGGCCAGCTGAGCTACCACCCGTTCCTTCCAGTACAATGTGAAATCCTTCATATCAATTCATTTTCAACTTATTTGTCAATGTTTCAAATTCTGTCTCCAGTATCCATACCTCATCAGAAAATGTTTTGCATACGTATTCCTCATAATAGTATGACCAATCATGTTATTCCTCCAGATAAATTAGAATGAACTATCTGCGAGATATCTCTTCAATGAAAAGTAGGTGTGTTTGTTTACCATTGTAGATTTATAGTAACAAAATTTCATCCCTACGTTGCAATTACGTTTGAGCATTATTTCTGTGAATTCGATTTGAAATATTCGACTGAAATTGGCAACTCGAACACGTTAATTTGGCAGAATAAACGTAAATTCGGTGATGTGTATTTGTATACGAAATGTGTGGAGTTTTGTGAGTGACGGTTTAAGCGATGTATGAACTTCGTCTCGAGTGACCTAGTCCGTTACCTATTCAATTTTTAAAAGGATACACAGATTTTGAAGTACACTTACTTTTCTGCAACCATTTGTTTTATGATTTTAACCGACATTGAAACCCATATTGGGGTTGTACGTATTTGAGCAGAAATTGAACTTAAGAACTACGTCTTCTCGATGGCCTTTGAGAGTTTCATTCTATCATATTTCTTGAGCTATATATTTATAAGATTACAACATAATATGTATGTTCACACTAAACTATTGCCCGAAATCAAAAGTGATTTTAAATGTCAATATTTCTGAAAAAATTCTTGGGTTCGGTGTTTCCCACTACCAGTTCGGACTTTATTTTAATGATACAACGTCCTCCTCTTATTTGCAGTGGGGATCACTTGGAGGAAGTCATGATAGGTGTGGACCGATCATGCAAGGGTTCAATAAAAGCCGCTAATTATTAAGCAAAGGTTTAATATTTCGTGTAAGAGATCTAAACATAGAGAGATAAAAACCATCCCTAAATCACAAAATCCCTCATCGATCAACCTCATTACCATTGAGAAGTGGATTTCCTCCAATACGATTTCACAACTTTTTCTTTGAAAGTGATCGAGTTATTGATTTTCGAACGATTAGAGGGTTGATTTTCTTTTAATCTGTATTCATTTAATCAAAACTGATGAAGATATTTTAACATCCTGAGGAAATCGATCGTTATTAAAATATTATTTCGACACTGGGAGAATCAGCGTGGAAAAATGGGTCTTAGCATCAGTAACATTAGGCGCTGCCTCATTTTGCAAGCCAGAAAATTCCTTCATTGAAACCCCAAAAAAAACATTTTTGAAAAATAAATAAATATCATTACCTACTTTAAATCATTATGATATTTGCATTTAAAGTGTAGCAATCAGTTCTTCGTTTCTGTAAAGGTGAGCATAAGTACATTTTTCTATCGGTTGTTTCACAGGCATTCTCAGTTTCAACGAAAAATCCAAGCGCATCAACTTATTAGATTAATCCAGGTTTGTCCGATATAAATGCACACAACGTTTTAAACAAAGCTGTCTCGCAAAAACCAGCCAGGTCGTTTGGCAATGTTAGGAAATTATTTATTTAGATGACATCTTGTAGCTGAAAGGATAAATAAATTACGATAATGCAAGCATCTTGTTTAATCAAAAATGGTCTTTTGACAGGGAATATGAGTTCAATAAATTTGTAACAGGCCTATTTTGCATTCAATAGTGGTTCTCCAGGGGTGGAACAAAAGTCCTCTTTTCACAGACGAGTAAAATAGCCAACGACTACATTGTTACGAGCCAGTACTAAGTAGTGAAATTAGAAAAGTACTTTTAAACATTCAACTCCGTTTGAGTTTCATTTGACATTGGGTTGGATCCGATGAGTGAACCACTAGCCTCCCATTGCAACCGAAATTTTTTGAAATAGTTGGTGAAGAGGTTCATAGAGCATTTTGCTGACTTCGCCTTCGGAGGTATCCTTCGTGAACGAGGGAGCTGCGGGCAGCGTCACAAAATAAACCATCGTCTGCATCTGAAATAGAATCAACTCCAAAATGTGAAACTAAGGTCTACTACATCTGTACTTGAAGTCGCTATACGTACAATAATGAATGAACTAAGACTGTACATGTAGACAACTATAGAAACAGATTAAATTATTATATAAATATGATTATTGAATATTATGTAATAAAACTGTGTCTGTAATAAAACTGCGCTTTACTAATCCGTCTTTTTGTAACAAGACAGTGGAGGAAAAAGGGTGGTTAAGCAGTTAACAGCCCAATGGTCTATCCGTCTGCCCCTGTTGAATGGACACGGTTAGTAATGATTCGGGAACTTTAACGATCGTCGTAACTTAAATAGTCTGTTGAAAGTTACAGGATCAATATGAGGCGATAGGAACAATGACAGGATCAGGGGGCTCAGTTGACCCTCAGAAGGAAAAGACGTACGTTTTCGGACCAACAAGGCTTTTTCCTGAAAATTTCAGATTTTTAGCTGCAGCCATTTGGGAGAAATCGTGCGTACGGCGTACAGCGGACGGATGGAAAAATGTTTACTGCAGATTCGGATTCTACACCCTTTGAAACGTAAGCCATGAAATTTTCAGAGGAGGTTAGAATTTTTTTTTTCAAGAGCGATTACAATGGTTTATTATTGAATAATAAACCAAAACCAACTTCCCCCCGATTTCGAACGGAATCGTACTAGACCAAGAGGGATTGACGGAAATTCACGTTTGCTCACGTTCACACAGTCATTAGTCTCGGGGTTATACCTGTGCCAACGATCGTAAGTTTAGTGTATGCTCTTAATCGTGCATGATGTATTGCAGCTTTCACGGAATCCCTTTTTAAAAATTCTGTGTTAGGGGGATACCCAAAATCATTGCTTCGAATGTACGGTAGGTAGGAACCGACGACAACACCAAAGTTTGCAGAGTAAGCAACTTTCACAAACGCTAAATTCCTCATGAGGTACTGAAGTATCATCGAAATTGCCATTTCATAACTTACACACCAAAAAAAACATAAAAATAACATTTCGGGATTCTGAAAGCAACCAGCAATTGAAAAACTGAAACCAAATGGCGTTGTCTTCAATAACTGGAGATCCAACCGTTAAAATCGATGTAATGATAATTAATTTCCTGGAAATTGACAGAGTTCTTCATTTGACTTCCTTTTTTGAAATGGGGTTTCACAACTTCGTATTTTATGATTCTCCTTAAGAGAGTAAGAAAAAAGTCTAAAGGGATTGCGAGAAAATTTAAAATGTTAAAGGGACTTATCAAATGATCCTGCGACCGTCTTACCTCTAGGTTCTGATGGGATCACGTCTATTGCACTGACTAGCGGAGCTCTCAGCGTTTCAAGTGGGTCTCCGTCCCAAAATTTGAGGATCCTGTACCACTTTCGGTTCCAACCCGCCTCCTGAAGCCGAGATACGACATAATTTATTTTAATGTCCGAAATTCCTCTGTCAGGATGATCCTGAATTTATCATGACGATCTGTAATAATGCAAAGACATAATAAAATACAAGCAGATCTCAAATGCAACATATTCAATGTCAATCTATTGTATTTTCCCTCCTTTTGTTTCATTTAGTGGTTTTATTGCTAAATTGCCTTTAATCACACCGCTCTAAAACCTCATTTTTATCTTGAATCACCTTCTCTTTGTTGAACAAATTTTAGCGAACCGGACGTTCTGAAAAGTTTAAAAGTATGGTCCTTTCCAATTGTCAGCGAAATTACGATTTTCAAAGCCAAACTCAGAAAATAGGGATAGATTCATCTATATGAATTCAATAGAAATGCTTGATTTGTAACTCACCATTGTTTCCATAGAACCGAAAGACGAACGAATACTGACAAAATTCACTTGGGGCACCGGTTAATAAAGGTTTGACTAAGTTTTAATCTCCAGCGCCCTAAAATGAGATATGATACGCTTGTTGGAAGTTCACATTGTCACGTAGAGTGTGATTCTGCTCTCGCAGATATCAACTGTACTGGATAAAATTCTTGAAGTTTATTTTTGAACCTAACTTACCTAACTGTTATAACATTCCCGTCAAAACGTGGACTGCTGAGAGAATAATAAAATTACTGACATGATATTACTAACGAAAACGCTGCAAATTCTTTCACTGGGGTTTAATACTCAATGATTCATGATTTGAATTTCTACAAAGCTTTGGGGTGTATGTGTTTCATAGGTGATAGAGCGATTATTGAATTTCAGGAGATATGCATAGAGCACTTAAATCGGTTCTCAACAAAAATACCTATTTGGATTGATCAGTTGATCATATTTGTGCGCCTCCTGAAATTCAATAATCGCTCTATCACCTGTGAAACACTCACACTCCAAAGCTTAGTAGAAAAATCGAATCATGAATCATTGAATAATAAACCCCAGTGAAAGAATTTTCAGCGTTTTTTCCATGAGCGATTACGATGGAAAAATACTCTATTTGAAAATTTTAAATTTCGTAAGACGGAGCATGCATACCAGAATGCTTCAACCCGTGTATCAGCTATAAACACTTTTAGGAGTTCACTACAGTATCCAAACAAGAGTAAACCAAAATAACGCGAATGTTGGCAAAATAAGTCGGGCCACATATCGGGAATGGATTGGGCTTCGGACCTGGGGAAGGGCTCATTCGATTCCTCGTGGAGTGTTCTTCAAAAAGAGTCCACATTTAGGTCGCCTTGACTTTTTTTGAGGTTTTTACGGATTTTACAAAACTTTGACAACCCTCAAAGAGCACTTTAAATTAAGCGAGAGAGCTGGCTAAAGAATTTGGGCGTTGTCGGACCAGTATTGATTTTTCCTGAAATTTTTTGCTCCAGCCGTTTGGGAGAAATTGTGCGTACGGCGTACGGCGGACAGACGGTAAAATTTTTATTGCAGATTTGGATTCTACACCCTTTGAAACGTAAACCATGAAATTTTTGGGGGGGGGGGGGGGGGTTAAAAAATGTTTTTTAAAGGGCTGGTGAATTATGTGTGGTGATGCGTTTGTACGTTCTGCGTACATGAGAAAGTGTTTAACACCTGGCTCCCACACAACACTTACCTTTTTTAGCTGAAACAATTATAATAAACCAAGGATTACCATTTCGTAGGTTTTTATAATTCCTCTATATTTGGGGTAGATACGCAGTTAAATACTGTTGGGAAGATATCACTGGATTGTCTGCGAGTGAGGTATTAATATTGCGGTCTATAGTCATACATGATATCTGGTCAGCAGTGGGACGTTTAGCAGAAATAACCTCTTGCTATATATATATAGGGTTGGTATCCATGAAACCAATGTCATGGATATGGATAGTTCCCTTCTAGTTTCTTGAAAAAAATCACTCTGGGCATAAACCGAAAGGTATTTAGCTTCACGAGTACCGTGTGGCTGCTTCAGCCCTTGGAAGGGCTACTAGTCCATTCCATCACTTCGATATTAAACCAAACAACTGTGACTTCAAACACCTTGGCATAATTTATTGTATAGTGGTAATTTACGATCCAGGAACATACCAGCGGTTGGAAACCATAAATAAAATCTTGTAACAACAGATATTTTCTTCCCAGAGAAAACACTCATTTCTTTCCTTACAGCTTAGTTATATTACTTCTTACAACATCTAGTACTTCTATATATTCCGCACTTTTTTGCCAATACTGGAGTTTTTGTCGAAATGCCATTCAAGAGCCTTTATTTACCTCTAAGCCAGATACGAACATTTTTCTTTTCAAACTCTTGTTCATTATCAATAACTTGTAAAACCATTAATGATGCAGTATTCTTATATTCAAAGTTCCTAACTACTTATCTCCATATCGCTCTGCGTTCCCACCCTATAGTTACTTGACAGCTTTGTGGTCTAGATTTGCTTTAAATTTCATTCCGAATAACCATTATCTCCTCAACTGTATTTACAATTTATTCTCGATGCGTTTGTGTCAACAAAAGAACATTTCATATCACCCACCTTTGGCCTAAAATATACCCACACGGAACTCAAGACACAATATCCATATCTCTTCAGTTGATTCATGGACAAAGGAGCGTTTCATGTACGTCAATGTGGGAAACAATAGGAGTATTTTTCGATTTTGTTCTTTGACGATGACCTCAACTATTCAAGCTCCTTCTTATTTCCAAAGCCACTCTAATAACTTCATGTATAGCCCTTGACAAGTAAAGATATCTTATAACCGATAGTAGTAATTACAACGCATTAGAGATTGCTGTAATAGATTTGTTGGCATTAGTTGCTCACCTGGTTGTTTCTTTAATGTGATTCATGCTTATGTTGGATGAATACCATTCTTATTTAATGTGCCGCCATTGCTTATCATTAAATCTTGCAACCTTTAAATTACAAGTGATGCCCGTGTTTCGGAGCTGAGAGGCAAAGAAGAGATCTGGCAATAGTTTCGCATTGATTAATGAAACATGAGAGAATTTGGTATTACCTTGTTGAACCTCTAGGAGATATAAATTTGGACTTATGCGATGTTCGATTGATCTCAAGATCTTAATGCAAATGTACATATCAGCTTATGTTCTTGCTGCTTTTTTTCAGAAAAGTAGGGATTATGAGTATCTACCAATCAGCACATAAGTACGAGTACTTTTTGGAAACAGGTTTTGGTTTGGTACACAAAATGTATACTTGAAATGGAAGTCTCTACTCAAATCAAATATAAACTGGAGTACATCATTGAGTCCATAAGGTTTTGCTTTAACGAAAGCAATACAGAGCTAAGTAGATTTGAACCATTTCACTGTAATAGAAACTCAGTATTTCAACACCAAGAAAATGTGGTATTGGTGTATAGAAGTTTCCCAAACTAGTCCCTGGGAAGGGAGAAATAGAATTCTTATAACTGGACTTGACTTGTTACAGTAAAAAGCGAATAATAAACACTAAGTAAACGATATATTTTTCAACGAGATTAAAGAAATATTTAATCAACAGAGGTACACAGCCTCTTCATGAACCACTTAGTTTACAAACAGTTGTATTGTTCCAAGATAATTTGTTGAAAGTTTACTCGGAGGTTGTTTGTTGGAGCTGCTTGTAGGCACCACAAACAATAATGGCTTGTATGAATTGCTTTCTGGTCAGCCTGGCTTCATTTTGAGAAACCCTGTACATCAATCCAATACCATGAATGCGAAAACGCTCGTATCAGTTTCGTTGAAATCGGTTCAAACTACTTGTGGCCGAATTAGTTCCTTGAGAGACCTTTCCTTTTTAGGGATTTTGAAATTTGCGGCTCAAGGCAAATGTAGAAACTCCTTAATACATTAAAATTAAGATAGGAAAAATATACTTCTGACCCTTGACTTTTAAGCTTCACAATTTTATGAGGTAAATATCAACTCTCGGAAAGTTGAGCCGTCGTAAAACCTGTTCTCCTCAATAATTCTAAAAAGAAATGTGTATTTGTCCTCAACAAAATAATTGGAACTTTAAGGAATAGCTAAGATGTCATTATACGTGGACCCAGCGAGCTTTGATATGACGAGGAGCTGCACTTCTGATTTTCTCCCTACAATCATTGGCAATTTGATCTCTTACAACTCAGCAACAGTAACAGCGACTTTTTTGGCAAGGATCCGAGTAAATAGAAATATTGGTAGAGTTCTTGTAACATCTCATTATTAATTTTTAAAGAACAACCATTTCACAGAGCATACTTTTAAGCACGATTTTCTCAAGCTGAATTAATTGCTAAACGATGCTGTGTGAGGGTTTTCCAGGTTTCGCAGTTGCTCATCACTGAGCTGGGAAATATGGGCCTGCATGTACGGGCATTGTCTTATTTCACTGATTTTGTCACCAGTGCTATCAAAAGCTGTAGTTTCTTGTGCACACCCGGCCACCACTAGAAGTCCAACAAGAAAAAGGGCTTTTGCTACCTGAAATTTAAAACAGCACTGTCAATATATGGATTACATTATGTGGGTAATGTTTTGATGCGGTTATTTACAAACGAGAATGATCAAACAATAACCTACCTGTATTATTGAATAACGGTACTAAGCACTCAACATTGCATTGCATCATCATTCTTTCATACCAATAAATTTAAGTCGAAATGTCCTAATGAAGATTTTGAGGTGTGTAGTCAACTGTTTCCGATTTTCAAGGTTAAATTTCTAGAATTAAATCATTTGCCACGATTACAGCCTTTACATTAGAACGAACCTAGTGTAATGAGTACATTCAAAGAAATCACAGATTTCCGATGCGATTTCCATCACAATATCACTTTCTGTTCACCAGTACTAGTTGGTATTTTGCGAGTTAGGTAGACGATTTAGAAGAATTTTCTATTCTCCAAAGACAGAGATGAGGTAGTTAGTATTTATGGACCAAATTTTGGACTACGGTCGATCTATGCAACATCACGTAGATCACATATATTGGGAGTTACTGCATGTGCTTGCTCCCCTGCAACAGGAAAAGTCCTACGTGCATCGAAATTTTGTGAAGAACCAAAAAGGCCACTGGCGTTTCATAGCACAATCGTACAGGAAGTTATTCCATACCGAATTCTCAAAAATTGGAAGTGATTTCTGATAATCCGGGATCCCTTAGTGCGTCTATCCGATGTAGAAGTGACCGGCTCTCGGAATAAGGGTTGCAGTTTGGCGGTTGGGGACGTTGAATTGATTGACGGAGATTTGAAAATAACCGGAATGGAGCTTGAGGAAGGAAAAGGTGACGAAGTGAAGCCGGGAGGAGGTGTCAGAGCCTGGAGACAAGAAGTAATAATAGTAATGTAAGGGAAGAAACCAATCTCTAGGATCCAGCTGTCCTCTAGTTGACCAACGACCGCGCCTAAAAAGAATTCAATAATTTTAATTTATGCTTGCAGTTCCTCTCTCCCCTTTTTGTTATTTATAACAAAACAAATTTATTTAATTAACTAACGCAGTTGAGATCCAACAACTAAGCAATAGAGAATATGACCATCCTGAGTATATGGACAGAGAGGAGTGAACAGTTTAACGTCAACTACAAAACTAAAAGTAACATACAAACTGAAGAGATGTGTGGTGGCACCACTATGTCAATGCCTAAAGTATGCCAGTAGTTATACATAGTTAGGTATAGACTGAGGAAGTCCCCGCTGCGGGACGAAACGTTTCTGATATGAATAAACAGATATAACGCTCCAAATTAAGAGATTCGGAATGAATGTGGTCACTCCACTACCCACACCCACTACTAAAAAGAATTAAAAATCAAAGATGGTATTTGTACACAACAACACAACGAAGATCATGATGTGAGAAACAAGGAAATGAGGGTGACGGACTCTACCAAGTGATTCCTCTTCACTGTTGGTCTTGATGTCTCTGCCCCTACAGCACGCACCTGATGGATTATGGAGAATACATACTATCAGCACCCAGGGTCATGATCATGATGAGTGGGGTGATGAATCATCTTTCTTGTCCTTCAAATTGTAAAGCGGAGTGCTACACCAATGGGTAAGCACGTACCTAGATCCCAACTCAGTGAGAAAACATAGTCTTATTTTTCACCAAAAGAAATAAGGAATGAACGTTGGAACAGAGCTCCAGATTATTGGGATGAATCAACAACTGTACGATTTTGAAAAAATAACTACCTACACCCTCCCACTTATTTTAAATTGCTTTTTTTCAACAACTCACTCGGCAGACCATGAACCTCACTGGTTGTGTACCTCACAAACAATGTGTATAAAATCCCTCCATCGATTCGACAATGTGTGAAAAGCATTCCAGCTACAAAATAATTACAATTTACAGTTTCTGGGTTAGGTTGTTATGCTTAAAGATGCACTACCTACCAAAAAAAAATATTTAAATTAATTTAGATTTACTCACTTTCACAATTTAAATTTGGTCGGCCACATTTCAAATCGAATTTTAAATGAAAATCATCATACACTTGAGAAAGTTATCCATATTTTCAACCCGGTAAAGAATTGCCTTCAATTTGGCGATAGGTGAGACCGAAACGGTTCCTTCTAACATCCATTTTCAGAACAAAAAATAAAAATTTTCAAGTACAGTTTTCCAATTTTCAGATTTTTACATTTTTTTCTTATCTTTAATAGTTACACAATGACAAAATAATTCAACTGTGCTATTTGATAAAAAATCAAATATCATGCGCATGATTCGGAACTCACCATCATTTTCACGGAACCCGGCTTTCGAGGAAAGACTAAACAGAAATCACTGGACAAACTAATTAATAAAGGGTTGTCAGCGCTTTCTATCAACAAAACCCCAAAATGAGAGACAATAACGCCGCTCAAAGTTGTGTATTGTCACGTCGTTTTTGATACTGAATAACAGATATCCAGCGTTTCGGAGACCCGTTTTAGAATTTGTTTTATAATCTAACGTAACTATTAAAACATTTGTTTTGGTAATGGACCGTTGCGGAAAATAATGAAATTAAGAACATGGTGATAGATTTTGACTATTATTTATAACCAGATCTATGTGACTTGAAAAATGTTGGAATATGAACATCCCGTTAAATACGATCATATAAGGCGCTGACTACGGACCCACAAAAACATAATGTCTAGTGCAAAACAAATTTAAAATACCCACCTGGTATCTAGAGTTAACTGCAATCCCCGCAATATATATTTTCAGCCGCTTTACTCAAATTTTCCTCAGGCTTGATGAAAATTCACGATGAACTTGAGGTCGGTCTCACTGAACTTTTACTGGAGGTTGGTTGGGATGACCATCGATGGCCGATGTTTTCAAAACATCCATGTTCGCATGTCAATGTTCGATGTTCTTGACATCGATGGTAAGGAAACGATGTTTATTGTTCATCGATGTTTTCGAACATTGATGTTTCATAAACGCAAAATTGCTAATTTTATTTTCACCACTTGAACGAAATTGGAATTGAAATCATTTTTTAGTATCAAATTATTTGTGTTGCATTGTATTTTTTTCAAAATATAAAATTATTTGAGTGTTCAATTGTATCTAGTATATTCCAACAATTACCTATTTAAAATGATTTTCCCTAAAACATCGATGTTTTGGTTCGATGTTTCCTCATCGATGCTCATCCCTAAAGGTTGGTATCCAGCAGAATGACCAAATCGTCTCATGAAAGTAAAAAGTGACTAAGAGATAGGATGTATACGCTTTTTTATAAATTTGTACTCCCCACAGGCATTTCGATGAATCGGTCATAAGCTTCGGATTCATCGAAATGCCTGTGGGGAAAAGTAGCTCTGGGCTTTCCCGAAACTCTGAGCCACACTTGTGCCGGGTATCCAGTTACATTCCATTGATATCTGTGATCGGACCAAAAACTGGGCATCATCCGAAAAGGGTTTCAAGATTAGGGTGCTACCTATTCACTGGAAATCGCAGAACGGATGGTCTTAACCGAGGCATAGGCATTGAGTTGCTTGTGCTTGTCTTGTGAACTACATGACAATTTTTCATCTATAATACAAGTAATATAATTCAAGTAGACTGGAGCCTGCCACAAATGCAGGCCACAAATGTATTTTCCTTTCACCGTTGAAAGGAAAATACGATGAGGAAAATAGTTTCTCTCATCACGTATTTTTAACAAAACGCATAGATGTTATAGGATTTTCGAAGTTTTTACTGACAGAGGCAAGTGTGGTGTCGTTTCCTGGTTTTGGTCGTTTGGTGGTTTTGTACCGAAAATCGTCTGGAATAGGTTTCAGACGCGAAGAAATTCACCCGAAGCATATAATTTGCAATTTCCGCATCTAAAACTGACCACTAAATCTCACAATGACATGAGCAATCACGCATTATTCAAAAAATAATAAACCCATGGGTAGTTTCAAGAGTTTTTGTTTGAATTATTGAGCTTAAATACGGGTGGAATCAAATAATGGTGACTGGTATCATTATACTCGTAGTAATCCTTATGCATTTATCGATTTGAACATATTAGTTATAATTTAAATTGTTCGGATCGGAGTTTTCGTTTAGAAGTTATGATGGGAGAAAGCCGCAGATTGAACCAACTCTCCTCATGTTTGGTCTTTTAAAAAATACTAAATTACTTATTTAGGTTAAATAATACTTTTTAAACGTGAAAATGAATCGTTCTTTAGTGGTGCAATTGTCAGTCCTCCAGAGTTTCAGGTAAAATTCATGAGCTACGGAGTAACTCAGGATGGCTTTTTAAGCCTTGTGACTTATTTCTTTCCGGATCACTACAGAGGGTGCACCTTGTTTGGGGAGGTCGAGGATTATGAGCCTATTATCTTGCAATGTGTTTGGGACGATCGGTGGCGTTGCATTTGGGGTTCTGCAAACCTTCGCTCGGTCCTTTCCACCTTGCAGATGAATAAACGAAAATATTTCGACAGGTCAAATTCCTTAAACCGATCATGAGCTATTTATCCTCTTCGGTATGTCAACAGCAGTAGGTGTTCCACTCGTGAGCCGTTCAGCGTTCAGTCTGACCTGTATCGGGATGGATCTTAAAGCAGACCATGTTATCGAGACTAAGCGAGACAATGTGTATGTTATGGTGGATAACTATAAGCTGAGTACACGCAGTCAGTGGAATTACCATCACTACACAACATTTTTAATCATACCTGAGGTTACTCTGGCATCTTAAGTTTGCAAACATTGAGATGGAAAATGCTGTAAACCGCCCCTAACCCATCGTCCCTAACACATGCTGGCTTCTCCAGACAACCGTCCCATTTCGGATCAGTGTTCCCAAACGCATTGCAGCCCACTAAAGATACTGTCATTTTACCCAAATCCGGTAGGTCTGTTATTGTTTAACTGTGAGCCTTTATTCAGGCTTCATACAGACAAATACCCAATTTCGAAAATAGAGAGGAAAATGTGAAAATAAATAACAGGACTTCAGCCATGGTGTGATATTTTAGGGAGAATAGATGGAGGGAAAATGGGAACCAAAAGTAGAGATTGAGTCCCCGAAGAAAATAGGTTGTGTTTATCCACCTCTCCGGCTAAAAGCTATTTATACCTAGTCTCTTCCACCAGTTACCTATTTTATCTCATCTATTTATGCCCTCTGGATATCTGGAATGACCGTTGGTGCAGACAATACCGCTCTCTTATCAAGCCAAACTCAAACTGAACTGCAGCTGCGTAGGATGACAATGTGGGCGGTGTATCGGCGAGAACGTGCCCACAACTTCAGGCGACTAAGTTTAATCCGTCGAGCGAGCTTAAGCTATAAAGGCCGGCGGCTCTCCTTATCAGAGCAGTTCACATGGCAACGGAATGCCGGTCTCGACTAAAATGGTGAGTTTCGAGTTTAATCATATTCGTGCACGTTCGAAACCGAATAGGGAGACTCCGGCGTTGGTACACGATCGCGATATCTTGAAGCGTATCTGGGGATGAGTCACGAGTGCAATGTGAATGGAAAATTTAAACGAAGGATTCATTAGGCACAATGTCTGGTAAAAATAAATACAAATAAGTTCCATTCGTGCAGCCTGTTCGTATGGGCGAATTTTCCAAAATTATTTTAAACTCATTTGAAATTTGACCAACTATATTCAACTTGTGGCACTCGACTAAATTAAAAACAACACGCTTTACCCCATTGAGTTCAACCCTCTCCATTTACCATTTCTGAATAGGCTACGAAAGGAACGAAACAATGATCTTAAACATAGAATTCGCAAATTATTTTCAATTGTAGCGACTACAAAAAATAGAAGGTGCTCAATTCTGCTTTCTTGTTGATGAACGTAGATTTGCACCTAAAGCTTTCAATTCTTAACCGATTTTGTTCAAAATTTGACTTTGATCAAGATTTGTGGCAAAGTGTTTGTTAGGATTCCTCATTGTCAAAACTGTTCATGTACCGATTTAGGCGAAAATATGTCCCAAAATTTGCGAAAAATGTATGACTTTTGGTTCATCAATTTCTATAAAAAGCCTTTGTAATCGCATAGCGAAAAGTTTTTCAATAATCCTACCTCAGATCATGGCTTTTTACGTTTCAAAGTGGGAAGATTCAAAACCAGCTATGTCCGTCAACCATAAAATGTATGTAAAAATTCCGTTCTATTCGTCATTCCATTTGGAGTCTTGTTGGTCCTAACTTCTAGCATGTGGGTTTGTATGGCAAGACAAGTGATTTTCTTGAAAAGGCCTTCAACAAATCGTATCTCAGGAACTGGTGGAGATAAAGAAATGCGGTTGGCGATATTTTGCTGCACTTTCCGCCTAGTTTCACCGAATTCCTCCTTTTCGAATCTAAGTAAAAGTAACGGAAGATTTCAGGGGATGAAAAATCGTTTTCTCCAAAATTGAAGTGTTCACTTACATTTTCCATTTTAAAATTCTGAGCAAATGTCTTTTTGTGATGTTTATCTTAATGCATCATTATGGGTGTATGTGTGGATATCTCTGTCCACGTGTCTCAGATCCTCGTATCAAGCTATATTCGTGAAATTTCCATTCAATTTTGATGAAATTTTCAGAGAATTGTTCTCTTAGGTTGTGGACGGTCACCTATGATTCATTGTTTACAAATCTGCTCGCAGAAAGTGAAATCCACCCGACATAATTTTCTTCTACGTTCTAGTGTACCAATCTCCCTCACATTTAGAGAGCAACCTGGAAATGTAGGTTTGATGATCTCGTTTCGTTTCAACTAGATGGTAGGTTAGTGACTGCTGGTCAAGTGTAGAACCCCGTAAACTGAATCCTAGTAACAAGGTTAATCCCTACATTTCTTCAACTTTGAAGACATTTTCAGGTATTGTGCCGATTTAATTGTAGATGATCCTTCATGAGTTGCTCAAAAAAATCCTAATTGCTAAAAAAACCAATAAATCACTTTGCAGATAAGCAACCTTGAAATAAACTAAGCATCTTCCTATTTAATCCGCTATCGAATCAGCTCGACCGACCCGCAGTACGTGTCGACTCACTTTGAAGGCGTTGGTCTCCGTTAATTTAAAGCAACCAGTGTCATTTTTGTCTCGCAAATCGTTGTGACAAGCTTCTATACTACATTTTTTAAGATTATTGAACAAATTTCACTAGTCTACTCCTTAATGTCAGATAAACGATTTTTCTATCCCCTCACCCTCTTTACACTAAGTGCGGGACTCTATGTAATTACTTATGATACTCAAATCATATTTTGCGAAATCACATTTTAGGAGTTTTTAGTGATTAATTGGAGTATCACCGATCAAAACAACTTGTGTTTTTCAACTTTTACGGGATACACGGCCCCGCAACACTCTACACTGACACGTGTCAGGTAACACTCCCTTCGAAGCCTCTCCATTTTGATTCAGGGGGATAAATTTAGTAAAATTCTGTAATATACCATTATTGTTCCTATAATTCACACTGAGATCGCCACATAACCCATGCTTAAATTTTTGTACCACTGTTATCACGGATTATCAGATGAAAATTGGTAGTTTTATTGGCAACCAAAGAAGAGAAATATATGAAAGAAAAATCGTTCTAGTTAGCATCTCAGCCCTAAGAAGAGGCATTCCATTCTATCACCTCTGTTGACAAATCACTCTTCGCATTTTCCATTAGACAAAATGGTGTATGTCACCGTCGTAACCTCGCGTTAAACTTTGGTAAACGATATTTCCAAGATAACTGTAAGTTATCAACCTTAGGTAGGATCAGGTTTGTCAATAATTACCCAAAAATATAGATAACATGAAGGCAATTAAACTTTATTTTTAAGGGGGAGAAAATTAATTGATTTGTCTGTAGCCAGGAGCAAAGTACCAAACCGAGAAAAAAAATGTAAGTGAGTAATTGTTATGGTGGGTACGGTAGAAAAATAACGAAAAATCATTAATCAGCATTAAAGTTGATACATTTCGAGCAAATAGTGCGTATTTGTTCTGACCAGTATCGAAGTTAAGAGTAGATGACGCTATAAACGCTTCTAGAACCGATATTGAAGCATCTTAAAATGATCCGGTATTTATCGGCAGAAGGAGGAAGAAATAGCATACGTTCGGGTCGATAGTGACCTGTTCCGAGACATGCCGGTGTTCTCCCGCAAAAACACCATTGCAACTAAAATTGGAATTATAATTGAACATTGGAGATGAACCACATTTACAGCTGACCTTGTGGTCAACACCACCGCTATGAACCTATTTCCCTCCGACGAGGATTCACAATTTCACATAAAGTCGCAGTGGCTTAGCCACTCTCTTGTGGCCATTTTTGACTTGAAAATAAACCGTTGGTACGCACAGATAAAGCTTGTCTAGAGCTTACCAGTGGTGTATAACTCAAAATCGTTCATTTCTGACTTATTACACTTTTATCCCCGTTGTGCGATTTATGCATTTCTCAAGTTTAATTGCTAGCCCCCAACTGTGTATTAGTGTGATCTGAAAATACCGGTCGTGAAACACACCTTGTTCATAAGAAGAATAAGAATATCTCTACTCAGAAGAATGATGATTCTTCATGTACTCATTTGCTTCGTACTTACAATTTACGTAGCTATTGAAAAAGGAAATTCATTGCTGAAATTGTATATCTACTAATTCTAATTGCTGTCGACTAGTTACGTAATATATTTTTAATAAAATTTTATATGATTAAAATATTTATTTTATAAAATTCAGCTTTTAGGTTCCTGTTCCTGATGTTTGTTTTCGTTTATAGCTGGTGGTACATGGTAATAAAACACAGAGCACTTTTGTAGCTTAGAATTCCACAGCTTAAAATGTTGTATTATTTGCTTTTTCAGATTTTGGAAGGAACAGAACTTCTGTTGGTATCCTTTATGGTGGTGACTGGGCAAGGAATAGGTGTTCCTGCCGACGTAGCGGAACCATTTGACGAACCAATTGATTGTTTGCTCCCTCAAATGGTATGCGAACTCAGTCCAAATTCTTCCAATTTCAACGAGGAGTATCGTGACAAGAGGCAAATACAAACCTGTTGCGCCAACGCATGCCCAATCCCAATTATCACCGTTCCGTCATGTTCAATCCCATATACAATTTTGGATGGAACTTGCTATCTAGCCACTTGCCCAGGTCCGTGTGAGGCCGAACGTAAAGAAAATATCAGCACCAAGGTAGCATTGGATCCCAACAAGGGTGATATGATGGCACCTGGTGTACTACCAAATCCAGGCACAGCCAACACCAAATCAGATCCCTCCGACGTCAACAAAGAAGGAGAAACATCAACTCATGAGACTGGATTTTGTATGTTAATAAAAAAATGCAACAACACAGCTGAGATCATAAACAATTCCTCCGAAACGAATAATGAAACGATAAATACCCATTATACTTCAGAAAATTACAATTGTGTCTGTACTGAATCCGGATTTAACGTTTTTCACGATTCCTCTCCTATCAGTACGGGAGGATCATTCCACGATTTGGCTCCAAGACCTGAAATGAATACAGCGGGGCTTTTCAGGTGTTCAGGCAATGGAAAAGGTGGTAATAGAATTATCAGCGGAATGAACATATTAGCTGGACCATCATGTGATGACCCCTATAACAACCATAGTGCTAGCATGTTGACATTATCTGGTAACGGGGACGGAGGCAATAAGATCTATTCCACTGCAAACTACATCAACAAAGGAAATTTACTGAGCCACTCTGGCAATGGGAATGGGGGCAATTGCGTCGAAGGTAAGATCAATCTCATCGGTGGGGAAAGCGGAAAAGTCTTGTCTTCATTCGATGGGCAAGTGCTGGAGTATCTGTGTGAGTTCATGACCCCATTGAAGCAGCACTCAGTCAGACGAAATGATGATATTACAAAAAATGAAGTTTTACGTATCAACCACGCTGAAACCAATTCTAACAGTACTAATCAACAAGATCCACTAAAGAATCAGGATGTTGAAATTGAACGTAAAACGTCGAAAGAGGAGCATACTAACAGCGATAGTCAACTACCACCAACGTCAGATGTACCTGAAATCGGAACTTCTACTGTCAATAATACCTCAACATTAACATCGTTTCCAACAGCAAATAAGGATCAGAATTTGACGCCTAATACGACAACCACAGAAAAAGATACTGGTGAGGTCGATGAGGATGACTGGAATCCAATAATTGAGACGCCATTACTCCATGTTTACTATCCACCCGGTATTAAGAAAGAATATGACGAGTACGAGGGTATTCCATTCTGGGAAGGCAGGTAGCATTATTCACTCCCTCGATTGATTCGTGGCTTGCCAAAGTCAATAATTGAAATACTCGTAGATGTAGATTAATAATCATTTCCTTGAATATGATTGGGTTTGTGATACAATTTCTATTTTTATAATTGTAAACCGATACATTTATCAGTGTATACCACAGTAGATACTAGGTAACATAATGGCTTATAATTAAGTCAACTTCATCAGGTTAAATTTGAAAGGTATTTTGAACTAATATCCCAATATATTAGCTATTATGGAAATATATTATATCAAATCTGAAGAAAATTATTTATTAAGGAAAAGAGTGCCATTATCTTGTTAAAATTACTAATTCTAGAATATCTTTTTATTGTTTAGTATAAGACTTATTTCATACCGTATTTGTTATTGTAATCGTTATTTTATTATTGTAGGTATCGTGTAATCGTTACTTATTATTGTTAGTACCGTGCCCGGGTGAAAGTACGGAATTATTGGAGGAATTATTTTCAATGTAGCTAATGTTAATTTAGTATGTCTATACATGAAACCTATAATCATTTAAGTTCTCATTATTAGTTTATTTTTGATTGATCGGTTATTTTTTTAAATCAAGTTTTTTTTCATTATTCAATCATAAATGTACCTACTTATAGCAGGCAAGAAGTTTGCGGGAAGTTTTCTAAGTAATGACTGGTGAAAATCATCGATAGTATTTGTCCTTTTTTTTACAACGATTGTATTTGAGATATCCTTATTTATGTACCTACCTCAATTACAACTTTGTCACACGTCCACTACCTCACAATTTTGATTTCGATTGTAACCCAATTCATTATTTTTCTGATTAAAATGATAATGATAGATTCTTAATCTCAAGCTTTCCAGAAATGTGGTAAACGATGGCTACTGACGTTATGAGTCCCATGAAAGTTGCAAATACCAGTGTTATAACGAATCCAACGCCGACTGAATAACAGTTGACTCGAAATCAAACCTTGGAGCTGTTTGTTCCATATAGCTGTGATCAATAACTGCATTCTTCTTTTTCGATTACCGATATTTTTTAAATCGATAAGGTACTTTTGATCCACTGCAAGATTCATAGCTTTAGTATCCAGGGCCTTTCACCCCTTACGGTTTACTTCACCTGAACTTCGTTCATTTGGCGAACCTACATCTTGAATTTTACCTAAAAATGAGCTTTATAAAAGAAGAATCATTCTCCGAAAAGAAGAAATTTACATCGTTCGTCTAAATTATAAGATCTTTCGAAATAATCACGCTATACAAGCACAATGTATGTCATACATACAGTTTTGTCTGGCATAAGACCGGAATGATATGTTTTAGTTGAGGAGCTCATTCAAAAGGGAAAGTAAATTTAATATATAAAAGCTTATTTATTATGAAAATAAAATAAAACCTCATTGAAGTAGGAAAACTAAAAACCCATGTTGGTACTAAGCAAATGAAGACGACGTATATTACATTTTATACTTAATATTACCTAATACATGTTCTCTTGAAAAATTAAATATAACAAAACAATTTTTTAAAATTAGAAAAAAAAATTGTTCTACGCAAGTCGTGTACTAATTATTAGATGACACTCAAAATGTGAAAATTCCTACTTTTGTGTTTCTTAAATGAGGTACATGTGACTGTTATTGAATTATTAAACATATAATACACGGTTTTATGTGATGGAATCGAATGGTGATAACACATATTTTCTTTAGGTCTTCCGATTGCAAATGAATCTAAACTTTTATTACAAATACCGAAGATCGTAAAGCCTATGGTATGTCCAACACGTTTTTCATTGAAAAATGTCATTGAATTTTTCAGCGAACCGTCCTTTCAATCATTCAATGTAGGAAAGCACATAGTGTTATATGTTGTCTTGATGATTAGATATTCACCTGGAGTAACTCGTCAAAAAATTCAAATGTAACTCAGTGCTGTCACGATATTGTACAATCAACTAAGTCGTTGCTACGGAACTTCATCTTTGCCATTTGGAATATTACGAAAATCCTTCACCATTCTTTGGAAAGCCCACAACATACGGATAAATGATATAGTAACCAAACCCCCATAAATATGGAAAAAGCTGAGAAATACCTCTGAGTTAAAAGACCTGTAACAACATTTACGGGAAGAACCATTATCGATTTAGCGGATTTTTATTCATGTAGAGTGTCATCGGTTTTATGGAATGGAATCCGAGGAAGCTGTAACCTGGTTAAATGCACTGAACACAATTTCGAGTAAAAAAGGCGCTTTCTTACGCTTGCCTTCTACGTTGTAGTAGGGAACGCTGCAAAAACTTGTTCCATGTTTCTTGAATTTCAGCCTTAGGATCTCAGCAAAAGCATCCGGGGATTCAGGGGAGCAGAACTTTTGGTGATTCAGTGAATACAATTATACAGTAGTCAGCTAATTGAAGCAGTAAAAAAATGGTAGCATCACTTAATTTCTGTAGCTCTATTTGAAGAGAAAAATCCCACTGACTAGATTAGGATTCTGAAAAATTGGGATTGGTTGATTGAGATCAACCGTGACAATCAACGTATTAGTTATGGCACTTACCTCGCATCATGTTTGGCTATAATGTCCTCACATTGTGTCCGCTAATTCAATGCCAACTGAATGATTACTTTCCATCAACAACGTTTTCACTACTGAGATTGCATTTACGGAGAACGATAAACCCCTTATCCCGCTACGTCTACACTTACTCGGGGATAAGAACGTCTACGCATCGGATAGGAATGACGCGAATCTCACGTTTGTGTCATCGCCCAAAAAGAAAAACGAAAATCAGCCTGCTCCAGTCTGTAATCGATTCGGCAGGTCCCCCAAGTTGAAATCTCTGTCACCGTTGATGAGGGAGGGGGCGGCGGCGCGAAACGTGCTCCACTCTCGAATAAAGGGTTTTATCTGTTGGAAAACCGTCGGCGACTTTCAGGTATATAATCTGACGTTTCTTTTTCATAATGAACTCAGTCTAAGTGAACTCGTTGAGGTACAAAGGCCAGTGGGATCTATTAATCAGCAGCAACTGACCCAAAGAAGTAGAATAACGTCGAACCCCTACAAAATGGTAAGTACCTTCGTAATATCACTAAGTTCACTATGAAAATTATTTTCCATAATTCAGGTTGTGATGTCAAAATGGAATAGAACAGTTTTCAGTTTGTTCGTAAACAGGTTTCTTCCGCTAGAATTTCATAATTCATGTCGAATTGATGTCCCCTTATGATCCAAAATTTCTCTGAAATCCAGGACTTCAAGTGCAGAACTGTCGGCATCCGTGTAAATTTCAGCTGCTTCCATAGCTGTTTCAAAAAGCATAAAGTCATGATACGATTTCTCTCATACCTTTTCATGAATTTCAAAATTTTCACATTATGCTAGCAAAATTGAAGCATGCAACAGTGACTACATCCAGCATGCATCACTCTAACTTATTGTATACGGGTCGAAAACTTCAATGAATTTATATAAATTATCTGCAGAAGGCTCCAGCTCAAGGGCTACCTAGTTGTACTTTAGGATTGCTTCCCCTTGCATTATACGATTAATTATTATGTTGCATTATATCATTAATCAATTCAATCATCTTTAAAAGTTCTGAAGTCACACGTGAAGTTAGCAGACACGTTTTTCTTGCCTTTCTTTATTATTTTCTTGAATATAAATCTATAAAATTCAGAGTAGGTAACTATCATAGAGCAGTGCTATATGTGAAATGATAAAAACAACATCTTGTTTTGGCTTGGTTTTATATCTTCGAAGGAAGTCAAAAGGGAAAAACTCAGCTCTCAATACTTACCTTTCCGAGAACCATTCGAATTTTATGTTTAACATTAAAATTAAATAAATGAAAATAAGCTATGAAGGTAGAGAAGGTCATTTAACCCCAAACATTTGTCTCAACTCACACTGAAATCGCATGAGATACTCCTAGATACTCACTAGATGGGTCCTAAATGTATGATCTATTCAGTGCATCAGTAAAATTTATTAAATTAATTGATGAAACAAAATGAATCCTCAAAATAGAATCCTTAAATTTACAGATACAAATTAATATAAATGTTTGCACAACAGAACTATCTAGCTAACGATTGGCCCAATTGCAATTGATGAAGAGGATTATACGTTTTGAGGATGTTTTTTAACTTAAACAAAATCTCCACTACTCCACAGAAATGCCTTCAAAGTTTAATGCACTTTTATTCGACATTCACAAATGAATCAAGATGGATAAGCAGGCATAATATTCAATTAACATTGGGTAATTGATTAATATAAATGTTTACTTCTAAAAATGTGTGGTTTAGTAATCATAGAGATCTGATGAAAGATGTTTACCAATTTCAGGGTCCGAAAATAATTCTTCTCTTCGCATTAGCAACGTTTGTGAATGGAGGAGTTATAGAGAAAACTGCACACGCATCACGATTGGGGACAGCAGCCATAAATCATGAGGACATTTCACAAATAGATCTTGGTAGTAAAGAATCTGAGATTTCTGCAGAGAATGAAGGAGAAGTAGGTGGAGGTTCAACATTTTCAGGAGAACTCGACGGTGCCATTAATCCAGATGATGAAGACAGAAAAGAAGGGAATGGTACTAACACAAGAAACACAAGATCAGCCAATTATTTTGACAATGATGAAAGTCAACATTCACCTCCAGGTTTTCAAAGGCCCATCTACGAGAGACTCAGTAATCCATCAAGAGCTGTGAGAGCAGCTGGAAACTTCAATTCAGAGAACAATGACAGCATGGACTCGGAGAGGTTTCCGTTAGAACGGCAAGTGGAAACCGATAAATCGGATGAGGTCTCCCGTTCTGCCAGACAAACTTCTAGGTACGGGATTAATTTCCCACGAATATCTCCAGTATCATGCAGTCCTACCACTAATACACCACCTCCGTGTCCACCACCAACATGTCCATGTCCCGCTACAACGCCTGTTACATGTCTACCTGGAAGTGATGGGTCACTTCAAACATTTTGCTTTAGCATTCCTACAACGTCTAATGGCTCACCACAAACCTGTTCCATCACGGATCCATCAACTTGCTCTCCCGCTTGTCCAACAACAACTACTACAACTACCACATCACCATGCTGTGTACCGTCTTCATCTGCAAGCAGTGGATCATCGCAGCTATATCGTGTCTCCTTCCCTTCGTCTAACAGCGCACCTCAATCTTGTTTAATCCCGGACCCGTCATCTTGTCCAGCTAGCTGTTTACCTGCGTGTCCAGTAAATTGTCCTCCTGCTTGTCCTACTACAACTCCTCCCACTTGTCCTACTACAACCACTCCACCTTCCTGTTGTGATTTACCATCATCTTCAAACAGTGCACAATCAACATTATTTGGTTTGAACTTCCCTCCAACGTACAATAATGCACTTCAATCTTCTTTCAACATAGATCCTTCTGCTTCTTCAGGATCATTTTTGCAAACAATCCCATCAGTTTACTCTCCCACTTGCCCCACAGCATCTTCCCCCGCATGTCCTGCAACGTGCCCTCCGTCTTGTCAGACCACTACTACCTCTGCATCCCCTTGTTGTGGTTCTCCATCTTCAGCAACAACGACCAGTGATCCATCCAAAACCTTAATTTTTACTTCTCCTACGTCCACCAACAACTCCCCGTCTAAAGCTACTATTACAGTCTCCCAGAAGCAAGGAGCTACTTCACCACGACGGATATCAGTCACTTGCCCAGGTACAACCGCAACTCCGAATTCAGGACCAATTGGAATTATGAACAATGCCGGTAATGGCGTTGGTGGTAATAGACTGTGTAGCACTATTAATGTAGTATCTGGTCCATCGGGCACTGCCTCAGGTTCTGGCAAGAACCTATGCATGATGTCATCTTGTGGCAATGGGGCTGGAGGGAACAAGCTATCGTCATGTATCAATTACGTTGATGATGGAAATATGCTCTGCAACTGTGGACAAGGAGAAGGTGGTAACCGTTTAAATAGCCGTCTAAACATCGTTAATGGTAACGGCGCCAGCCTTATAGATGGGGCGTGCGGAAATACAGTTGTACGAAGTTTGATGAACATGATCATAGGTGACAACTGCTCTATTTTCGGCGGCTGTCCTGATTGCGGTGATGACCCCACTTGTGTAGATCCATGTACCACTCAGACTACTACCGTTCCTGCCGTGGATCCCTGCGCCTCACAAAACGTTTATTCTTGTTCTCCCATAGACCCTTGCAACCCTCAGCTAAACACCTACAGCTGTAGTCCAGTTTCTTGTCCAGCACCATCCAGTAACTTTCCACCATGTGTTATACTGCCTGGATCCTTGTGCAACAAAAAATGATTACATGAAATGAACAAAACCGTGAATGTTAACTATTTCTAAGCTTCTCAAGATGTATAAACCATGAGAACTTGCCAGTGTATTTTCATTAAAAATTTAATTTATTCATCCATGCAATTTATTCCACATCCCAGAAAATAGATTGCTTTCTATTTCATACAATGTTTAATCCATTATTTATTTAAAGTTTAAGGAACATATACAAGAGGTTAGAATAACACAAAAATGTATGGCAACTCATAAATTGTACTGAAATGTACATGGCAAAACATACCTGTATTTATTGTCAAAACTTCAACGTAGTACTTGAGAAGTATTTCTACATTATGCGAAGTTTAATTTATTTAGTAAAACTGTAAAGTAAGGTACAATCACGTTACTGCAGTAGTGTGCAATGAAGAAATATTTGTACAATAACAATGACTTGGCTTTCAATGTTTTTTCAAAAACAGGGGGAAGTACAGAATGTTTGATTCCTTTCATATCGAAGAAAAATGCAAATCAATTAGAAATTACGAGACAAAAATTGTAAGGATATGATGTTTAGCCATCATCACTCAAAATAAAATACTTATTACACCTTCTAATTTATCACTGTATAGGTAACACTATTTTATAAAAGGTCGATCGCTAAATTACATTTTCAGTTCCTCGTGGTAGAGCCGTGTTGTTTGTAGAGAGTTATTCCTGATTACTAAACTATCTATTGCGCATTTGCTGTAAGTTGAGACAATTCGAAGGTTCAATTCACTCACAGAAATTCAACAACAATCGAATTTCATTAAACTCAAGCCAGAGAGCCTGAAACAGAAACGCGACAAATTATAGTTATAACTTCCACGTCTCTTTCGTTTCAGAGTCTAAAACTAATTTTTTTTAATTTGTATTCTCCCGAGGTAGCAAAAGTAATGTTCTCATTTTTTTCGGAAAAAAAATACGATTTTCCTCATGTTTCATTACTTTTTAAACTGTACGGAACATATTTCGTTTTGTATCTGTGAACGGTTCCGCAAATTCTTTTAATAACATTAACTTCTTCTGTTTTCATCCGAAAAAAATCTACCGTTTTAATGAAATTTTCAGGAAACTTGCGGGTTAGGCTATAAATGGTTTCCGTTTACCGTTTCAAAGTCCCCAAAATTAAATTAAATAATTCCCAATCCGATACCACCAACCGTTAGCAAATTGCGAAGTGAAAAGTTGATTTTGCCCTACGGTGCATGGATGAATCAGTTGACAGGATCGAATAGTTTTCAAAGTTGTTGAGTTTTCAAATTTCATGCTAATAAACCGTATATTTTCTAATATTATTCGCTGATGTACATTTGCTCATTATATGTCGACTAGAGGAGAAATTGCCTTTGGAGGCCCTAAAGATGTTCAATTCACTTGTAATCACTTGTAATTAATTCACTAGAGAATCAATTCCATAAGCAGCTCCATTCTAATTCCAGGAGGGTAGTTTGAATAGGGAAGAAGTCCCCAGTGGTCCCTCAGCTAATGAGTGCTCCTCAACAATTGTATTCGTATTCTAGGTGTGCCAAAAGAGTTCAAGTTTTACCCGCTCAAGGGGCCCATTCGCGAAAATGCGGAAAGAACTGGGGAGGACAACGAAGTTTCCCGCCTATGCTCACCTGCTTAAAACACATTCACCACACGAGGTCGTGCTTTCCAAGGCCGAATCCCGGCTTTTCTACACAATTTCATGGAGGCCGTGGGTGATCAGCTACTTTTCTTTTTATGTTGTTTCGGATAAAGTTAAATCAAAATCATGGAACATTCTTCAACAGATTGGTGGTGGATTGAGTTGACCTCAACGAGAAGAAAAAAATACGATGTAAATGCATTTTTGCTATCAAAACGAGTTTTAGGAACACAAGTAAATCCCTTCCAAACGACGTAACCCAGAAATGCGGGACTAGTAGCATTTTACTCGGGAAAATACGTAGGTACTAAGAAAATAGCACTTCACCTTCCATTAAGAAATGGTTTTCTCCGATTTTTTGGAATAAAATTTAGTAGATTCCTCATTAGTTACACAACGGGTAAATTTGGGACCTGTCACATTCGACTCAGTGGGAGCGAATACTTTGAAAATATTGCTTCACTTGGGGATAAAAATATTCATTTTTCCTATTTTTGAGTTCCTTTCCGTCATGGTTGATTGCAATGGTTTTATTACCGAAAATAATGAACCAGAATAACACTAATCGCGACCTCACTCTCTGGTCCAAAGGGGTTTTACACAGTATTTTTATAAAATATACAGATAAGGGAGGGATGACAAGAGGTAAATTGCTATATTTTCTGACCTAGAATGTGATAAGAACACGGTAGGTCGTCCGGCTGCTTCACACACTTGAACCGCGGGTTAGTCCGACAGGAAATCCATCGGACAAGGTCTGAAGTACATTTGCAACAGGAAGGATACACGTCATACACGCCACCGTGCGCAAAGAGAGGGGACTTTTCTGTTCCCCCACTTCGTGCTGAACGATCCTGAATGGGAGGCTTTAGAATTCTAAGGCAACAAATTAACCACAAAACTCTGTTTACACCATTACAAAGGAAATTATAGTCTGGGCTCCCTAGAAAAGCTCCATTTCGCACATTCCATTACCACACATTGGTATGTTCCGGGACGATATTAGCCTCATAGATCATTCAGCTGATCTATGCACTTCCGTACCACGTATTTGAATAGGTGCCTAGAAAAGGAGTCCCAAAGTTTCTCCAGCAACATAGGTAGACAAGAAGTTAGCACCAGGGGTATCTCATCTAACGAGTGCATCTCCTTGTAATCTTATTCATAGGTGGTAAGGAAGCTTGTTTCATACTGACTAGGCAAGAAACATAGCAGCAAGAATACGACGTCGCTCACCTTGTAG